>CM051267.1:47958310-48571807 GCA_027921565.1 Artemia sinica
GTCCCCATGAAGATCGTTCTTGTCTTTTGTCTTTGTCTTTTACATATTGTCTTTTACATATTACACATTTTACATATTTACATATTGATCTTGTCTTTTACATATGTTTGTAATTTAGTAAATTGCTCACCTTTGCCTTACTAATAAATATGAATGCTTAATGTTGCGGCTGTGGGTAATTTTTCATGTAGAGCAAGAGGTGCTTTCTAGAATGAAAGGCCAACCCACGGGCAGAGACAGGGTCTTTGTCCCAGTTTTGGCAGTGTGGTTTATGTCGGCAGCGTTCATTCATTCATTATGGTCCATGAATTTCGATTTAAAGTTATCACTGTTGTTCTATTTACTACCGAATATCTGTTGCATTTTTCTGAATAGCGGCATACTGAAACATTTGGATCGTATTAATGACGGATATTAATGAATTCTAACGAAGTATATTAACAGAAAAGATTTTTGAAAAGTTTGCTTTTTCGAAATTGGCGTTTAAAAAAAATGTACCAGTCTGTATATTTTGCCACTCAAATTAATTTCACTTTATAGTTTTTATACGAATGGGAAAAAAAACAGGATCCTTTGTTTGGATGATAGCGATTTTCGTTTGTGTTTTTAGTTAAATACCGTTAAGATACCCAAGTATTTAGAGGTGTAGAGGACACTAGCTACTAAGATTCTGATTGATATGTGTGGGGTACCACACTCATTATATTATAAACAAAGCTGACATCTCCAGTTTCCATAACCTTCCCCCAACCTAACTCGGGCTAAGGAATAACCAGTCGAAGGGCATAGAAAAGTAACTCCCATCTAATTGTAAGTTTGTGCATTCTGGCCGCAAAAACTTAAACGTAATTCAGCAGAAACGTAACATGAACTGAACTAAAAACACCTAAATTACAAGGTAAAATCATCTCTTTTTACGGACCAGGAAGTTTTGACCAATTAGAAGAGCCAGTTTTCATTGACCCTCTGGAACACAAATCAGCAACATCCAGAGAGTAAAATCAGTTAGAAAAATAAAGTCACTTAGCATGATACCTCATCTCTAAGGAATGCTATAAGCCAACGTGTTGTCGACCGGTTTGAAGCTTTGAAATATCCATTCATTTAAAGCACAACTGAAAGCGAATCAAAGGGGGAAACGGATATTTATCTGGTAATAAAATGGATGACACACTGTGTTATCCAATCCAACACTAACCACAGTCATTTCCTTTGATTTCCTAATAACACAAGAGAGTTTAAAGTCGTCCTAATAGTACAAAAAACGTGTTAATTACATCTAGTTATGCAGTTTAATTGTTATATTGCTATTTGTTAAAGTAATGTAATAGTAGGGAAGCCTTATATGTTTGAGGCGACACCACTGCTGCCATCTATAATTGAGTCTAACGCTGACGAGATATAATATATTCAAGGATTATTGATCGAGTCTAATGGGGTCAATGCCCCCCTTTTTCAAGGTCGATTTATTTGTTGTTTCTAGGTGTAATGACTCCGGGGCGAAGTTACACATGCGCATTGACGGGAACAATGTATTGATGTTGGACAAGAAGGGAACTGGATTTCTGAGAAATTGATTACATAATCGACTAGGACAAGAGGGGAAGTAGATTTCTGAGAAATTGATTACATAATCGGCGGGGAATTATTGATTCACGAAAAGGGAATTAAGAAACATTATGGCTTCTTTGATCTTTAGGTCTGAGGGATAAATGGTCTTTAGTGACAGAGATAAATTGATATTCTATTTTTAAATATGGCTTCTCTGATCTTTAATGACAGAGATAAATTCGGGAATTCTATCGAAACCATTATAGTGTAACCAAGAACACCTATGAGATGAAGAGATTAACGCGGGAAATGATTTCATCTGAATTTCAAATGTGACAACACAGGGATGTCAAAACAAAAGGAACACGAAGAAATTACATTTAGGGATTATTTGGGCGAAACCGTTTGAGACATTTTAGGGGATTGTTTGGGCGGAACTGTTTGAGACATTTTAGAAGATGATTTGGGCGACACAGTTTGAGACATTTTAGAAGATGATTTTAGAAGATGATTTGGGGTGAAACTCTGTGGTTGTTATAATACACAAGTTCCATTTGAACAATGTTGTGAGGTCCCCTACCCCAACCCCAAAGGCCCCACGGGCTCCCAAAGGGCCGCCAATGCCCCCAAAAGGTCTCCCTGGTGCCCCCAAAGGGTCTCCCTGGTGCCCCCAAAGGGCCCCCGGCGCCCCCAAAAGGACGCCCCGGTGCCCCCTCCCCCCCAAAGGGTCCCCCCGGCGCCCTCCGAGCCCCTTTCTTCCTCCCTCCCTTTTTAATTTTTTTAAGTTTTTTCGGACTGAATTTTTTTAGACTTAGAAATTATCCAACATTTATCCGGTTTTTTCTTTAACCCATTGGTATAGAGTTTTAGCCTAGAGTCTTAGCTTAGTTTTATTTAGAGTTGAAGTTTAGTTTAGTTATAGTTGAGGGTTTAAAGTTTTACCTTAGAGTCTTAGCTTAGAGTTTTAGTTAGAGTTCTAGTTTAGTTTTAGTTAAGAGTTTTAGCTTAGAGTTTTAGCCTAGAGTCTTAGCTTAGAGTTTTAGCCTAGAGTCTTAGCTTAGAGTTTTAGTTAGAGTGAAGTTTAGTTATAGTTAAGAGTTTAGAGTTTTAGCCTAGAGTCTTAGCTTAGAGTTTAGTTAGAGTTGAAGTTTAGTTATAGTTAAGAGTTTAGAGTTTTAGTTTAGAGTCATAGCTTAGAGTTTTTGTTAGAGTTGAAGTTTGGTTTAGTTATAGTTAAGAGTTTAGAGTTTTAGCTTAGAGTCTTAGCTTAGAGTTTTTGTTAGAGTTCTAGTTTAGTTTTAGTTAACAGTTTAGAGTTTTAGCTTAGAGTCTTAGCTGAGAGTTTTACTTAGAGTTCTAGTTAAGTTATGTTTTTAGTTAAGAGTTTAGAGTTTTAGCCTAGAGTCTAGGCATAGAGTCTTGGCTTAGAGTTTTTGTTGAAGTTCTAGTTTAGTTCAGTTTTAGTTAAGAGTTTAGAGTTTTACCTTAGAGTCTTAGCTTAGAGTTTTAGTTAGATTTGAAGTTTAGTTTAGTCATAGTTAAGAGTTTTAGTTTAGAGTCTTAGCTTAGAGTTTTTTTTAGAGTTCTAGTTTAGTTTAGTTATATTTAAGAGTTTGGAGTTTTACCTTAGAGTCTTAGCTTAGAGTTTTAGTTAGAGTTCTAGTTTAGTTTAGTTTTAGTTAAGAGTTTAGAGTTTTAGCTTAGAGTCTTAGCTTAGATTTTTTGTTTAGTTTAGTTTTAGTTAAGAGTTTTGAGATTTTAAGAGTTTGGAGTTTTACCTTAGAGTTTTAGTTAGAGTTCTAGTTTAGTTTAATTTTAGTTAAGAGTTTAGAGTTTTAGCTCCAAGATAAAACTCTAAACTCTTAACTAAAACTAAACTAAACTAGAACTCTAACTAAACTCTTAACTATAACTAAACTAAACTTCAACCCTAACTAAAACTCTAAGCTAAGACTCTAAGGTAAAACTCTAAACTCTTAACTAAAACTAAACTAAACTAGAACTCTAACTAAAAACTCTAAGCTAAGAGTCTAAGGTAAAACTCTAAACTCTTAACTAAAAAACTAAACTAGAACTCTAACTAAGACTCCAAGATAAAACTCTAAACTCTTAACTAAAACTATACTAAACTAGAACTCTAACTAAAACTCTAAGCTAAGACTCTAAGGTAAAACTCTAAATTCGTAACTAAAACTAAACTAAACTAGAACTCTAACTAAAACTCTATGGTAAGACTCCAAGCTAAAACTCTAAACCCTTAACTATAACTAAACTAAACTTCAACTCTAACTAAAACTCTAAGCTAAGACTCTAAGGTAAAACTCTAAACTAAACTAGAACTTCAACGAAACCTCTAAGCTAAGACTCTAGGCTAAAAGTTTAAAACTCTTAACTAAAACTTAACTAAACTACAACTTTAACTAAAACTCTAACTAAAAAACTCTAAGACTCTAAACTAAATCTCTAAACTCTAAACTAAAACTCTTAACTAAACTAGAACTCTAACAAAAACTCTAAGCTATGACTCTAAGCTAAAACTCTAAACTCTTAACTATAACTAAACTAAACTTCAACTCTAACTAAAACTCTAAGCTAAGACTCAAAGCTAAAACTCCAAACTCTTAACTATAGCTAAACTAAACTTCAACTCTAACAAACTCTAAGCTAAGACTCTAGGCTAAAACTCTCAACTCTTAACTATAACTAAACTAAACTTCAACTCTAACTAAAACTCTAAGCTAAGACTCTAAGCTAAAACTCTAAACTCTTAACTATAACTAAACTAAACTTCAACTCTAACTAAAACGCTAAGCTAAGACTCTAAGCTAAAACTCTAAACTTTTGAATAAAACTAAACTAAACTAGATCTCTAACAAAAACTCTAAGCTAAGACTCTAGGCTAAAAACTCTAAACTTTTAACTAAAACTAAGCTAAACTAGAACTCTAACTAAAACTCTAAGCTAAGACTCTAGGCTAAAGCTCTAAACTCTTAACTATAGCTAAACTAAACTTCAACTCTAACTAAAACTCTAAGCTAAAACTATAAAGTAAAACTAAACTAAACTAAACATCAACTCTAACTAAAACTCTAAGCTATGAGTCTAAGCTAAAACTCTAAACTCTTAACTATAACTAAACTAAACTAGAACTCTAAGCTAAGACTCTAAGGTAAAACTCTAAACTCTTAACTAAACTAAATTAGAACTCTAACAAAAACTCTAAGCTAAGACTCTAAGCTAAAAACTCTAAACTCTTAACTATAACTAAACTAAACTTCAACTCTAACTAAAGCTCTAAGCTAAGACTCTAGGCTAAAACTCTAAACTCTAACTAAAACTTAATTAAACTACAACTTTAACTAAAACTCTAAGCTATGACTCTAAGCTAAAACTCTAAATTCTTAACTATAACTAAACTAAACTTGAACTCTAACTAAAACTCTAAGCTAAGACTCTAAGGTAAAACTCCAAACCCTTAACTATAACTAAACTAAACTAGAACTCTAACAAAAACTCTAAGCTAAGACTCTAAGCTAAAACTCTAAACTCTTAACTATAACTAAACTAAACTTCAACTCTAACTAAAACTCTAAGGTAAAACTCTAAACTCTTAACTAAAACTTAACTAAACTACAACTTTAACTAAAACCCTAAGCTATGACTCTAAGCTAAAACTCTAAATTCTTAACTATAACTAAACTAAACTTCAACTCTAACTAAAACTCTATGCTAAGACTCTAAGGTAAAACTCCAAACTCTTAACTATAACTAAACTAAACTAGAACTCTAACAAAAACTCTAAGCTAAGACTCTAAGCTAAAACTCTAAACTCCTAACTATAACTAAACTAAACTTCAACTCTAACTAAAACTCTAAGCTAAGACTCTAAGGTAAAACTCTAAACTCTTAACTAAAACTTAACTAAACTACAACTTTAACTAAAACTCTAAGCTATGACTGTAAGCTAAAACTCTAAATTCTTAACTATAACTAAACTAAACTTCAACTCTAACTAAAACTCTATGCTAAGACTCTAAGGTCAAACTCTAAACTCTTAATTAAAACTAAACTAGAACTCTAACAAAAACTCTAAGCTAAGACTCTAAGCTAAAACTCTAAACTCTTAACTATAACTAAACTAAACTTCAACTCTAACTAAAACTCTAAATTATGACTCTAAGGCAAAACTCCAAACTCTTGACTAAAACTAAACTAGAACTCTAACTAAAACTCTAAGCTAAGACTCCAAGATAAAACTCTAAACTCTTAACTAAAACTGAACTAAACTAGAACTCTAAGCTAAGACTCTAAGGTAAAACTCTCTAAACTCTTAACTAAAACTAAACTAAACTAGAACTAACTAAAACTCTAAGTTAAGAGTCTAAGGTAAAACTCTAAACTCTACTAAAACTAAACTAAACTAGAACTCTAACTAAGACTCCAAGATAAAATTCTAAACTCTTAACTAAAACTATACTAAACTAGAACTCTAACTAAAACTCTAAGCTAAGACTCTAAGGTAAAACTGTAAACTCGTAACTAAAACTAAACTAAACTAGAACTCTAACTAAAACTCTAAGCTAAGACTCTAAGGTAAAACTCCAAACTCTTAACTATAACTAAACTAAACTAGAACTCTAACAAAAACTCTAAGCTAAAACACTAAACTTTTAATTATAATTAAACTAAACTTCAACTCTAACTAAAACTCTAAGCTAAGACTCTAAGGTAAAAACCCTAAACTCTTAACTAAAACTAAACTAGAACTTCAACAAAACTCTAAGCTAAGACTCTAAGGTAAAACTCTAAGGGTTAGGGGACCTCACAACATTGTTCAAATGGAACTTGTGTATTATAACGACCACAGAGTTTCACCCCAAATCCTCTTCTAAATCATCTTCTAAAATGTCTCAAACTGTTTCGCTCAAATCATCTTCTAAGATGTCTCAAACGGTTTCGCCAATGTAATCCCCTAAAATGTCTCAAACGGTTTTCGCCCAAATAATCCCTAAATGTAATTTCTGCGTGTTCCTTTTGTTTTGACATCCCTGCGCTGTCACAATTGAAATTCCCATGAAATCATTTCCCGCGTTAATGTCTTCATCTCATAGGTGTTCTTGGTTACACTATAATGGTTTCGATAGAATTCCCGAATTTATCTCTGTCACTAAAGATCAGATAAGCCATATTTAAAAATAGAATATCAATTTATCTCTGTCACTAACGACCATTTATCCCTCAGACCTAAAGATCAAAGAAGCCATAATTTTTCTTAATTCCCCTTTCGTGAATCAATAATTCCCCGCCGATTATGTAATCAATTTCTCAGAAATGTACTTCCCCTCTTGTCCTAGATCAATACATTGTTCCCGTCAATGCGCATGTGCAAACTTCGCCCCGGATTCATTACACCTAGAAACAAAAAATAAAATCGACCTTGAAAAAGGGGGGCATTGACCCCATAAGACTCGATCAATAATCCTTGATATCCCGTCAGCGTTAGACTCAATTATAGATGGCAGTAGTGGCGTCGCCTCGGAGATATTAAGGCTTCCCTACTTGTAATGCAACCAATGGTGCCAATTCATGAAAAGGTTAGGGGGGAGGGGCAAATTGATTTTTCAAAATCTATGTTTTATTCAATTCTTTCAAGGAAAACACCACAAAAAAGGCATTTTTCAATAAAAATGCCACCAAAAAGGGTTTTTCTAAATCTATGGGGGAGATAAAAACTCAATGGGGTCAATGCCTTCCTTCCCTCCTCCCAATTGACGCCACTGAATACAGCTTGAGTGCATTAGAGCTAGTTATTTAGAAACTAGTGTTGTCATCAGCAATGGCAGTTAACGTTGTCAGTATACTTGTCCAGGCGGATCGGTGGGGGGATTTTACTTCTCCCTTTGAGATTGAAAAAATAGTCCCCGACCGGAAAAATAGTGGCTTAAATTTGCACGTGTAAACCCTCATTCAAGTGAATCTTTGTTGTAGTATCTGTAAAGCAAGCAGTAAAGTAAACTTTTAAAGTAAACCGTTGTAGTAAACTTTAGCGTTTAGAGTGAGGTATTGAGGAGGGGACGAACCCCCTCATATACGTAATAATTTGTGTTCGCTTTAAGTTTTAATGTTGCTCCTTACTTTCAGTAGAAGAAACTTTTTTATATTATTTCTGATTGTTTTTTTAAAAATGCTCGAAAATCGAGCACCCCCTTCATGGAAATTATCTTCACCAATAAAAAATTCCTTCATGGAAATATCCCCCAACGTTTGGGAGGATATACTCTTATTTGGATATACTCTGCCGTTAAAAATGTCTGACTTTTTGCATTTTATGAATTTCTTTTATATCCTGATGTGTGTTTTTTATATATATTTTTTTCAGGGTTTTGTAAATAACATGGTGTTAATTCAGGAAAATGTAAGGGGGGAGGGGTGTATTTTTCAAAATTTTGAAGTTGAGCGATTTTGTTGTTTTTTTTTTTTTTTCAATAAAAATAACAAATAAGCCATTTGTCAGTGAAATTACCGAAAACATGCATTATTCAAAATCTGGGGAGTGGAGGAATATTAGAGGAAAATGCCCTTCCTCCAATTGGCAGCCCTGCAACAAGTACTTTCTCAGTTAACACAACCCGCCCTGCCCTGTTCTCTTAGCAGTCGTTTACGTTAGTTTACCAGAATCATTTCCCTTGCAGATAAAGAAGCGATATCGTGATGTTTTTGGCACAGTATTCATGCTTGCTGATGGACTAGCATCAGCAGCAGTGGTTCTATCTCTGTTTTACTACTTCTTTGCAGTTGTTGGTATGGAACTATTTGGAGGATATGACATGAAAAATTGTTGCAAGTATGTAAAAATATTTGTTTTTTGTTACTCATTGGTTGAAAGTCATCCTCGTTATCATTAAATTCTAAGCACAATAATTTGATGAAGTATTTTGGCTAAAAAAAAAGAGTGACGAAGTTCTTTTAAAGTAATTTTTTATTTAAATTCTTGAAACAGAAAACAAATAGGTGCTTCATTTTTGCACAACTCCCCGTTGAGGTGAGGGAGAGGACATTTTTAAATGATTTCCTGAGCAGTATTTTATCATGCCTAAAATTTGTCTCGTCAGTAGTAGTAGCAGCCGATATTTTGGATAACGGTTTTCTGGATTACTGAAATCCTTTGCAATCATAAAAAAATAAATCCAACCATGAAGTTTTCTGAAAAGAAAAAGTAATTGATATTCTATTTATGCATTTACTGTCTTAATTAATTTTTGGGTTTGAATCTAAAATAAAAACAGGAAAACCCAGGTACAAAGTGCCTTTTTTCTTTAGCACTGATGAAATAAAAATGAAAATGATGAAATAATAATCCAAATTCAGTACAGATATATAGGGTAATTGTAAAATGTTGAATGTGTAACTAAGACGCTTCTTCTTTTTTTATTTTCAGGAATAGCTCCGTCGAAGATAACTATGTTTATGACAACGTGACAAATACATATGGCTACTACTATTTAAACAACTTTGAAAATATCATCACAAGCTACGTCACACTTTTTGAACTAATGGTAGTCAACAACTGGTACATTATAATGAAAGGCTTTGCATACGTGGCAACAGAATGGAGTCAGATATATTTCATGAGCTTCTACATTATCACTATGGTTTTTCTAAATGTGGTTGTAGTCAGTGTTATCGATGGTTTTATATTTCGGATCCAATATAAGAGCACTATGTCTAAGGAGGAAGAAGAAAAGATGACAAGTCAAGAGCTAGTTGTTACTAAGTCAGAGTTGAATAGTGTAGGTGTTTCTGAAGATGAGGTAAGCTTTTATTGTTTTTTTTTTTTTTTTAGATAAGCTTACATTGACATTGTTTTTTTTTTTCGTTTTTTTTTTCTGCCTTAACACTGGCTGATTATTTTAACTGTCCTTTTTTACTCCTAAATTCGTGGCGCTATGTGCTTCTCAGTATCTGATATCTGCTACGCTTCAACTGCGTTCTATCATTAGGTTTATATGTCTATTGAAGCTTCTTTTGAAGGAGTCGACAGGAAATCAAAAAATTGTAAAAATTCTGGAAAACGCCCCCAGGAAGATCATTCGAAAATGAAGTGCATCGCCAAAAGAAAATGTTTTTCAGGCATTTAGTTCTTAGTGGTTCAATCTAAATATAATTGGACCGAGCTTTGGGCCTCTCGTTTCGGTTGGATAATGGCGACACAGCGCAATAAAGCTCTAAAGAGGGGGTGGGGGGGGGTCATGTTCTTGTTGAAAAATACTATTGACACTACTTCACTACTTCTATTTACACTCCATTAACACTACTTCCCTATGGACTGGAGAGAGTCATAGGTTATGATTGAACCTGTCCTATGCTTAACGAACTAACATTTGCCTTGTTTGGATTTTTAAATAAAAATGTCTCTTGATTTAAGTAAGTAACGTTTCATCTTTTGCATCAGTTTCCTACCATTTAGTAAATAACAATTTTTGGGAAATTTAACGCTTAGTTTTCTTTTAATGTTTACTCGTTGAGCTGTATAGAAAATTCAGATGTCAAACTGATACGCTTTTGCCGCGTTTCAACACGAGGTTGAATCTTCAATTGAATCTTCTTTTGAAGGAGGCAGCAGAGAATCCATCAGGGAAAACGTCCGAAGGAAGATCGTTCCAAATTGAAGTGAATCGTTGAACGAAACCGCACTTTAAGTCTTCAATTTTTGGTGTTTGACCTTAAGATAATTGGACCGAGCTTAATGACTTTCTTGTCGGTTGGATAACGGCGAAAAAAACACGAAAAGGTTTTAAAGAAGGTTCTAAAGTTCTAAAAAAGTTCTAAAGGTTCTAAAATAAATTCATGTACTTGTGTTTAAAAATGCCATCCATGCTATTTCAAGCCTTTCACTAAGAGACTGGAGAGAGTCATGAGTAAGTATTGAACCTGTCGTATTATTAACGAACTAACAAACTATTCTTAGCAGGGATAGCTACCATCCCTGCTTTACAGTGCTCCCACTATCCACAAAGTTTCAATGAGATCAAGGTTAAGTATCTAGTGTTTAAAATTGGGCAGACACGCCTGTATTTTCTAGGGGGGGGGTGAAATCTATTGATTTAGCAAAATAAACATTTTTTTTTTAAATTACAGGAAACTACGGCCAGAGTCATGTCTCTTCAAGGGATGGGTACACCCATAAAGGACTCCCTGTTTTTTGTGCTTGCATAATGTCAATAACGTGTCGTTAAAATTCAATACAAATAAAAATCTCTAGAAAACTTTGTAGTAAGTAAGAATAGGGTGATACACCTTATTATTAGAATTGTGTTCTTACTGTGTGCACTATGAAAAGAAAAGGATCGCTCACAGAGAAAGAAAAGTTCAATTAGACGATTTGTTTAAGTTGGTATGCAATCAAACTGTAATTTGTGTTATAATGTGTTTTGTAATAATTATTATACGAAAATTACTGAATAATTTATTTTTTTTACAAAAAATAGAAGGAAAAAGACAATCTGGTGCTTTCTGGAACCTGAAGAACTCTGACAAAAAGTCAACACAACAGGAAATAAGGGTATCTATCCAGGATTCCCATTGATTCCTCTTTTCGTTGGGATCATAAATAACACTGACCCAAAAATTTTAACCTTTTATATTTTGTATATTTTTATGTTTTTATCTTTGGTTTTCAGTAGTTTTAGGAGAATTGTTTAGATTTGTATGTGTAACTTTAAGATAAATTTATTAGCAGATTGAAAAGTAGAGTCAGATTTTATTTTATCTCCTATAGTTTTTGTCTCAATTTTTTTTTTCTTCCGATTTTTCAAAACTTTATCGGCGCTAAAACAAAATATAGCTCTTATCATATTGATTCTTTCTTTAACTCGTATTTTATTATAAGTATAGCAGAAGTAGTGACTACTGAGTAGTGTCATTTCTTACTCGTAAAGTTCTGTCTAGGAATAGACTAGTTTGTGTAATCATGAGGGGAGATATGTCTAGAGTAATGTAGTAATCGTATTATAAGATGCCTGGGATGTTCGTCTTCAAACCCACAGAAATAAAATTGATGTGATAAGTTAGGACTGAACTGTCGGAATAGAATCAGTTTGGTTCCTTGTGGTAGGACAGGGTGGTTGATAAGGTGGGTGAGGGGGATATATGGGTATTTTAATGGAAATAAAATTACAATTTCAAATGCAGAAAAAACAATATCCTTGAAAAGAAACATTTCTTCTTAGATTTTCACGATTGGAGATTGGCCTACCAGTTATATCCTATATCCCAGTTATACCCTTTTAGTCCCCTATTATACCCATATTCTCTATTATATACCCTGAATTGAAGTTATCAAGTATTTTTCAGTAGGTTGCATCAAGACATGGCTAATTGTAGACAGAGAAAATCCAAGACAGATAGTCCAAGTAATTGAGAGGCAAACGTTTAAATGGTTGCGGCACGGGTAAATGGTGGGAGTAAGTATGACTCTCTTATTGGACAGATACTTGTTTGTTAGTTTTTGGAAAGGCACGCCTGCCTAGAGTCTCAGGCATGTTGACCAGGAATTTAAAATTGACATAGATTGGCATAGATAGTAAAATTGACATAGATAGTTAGATTGGCTGGAATGAGAGGCAAACAAGGCACGCTGTATTCTCTCATATATTGTAATAAGCAAAGGAAATGTAATGATTCTACGAAGTTGACATAGGGTTAAGCCTCTTGAGATGGTTGAGCCATTTCAGGTGTTAAAGCCACTTCAGACTAACATGCTGGCGAATGCTCCTTATCAGCTTCCCTGTGTTTACAGCCTCTGCTTACTTTAACTCCTAGAAAGGTACTAAGCATTCTAGGTCGTTTTGTTTTCACCTCCCACCATTATAAGAGTTGTCATACTCTTCTTTGTCTTCCCCTTCCTTTGATCTATTCTAAACTGCATAAGATATTTCTATGCACATAGTGTTTTTTATGATTTAGTTCAAATTTCACCTCAAAATTCTATCACATTTTCACCTTCATACATGTAGCCTTAATTGTACTAGCATCATAGTAGTAGTGGTAGTAGTAGGAACAGTAGTAGGAACGCCATAGTAGTAGGAACATCATAATAGTAGGAACAGTAGTAGCAGTAATAGTGCATAATTGTTAGTACTAGTAGCAGTAGTTGTGGAAGTATTGACCTTGATTTCTATGGGTTGGTCTTAATTTCTGTGAATTCGCCTGGATTTCTATGCATTGGTAATGATTTTTTAAACCAATGCATAGAAATTTGATCCAAGGTTTTTGTCCCTTTTTTTTAGTGTTTGTAATTGGGAATTAGCTATGTTTATTACTAGTCGGTTTTTGTCCCTTTTTTTAGTGTTTGTAATTGGGAATTAGCTATGTTTATTACTAATCAGTGAATTAACTAATTAATTACAGGATTCAGTCACGTATATCGGCTGTTCTCATCTAACTAGAAATGTTCGTCAGTCTATAATGTATCATACTGAGATTGAAGACTGGCTGAAGAATTCAACTACACATCAAAATGGAAATTCCTTTTCCTTTTCAAAATTAGAAGATTGAAAGTTGTTCTTGCGAAGTTGTTTTATTGTGAAGTGCCTCGTTACTTGCAAATGTGGTTTTGATGGGTAAGAATACTGAACTAAGATACACGTATTCACACTGTAGAGAAAATTGTCAAAAATAGTTTGCTAAGCTGTTTTCAAAAAGAGGATTAGCAAGGTAATTTAGGATTATTGATCATACTCTCCTGTTCTGCTACCGCTCTGAGAATAACAAACAGTCTTGTTAATTATCTCAATAGCGTTTAAGTGTCAGATATGAGCTTTAGGTGGGATAGTGACGATATTTAGCTTGTTTGCCGCCTTTTGTTCGGCTGAATGATGTGTATTCTGTGATTATTCGGCCAATGTTATTTCAAATTTCAAAGTGATTTACTGTATGTTATGACATGTATGTATTGCAATATATTCGGAAAAGGGGCTTTACTGAGGATCAGAATTTAAGCTTTATTCTCCTCTTTATGAACGGTCTTGTTACTTTAATGGCGATTTTTTTTTCAGCTGTTATTGTTTTTTAAAGTTTTCTGAGTACGCTTGCTTTTTTTTTTCAGTCTTTGGAACAAGTTCAGCAGTTTTATGAAAGTTTTTAAATGTTAGAAAGCTGCTAATAATACTTATTAGTTATTAGGAAAATGGATTTAAGATCTTGAAAATTTTGGAGACATTTCCATCTTTAGAATTTATATTTATTTGCTCTATGGAAACCCCAGAAAAATCATTTGACACTTCAAAGGGCATCAGGTCTTTAGGCTAAGTTGAAGGGTTAGGGGAACTGTAGGTAAAGATTTAGTTCGGTTATAATGGGACTCGTGTGCACTTGTGGGGGCTTAAAGGACTTTTTAAATTATTTGCATTTTCTATGCTCTTTAACATTCAGTCAATATTGTCTAATACTTCTACTGTTATCACTAACACTACTCCTAATTTTCCTACTATTACTTCTGCTACTATGACTGCTACTATTGCTAACGCTAAGGATAATAGTCAAACTTTCAGGGAACGGTGAGGGCGGTGTTGAACTGAACCAAAACACGCTATATGCATTGGGCTCATCAAAGGGGTGTATTAGAAATATCCCAGCACGCCTTAGGGTATTAAGCTGAAACTCCCAGGGCTATGAATATTACTGTAGTAAAGGACTCTGGCTTCTATAGGGGGTATGGCGTACGGTCTTAAGGTGACTAATACTAGGGTAGCGTCCCACTCAGGTTTGGCCTGACTAATTATACTAGGTGTGGCTACTGGACATA
This sequence comes from Artemia sinica, assembly GCA_027921565.1. NCBI lineage: Eukaryota > Metazoa > Arthropoda > Branchiopoda > Anostraca > Artemiidae > Artemia > Artemia sinica. The sequence goes on from CM051267.1 coordinate 47,972,667, forward strand.
GATGAGAAGTACAAATAATGTTATAAAGAGGCTTGGTATAAATACGGTTACTTTAATTTATCGCCACAAACAACGGTATGTAATGGCCTGGCTATATGTATGTGCCACTGGGACTATTTGTCATACAGAATATAAAGAACACAAAGCATTTTCTATGCTCTTTAACATTCAGTCATCATTACTAAAGTTAAAGGATCGCAGTCCCTATGGGGGACTTTTCACCATTTTTTAGGGCAGTGGCAGGTAAGTTATAAGGAATCCTTGGAATTTCCATCAAAGGGGCTCCCTCTGAATTTCTTGTTTTTACTAACGCACAGTTAAACAGGTTGAAAACGCGCAGATAAACACACTGTTAAAATTGTATGACTAAGGTCCCTTTCCCACTAGTATCTGTTTGTCGTTTGAGGTCTAAATTGACGCTCAAAGGTGTCAACTGTATAATATGTAACTCGATCAATTCGCTTATCAACGGTGTTTATATCCTGATTGATTCAAACGTTTTGCCTTTTAGAGCAGGGGCGCTAAAAAAAAAACCTTCGCCATATTTGACCAAGACCTTGATATTTGGTCAGTTGGAAATCCAGGACAATAGAAAAGACGAATTTTTATCATAAAAAAGGGATAAATTATCCTTTTCATAGAAAAAGGATAAAATTAAATACTTGGACTGAAAAATTAGCCTACTGAATATTTTCCACAATTACAAGTGTTTCCATTAACGTAATTTTTCTTTCTTTCTTTTATTGCCCGACCTTTTTTCCTTTTTTTGCCTTTTCAACTTATTTCATTTTTCTTTATTTTAACCCACGGTATAAGCCTAGAGAGCTAACTGGAGAGAAGGAAACTTTTCAAGAAAACAACTCTTACTTCATAAAATGCAGAATAATCATAGTTAACACATTTTGCGTGTAGCTAACCTTTATATTCACTTATTAAGTGTTTTTCTTCGGTTTTGAATCACCCCTGAAATATAGCACCCTTTACAAAATTTAGTCGTAGATGATGTTCAAATTGCAGTGGCGTTAACACAAAATTCATGTAAAATGTCTATTGACTAATGACAATTCTATGAAGAAAAAAAAATATATAGATTGCGTTTTGATTCAGAAAAACGGCCAGAATCCTGAGTTGATAGTGCTACATTTAGCAGACTTTCAAAAATTAAGCAAAGGCTATTGGAAAAAAAATAATAAATTTCTTTAAAAAAAAATAAATACGTTGAAAAACCTTAAAATAAGCAAAGATAAAAGTTAGCTGCATGCAAAATGTGTTAACTATGACTGTTCTCTATATTGCGAAGTAAGAATTGTTTTCATAACATGTTTCCTTCCCTCCAGTTAGTGCTCTAGGATTATACCAAGGCATTTTGAAGGTCTGTGACACCAAACCTATACAAGCTTTAAAATACCGAAGGTCTGTACATCTAAACCGTCAGTTTATCTAGAATTACAGTGTACTCTTTTGTATGTGTCTTTCTTCAGCTCCACTGTAATCTTCCCAAGATTTTTAGCGCTACTCCATCTTTCTTGCCCGAGCGGTCTCTTTATCATCTTGGCACCTCGAGTCTCTCTGGCCTCTACGGTAAAATCAGGTTTTAACCAGAAAATTCTAACAAAATTATTAAACTTACCAAAGTATTGTAACTTTTATTTTATACTTATTCCTACTGTTTTCATAGTTTTAATTTCCTTTTTGATTTGTTTTTTTGCAATTGAGTGGACATTTTTGGGGCAGGTTAGAATGTTTTACTGGGCGATCCTTTATCAAACACATACTAGTATCCCTGAATATGCTTTTGTCGCCAGAACCTAAATTTTATCTTTTTGGAAACATTATAATTTTCTCACCATTCGAAAAATTTATCCATAGATCTGGAAGGTTTTGGGGCTCCACTACACCCGTCCAACCTACTCCAACAAAGTGTGCTCGCGATACCGGAAATTCTTATGATCTTTTAGAATATATCATTATTTCCCCACTCTTTGAGAAAATTAATCCGGAAATCTGGAAAAGTTTTGGACTACACTAATGCACTTTGCTTTACTGTGTGAATCTATCTCATGATGTGCCCCTTGTTTTAGTCTTCGTTAGTTAATGAATGGTAGGTTAAAATCTCTTTTCTTCATCCTTTTTTTCATAGAGTTTAGTTGCAGTTTAGGTGTTTTCGCAATATAAAATCTAAGCGGTGAAGACTTGAAAAAACGTTGGAATTTGACTTTACAAGTGTCGTTTTAGCCTGTAAATTGAATCTTTATGGCCTAAATTTACGAACTAAAAAGGAGAAGTCGCATAAGCTCCTTCAAAGTGTTCCAACTGGGCAAATTTTCAAGCCCTCAAAACGAAATTTGGACGTGCATTTTTCTTTCTTTTAAGCGAAAAATGATGTAAAATATAGAAAAAGGAAACACTGAGGGATTATTTTCTCTTTAGTAGGATTTAAACATTATCTCAATGTTCATCGTTTTGATTTACCTATAATATAAGAAAAGGAAACGATCAAAAATGGGATTTTAAGGCCAAACTGGAATACTGAATAAACAAACAAAGCGAATATTTTTTATAGCGAATTAAAACCAAATACCTAACAACCATAAAAGTGAGTCGCGCGGATAAACCATATTGCGGATATTGGCGAATGACTCGGTTTAATGGTTGTTAGGTATTTGGTTTTAATTCTTATAATTTTTTGCTTTTGTTGAATTTTATTCATCTTTTAATTTTTTGGTTTTTTCATTGTTTTTTTTTTGTTCTTTTCACATTGACTTTCCGCGTTTTTTTTTTTTTTTTTGGTTTTTTTCTTCGGCACTTTCCTTGAATACATTATTTCGTTTCATGCTGAAGAAGAGAGGTGGTTGTCTTCTCAAAATATTCGCTTTGTTTGTTTATTCAGTATTTTCGTTTGGCCTTAAAAATCGCATTTTTGATCGTTTTCTTTACTTATATTATAGCAGGCCAATGTGGTTTAAGAAGTTATCTTTGAGTAACCTTTTCCCTTGATCTATTTTCCGGTCATATGGGGGGGGGGCTTGCCAAGGTGTTTATGTTTTACTGTTGGTTATATTTACCGTTTAATAAAAAATCGAGAATCAGTTCGTCCGAACGATAAAGAGAAAGCCTGAAAGGATATGATTTATACACTATATTTAACACCACAGATTTTAGCTCAATTAGCGCCTTAATACAATCATCAAGACCAAGATTAGTTGTTTTTTTAACTTAAAACATTTACATGAGACATTATCGTTATTTAGAAAATATGTGCTTCATTATACAATCCGTTCATTTGTTTATTATGTTATTCATTTATTCCATGTATTTATTCATTCCAATCGGTACCCTTTCTTTTTTGTGTGCTTGTCTGTTGTTTTTTTTCAATTATGTAATGTTTCAAAATGTTTAAATTTTAAATAATGATTTCAATTATAATTTACCTATCATTTATATTTTAAAATACTTGAGTATACCCTTCCGAGCCATATTGTACTGTCAAAGTAAGAGTTCTGGTTCTGCTTATGGTTGGGTCGCCGGGAGGTTTTAAATTATCACTAGTATACAGTTATTACGATAGCATTGGAAGCTCTTGGAAGTGGATTTAATAAGTACTTCGCTTTGAAAGTATGTTAAACTGTTTTGTTTTATTTTGTTGGCAAACTAGGACATTGAGCTTTGTTAAAAAGTATTTAAATTATATAAACACATATTTCAAGTATTTGAATTTTTAACTGCCCATTTCAAGGACTCGATTGTCTGCTATTTCCTTTTCGGTCGAGTATTTTCTATTTTATCATTTAATTTCTATAATTAGATTAGATTTTGAAATATGAATAATAATCTAATGTAATCAAGTCAATTTAATATAATTCAAATAATAAATATTTGACTGTTGAAGAAAGATTTAAGATTATTTGTCAAATATCACATCGATAGAATGTCAGTCTTAAAATTGCTATTTGGTGAAGATTGGAAACGCTGATTCAGCGCTCGTGTCTGTATTTTATATTTATTCTGAGCAAATTATATTATTTTTTTCTTAGTATTGAATTTGTAAAATGTATATACGTAGAACTGGGTGAAGGATTGAAAAGTAAGTCCTTTTCAGTTTAGGATATTCTACTCCATTGTTCAATTTTATTACTAACTTCATAATTCATTCAAATTTGATAACTAAAACTTGAATACTATAAAACAGTAATCTGATCCAATTGAAATAATGTAATTTAATTAAAGGAATTAAATATTAGATTGCTGACAAAGGGTTTAAGCTTGTGGGCTACATTTAAGTTGCTAAAAAGGAAGTCGTAAGATTGATCCTTTGTGTGGATGAATTTTCCAGGACTAGGGGGCTCATAATCTGGTTGCTTTATGTAATTGGTAGGTGTCCATAAAACCCAACCAATCACTAATCTGAAGATGATCACGTAATGCCTTGCAGAAGGTAACTGAAAACTGTATTTCTCTGGCGTGCCTTGTCAATCAGAGTTAGTAGGTTGTCAGATGACAAGAGAGTATACTACTACTACTACTACTGCTAACAACTCACCACAGCACCAAGCCGCCTGAGGCCAACACAGCTACGCACGCTCCTCCTCCACCCGAATCTATTCAAAGCCTCCCTTTTTGCACCCGCCCATGAAGTTCCCATTTCCTTTAAATCTTTCTTTATGACATCCTCCCACCCCAGACGGGGACGATCTGCTCTCCGTTTAGCCCTAGACGGTTGGCCGAAAAGAACAATCTTCGGCAATCTGTCATCCTTCATCCGCACAACGTGCCCTAGCCACCTCAACCTTTCTTCCATTATAGCCCTAGAGAGAGCGTATTGAACCACATTTTTCGTATAGCCTATTGTTTGAAATACGGTCAGTCAGCCGGGTACCCAGAACAATCCTTAACCAATTTCTCTGGAAAACATCTAGCAAATCTTCATCCGCTTTTCGGAGCGTCCATGCTTCATAGCCATATTTGATCACTGTCATCACTGTAGCTTCTAATATTCTAATCTTGGTTTGCAGACTTATCTTCCTATTCTTCCAGACTTTTCTTAACTGTGAAAAAACACCCTGAGCCTTGGCTATGCTATTTTTAACATCTTCACTGCTCCCACCATCTTTACTAATAATACTACCAAGGTAAGTGAAACTGCCCACCTGATCAATCTTTTCATTACCCAACGTCACCTTTTCATCTTCACTTATTCCTAGCCTTAGTGACTTAGTCTTCCTAACATTAATTTTCAAACCAATTCTAGCACCCTGAACTCGCAAAACCTCTAAAACTTCATTCATTTTGCTCAAACTTTCATCTAGGATGCTTAAATCATCAGAATAATCCAAGTCCAGGAGACTGCGTTGGTTTTAAGCCTGTATTCTTTACTCTAGCGTTTTTTTTTTTTTTTTTTTTTTTTTTTTTTTTTTTTTTTTTTTTTTTTTTTTTTTTTTTTTTTTTTTCTTGTAGATATTACATACAATCTTTAAAGGGCGATGAACTCTAAACTCAGTTTTGTGAGTTTACCTGTGTTGTCTCACGCTAGTGGGTTTGAGTTGAAACTTTATGGATCTCTTGCTGTTATTCTTTTTTTGGGAGGGGGGAGGGGGGAGGAGAGGGGTAAAGGGACTTGGAATTTAGTGTTTAAGGAAGAGGCGAATATTTTTTCTCTTGTCTTTACAATAGAAAAAACGCTAATGTTTTTTTTCTTCTGCCTGTGTGTAATACAGCAGACTTTATAGCTAATGTTTTATGATATTCTGAGAAAATTACATTTCCATCCGAAACGTTATATAAGCAAAATATATGTTTGAAGTTTGTCATTGAACATTGGTATCAATATTTTAAAATTTAAGGAAAATTTTCGAAATTAATTTTGTGAATATTTAGATTAGTTGTTTTAATTTGACCTTTAGTTCAGATCACATTGTGAAAGTAGTGTTAATTTTTATTTATATGATAGGAAGGTAAATGTGTTAAAATTTATTACTTGTGTAGAACACAAAACCAACACAAAAACGTCCCAATAAGAGTGTTAAGACAGAGTCCTAAGACCGTGCCCCTCTGTTTTCTGTTTGTTGGGTCAAAACAGAAGAGTTTCTAAGACCTTATTCTTGGAATAGTCTGTTCAAAAATACTATGAAATGTGTGAGAAACTGGACGTTAAAGAAATCTTTCTCTGATCTGACCACGTTGGTTTATTTGCATTGTCATTACAGAAAAGAACACACAACAGAATATAATAAATTCCAGGTGTGCATAAAGCTAAAACAAAAAAATGTACATGTACACATTTTACCGATGTTGAAAATTTTGCTGCGTGTATTTGTCAAGGGTTCGCTGCTTTCACTAAACTGAAAATCAGTCTGTTGTTTCGTCAACAGACTGGGTGCTTTCTAGAACATTCGTATGTTTGGTTGATTTCTCGCACGTTTTTGGCTGTAATTTTCCATAGCTTTTTTTTAAGAATTCGTCTCGCTTTTTCGTTCATTGTTTTAGCACCTATTTAGACTTTATTATAAAATGATAATTTTTATGGCTCCTAATCTATGAACTGTTTTTGTGCATAGATTATGTGAAGATCATTGAAGATCATTTTCTTGTCGCCGACATGAATGTTGAATACGCCTTCAGTTGCATGAAAAGGTGAAGGGTTCTTTCACACTGCGCCATGGAAACTTTTACGCTAGCATTATCAAAACTTTAGGCTAGGCTATGTAATCTTGGGGAGCAAATTTTTCCCGTAACAAAGGCAGTGCAAAGTAGAGTCGAAGTTTTCTTGAAATTTTGTATTGCGTAAATTCATGTTAGGCTATGGAAAAGTCAATAATGCAGCAAAAAAATGACATTTCTGGATGGTTATTTAATAAGTTTTGAAAATAATTAATGGACTTTTCTTAGAAAAACCTTTCTGGAGCTTGAATTTCTATCTCTATCCAAAATTTTTAATATTTGAATATTTTGCCTATGATGGTTGTGATGATTTAGCTAATGATAGTTTTGTTGATGTTGATGTAAACCTATTGTGAAATGACTTGTTTAAGTGTCAAAGGTTATGCTTAATGTAACGTAGCTTAACCACCTAGTATAGAAAATTACGCGCCTAGTGCCAAAGGCCCGCTGAAGAGAAAACCCAAACGGGTTCATCTCAGGCAATTTTTATCCATAAGAGCACGGTCTTCACGATTTCCATGCACTTTTACAAAACTCCAATGATCAAAAAGTGAATGAGATATAATATATAAATATACCTTTCTTTCTACTCGTCAATTTCATTCAGAAGTAAGCATCACTCTTCAAATATTACATCTGACTGAATTCTAAATTGAAATAACCCCTATACTATCGGAAATATATCAGAATGAATTAGTTTTTCCGTTTTTTATGTGAAAGTTTTGTTGAACATATGTTAGAGTTTTATGGGTTTTTTTTTCTGGCGGATTAGTGAAACCCACTGTAACATTGCTGTAGCTGTCATAGGACCATTGTTATTTCTGACTTACGCACGTTCTTTTATTGTTTGTCTTGTTTTATTGTAAAATTTTATCTGTTTTATCTGGAATTTATTAGCCACAGACTGAGCATTTATTTTTATTTGCAAAAAAGCTCCAGGCTCAAATTAAGATTGGCAAATAACAAGAGATTATTTCTGACTTACGCACGTTCTTTTATTGTTTGTCTTGTTGTATTGTAAAATTTTATCTGTTTTATCAGGAATAAATATTTATTAGCCACAGACTAAGTATTTAATTTTATTTGCAAAACAGCTCCTGGCTCAAATTAAGATCGGTAAATATTGGGGTGTAAAGTACGGGGGTCACCACTTATTGGTGCAAAAATGGCGCAAAAAGGTTGCTATGCCACTTACTCGAGGGGGAGAACCCCTTGTCGGCCCAAATGTTAGTGGGATTCCCACTCTTACCCCAACGGTTCCGTATCTATCGGGTATGTCAGTGCACGATATACAATATACCCTGCCTTAGGGTACGATAGCTTGATCGAATGGTCCCAGGGGCCATTTTAAGGCCACGGGTTACCGGTAATATTTCTAACTATCTCCTTGGATTCTACCTAGGCTAATAAGTCAAAGATTATATAGTATAAAAAACCTTACTGTAATCAGTCACGCTACAAAAAAGGAACTCAAACGGAACTAAAGGTAAAACTCTTACGATTCACCAATACACTTTTAAGACACGCGCTTGCGCGCGCACCTCTGACCAAAGGCGATGAATGGCCGAATCAAAAGAAAATTCCCAGCATCCTTTGAAGCTTTTCAAGCTGTAAATTTAAGCAGTATGAGTCATCGCTCAACTGGCTTTTTCAGACACTCGATAATTAGTGGATTCTTCAGACATCGTAATAAAAGCTTTCCCAGGATTTAGATATGTAACATAAATGAAGTTAAATTTATAAAAGGGACATTTTTCTGAAACAAAAGGGGCCATAGGTCCCAACACCTCCCTCCTAAGAAAAATGACCGCCATCACGCCATGGGTCAGAGCACAAAACAGAAACATAAAATAAATAACACCAACTTCAAAATCACCAAACTTGTTTATCTTCTCTTCTTTCTTCCACCAGTGCCTGTACTTCCACCGCTTCAGGATTCGTCGTCATCCCCACGTCTATACCGTAGAACCGCCATGGTCGTATATAGATCGTATAACATCCGCATTTGGTTTTGAAAATTGAAGTTCCCAAGATTCGCAGAAAATGATCGTGCGCAGCACAGTCAAAAATACAAATTTTCTCGCTCTCACGAATCTACATTTGAGAGGAGCAGAGAATCAGTTCCTGGCACTTTCGATGATGCCAGCCATCATGAAAAAATTGGCTGTACTAGCCTCTTAATTTCCATCTGTGGAAACAACCCCACATCTCAATAAAAAAAGTAAATTGCCCCTTGGCATAATTTGAAATAGTCCCAGGCCCAAAAATACACAGGCCTCTGAAAACGATAGGAGTTCAGAAAAATGAAGTAAGAACCTGAGCGAACCTTGAATCGCTTTTTTCTGGGTCTTGTCCCTAAAATAATTGAATGAATAATGCTCGGCGATGAGGGATGAAGATAATATTGAAGACTGGAAAGACAAGACTTCAGTAAAGGGATCACAACTTGTCCGCCAGTTGTGCATTGAGGAAAATGACCATCTTTCACGTCTTCCCGCAGGGGATCTTCCCCAAGGAATACCTCCCCCTCATAAAGGAACAAACCCTCTTTTGAGTTGATCAGACCCATATCAGATTCCCTCCCAAATTTCTTCGAACCAACCCAAAATTCAGTACCTTTCAATCTTTCAGTAATCCGTTGTTGATAAGTCAATTCTATATCAGGATTATCTGTAGTTTCTCTTAATTTGTCATGGGTCTTCTCCTACCTCGTAAGTTTTTCCGTCTTATTGTAATTTTGCAATTTTCCCGGTGGTTCTTGGACCTCTTTGTTCCCCCTATTATTTATTTTAGCTAGGCACAGCCCAGATAATTTTTTATTTTTCGCCACTGCAGGCTGAATCTCAAATTTTTTTCTCTTTTTTTGCATTTATTTGTTTTTTTTCACTTTTCTCAATTTTTTCCACCGCGCAAAATAAATCATTATTAAATTGGAATTGGATTCTAGTGTCCACCATCTTTGACTGCTTTTCTTCATTGTAGCTCTGTTTAATATCTCTTTTCTCCCTCTTAGTTTTCTTTTCTTTTGTAGTAGCATTAAATAAATCGTCATGAAATCTGAATTGGACTCCAGTGTCCACTATCTTTGACTGCATTTCTTTATTGTAGTTCCGTCTTGCATCTTTTTTCTCTCTTTTAGTCTTCTTTACTTTTACCGCAGAAACAAATATTTCGTCATCAAATGGGAACTGAACTCCGACATTTGGTTTTTCATATTGTACTAAAATTTCTCGAACTCTACGAGGAAAAGCGCGTACAATAAATTTTCGTCTTCTTTTTCTGTAGTAAAATCAGCGCTTCATTTTAGCCTGTACTTGTTAGCGTCTCATATTCATTAAAAGCGTTTTCAAGTTTTCCAGTTTCTGGAAATGTTCCCGAAAAATCATTCTCGCGCGTCTTATTTTCAATATTTTTTAGTCTTTTTACTTCCGCATTCCATTTTGGTGAATTATCAACATTTTGAACACGCGTATCAAGTATTTTGTTTTTCCGACAGGGTGGCGCAGCCTCCCAATTTGTTTTATGGGCCGGTCCACCTTCCCCGTAGTCAGCGAAGTTTTATATTTTCTCGTAAAAGTGTTTAATGTTTGGTAATTTTCATTTTCTCGCAATTGATCCTTAGACAAATTATTATGGCTATCTGACGGCCTATAAGTAACTTGTGATAAAACGTCACTTTGCGAACTTCCCCAACGAGTTTTCATTAGTCTGTCAATTGTTTTTGCAATATCCTGGTAATATTTTGTATCGGCCTCCCCTACGGGCCTGTCTTTCTTCCTTTCTTTCTCTTTTATCTTTCTTTGGTTGTTTCCTATCTTCCTCCTCCTTTTGCTCTCTGGCTTTTCTTTCAGCCTCTATACGTTCTTGTCTTTCCTCCTCTAATTTCTCTTCTACTATTTTATGTAAAGTAGAGATATATACTTTTCGTGGTCTAGAATTTTTCTTAATTAATAGTAGAACCCTGCCAATAATTTCATCTTTCGAATTGCATCTTTCTCAGCCTGCATTTTTTCCTTATTTTCTCGGTGCGCTCTCTCAAAGGCCTCCATATTTGCCTTTCTTTCTATTTTACTACTTTTTCTATGGGCTTCACTCGCCCTTCTCGGTCTTGAGTTAATCTTATCTCTGTCCGACATTATTTCAAAATTCCGTCTGTCATTATTTCTTCTTAATTCATTTTCTGAATTCATTTGTTCCATATCTGTACTATCTCTATCCCGCAACTCCCCTTCATTTGGCACAGCCTCTCTGAGGGATGGGTTCGTCTTGTTTTTTTCACATATTATTTCTTCCTTGTTTATTTCGTACCCCCTCATTTTACCGCGTATAATTCTCTCTGATTATATTATCTCTTATTCAATTAGTCAATCTTGGCAAGTTCAACAATTTTTCAAGTAACCAGAATGTCGACTTCATTGGGGAATAACGACTTCTTTCACAACAATCAGTTTTACGCGAGTGAAATATATCTCCGAAAAACGAATTAACAAGGGTTTGCACGAGAAAATAAACTGAAAAACCGCGCAAATATGCCACTAGTGAATTAGCTGGACAAAACTCAAACAGGGGAACTACCCTGTAAAACAAATCACGTATCCTACCTGGATACTCGTATTCCTAATATAATCTCCTCCTGGGTAGATTACTCAAAAGGACAGGTGCCTCCCACCTTCCTTGTCCAATGTGCGCACAAACTGACAAATTCTCCTAATTTGCCGTCCTCAATACTCTTATAAGCTTCGTCACTGAAGATTATATCTAAGTCCGCCAATTCACTCAAATAATAATAAAACCCAACTTTCAACGTTTTCTTATCTGTTCTTAAACCCTGTAATACTTTTAATAACCCTGTAAGTAATAACCCAACTTTCAACGTTTTCTTATCTGTTCTTAAACCCTGTAATACTTTTAAATACGGAGATTCACCAACTGTAAACTCAACTCCTTAATTTCACGTTATTCTTTTTTATATTTGTCTAACAAGGCACACAGCCCATTATAGACCTTCATAATTCTATTAATTGATTGCATATTTTTGTCTTTTTATATATTACCACAATAGGCTACTTTCTAGGCCAAATTAACCCATCTCTTCGAAAACGCAAAATTCTTTTACTATCAGTGCTGTTGATAGCTCCTTTTCTTGCTGCCACCACTTATTGGGTGGTAAGGTACGCGTATTGTTTTATTGGTTTCTAGTCCTTTAATAGTATTTTATGTACTGCATTTTCTGTTTTTTTTTTTTCCGCTTTGGTCTGTTAATACGTCTGCAAATTCCGTGAATAACTTATTTAATTGGGATTTCTGAGCTTGGCTCAGATGTGTTTCTGCCGAAAATCTTTCAATGGCATTTATATGTGTTTCCGCCGGGTCTATTGTACCTAAAGGGGCACTTTCCTCGTCCTTTTCGGAGGTCGAAATCATGAGGCAACGCTTCTGCGGATCCTTTTGGTTTTCTTTTCATTTTCCTTGTTAAATTTCCTCAGTAAATTCACATGGTAAACTTCTTCCTTTTTCCTTGATTCATCTAATTCTATCATATAATTTACATAATTTATTTTCTTTTTCACCTTAAATGGTCCTTTCCATCAGTAGAGATGCCTTATTGAATACAGAACGAACACATGTGCTGCCACCTACAACTTTTTTTACATAGTTTAATGGGGACAGTGTCAATGACCTCTTTCTCCAAGGTCTCTTTCTCCAGGTGTTTTTTTGGCACGCTCGAGGCGAATGTTATGATCCAAGAAAGAGTATTTGTTGTTTTTGGCCAAGTGCCTGGGAAGAATGTTATGATCCAGAAATAGTATTTGTTGTTGTTGTTGTTTTGGGCTTCCCCTTTCTTGACAGATCAATCAACCAATGACATCATCTGTCAGACTTTAAAAATTTTCGCCTAGAAACGATTCTCTAGGAATAGATCCAAGTCATTAATGTCTTTGCCTCGGAAACAGTTCTACTGGTCGAACTCCAAAAGATATTAATAACCAAATGCCATGGAAACAATTCTCCAAGAAACATCTTAGCGATGAATTGTTTTAGCGCGGGAATCAGGTTTCTTAGTAATTTCAAATGTGACAGCGCAGAGATGCCAAAACAAAAGGAACACGCTGAAATTACGATTAGGGATTATTTGGGCGAAACCGTTTTAGGGAATTATTTCGGCGAAACAGTTAGAGACATTTTAAAAGATGATTTAAAAGATGATTTTAGAAGAGGTTTTGAGTGTGGTCGTTATAATACACAAGTTCCATTTGAACAGTGATTTGAGGTCCCCTACCACAACCCCAAAGAGTCCTCATACCCCACCCCAACCCCGAAGGAACCCACCGGTCCTCAAAGGTCCACCGGGCTCCCAAAGGGCCCACCCGGCCCTCAAGGGTCCCCCAGACCCCCAAAGGACCCCCCAGGCCCCAAAGGCCCCTTCCCCTCCCTTGGCCCCCAAAGGGTCCCCCTCCCTCTCCCTCCCTCTCCTCCCCCCTCCTCACCTTCCCCTCCCCTCCTCCCCTACCCTCCTCCCCCCTCCCCTTCCCTCCCCCATTTTTTAATATTTTTTTTGTGCATTGAGACACAGAAGGACCCCCTCCCCCCGCCCCCCCTAAAGGGCCCCCGGCGCCCCAAAGGCTCCTGAGCCACCATTTTAATACTTTTTTAAGGCTTTATTATATCTTTTCAGAACAAAATTATTATTTTAGGAATTATTTCGGCGAAACAGTTAGAGACATTTTAAAAGATGATTTTTGAAGAGATTTTAGAAGAGGATTTGAGGGTGAAACTCTGTGGTCGTTATAATACACAAGTTCCATTTGAACAGTGTCGTGAGGTCCTCTATCCCCAACCCCAAAGGGTTCCGATCACCCTACCCCAACCCCGAAGGAAGCCCCTGGTCCTCAAAGGTCCCCCCAAGCTCCCAAAGGACCACCCGGCCCTCAAGGGCCCCCCCACCAGACCTTCAAAGGCCCTCCCGGGCCCCCGTATTTCGTTGATGTATGTTGTCTGAAACCTATGATTTGGGGTATGGGTTGCTATTTTTGACTTTTCTGAGTTGGATTTCATAGTCTTTCATAGGTATGTGTTGTCTGAAACCTATGATTTGGGATGGGTGGTTTGCTATTTTTGACTTTTCTGAGCTGGATTTCTTAGCCTTTCATAGGTGTGTGTTGTCAGAAAATTATGATTTGGGATGTGTAGTTTGCTATTTGGACTTTTCAGAGCTAGGATTCTTAGTCTCTCATAGGTGTTTGTTGTCTGAAACTTCTAGTTTGGGATGAGTAGTTTGCTATTCCAGACTTTTATGAGCTAGGCTTTCCTAGTATATCGTAGGTGAATGTTGTCAGAAAATTATGATTTGGGATATGTAAATTACTATTTCGGGCTTTTCTGAGCTAGATTTCTTAGTCCCTCATAGGTGTTTGTTGTCTGAAACCTATAGTTTGGGATGAGTAGTTTGCTATTTTTGACTTTTCTGAGCTAGGTATCTTAGCCTTTCATAGGTGTGTGTTTTCAGAAACTTATGATTTGGGATATGTAAATTACTATTTTTGACTTTTCTGAGCTAGATTTCTTAGCCTTTCATAGGTGTTTGTTGTCTGAAACCTATAGTTTGGGATGAGTAGTTTGCTTTTGGACTTTTCAGAGCTGGATTTCTTAGCCTTTCGTAGGTTTGTGTTCACTGAAACTTATGATTTGGGATATGTAATTACTATTTCGGGCTTTTCTAAGCTAGATTTCTTAGTCTTTCGTTTGTGTGTGTTGTCTGAAACCTATGATTTGGGATTTGTAGTTTGCTTTTTGGACTTTTCTGAGCTAGATTTTTTAGTCCTTCATAGGTGTTTGTTGTCTGAAACCTATAGTTTGGGATGAGTAGTTTGCTATTTTTGACTTTTCTGAGCTAGGTTTCTTAGCCTTTCATAGGTGTGTGTTGTCAGAAACTTATGATTTGGGATATGTACATTACTATTTTTGACTTTTCTGAGCTGGATTTCTTAGCCTTTCATAGGTATGTGTTGTCTGAAACCTATGATTTGGGATGGTTAATTTGCTATTTTTGACTTTTCTGAGCTAGGTTTCTTAGCCTTTCATAGGTGTGTGCTGTCAGAAAATTATGATTTGGGATTTGTAGTTTGCTTTTTAGACTTTTCAGAGTTAGGATTCTTAGTCCCTCATAGGTGTTTGTTGTCTGAAACCTATAGTTTGGGATGAATAGTTTGCTATTTCAGGCTTTTCTGAGCTAAGGTTTCTTAGTATTTCATAGGTGTGTGTTGTCTGAAACTTATGATTTGAGGTATGCAATTTGCTATTTCCGACTTTTCATAGCCAGATTTCTTAGTCTTTCATAGGTGTGTGGTGTCTGAAACCTATGATTTGGGATGTGTGGGTTGCTATTTTTTGACTTTTCTGAGCTGGATTTCTTAGCCTTTCGTAGGTGTGTGTTGACTGAAACCTATGATTTGGGAATGAGTGGTTTGCTATTTTTGACTTTTTTGAGCTAGATTTCTTACCATTTCATAGGTCTGTGCTTTCAGAAAATTATGATTTGGGAGGTGTAGTTTGCTTTTTGGACTTTTCAGAGCTAGGATTCTTAGTCCCTCATAGGTGTTTGTTGTCTGAAACTTATAGTTTGGGATGAGTAGTTGGCTTTTTCAGGCTTTTCTGAGCTAAGGTTTCTTAGTATTTCGTAGGTGAAGCTTCCACGTCAGTTTTAAGTTCACCAAGACATAAAAAATTTAAAGTTCAGTTCTAAATTTTTCCATAGAAGATAGGAAAAGTTATACTATGATTGTGATTATTTTCTATGAAGATAGAAAGTTTCACTTTAATTCAAATTTTCTTAAATTCATTTCCGACTTTTCTCAACGAGATGAAAAAATTTAAAGTTCGGCTCCAAATATTTTCCACGTCAGTTTTAAAGCTCACCAAGACATAAAAAATTTAAAGTTCACTTCTAAATTTTTCCACAGAAGATAGGAAAAGTTATACTATGATTATGATTATTTTCCATGAAGATAAGAAGTTTCACTTTAATTCTAAATTTTCTTAAATCTTAAAATGACATGAAATATGCTTACGGCTCTACCAACCGTACTCTGTGCTTGTTCATAGACACGACGCGGCTTTTCCACTGATACTCTATGGCAGGTTATCGACACTACCGAGTTTATTGCATGCATTAAATCAGTATTTTTTACGCAGTGGAATGGAAGGATCAACACACAATTCATATCTGTAAAAAGTGAAGATGAATTATTCGACGAAAGAATGTGCTACATGAAAAAATCATCGTCGTGTTGAATGCTGACAAGGAGAAATACCTGAACTATGAAACGAGTGCAAGTGGAGATCTTGTTGGGAATGTATGCATACGTTGTCATGACAGTGAGGAGTTAAATTCCTTTGGTGTACCCAAGAATTTCCATCATGCGAGATGGTGGATATGCGAGAGTAACATTACCAGAGAAATTAGTAGTCAAAGAGAATGCCAACTTAAAAAATAATAGTTGACTAAGAGGGACAACTTCTAGCTAATGGTTCTGGTAGCATGTTAGCCGTTGATAGATCTTATCGCAATCTTTCCGGTGTTAGCATTCGAATGAAAGCAAAAGGAAAAAGAAGACATGCATACAGCTGCATCAACATCATAAATCATATCATGTCAATGTGCCAAAACTGCTATCTATGTAAAAATAATGTGACAATAGACAGTGAAATCGCAGGCAGAATAAAAAGGACATTAGCAGGCAATATCATCATTGAATATAAAGATGAATTGACGGAAAGTGAAGCGCAAGTGTACTAATAATGTATAATAATGTATTTAACATATTTTTATATTAATATTCTACATGTCGTTATTTCATTAAAAATATCTAATGCATTATTTTGTTAAGTGTTCATTATTTTTAGGGAATGCTAGAACGTCAAACATTCAGAATATCTATTAAAAAGGTCAGAGATGTAAAAAAAATAATTTTAGAGATAATGATACTACTAGCAGGCTCAATTTTTCATAGAAGATAGAAAAGTTCAAGTTCTCTTCTGAATTTTACCAAAGAACACAATTCAATTCTAATTTCACCAGAGAAAATAAAAAGCTTACACTTCAGTTTTAAGTTCACCAAGACATAAAAAATTTAAAGTTCACTTCTAAATTTTTCCGTAGAAGATAGGAAAAGTTATACTATGATAGTGATTATTTTCCATGAAGATAAAAAGTTTCACTTTAATTCTAAATTTTCTTAAATTCAATTCCGACCTTTCTCAAAGAGTTAAATTTAAAGCTCTATTCCAAATATTTTCCCGGAACAAGAAAAGTCCCAAGACATAAAAAATTTAAAGTTCACTTCTAAATTTTTCCGTAGAAGATAGGAAAAGTTATACTATGATTATGATTATTTTCTATGAAGATAAAAAATTTCACTTAAATTCTAAATTTTCTTAAATTCAGTTCTGACCATTCTCAAAGAGATGAAAAAATTTAAAGTTCTGTTCCAAATATTTCCCCGGAAGAAGAAAAGTTCAACTTCGATTCTGAATTTACTCAATGAAAATGAAATAAGTTATTGATCAATTCTATTTTCCCAAAATAATAGAAATTTTCCACTTCAATTCAGATTTTTCTCAAAGAGATGAAAAAATTTAAAATATTGTTCCAAATTTTTCTTAGAAGATAGAAAAGTTCAAGTTCTAATCTGAATTTTACCAAAGAACACAATTCAATTCTAATTTCTCCAGAGAAAATAAAAAGCTTCCACTTCAGTTTTAAGTTCACAAGACAAAAAAATTTAAAGTTCAGTTCTAAATTTTTCCTTAGAAGATAGGAAAAGTTATGCTTTGATTGTGATTATTTTCTATGAAGATAAAAAAGTTTCACTTTAATTCTAAATTTTCTTAAATTCAGTTCCGAACTTTCTCAAAGAGATGAAAAAATTTAAAGTTCTCTTCAATATATTTTCTCGCAAGAAGAAAAGTTCAACTTCGATTCTGAATTTTCTCATTGAAAATGAAATAAGTTATTGATCAATTTTATTTCCCCAAAATAATATAAAAATTTTCCACTTCAGTTCAGATTTTTCTCAAAGAGATGAAAAAATTTAAAATACTATTCCAAATTTTTCATAGAAGATAGAAAAGTTCAAGTTCTCTTCTGAATTTTACCAAACACAATTCAATTCTAATTTCTCCAGAGAAAATAAAAAGCTTACACTTCAGTTTTAAGTTCACCAAGACGTAAAAAATTTAAAGTTCTGTTCTAAATTTTTCCATAGAAGATAGGAAAAGTTATACTATGATAGTGATTATTTTCCATGAAGATAAAAAGTTTCACTTTAATTCTAAATTTTCTTAAATTCAGTTCCGACTTTTCACATAGAGATGAAAAAAATTTAAAGTTCTGTTCCAAATTTTTTCATAGAATATTGGAAAAGTTATACTTTGATCGTGAATATTCAAGTTCTCTTCTGAATTTTACCAAAGAACACAATTCAATTCTAATTTCTCCATAGAAAATAAAAAGCTGCCACTTCAGTTTTAAGTTCGCCATGACATAAAAAATTTAAAGTTCAATTCTAAATTTCTACATAGAAGATAGGAAAAGTTATGCTATGATTGTGATTATTTTCTATGAAGATTAAAAGTTTCACTTCAATTTTAAATTTTCTCAAAGAAGTGAAGAAAAGTTCAATCTCGATTCTGAATTTTCTCAATGAAAATGAATAAGTTATTGATCATTTCTATTTTCCCAAAATAATATAAAAATTTTTCACTCCAGTTCAGATTTTTCTCAAACAGATGAAAAAATTTAAAATACTGTTCCAAATTTTTTCATAGAAGATAGAAAAGTTCTTGTTCTCTTCTGAATTTTACCAAAGAACATAATTCATTTCTAATTTCTCCAGAGAAAATAAAAAGTTTCCATATCACTTTTAAGTTCACCAAGACATAAAAATTTAAAGTTCAATTCTAAATTTTTCCATAGAAGATAAGGAAAAGTTATACTATGATTGTGATTATGTTCCATGAAGATAAAAAGTTTCATTTTAATTCTAAATTTTCTTAAATTCAATTCCAACCTTTCTCAAAGAGATGAAAAAATTTTAAGTTCTGTTCCAAATATTTTCCCGGAAAAAGAAAAGTTCAACTTCGATTCTGAATTTTCACAATGAAAATGAAATAAGTTATTGATCAATTCTGGTTTCCTAAAATAATATAAAATTTTCCACTTCAATTCAGATTTTTCTCAAAGAGATGACAAAATTTTAAATATTGTTCTAAATTTTTCATAGAAGATAGGAAAAGTTATACTTTGATTGTGAACATTCTTCATGAAGATATGGAGCTCCACTTTAATTCTGAGTTTTCTCGAAGAACTTCAAAATGTACAAGTTCTCTTCTGAATTTTCTTAGAGAAGAGAAAAAAAAGTTAGCTCAATTCTGAAATTTACCAATGAAAATGAAAAAGCTTCCATTTCAGTTCCTAATTTCTCAAAGACATAAAAAATTTAAAGTTCAATTCTAAATTTTTCCATAGAAGATAGGAATGACTATACTATGATTGTGATTACTTACCATGAAGATAAAAAGTTTCACTTTATTTCTAATTTTTCTTAAATTCAGTTCATTCATCTAATCACCAAAAACAATAGGTTAG
This sequence comes from Artemia sinica, assembly GCA_027921565.1. Classification (NCBI taxonomy): domain Eukaryota; kingdom Metazoa; phylum Arthropoda; class Branchiopoda; order Anostraca; family Artemiidae; genus Artemia; species Artemia sinica. Next base: position 47,991,970 of record CM051267.1, read on the forward strand.
GTTAGGTATAAATAAATATTAATAAATAATTAGAAACATCTCTACATGTTTGAGTTAGGTTAGGTTAACTTATCATGAGCGCTCATGATAAGCTAACCTAACCTAACTTAAACATGGTAAAAAAGATTTAATTAGGTTAGGTTAGGCTAGCTTAAGCCAAATATGCTCTGCTAAAGCTGAAACAAAAGTTTCTGGAGGCTTGCTTAATTGTAGGGTTTTTTTTTTCTATTGAGTTTCGGTGTTCAATAAACCTTTCAACAAATTGTTGGCGAGTCCTACCAATATAGAACTTCCCACAAGAACACGGAATTTTATACACCCCACTTACTAAATTTCCCCGAGTTAAATCCTTACCAGAACTAAAAAAAACTACCCATTGGCCTCAAAGATTGGAAACATGTATCAATACCAAATTTACGTAAAACCCGTGAAAGTTTCTCACCCAAACCAGGTACATATGGTAATGAAATGAAACTTTTTGATACAACTAAATCTAAAGACTGAGAAACCCCAATAACCCTACTATCATGTTTAACCCGTCTATAATAGTAATAGTTGGATAACTATTACAAAACAAAATATCCCTCAAGTATAACAATTCCGAATCCAGAAATTCCTGGGAACAAATTCTAAAGGCTCTATCCACTAGTAAAATTACAACCCCCCTTTTCACCGATATAGGGTGGCAAGAATGAAAATTTAAATACCTATCATTGTGCGTTGGTTTTCTGTAAATCGAGAAAAGTAAATGGAGATCCATTTTAATTAATAAAATATCCAGAAAAGGTAATTTATTATTATCCTCAAACTCAACTGTAAATTTAATATTATTATCAAAACTATTTAAATGCTTGCAAAATAGGTCTAAGGAGTCCAATCCATGTTTCCAAACGCACACCACATCATCCATGAACCTACCCCAGAAGCAAGGGGAGATTCTAAAACTGTTTATAGCGGAGGTTTCAAAACTCAATAGAAAAAACCCTACAATTAAGCAAGCCTCCAGAAACTTTCGTTTCAGCTTAAGCAGAGCATATTTGGCTTCAACCAGATCATTTTGTAAAATTTGATGAAGCCTTAGCTATTTCAAATGATAAGGGTTACACTCAATGGGCGAGGGAAGCCATAGAAATTAAAAAACATATGTTTGCTAACCTTTCCATAAATAGGGACACAGGTAATTTAAATATTGACCCAATTTATGATAACCTTCTAATGAGTGAATCAACAGTCAATAAGGGAGTTAAGATTTTAAATAATCACCAGGGGACTATTTTACCTGCTAGACCAAAACGACTTGCTTCATTAATAGCTAACAAAAGGATTATTTCGCAACAGAATGATTAAAGTAATTTACGGTTTTTTTTTATTTTTCCTCAGTTACTCTGGTGTCCTCACTGAAGTAACTCTATAATAGCATCTTTTCCCTACGTGGATCAGTTTGCGCCAATTGTAAATTTTTGTTTGCTGTTTTTTGGTGGTGGTTTTATTGGCTTCTAGTTTTATCTTGTTTTTTTTTTTTTTTTTATCCTGTTCTTCTTGTGTTCCTTTCGTGCTGAAGACGCCTTGTTTGGATATAGGTCAAATATCCACGTTGTTTTGCATTTGTTGTTTTCTTTTCTCTCCACTGGCCACAGTCTTGTTTGTTTTGTTTTTTTTTAGATTTTTCTCTTTGTTGGTTTTTTTCAGTGTGCCTGTCTGCTAATTCGGACATTTCTTCAATTGTTTGTGGGTTTTTCTCTTTTAAGAACATTCTCATATTTGGATGGGTATTTTCTAAAAATTGTTCCATCGCTGTTTTATCTACTATTTCCGTTATCTTATCTTTTATTTCTTCCGGGTCTAAATGAAAATTCTTTTATCCATGTAACTTCCGGTCTCTCGCGAAAAATTGCTGCGTGTCAATTAGCCTTTTATTTTTGCACACTATTTAGTTGCGCGATATATTGATTCGTAGTTTTTCAATTATGATCTAACATATCGCGCAACTAAATTACCATTCGATCACGCTATCGTACCCTAAGGCAGGGTATATTGTAAATCGGGCCCTGACGTACCAGATAGATACGGAACCGTTGGGGTAAGAGCGGGAATCCCACCGCTGCCACCACTTTTTGTGGTGTAAAGTACGGGGGTCACCACTTATTGGTGCAAAATGACGCAAAAAGGTTGCTATGCCACTAACTCGTGGGGAGAACCCCTTGTCGGCCCAAATGTTAGTGGGATTCCCGCTCTTACCCCAACGGTTCCGTATCTATCGGGTACGTCAGTGCCCGATTTACAATATACCCTGCCTTAGGTTACGATAGCGTGATCGAATGGTCCCAGGGGCCACTTTAAGGCCAAGGGTTACCGGTAATATTTCTAACTATCTCCTTGGACTCTACCTAGGCTAAAAAGTCAAAGATTATATAGTATAAAAAATCTTACTGTTATCAGTCACGCTACAAAAAAGGAACTCAAACGGAACTAAAGGTAAAATTCTTATGATTCACCAATACACTTTTAAGACACGCGCTTGCGCGCGCACCTCTGACCAAAGGCGATGAATGGCCGAATCAAAATAAAATTCTCAGCATCCTTTGAAGCTTTTCAAGCTGCAAATTTAAGCAGTATGAGTCATCGCTCAACTGGCTTTTTCAGACGCTCGATAATTAGTGGATTCTTCAGACATCGTAAAAAAAGCTTTCCCAGGATTTAGATATGTAACATAAATGAAGTTAAATTTATAAAAAGGACATTTTTCTGAAACAAAAGTTGCCATAGGTCCCAACAGTAAATAACAAGACACGGAATGTTCTCAATTAAATTATTGAAAACTTGGGAAAGCATTTTTTTTTGTTCTATTTATAGCTGTGCCGTTTCAAAATTAACATATATACAAAAAGTTTAGTAAACATAAATAAGACCTCTGTGTCTTCATATCTTTTCTTTCCTAGATCACTTCATATAGAATGGGATGGTCGTAGAAACTTGTGAGTGGGCTGACTCAATTTGAAAGTGAAAATTCTAGGGCCGCGTTTTTTAAGAGCCATAGAGATAGGATTAAAATAAAATGTGAAATTTCACCAAAAAAATTTGATGTTTTTTATTTTATACTTGTAATGATGCCATGACATCAATCTAAATTCCTAGTCATGGTTGCACCATCAGATACAGCCTAGCAAAGAAAGAAATCTGGCCCATAGTAACCGAAATTTCAAAACTGCTACTACTACTATTAACTACCCAATGCACCACCAAATTGCCTTAGGCCAGCACAGTTGCAAACGTTCTCTTCCATCCCAGTCTTTTTGAAGCCTTCTCTTTACACCACCTTTCTCAAGAAGTTCCAGTTTCTCTTAAATCATTTTTTAGGACCTCAACCCATCCCATTCAGGTCGACCTGCTTTTCGTTCGCCCCCAGATGGGTGGCCGAATAGAATGATCTTTGACAATCTGTCATCCTTAGTCCGCAGAACGTTCCCTTTGCCGTCTCAACCTTTCTCTCATTATAGCCCGAGAAGGCGGTATAGAAACCCCCATTTTGTGCAGACTACATTTTAAAATACAGTTAGTTAGACGGTTTACCTAAAAGAATCCGTAGACAAGGCGGCGTCCAAGGGGTGGGGCTAGGGAGTTTCAAGCTACCCCTCTCGGAAATTTCTGTACGACTCATAAAGGCGTAACAAAAATTCATATAAACAAATTTTTGATTTGTTTCTAAAAGTTTTTTTGTAAACCCTCCCCCCTTCATGAACAAATATCCTTGAAACGGCCCTGTCCGTAGATAATTCCTTGGACAAACATCTCTTAAATCCTCTTCTGTCTTTCGGAGTGCCCGCCTTTCAGAACCATACTTAATCACTTTCACCACTGTAGCTTCCAATATTCCAATCTTGGTTCGTCGACTTATCTTCCATTCTTCAATTTTTTAAAACTATGAAAAAACAGGTGAAAAATAACCTTGGTTATTCTGCTTTAACATCCTCACTGCTCTCACTATCTTCACTAATAATACTACCTAGGTAAGTGAACCTATCCACTTGATTGATCTTCTCGTTACGCAGCGTTACCCCATCATCTTTACTTATTCCCGGTCTAAGCGACATAGTTCACTTAACATTAATTTTCAGATCTGTTCTTGTACTCAGAACTCTCAAAACCTCAAAAAAAATATAATTTGATAATATTTTTGTCTAGAACGCTCAAATTATCCGCAGAATCTAAGTCTAGGAAAGTTTTCCTCTTCCATTTGATTCCATGCTTTATCATAGCCTTTGCCGTGTTCCTTAGGAGAAAATCCTACAAATTGATCCATATGAATAGGGATACAACATAACCCTGCTGAATTCCTGATTCCTTACAAAACCAGCTTCTAACCTTATATTCTACTTTAAGTTACCTGAATGCATTCAACGGAGTAAGAGCTCTTCGCGCCAGGACCTATTACAAGTGAATGAATTGGTGTAGTTGAACATTTAATATTAACCGTGATAAATTAGTCTGCTCTGAGCTGAACTTATGAACTTTGATATTTGAATTTGGATAAGTTTCTAAAGGATGGGAAATAGAAAGAAGAGAATGGAAGAATCTCTAAACTTGTCTGCGTCTACGGCAACGAGTCAAGGTGATGAAGTTTCTATAAAGTCTTTAGCAGAAAGTATCAGTTTGATATTAGAAACAGTTAAAGGTAATACTGCCACCTTAGAATCATTAAAATCTAACATCAAAGCAATTGAAGATAATGTAAAAAAATTGGAAGAAACTGTTTCTGAATCGAGTAAAGAAGTGGCGAAGCTGATACCGCGTGTTCAGAATGTTGAATTAGAGACGGCAAGCTTTAAAAATCAAATATCTGTGTTGGCGGAGGAAAATATAGCACTTAAATTACATATCGACAATATATCGCTTATTCTGATGAAACTGGAAAGTAATGAAAATGATAAACATTTAGTGATGTGGAATGTGAAAGTTCAAGATGAAATAAGAGCACAGGAATTACTGTCTAAAGTTGTTATTGAAGGCCTTGATCTCCCAGCCCCAAGCCCAGTTAAGTTGGTGGATTTCAGGGAAAATGCCAATTCTTGAAATTTGAATTGCCATCGAGGTTAATCAGGAATGAGATTTTGAAGAACAGCAAGAAACTGAAAAACAAAAAAATTAGAGGATTCGAGAAAATATATCTGACGGATGATGCGCCAAAGTCTGTTCGTGAAGTTCGAAAGAGGTTGCTTCATGTGAAATTAAAATTGCACGATTTTGGAATTGACTCTTGGTTGTCGAAAGGTGTACCCCCCTGCCTAGTTATCAAGCGGCGAGATGGAACGAATGAACGACTAACAGTTAGTGAAGGTTTCGCTCTAATTACTGACCTTGAAAGGAAACATGGTGGTCGAATCGCAAATATGGATACATTATTTTTTTTTTAAGACTGATTGTATTGATATGATAGTGGATTAGTTTTGTTAAATAATGTGAGTATAAGTGTTTCGATATTTATTTGGGTTGAAATAAAAAATGTGGTGGGTTCTGTGCGGTTGGATGTATTTGGGTGTTATTATTATGATTAAGAATCTATTTAGTGTGAGTTTTAGTGTTTGTAATTTTTTGTGGGAGAGGCATGGGGGGGGGTAATCTTTGGCGTGAGATCAGTACATGATAATGGTTAGTCAAGTTCACGAGATTCCTACATCTAGGCTGGAGGAATTGGAAAGAAATTCAGCCCATTTTAGTAATGTATTCCAAACGCCCCTAGCCCATGATAATAATGAAATTTTAAATTCTTTTTTAGTCCCCCCAAATAAATATTTGTTTTCTCATGAAATAGTTCATAAAAACCCAAACATGAGGAGAATATCTTTTTGGAACTGTCGTGGATGGAGGAGCGGGCAAGATGCAATTAAAAACTTTTTATTTGAATCTGGTACGGATATTTTTGGAGTTTGTGAAACACTTTTGATGAAATTTCGGCAAAAAAATTAATATTAGTGATTTCCAATTTTTTCACGTAAGTAGAACTCAACAAAAGCAAGGTGGTTTAGCAATACTGGTTAAAAATTATATTCCGGCACGACTGAAAGAAGAATTTTTATATTTGAATACGGAGATGATTTTTGAAAGCTGTATTGTTGAATGTTTTCTACCAAATAATGATAAACTTTTAATTGCTGTAATTTATCGTCCTCCCTCATCAAATAAGGCAGATTTTATTGATAAATTTGAAAATATGTTAAGTGTGATATCAAATCTCCGAATTCCATTTTTAATCCTTGGGGACTTCAATATTGATTTAATGGGATGTCTCCCATCTAGACAGCAAGGAATCGACCGACATGTCCTTCAGTTTTTGGAATGTAACCTTTCTCATGGTATGAACCCAGTATGTTTTATTCCGACACGCATAACAAATTCTTCTTTTTCTCTGATTGATAATATTTTTGCACCTTATCCTTGTGAGGCTACATTCGTGGTTATGGAGGATACATCTGACCATTGTATTTTAATGTCTGACTTCAAAGCGAAAAAGATAGTCAATAAAGAAAATCATATGAAGAGGAGAAATTTTTCACAAGTAAATATGAATGATTTGAAATCTAATCTTAGCGATGTAGGATGGAGTGAAGTTATTAATGAGAATGACCCCAACATATCTTTAGATATATTTTATCGAATTTTGAATGAAAATTTGGACCTTCATTGCCCATTTAAAACTACGCACCGGAAAAGAGCCTCACCCAAACAACCTTGGATAAGTCCATCACTTCTAAAATCTATCAAGGAAAAAAATAGACTGTATAAGATAAAAATGAAATACCCCTCAGCTCATAATGTACAGCGATTCAAAAATTATAAAAATTTGCTAGTTAAAACTCTCAGAACAAGTGAAAAAATGTATTATGAAAATGCATTTAAAAAAATCTGATTCACCTCGGACTACATGGAAATTAATTAAGGAAAAAATTGAAATAATATTAAAAATCCACACCCCTGAAGTGATCATAAATGAAAATGGTGTTGAGTTGAAGGGGAAGGATGTTCTTGCAGATTATTTTTGTCATTATTTTTCTCATATTAGTTCTACCGTTGAACTGGATTCTCCTGAATCTCCATCTAATTCATATAAAGAATATCTCCCGCCATCCGAAAATTCCAGTATGTTCCTGGCCCCTGTCACTCTCGGTGAGTTCCAGAAAGTAATTATGAATCTAAAGAGTGGTAATTCTCTAGGTCTAGATGGGCTCTCCAAAAATATTCTGAAGGAACTTGCATGTGTAATTCATGTCCCGTTGCTTCATATTTTAAATGCATCTATGTCATCAGGGATCTTTCCGGAAGTATGGAAATCTGCACGAGTTATTCCAATTCATAAGAAAGGTGATAAGACAGATATAGGTAACTATCGCCCAATAGCTATTCTTTCCCCTATATCTAAGGTTATTGAAAAAATTATTCAAAAAAGAATTGTCTCGTATTTTGATAAAAGGAGTTTATTTACTAAAAATCAATTTGGTTTCAGGGCGGGTCATTCTACTGAACAAGCTATTGCAGCGCTAATTTTAGAGATTAATGATTCATTAAATGATGAAAATCATGTATCTACTCTTTTCTATGATATAAAGAAGGCATTTGATACGCTAAACCATGAAATTTTATTGGAGAAAATTAATAATGCAGGTATTAGAGGTAAAGGCTTAGATCTAATAAAATCTTACTTGCATGGTCGAAAAATCAGGTAGAGGTAAATGGGCACCTGTCAAGCCATACTGTTATTGATGATGTTGGAGTCCCCCAGGGATCAGTATTAGGGCCATTACTATTTTTGATTTATACAAATGACCTTTCGAGGTGTTTACCCCAAGATAGTAGTTTAGCAGTAATTTTTGCAGATGATACGGCGGTGACAGTAAAAGCTAAAACCCCATCTTTGTTGGCTGAGAAAATGGTGACAGCAATGAATTCTTTGAATAAATGGTTTGCATGTAACTACCTGGCTCCGAACTTTTCTAAAACTGAATTCATGATTTTTGGGCGGTAGATAAAATTAACATAGATGAGTTAATTGTAAATCAAAGTAGGATAAAAAGAGAAAATTCATTTCGTTACCTTGGGATTATTCTTGATGAACTTTTATCTTTCCGTAAGCATTCTGATCATTTGAGATTGAAACTTGCCCATAACTTAGGTTGTCTTCATAGAATGAAACATGTATTTCCTTTTTCCATCCTTAAAATTGTATATCATTCTCTAATTGAATCATATTTTAAATATTGCCCTGTAATATACCTCAACACATTTACGGTCCATCTCCAACCTCTTCAGATAATTCAAAATAAGGCGGTTAGAATCCTGGGTACTTTTGTTCATCGCCCAGTGAGGCTTCAAAATCTTTCAGAAACCCAAACTTTATATCTTTTTCTCAATATACTTAATCTCAAACAACTGAAAGACCTGCATACAGCAATGTGGTATTATGATATCCAATCTTCGGCAAATTATTTCCATGATCTGGGTATAATTGAGACTCCCATTTCTCCTGCCCACCACGTCCGCTCCAAGAAGTATCGCCTTCCCCCAATTAAATCTGAAAGAGCTAGATTCTCAATCAGATACCAGATCCCTCATATTGCAAATAAATTTAATTTAATAGATGTGCCCCCAAGATTCAAGAGCTGATTTTCTTTGAAAAAACATATTTCAAAAATTGTTCTTTGCCTGGATGTTGGGATTGGTGAATTTGGATTTTAGTATGAAATTTGTTGTGGTGTTCTCGCGCTCGGGTGGCCTCCTCTGTTATCTCCTACCATGTGTGTCTTTTTTTTTTCATGATTGATATGCTTTATTTGTTATTTCGGAATTTTTTTTTTTTTGTTTGTTTTTGGCCGACACATCGAGCCCTGCTCCCCGTCGGCCAGTTTAGAAAATAATTTATTCATGTAATTTGTTTGTTAAATAAAATAAAGTTAAAGTTAAGTGCAGCAATATTATTTTCGTACATTGAATTAATCATTTTAATGTATTTATTTGGTATACATGCAAGGATAGGATCTTCGCTAAAGCTCTCCTATCGGATGAATCAAACGCTTGCTCATAATCTTTAAAACTGAAGACTAAATAGATTTGATGACTCGGGCACTTATCATTTATTAACCTAAGAGTAAAAATTCAGTCGACGCATCTTCTCACTTTCCTAAAAATCCACTGTTTTTTCTCTTAAAACTTTGTCTACAGCATCTCTAAGTCTAAAAAGTGGCATCACAATAAGTAATTTGCTTCCTACTCTAGCCATTGCCTTTATAATTACAATACTCCCACTTTTCATCTGCCTTATAGAGGGGTTTAATTAAACCTTTCCTAAAATTGCTAGGGACTTCCTCTTTTTGAAGTCTTATTGATAATCTTCAGTTACTTGTTTTTAACTTCACAACTACGATATTAAAAAAAAAAAAGTTTTACAAACTATCAGCACCTCTTTTCTTCCATCAGAAAAACTTTTTTTTTTAATAATAGATAAAAAGAACCGGGAATTCCCACAGAGAAAACACAGCTTCAAATCCATCCATTTTATGGAAAACATACATTTGTAAAATGCTTTTTTTTGGCTATATAAATGTATTGAAATTAGATATTAAATTTTGAGAGCTCCATGATCTTATTTCAGAAGAGTGAATTTATTTTCTTTTGTTCCATTTGCTAGATATTCCATAGTTTCTTCTGCTTCATAAGTTTTGTCTCTGTAAATAGTTTGATTCGCATGTCGATACTCCATATTCTCTGCTATGGAATTTTTAAGGTATTTTTTTTAATCTACTTTTAGTCGTGCCGATAGTTAAAAAAGCTAGCACAAGAGAGAGAAAAGCTAGCACAAGAGAAAGCTAGCATAGAGAGAGAGAAAGAGAAACTGGAAAGACATGTGAGTTTCTGTAAATAGATACACCATACAGACAGTGTTATCGATGGGTGGGCAACTGCGGAGAAATCCCAGAGGTCTTGAGGTTAGAATGGACTGAAACAAAAATAAATCTTGTCTCAGAAAAAAATGAATCAGATCCAGTTTTTAAAGAGTTTTTTGATGAAATGGTTTCCTTTCCTTTCTTTATTAGTAGGCCTACTCTCAAGAAAAATCTTTGATTTACGATCCACAATTCTCCGGGTGGCCCTAGTTAAAAACATAGAGTGCTCTCCAAACAAAAAATCACGGTTCGTAGAAGAAAAAATTACTCGTAACTTTTATATATACTCGTAACGTAATATTTTGATTCGCACGTTGAATCAAATGCATCGAAAATCGATAAAAAAAAAACAGTGCATTCAATAACTATCTAGGTGTGAAATAATTAAGAAGCTCTTCTGAAGATATAGTCACCCTGACCCTGCATAAGTATCTTACAGGGCCAAGTCATTATCTTCGTAACTTTTATCTACTGAGCGCTCACATATGAGCTCAAAAAGGTATGAATGAATGATTTTACTCAGAGACTAAATCGATACAGAGTCTTTCGCTATCTATTCTACAAAATAAGTCGCATGGAGAATTTCACAAATACAGCTGCAAAATACAATTTACTAGATAGCATAAAGGAAAGAATTTTTTTTTTAACAAGTTTATATTTATTATGAAATTAAAACAAAAATAAACTAAAACAAAATCATATAAAAATATACAGTGAGGTTAAGCCTCAAACTAACAAAGATTATAAGTTGTAGGGGATTTCACCCCAATCAGTTTCTTCAGTTTGCACTGTATAGACCGAATACGCGTAAATGGGCAGATTCATTGATCGAGCGTTGTGACAAGAAATGGTTAAGAGTTTGTTTTTAGACGTAGCACAGCCAATGTCATCTTAGTAATCAAGTAGTGTTTAGTCTTTTTCACAGATTTGTCTCAACAGCACATGGGATGTAGACAGGGCCAATGGAACCTCAAGCAAATACACCAGTTTAGGAAACAATTTTTATTGCATTTACTTGTAACTTCCGTTTTTCGGTTTTTAGACAACAGAACACTTCTATAATGATTCTGACTACATATGTTCAAACAGTTACAACACAACTGAACAAATGCAGTTTTTATTAATAAAACGGTGGACTAAAATACGTGCATAGTTAAAGGTTTTTGTAGGATGGGGGCCAAGAAGGTTTCAGCCTTATAAAAGATAGAAAATTACACAGATTTTCAATTCAAATGAATAATAATCCCCCACCCTATTAACCCAAAATTCAAAATTCAAAATATTATTAAAACTGATTGCACACTGCAACTATTGATCGAAAGTTTTGCCTGAATGTTTGACTTTTGTTCAACATTTAAATTACAATCCAATCAGAAAAACTAAAACAAAAACTGAATAAATATCTACAATATTGACAATACTAAAACTATGTCAATTAAAATCGATCAGAGGCAGATTTGAAAAAAAAATGTTTTCCCAGAACGAAGTTTTTCAAAGAAAAGCCGTATCAAGTCTAAGACGGGCAGAAATAAAGTAGCGTAATCATTCAAAATTAAAACGAACAGAAATTACTATCAATGAATAACATTAACCCAAACCGAATAGAAATTATAAGGAAAACACACACATAAAAAATAAAGATAGCAGATACTGATATAGATGAATCGTAAAGCGAATATAAAAAGCAAAATGAATGATCAAGTCATGCTTAAAATGAACAGTAATTACAAAATAGAAGAGCAGGCCTGTCGCCCTATAGGCTGTTATGCAACCTCTCTTTTACTTATTCGAATTATTATAGGTAAATGAAAGCATGAACATGAAACAATTGCTTTTTGATAAAATTGGCTCTAATTGGTTATCAATCCTTGTGTTTTATTGTGCAAGATAAGCAGCCAATAGGGTATCTTCTATTAAACTCGTTTCATCTGTCTTAAATTTTTCTAATCGCAGCTTAGCCCAATTATCATTTTAAAAGACATCATTAGGAGACATCATGAAGTGTGGTTCAGCTAAGGCTCATATACAATAATATTCTACAAATGCCGAGATTACCAATATCAGTGTTTATCAGAAACTAATATTGAGACAAATATGAGAATTTTGTATAGATTTTTTTTTATTGACATCAGTCAATCAGAAAATTGTAAAAAAAAAAAACTGATTGAATCAAAGTATTGGTAGCTAAACCTCGGTATTAGTAAGATATCATTGTGAATGGACCTTTTACCATTCACAAAGAAAATATCAGCTTCTACGAAAGGGGTGATATCTTAAGATGTTCAAGGGGGCTTCATATTTGCTGTAGTCCCTTCCCTCTCCCTACTTGTACTGCACTGATGATACCTAATACCATTTTCACAAGAAAAATAAAATATTTGAAAAATCTTCAAATTTAAGGGATGGGGAGGGAGGGGTGAAGGCACCTATCTGCGTGTGTGTCTTTTGAGGCTCTCAAATTTTACCCAATTTTGTGGAGCTTGTATGCTAAGGCGTTGGTCTTAAATCAAAACAATACATCACGCAGAATAATCCCATCTTTAAGTTTTTATTCTCAGTAAATAACTAGCCACATTTGTGTTTTACCACCAACAGGAATTGAAAAGAAAGATTAGAAAAAAGCTTTGTACCTAAGATATCTAGTAGTAGAAACCACAGACGTAACTTTGTTCTAGTTTAGTTAAAGAAAATGGGTAATTGTATCTCCTGTATCAAAAATCTTGATAAGCGTGATTCAAATGAGTTAGACAATGTTGATAAGCCACATAAACCAGAAGTATTAAGAAGTAGCATTGAAGAGATCCCTGGCAATGAGCCAAGGCCATTATTTGAAAGAACAGATACCCCAGTTAGATTTGAATTACCACGACCTCCAGCTTCATCCAGCAACACGCTTTTATTGAAAGTAACTAGTGTGAACTTAAATATTTCAGAAAATGGAAAATCTCATGAAACTTGGAACTATGATTGGATGGAAAAGGGAAAAGACTCTAGACTTATTATAAGGCGGGGTCAATCATTTACCCTAACTGTAAGTGTATCGAGGCCATTTGATTCGAAGAAGGATATCATTTCACTGGTTTTTACATGTGCTGGTAAGCTATTAATTTTAAGTAGCCGCTACTACTTCTGCTAATGAGTCGTCGTAGCTCAAGTCCTACTAACATAGTTGCACGGGCTCCTTCTCCTCCTTTCAAACTATTCAAGACTTTCCCCTTTACTCCCACTTTTCCCCTACTTCAGCCTCAGATGGATGGACCTAAAGGTATATTTTTTTTTGAGTGTATCATCCGTAAAACGTAAGAATCCTCATTTTCATCAAGTATTAACGGTAGAAGGAATAAAACCAAGGTGATTGATTATATTAGAAGGTAATTGTCAAGAGCTGAAAAAAAGTACATAAAAAAAATAAAGGCGGCCAAAAAATAGACAATTTTAATAAAATCCAAAAATGGAAAAAATACTTCATGCACTGATGCTCTCGAAAAACATTTAAGAGAATGAGAGTACATCCTCACATGATAACTAAGTAAGCATCAAGGAAGACACCCCCCCCCCCTGAAAAAGCAAAAAAATAATTGAACGACTACATGCTCATGATTGTGCCTTCAGATGCAACCTAGTGAAGAACGAACTCCAGCAGTTAGATTTTGCTTTAGAGTCTTGCCTGTAGTAACCAAGAATTTAAGAAACAAGTTTTGAAAAAAAAAAAAAACTGTTAAGCGAGGAAGAATCGCTTGAGACTGATTCAATAATGGTAATTTTTCAGCTAATCTCAATGGTAGAAGCTTATTACATAAACAAAAGTTATGGGATTTCGAAAAATAGCCTGATACTTCTTGAAAATGGTATCGAATTAAAAAAAAACTGCGGTAGTGGAGTCATCTTAGCCGAAAACACCGTATAGGAGAATTACAGTCCCCCATCTTGAGCAAAAAGGAACACAAAATTCATCTAATGTATCAATCAGCGCGACTTTGGGGTCTTAAAACGAAATATTATTCTTTTATGAGTGTCACACCGCCCCTCCTTAGCCCCCTGCTCTTTATGTAAAAGTTTTATACTGCTATGCTGAAAGCATTATGAGTCCAACAAATTTATAGTTAGTGGGCAATTGCAAGTGTTTATTTACCGATTACCTTTTAAAGTATTTAACTGGAAATGTTCTTGTCGTGTTTTTCTCCTTTTTCAAAAATTCTGAGTTTTTTTAACGGTAGTAACTTTTGAGGGTAACTTTAAATTTCATGAATCTAATATATTCAAAAACGCCTTAAAAAAATCGATTTTTGATGCATATACATGCAACAATATTGTTGTCAAAAAACTTTAGATTCAAAAATCTTTTTTAGAGGTTTGGTTACTATTAGTACAATTACTAGTTGCTCCTTACTTACAATCTATTATCACACTAAATGTCCAACATTGTAATTGATTTATTTTTCATAAAATGAAAGTTTTTTTTCTGTATTAGACATCATACTGTTTTTATTTAAATTACAAAAAAGAACCACCAGAGTCGGTGTTTTCGCTGCTCTGCTGAGAAGAAAGCTGCTCTGCTGTCGTCCAGAGATTTATGTTCATATTTCCAAAAAAAAAGAAAACGTTTATGTCTTTTATTATGCTCAAACTCACCAAAGGGTGTCAAGGCCCAGGCCCTAAAAGGCCTGTTGCCTTGATTTGACACTTTGATATGTAAATATTTTTATAAACCAACTTTTGATACCTACTAAGGCCTCTTTTATCGAATTAAAAAGAAAACTGCGGCAGTGGAGTCATCTTAGCCGAAAACACCGCATAGGAGAATTGCAGTCCCCCATCTTGAGCAAAAAGGAAAAATATTTCATCGAATGTATCAATCAGCGGGACTTTGGGGTCTTAAACGAAATATTATTCTTTTATGAGGGTCACCGCCCCCTCCTTAGCCCCTGCTCTTTATGTAAAAGTTTTATACTGCTATGCTGAAAGCATTTATGAGTCCAACAAATTTATAGTTAGTGGGCAATTGCAAGTGTTTATTTACCGACTACCTTTTAAAGTATTAAACTGGAAATGTTCTTGTCGGGTTTTTCTCCTTTTTCAAAAGTTCTGAGTTTTTTTAACGGTAGTAACTTTTGAGGGTAACTTTAAATTTCATGAATCTAATATATTCAAAGACGCCTTAAAAAATCGATTTTTGATGCATATACATGCAACAATATTGTTGTCAAAAATCTTTAGATTCAAAAGTCTTTTTTTAGAGGTTTGGTTACTATTAGTACAATTACTAGTTGCTCCCTACTTACAATCTATTCCACACGAAATGCCCAACATTGTAATTGATTTATTTTTCATAAAATGAAAGTTTTTTTTTTCTGTCTTAGACATCATACTGTTTTTATTTAAATTACAAAAAAGAACCACCAGAGTCGGTGTTTTCGCTGCTCTGCTGAGAAGAAAGCTGCTCTGCTGTCATCCAGAGATTTGTGTTCATATTTCCAAAAAAAAGAAAACGTTTATGACTTTTATTATGCTCAAACTCACCAAAGGGTGTCAAGGCCCAGGCCCTAAAAGGCCTGTTGCCTTGATTTGACACTTTAATATGTAAATATTTTTATAAACCAACTTTTGATACCTACTAAGGCCTCTTTTATCGAATTAAAAAAGAAAACTGCGGCAGTGGAGTCATCTTAGCCGAAAACACCGTATAGGAGAATTGCAGTCCCCCATCTTGAGCAAAAAGGAAAATATTTCATCGAATGTATCAATCAGCGCGACTTTGGGGTCTTAAAACGAAATATTATTCTTTTATGAGGGTCACCGCCCCCCCTTAGCCCCTGCTCTTTATGTAAAAGTTTTATACTGCTATGCTGAAAGCATTTATGAGTCCAACAAATTTATAGTTAGTGGGCAATTGTATGAGTGCAAATTTATTTAGTGGGCATTGCAAGTGTTTATTTACCGACTACCTTTTAAAGTATTTAACTGGAAACTTTCTTGTCGTGTTTTTCTCCTTTTTCAAAAATTCTGAGTTTTTTTAACGGTAGTAACTTTTGAGGGTAACTTTAAATTTCATGAATCTAATATATTCAAAGACGCTTTAAAAAATCGATTTTTGATGCATATACATGCAACAATATTGTTGTCAAAAATCTTTAGATTCAAAAATCGTTTTTAGAGGTTTGGTTACTATTAGTACAATTACTGGTTGCTCCCTACTTACAATCTATTATCACACGAAATGCCCAACATTGTAATTGATTTATTTAAAAACACCAGAGTCGGTGTTTTCGCTGCTCTGCTGAGAAGAAAGCTGCTCTGCTGTCATCCAGAGATTTGTGTTCATATTTCCAAAAAAAGAAAATGTTCATGACTTTTATTATGCTCAAACTCACCAAAGGTGTCAAGGCACAGGCCCTAAAAGGCCTGTTGCCTTGATTTGACACTTTAATATGTAAATATTTTTATAAACCAACTTTTGATACCTACTAAGACCTCTTTTAATACTTAGGCTAATTTGCAAATACCGTATAAAACCAAAGTAAGTTGGTTTGATTATAATGCTTCAAAAAACCTTTTTTTAGGGGTTCGGTTACCATTAATACGGTTACTAGTCACTCCTTGGTGGGAAGAAGTGAAGGGGTGGGGCTGAAAACACTTATTACAATATAAGCCTAAACTGCTTCTGCTCTTAACCCTTTTTTACAATTCAGTAGCTAGGTGAATTAAAGGATATGTGCTCATATTTGCAAAATACTTGTATTATGTGCTCATATTATCTGCAACATCTTGGGAATCAATCTGATGAGTAGTAAGGCCATAGGGAATACAAAACGTGATTGCGTAATTTGTCTTGCCTCTCGCCTGAGGCATGAATATACAGTGTAGTCTAATCGGTACATTGGCTTACCACGGGTCAGTCACTTATTACTACGAACGGTACTTGTCTTAGCAGACGGGTTTTTCTGAGCTAACAGCCATTTTTTGGAGGTCAAACAGAGAGAGAGAGAGCGGCGGTCACACTAACTTGATTAGTAGTTGGATTCGGATATAAGGAGTAATTTTTCATTGTAGTTCATATTAGTAGGAGAATTGAATTCAGAGAGAGAATAGTTTATTTGAGAGGATATTAGTGGAGAAAAAAAATGAGTGGTGCATTTACATTATTGGAGATTAATGATGGAACCGACAGCAGCAGCAGCAGCAACGATATACGAGTACCCAATGTAGCTGTGGAAATAACCGCTGGCTGTAGACTATGTCTTGAATGGGATAGTATGTACGCGAGATACGTGATATCATTAAGCAAGTTTAAGCAGGAGGAGCAACTATGTTTTGCTGGAAAAGTGAATATTCTCCATATAAATAAACTTCGGTCAGCATTAGATGTCCTATCGAAATATATTGATGAGAACAAAATGCATCAATGAATATTATTATTGTAATTATGTTCAATAAAAATGTTTCTAGATCAATGGTATTTTTTTTCTTTCTATAGTAGACTAGCGTATATTTTCTAGAGTACAAAAAGAAATTCTTGTTAGTCTGAAGTTGGTTGTGAGAGAGTTAGGACTCTAAAAAATGGATAGATTCGAGAAAGAGCGAATCATGAGGAATCTACTTCTTATGGAAAAACGTTTGATTCTAGATGATGATTTTCTAGAGTTGTCTATTCAGAGGAAGATATTTTCTCGGGGAATACTTGTTGATATAATGAAAACTGATTCTCCATCATTAGACTATTGTATGAAGTTTCTACATCGTGGTCCAAATGCATTTACACAATTTATTGATATATTGATCACGACACGGCAAAATGATATTGTGGATATGCTTTTAAACATTAGTTTTTAAATTTAGGACTTTTTTCATGAGAAAGATGGTGCTCAAGGATGATTTACTCCTCTCTCTTTCTCTCTATCTCAGACAATTTTTGTTGTTGCTAGCTCAGTTTCATTGTGGTAGTGAGAGTGTCAACATATAACAAAATGTTCCATACATGTCCGTTATGTATGTACTCACTGGGCAGCTGGTCATCATCATGTGAGAATTGCACAATGATTGAGGAGTATGATGAAAAGTGTAGATTATGCAACCCGTGTAAATTGCATAGAGGATATGCTGTACAAATTAAAGGTTGTAATTCCTGTCTTGAAGAGGTGTGTGACTCGCATCCTAGAGGCCACCTATGCTCCAATTGTCATTATGATAAATGTAATCAGTGGGAGAGTACATATCCCGGTATGATTGGAAAGAATCCTAACCGTGATTTTAGTTTATTGCTACGAGATTGGTATCGTCGTGGTTTTAGATTGTTCTGGGAGGAGGAACCGGGTCAACGATTCAACTGTTGGAACAACAAAAGAATATGGTTTCTACGTCATCGTTGTGAAGACACTGGGTGTTATGATTATAAGCCCACTGATTTTTATTTGGCTGTGACGGAATGTGATTCGACACTTGAGGACACTGTTTGTGAAATTGCTTCAAATAAGCAAATTGAAACATGTCAATTCCATAGAATGAATGAGAATAGTATCATTGACTATACAAAGAGATATGACAAGAGTGAAGTCACACTCTACTGTAGAAAACGTGACCCTGACATTGCAGTACATTAGGATCAGTACACTGTGAATTCAGATAATCTACCTGCACTAGTTGTTGTCGACAAATACCTAGTAGTGGATGAAATCTAAAGAGTAGAAAAGTCGTTTTATCATGTATATAATTTCTTTTTTATTAATAAACAATTTCACATACATCTTTAGAACATTTTATTCTTAGGGCACTAAAATCAATATTAAATACAATTGTAAGTATATTCTCCACTAGAAAGTCGTTCAATTGAGCTAAGTCAACGTAGATGTTGAGAAACTGCTTGTAGGTGTAGCCACGACATCTGAACATGAAAAAGAGTAGTGCATGAAAGCCACATGTCTTAGTCGTTAAATCCTGTACTCTTCGTTGATTTTGAATAATGGTTTTCCCCCTGCTTTCAATAAAGTTGCTGATGTATGGAGCGTAGAATTTATACAATAGGCCAAGAGGATAAAAAAATTCAATATTCTTCGCTGTTTGAAAGATGCATAGCCAATGACCGGTCTTCAAACTCGATGGACTACTATTAACAATGATTAGGGTATTGTTAACACTTGGAATTTTTTCAATGAAGTCCGAAGGTATGCAATAGGACTTGTACTGGGACATGTATGGATCCATACTAAATACGTTGATTATTTGGTTTGTGTTCATGGTGCTAGGTCTAGTAGAACACTGCCGTCGGGTGTTATTTCCCAATAGGTTTCAAATTGACTCAGTGATATTAGCGTGATACTCTCAGTCAGAGCATTGGCAAATGTACACTCTAAACGTACATTCCCTGTTCGTACTATGATCATATCCTGTGTGCCAGACAAGTCCAAAACAATAACCCCATGATTCTTTGAAAACATTGAATCGGTTATTCCATTTTCAAATAGTTGAGAGTCATGATCTAGGGATTGCATGGTCAACTCGTACAGAGTTCTATAGGATTTTTTGTCAAATGATAGAGTGTACAGTGGAATACCATTCACTTTGCACACAAGGCTAGATAGACCGAAAAAATTAAAATCATGGGGGGATTCAGTCCAGGATCCAACGGCACTGCCACTCTTCACAAAGGCCAAAGCCAATTTTGATGGGATTTCTCCATTGATAAATGATGAATTGCTATAGCTACGAGAGCCGGTGGCAATGTGACGTTGATTGGTGATCGTATGGGGAACAAGAAGTTTAATGTTGTTACCATTGGCTCTTAGCTTTTCCACTGCCAATGCAACAGAGCTCATAACTTGTTGTTTTCGGACGTGGAGAATTGCCGATGTGATAATGACATTTGCATCGGGTGCTGCAGGAAGTGTTTTTCTCAAAATGAAATTCGATGGGGCCATCTGTAACTTTATGTCAATCTTGACATTGGGGGGTAGCCATTGGGATATATTGAATATCTCATGATTTAATTTTCCAACCAGATGATACTCTTGGGTCACTGCAGTAGTCAACTCACCGTCAGTATCAACACCTGATCGATATTCATAGCCCAATGATTGTCCTCTCAACTCCTTGTATGCCTTTGGCGTCATCATCATAAATTGTATGTTGCTTGCATAGTTTGATAAATATTGCTAGTGCTCACCAATGTTCCATTAATGAATACATTAATTGTTTGAATAGGTTTGTTTAGAACACAGTTCTCGTAGGAGAGACCATCGCCGGCATTTGGAGTTGTATTATCTGACTTTTTCTTCATCACAACATTTAAATCAATAAATGTTGACGACAAATCAATGAAATAGTCTTCATTGGAAAATATTTGAAAGTGTATATTTTCCGAGAGGGGTTGTTGGGGGTGAAATTGCTCATAGTAGCCATACTTGACACTGACATCAACATTTTCAGCATTGAATAGATTCAATGAGGAACTAATTGATGGATATGATTACTTGTGGGGGAGATAAGTCATCTAAGAGAAGAAATCCTTCTTTGATCTAACAATCTTTTTCTTTTTCTCTTCTGCTTATTGGCCTTCGTTGTTTTATTCCTCAAAGTCCTTGTTGATGTCCTTTGCTTCCTGCCTGGGTGGAGACTGATGAGTGAATGACGTGAACGCATCCTTTTCAATCCCTCCCCATTTTGTCGAGATTTTAGTTGCTCACCAACGGCTCTTGCTGAAGATCTAATATTTTCCTTAACACTCTCCTTGAAATTCTTGCCCGACCCCAAGTCCTGTAGTGTGGAGGCAGCAAAATTTGATGCAGCAGGTACAAGATATTTTCTGGCAAGGGGTAGTGCAGAACGAAATAGCCTAACAAACCAGCTACCAAGACCGTAGCCAGACATTGTAGTACGACCCTTGTAGTAGTCCAATCCATTGCCTATTTGACGTGGACTCAAAGCACCAACATAGCAATCGATATCGGGACAGACAAATGGAATTCTCCTATTTTTCATTTTAGGTGATTGTGCTGTCGTTGACAATGGGTCGAAAATGACATGTAATCACTGCTAAGCCTTTTGAAATTGCTAGAGGATCACCTAATTCAGTTCTTAGTGTTAACTGACAGAGTTCCAAATACGAAGTGTTTACGGGAATATACTGAAGATGCTTTATATTGTAGTGATGAATATGCTCTTGATTGGTTTTTCGTTCAAGAACTCGTAGGAGGGGAACATTTGAATTACCGACTCTCGATGTTTCCACAAATGAAGCGTAGAGAAATATACAAGTGTCTGTGGAGAAGGCAGGTGGGTAGTCAGCAAAAATGAAATTAGTGTTTCCGGCACTTTTACCATTGATTATATTGAGCTTAAAGCTAAGAACATCCTTTAGGTTATCATTGAGAATAACCGTTTCGCTGGCAATAGGTGAACTAATGTAGATCTTGCCCTCCTCCTTTGAATAGTTGAAATGAAAAGCTCCCTTTTTACGAGCGGAAATTCTTTTATTAATAGAACGACATAAATCATTCATACAGGTGAGTTCCTCGTAGGGTAATTCAACATATGGATAATCCATCCAATTGATTTTTCGAATCTGTTCTTGATCACCTGAAGGTGGTGGTGGTGGTGGTGGCCAATTATAGGGTCTAATTTTTATATCATATTTACGATCCTTTCTCAGGATGTCATAGGTATTTTTGAGAATACAGTCGGCAAGAGCTACTTCATACGCACCGTCAAATTTGATGGCGGGGGAGAGTTTTGTCCAAAAATCACTTGTCGTATTCAAGTCGTTTTAGAGAGGATCGGAAACGTTGGACATGAATGTTACATAGAAATCATGGGGCATTGTCAATATTTTCAACACCGATCCAAGAATCAAAATCAGAGTTGTATCCTAGCCACCGAACAAGTAACTGTTTCTTACCCCTGCGAGTACGTGTCTTTAATATCTTTTCAATTCGATAGATTTCACTAGCTTTTTTAAATTTTTGCAATTCATAATCATAAAAGCCGCCGAGAATCTCTTCATCTTTGGTATCACGCAGGCGATAAGTTATGGGTTTAGTGTCTAGGATTATTGCCACTTTAAAAAGTTCGGTGGACCATAAGTAATTCCCCTTTTCAAAAACATTAGTTGTTCTATTAATTCGAACGGTAACACCAACATTGAATTTATTTTTCTTCTTCTTCTTGACAACCGATTCATTGGAATACTGTTTAAGAAAGGTGTCAATTGTATCATGATCAGAATGATGAACTTCCGTTGGCGTAGAGTTGGACAATGATCGATGAGGTCGTTGATTATTAATCAACATGATTTTATCAAGATCATGAATAAAAGCCGATGTATTTTTCAATGTACAATATCTTGAAATTAAAAGTCGAATAGTTCTTATCAATCGTTCGGCCATTGCAGCCTTTATAGGACTGTGACTATGATAGAGCAGTGTACTATATTTCCCTAGTACTTTTGCAACATGAGGATTAACAAATTCACTACCGCGATCCGTTTGAATTTTTTTATATGAATCCTGTTCGAGAATACTTTCAATGGCCTGAGCAACTTCAACACCTTTCTTTGATCGCAATGGAATTGCATATGCATAGCGACTATAAACACTGATTGCAAGTAGGACGTACTTGTACGGTGTATTGTGACGTCGTTGAAGCTCATCTAGAGTCAGGAGATCTGCTTGTATTATATGCAATGGGTAAAAGGCTTTAGTTTTTCGATATTGATTGGCACGAAGTCTATGATTTCTATGCAGAGTGTAACTTGATTCATTTTGTAGATAGTCTTGTACACTTTTAGTGTGAACACCAGTGACCTTGAAAAGAGTGGTGGGGGAACTTAAACTCCCCGCCTCACCAATATTTTCATAAACACACCTTTCAGAACTTCAACCATTTTGAACGTAAACACGTTGTGTAACATCCGCTACCCTTTTGTATACTGGCTGTTGGTGGTGGTGGTGGTGGTGGTGGTGGTGGTGACGTTGACTTGATAAATCTTCGCTTTCGTCTAGCTATCAGCGGTGTGCTAGTATTTTCCAAAATTGATTTAAAATCTTTTTCTTCTTCAAGTTCATATTTTAATGGTGTCAATGTTGTTGATGATGATGCATGTTCATTTAATTTAATTAGAATTTGTCTATTGCCAATAAGACTTTTGGGGAGTTTAATGTATTTAGAAAGTTGTATAGATGAGTGTCAAATGATAATAGTCCTTTACGATTTGTAACCATATCATAGATTAAATCAAGTAGATTATAGCTCTTGCCCTGAATTATAATCCCTTCCCTATTGCTCTCAACTTGAATATGACCACTTTCCAAGAGATAGGCTAGGAGTCGTTTACTTTGTTCACGATATGAGTGGGGCATTAGATTTCCAATGTTCAATACAATTGAATCCAATTCCTCCTTTTTTATTGTGTTTCAGCAGCAGCAGACTCTTGAGGAGATGATTCTTTTTTTAGGTCAATACCACCAGCAGCAGTGGGCTTCGACCGATAGGACTTGTGTTTGTCCACTCGGCGAAGTGTATCTTGAAGTAAAAGCAGTTTTTTATCATCCTCAATATTCTCATTGTCAAGGAATTTACTCAGAATGTTCTCAAAGTGTTCAACGGGTGAGAGAGCGAGTTCTATTGGAGTCAATTTATAGGATTTTGCCATCTAGAGAAAACTGTTTACAAGTCCTGCAATTATTGGCAGTAAAAGTGTGAAAAAGCTACCGCCCGCCTGAAGAAGTCGTTTCCTTTTAAAATTCTTTCCTTTCTTTTTAGAGGCCAATGTACGTACAATGGAACGATGTTGCTTTGCCTGTTGCTTAACTACTTCTGGCACTTGAACATTACCCTCGATCAAATTTAAAACAAAGTTCGGATATTAGATTAATGAAATCATTGTCAATCCCGTGTTTGAGTATTGCTTTCCTAAGCGGAGGTTTTGAAGTGCTTAGAACTGAAAACAAATGTCTATTTTCATGTAGTTTCTTCAGTGTCATGATAGCAACTAATAGGTCTTTTTAGTGTTCACGGGGAGATATACTGTAATTTCATTGTCAAAAATATCTGTGACTACACGCAGATCCTCGGGTGTATTTTGATTGAGATCCAATAGGATGTAGCCGTAGGGTTTATTAGTTGCCTGATTGTATGCTGAGAGCAGAAATTTGGGGGCTCCTGGATAGTTTTGTTTATTGAGAGTTATTAGCGAGCTAGAATCACGAACAACTCTGTAGATGATATAGTAGGTACAGTTCAATGCAAGTGTTCGCATACACTTGCTCTGATGAAAGAGATTGTGTAGAACCAGAGTAACGGAAATCTGTTCATGATGAGAGCGAACAGTGAACAGCTGTAGCATTTCCTGGGACCATTGTTCAATAGATTCAGCCAGATCGTCAATGATCAGCCAAGAGTTTGGTTCAATAATGCTGAAAACATCAAGTCCCTGTATGAATTGTATCTGCACCAACCCCGTCGTGGCAATTGCTTTTATTTTATCGTATGACTCCTGCCAAATACTGTAACAATAGTAGATTTTTTTCGGCTTTTCCACAAACATTTTATCGCAATTTTTAATTATTTTAGTTAAGAGTGTTGTTTTGCCCGACATTGACGGTCCACACAGAAACGATCTGAATGGTGTTTTAAATTGATACATGTTCCGTTCAACAGGTCACCTAGACAACTAACTGTAGACTATGGCTGTCTAATGACTAAATAATTTCCCTATTACTACTACTCCGTTCAAGAATAATAATAATAATAATAATAATAATAATAATAATAATAATAATAATAATAATGAGAAGACGAAGAAGACGAATAATATTTTCTTTTATTATATACATAAAAAAGGTGACAATACTTTTAAAAAAATACTACATTGAAAAAGGCACATTAAACATGAAAAAAATACACTTTTTTAATTTATTTATAATAAAAAAATACAACATTTACGTAACCACTAGAAAAAAAACACTTAAATAAATACACTTTTTTTATTTATTTATAAAAAAATACAACATTTATTAGAATAAAGCACTTGAAATATCACTTTTATTTACAACATTTTAAATTTTGGGCCCCCCCCGGGGCGGCCACTGCGGCGGCCGGGGCGGGCCGGAAGTGCCGGGCGCCGGGGGGCCCGCTGAGGCGGGCCCGGGCCGGGGCTGGCATTAAATAGTGGAAATTGATCTGCCTTGCACACACACACACACACACACACATTGAAAATTGTTTGTGATAAAGAATTAAAAAGAATTTAAAAAACCTAATTGCCCAAAAAACCCTCCCACCCAATTTATACTTTTTTTTAATGAATTTAAGTTAATTTTTTTAGACCGAGTTGTTTTCTGTACTCTATACATTCAACTCGGTCTGAAATTAAATAATGACCGTGTGGTAGTACCTTCACACCATCCTCAAGTACATAGAATTTGTCCGATATGGCAGACATGGCGTTTTTCTCAACTCTAACTGTGTAGTTTTTAAATTGTAAAGAGCGAATCGCCATGACTTTCGCTCAGGGCACTAAACTACGTTCCACACAGTTTCTATACACACTCATGTCGAAATTATTTTTTACAAAGTGTGTAGGTACCCCCTTGCAAACTTGTTTGATATCCTTGCCGTGCGTTTCCACACAGTATACCTTCGGTCCAGGAAACACACCACTGGATATCAGATCGCTACCCGTTTCAGATTTTAGCATTAACAATTGATTTGGGGCTTGGCGTTTCACTAGCTCTGGGTAGAGGGATTCGTCCCAGTTAGTGTAGTCCATTCGTGACCTAATGTACTCGCCATTTTCCAAATCATTCAATAGATTTTCAGTTTTGACTTTTAACAGGAGTGAATCAGTGTCCCCGTAGTACACTTGAACTTGTCCCTCAATCGGCCACTGTACCTTGCATACATTATAATAAAATGACAACATGAGTTTCTTGGATATTTCAGTTATTGCACTTCCGCCTGCAATATTTTTATTTAATACAATGTTTCTTTTCTTGTGATGTAGGAGCACCATATTAGAGTCTATGATTGTGAACGATGTGAAGTTTGGATCCGCAATGATTCGAGCACAATCTTTGGGGTTGGTTACAATGTCACATCGACTTCTGTGTCGTACGCTCTCGCACATTTTACCGAAAGCTGAGTTCAAAATGAGTTTATAGACTTCTTTTTCAACTTTCGTTTTCGCTTGTGAACGCTTACTGACAAAGGTGTCAATAAACGTTTTCATGTAAGGCTTTTGATCAAATTGGAGGGCTCTATGGATCTTTGTGACCTTGAAACCATTGGACACCATCCATTTCAATAGCACGTGATGAACAACGATATTCTGTTTCGGGTTGAGGTCGGCAATAGTTTTTGTTTTGAAGGTACCCAGTGCATACTCCCGTCCTCTACTAAAGATAAATTGTAGGGGCTCAGAGAGTCCCTACCCACCGGTCTATTTATGCACGGAAAACAAAGTCTTTTACCGAGTCATGGATTTCCATGGGTATTTCACCGTCAATTTCAAAAAACCATCCTTGTGCCCCATTCTCCTCAACACTGGCAATGTCGGGGAAATTCGAAGCACAGGGATTGTTAAGCCATTTATAATTGCCACACGGCAAACAGTAGTGAGACATTGCCGATGGGTAAAGAGAAATCATATCCAAAAAAAAACTGCGTCCGACTTTTCATCGGTGTGCTGTCCACTCGGATCAGTTTTCATGATACGATCCCCGTGAAAAACATACCCACCCCTCATTGATCTCTCTACAAACAGATGCTGATCCACATCGGCGATCACACCTATTTCTTCTTTGCTGATTTTAAGTATCAAGTCCATCACCGAATGGGGAGTGGAAAAATAAATAACCTAAATCCAACCCAAATTCCCCATAGATTTTATCCGTATTTTTGCACACAATATCCAGAAGAGTGAGTACGTCACTGGCCAAGTAAAGTTTACAATAATCCCACCCATTTTTACATCCTCCCTTTGCCCAAACCCTCTTAGCAAATTCGTAGTCGCTAGTGGTGCACTCACTCTCAGTAAGAGAATTGTAAAAAGCTTCAATGGGCGGTAGTGACACCTCATCTAGCCTCGAGCCAGAGTTGTAATAATCATATGGATATATACCCTTACACGTTAATAAATCATACATTTCATCATCGGGGAAGCGCTGTTTGAGGAGGGGGAAGCTATCAAAATTCTCACTTTTCTGCACCTGAATCAATTGACTTAAAGATTTGGGGAAGAAGCTGAAAGAGTCTAAAAAACGGATTTTATTTAGGCACGTGTTACCCTTGTCAACTGTTTTCCACATGAATTCTAGCAGCAGTAGCTCTCTCGATGATTTGGGTATGATATTATATGAAAAAGAACCATCTATCCATGCGTCATCTACAACTCCTCCCTTGGCAATGCGGGCAACGCCGGAAGAACAAACTTTAAGTCGTAATTGGAATTGTGTATAAAAACAGGTACGAAATATTGTTGTCTAACGTTTAAATTGCATGACTGGTGTGCTACCCCTCTAAAGTTACTCCCTCCCGATGTAATTTCCTGCCACAAATGATCATGGTCGATCACCTTCCTCCTCCCCCCCATTCCCAACACCCATCATCAAATTCTCTCTTGCAAACCCAACACATTTTACGATTTTTAATGGCCACTATGTCATCTGGTGATAGGAGCATAGGATAGTTTGTATAACGAAGGCGCGAAATTGCACCGTTCGCTGTTTTGATTAGACTGACCAATGCCGAGCGCATGCAGTCTTCACCATCACTCAAAATCTCAACTACATCCAACACTTGCATGGTATTATTGGAATCTCGTTGCGCGTGAGCGTAAGAGACCCCTATGGCCTCATGTATTTTAACACGATTTGAATTTGACAGATCGCACACGTCTGTCAGTTTAGCTTCGCAGTCTAAAGCGATCTTATTGCTCTGCAGGAGCGTGTTTTGAAAATTTTAAAACGTAAGATCGCTCTATCTCCGCTTACCGTCTCCACAGCCTGGTATCCATGACGTTTACAGTGTTTCATGTGATGCTTTAACTTTAAATCAGAGCGAAATCTTGAGAGGCATGTTGGACAGTAATAACACACACCCATCCCGCTTTTACCCTCCCTCAAAACCCTACTAATATCTGTAATCGGATTGAAATGACCAATTGAATCGGAGTCTGTGGGTGGGGTGTAAAGAAGCCACACCCAATGTTCTACTGATTCAATTGAAGGAGCCCGCACTGGAAATAATACACCCTTCTTATCGGAACGCTGACCCTCTTCAAATTCTGGTTCATACTGTAACACCCGTGACACCAATCTTTAAATGTGCATTAGCCGGCTCAAAAATATCTATTCCTTTTAGTGTCACGGGATATTGACCATTTAAACAATTAAAATTTACTTTGGGGACTTTGAACCCTCCCTACCATTAACTGCCATTTTGTCCAACTTTTTCTTAGATGCAGCTATTTTAAGTGGTCTGTATGCTGCAATTAAAAATGCATACTTGAAACACTGCAGCCTCGTATCGAAACAGATTCGTTGTATCCCCCTACACACCCCTCTAAATCTGAATGATATTTTAATTCAAGATTCCCCGCTCCCCTCTTACGATAAAATCCTTTTTAAACCTACAAATATTAGCATTTAAACTTTCAATAAATAAACCACAGATCCACTACCCCCCTCTTTATAATTTTCCCACTTACTTTGAATACTATTAGCCCAATTTAGAAAGACCTCCCCATAATTTGATAAATGCGGGTGAATTGCCAACATCTCTGTGTGCAAGTATTTCGAATACATCTCACCCGCACTTTCATTTAAAAAGAATATTTTTAGTGCTATTGATGCTTTTAAACTGACCCCCACTCCCCACCCCCATTTGTTGTTCAAGAATGGCTCGAATCTTATCAGTATATAAATGTGTAATGGCCAGGGGATCTGTTATTATATCCCCCGACACTAGTGAGTTGAAGGGGTCACCGAATTTGGCGCTGTAGACCAATGTGTGGTGCAAGGCAGAGTTGGACAGAAAAAAATCTGGAAGAGAGGATACTGTTGCTGTTGTATTACTACTACTATCTATATCATTAAGTGGAATGGTGGAGGGTGACAGGGAATTGTCAATAACCCCACCACTCCCAGTCTGTTCAATCACATTGCTTGGATGTAGCATGAAGTAGTCCCCTAGTACATATTCCAAGGTGTTTGGGGACAACTGGTCGAGCCAGCCTGTATTGTCCTGTGATGGAATTTCATTATGAGGGCCCGGTTCAGATGCACTAGTAGCATCACCTAAATGTTCACGCATAAAACTATCTGTCCACTCCGGATCCTCAAGCATGTCAATATCACAGCTTAAGTCATCTAGGCTAGCCATTTCCCCAAAAAACATCGTTAAGGAACCCCCTATGCCACTCCATATTCTCTAGAACTAGTGTAGGTTCATCACTGAACTCCGGTGGTGGTGACAGAATTGGTCCTGTAAATACACTTGCTTCATCACCCAATGGTGTCGGTGGTGGTGCTATATCATTAATCTCTAGAAAAAAAGTTTTATTTTTTATGTAAAATAACCATTATTTCTATAAAGTTAATAAACTATGTCAATTTCTCATAGTCATTGTCCCACCATCACCTGAACAATTAAAAGAAGAAGAAAAAAAATGGTCCTTTTTAGAGCCCCCCCCTGGGAGGACCCTTGGGAACCGGGAGCTTCCTTCGAGGTAGGAGGATCGATGCCCTTTCGAGTTGGGATATCGGACTTCACAACACTGTTCAAATAGAACAGCCTCAAATTCTTTCTCGAAAACATCTTTTAAAGTGTCCCTAAGTGTTTCAATGAAATAGAGTTCGCCCAAATTATGTTTCTTGACAATACTCTGAAGACATAATTGGAGATTATTAAAAACCTTCTTCCTATGTGTTAATATATCTTATCGGAGATATACATCCTGTTACAAGAACCTCACTTAAAATTATATCTATCGACCGGATTAAAATTCAGATGTAGCGATGGGAGATTTTGATAAGTGACGGATGTGCGCAAAAGCTTAGTGCAAAACATACCCCAGTTTAAGAATGGTTGTCATCCGTGAAATAGCGAATTGTCTGTTTTTCATATAGTTAGTTTGTTTAAAGGAATATTGGATTATTGCATTAGAAAAACGTCTAGGTTAGAAGAGAAGTTACAAGGTAGGGTTTTTTAGAAATGCATGATAAGCTATTTCAGTGTTATAAGCATTCCTTTACATACTGCTAATTTGGTTAATGAAAGAAAATGAAATAGGATTATTATAGAATTGTTTAGAAACAAATTTAAGTTTAACTCATCAAAAGCTATGCGCCTGAGAAAATTTACCTTATTTTTGAAAATAGGGAAAGAAAAAATTATATACTTACAAATTCTGACTGGGCTTCTACATCTGAACTCCTTGCAAAACATGAAGGGGGTCAAGCTCACGATCTTGAGTAGGCTGGGCTGTGGCATTACGAGAAGCAGTCCATTCTCTTTTCAACTTCCTTCCAGCTTGCGTGGAGCTAACACTGGGCTGAGAGGGCCCTGGCACTATAAGTTGGGTGGTCGTTGGTTGGTCCAGATCGTGTGTAATTCTACCAGCATATTTGATAATAGATGGTCTTGCGGCTTGCATTAATGCAGCTTCGCTCCATCTCGGTTTCTTTTCAAAAGGGGGGTTATTGCACGTATCCTCTTCCTTTAAAAAAAAGGCAAAATTTAGCATGAAAAAAAAAACTCCCCTTTTTTCCATTTTGTTGGATAAATGCTTAAGAGGTCAAATTTTGCCCTCCTCTTGTTTAAATGCAAAAAGTTTATTGCTCACTAAGGCGTGATGCATATAACGGTTTAAAGGTGCTCCTATTATTATTAATTTCTTACTGCTAAATAAAAAACGAACAGAAATTATAACGTATGTGAGGGAGGGTTCTCCCCCAAGTCAATACCTCGCTCTTTACACTACAATTTTTTTTTTAGTGCTTTCAAAGAGCTATCTATTCTAATTAAAACGGCCTTTGTGATTCAGGGGTTTGTGAATCAAATTTTTTTTTTAAACTTTTAACGTAAAGAGTGTGGTATTGACTAAGGGGAGACCCTCCCCCATCATATACGTAATAACATATACGTAATAGAAAAAAAAACAATAAAAAAACAAGCGATACGGCTCAATAGTAATCCAAACTTTTAAAAACGGAATTTTGATGTTAATAAATGTATCAAAAGAATGTGTTTATAATACTGATTCTAAATATATAAATTTTATTAAGTTTAGTATTACACATCAAAGGCTACGAGCCTGAGAAAACTTACCCGATTTTTAAAGAGGGGGGGAAACCCCCTACAAGTGAATGAATTTTAATGAAAATCACACAGTCAGATTCAGCGTATCAGAAAA
Organism: Artemia sinica; assembly: GCA_027921565.1. NCBI lineage: Eukaryota > Metazoa > Arthropoda > Branchiopoda > Anostraca > Artemiidae > Artemia > Artemia sinica. Next base: position 48,023,302 of record CM051267.1, read on the forward strand.
CTCTATTACATAGGTTTCAAGCTCATATCTGCAAAAATCTGCAACTTTATATTTTTTGCCAGAAGAAAAATACACGAATATAGAAGTTAGTTACGTAAGTTAATTGTAAAGACATCCATTTAGCAAAAGAAAAGTAAATTTTTATGCAAATAAAAGCTACATTAACTAAAAAACAATCAGAAATTAAAAAAAAACAAACAAGTTTTTTTAAACTGAAAGTAAGGAGCGACATTAAAACGAACAGAAATTATTCCCTATATGAAAGGGACTGCCCCCTCCTCAACGCCTTGCTCTTTACGCTAAAGTTTGACCCTGTCTCACAACTTTATTTTTTAAAACAATAAAAAACTTTAGCGTAAAGAGCAAATCCTAATGATGATGATTTCAAATATATCAGTTTCATTAAGTTTAGCTATACCGGTCAAAAGTTACGCGCCTGAGAAAAATTTGCCTTGTTTTCGAAAAAAAGGGGGAAACACCCTCTAGAACTCATAGAACTTTAATGAAAATCACACCATCAGAGAACCCTACTATAGAAGTTAAAAGCTCCTATCTGCAAAACTGTGGAATTTTGTATTTTTTTTGCCAGAAGAAAGATCACGGATGTATGTTTAGGCCTACTTTTTGTTGTTTTTTTTTCCCTGGGGTGATCGTATCGACCCAGTAGTCCTAGAATATCCCGCGGGTCTAATTCGAACGGAAATTAAAAGTTCTAATGTCCTTTTTAAGTAACCAAAAAAAAAAATGGAGGGCAACTAGGCCCCCTCCCACGCTAATTTTTTCCCAAAGTCATCCGCCGTGACATCGGAATTAGACAAATCCCGTTTATAGCAAGAACTTGTGAAATTTAACCCCCCAAACTCTCACACTCTTTGTAACACGCGAGCTTTTCGTTCAAACCGGAAAAATACCGCATGTTTGGAAAAAGCTTGTTTCTGAATGATAATGAACTGTTTCTCAAAACAATTAAAACTTGTAAACATAGCTGTGGGGGAGAGATTTTATTTACATAATAGAAAAAAGCGTGCTTTGCCGTTTCTATCGAATATACACCTCATATTCTTAAGATTTTGTATTGTTGGAGGGGAGGGGGCTAAGTACCCACTGAAATTTGAATTTACTAGTAAAACGTTTTTCTTTAATTTTTTCGGGGGGGAAATAAAAGAATGAAAGTATATTCCCATTGAAAATAGAAATATCCATTGTTTCAGAGTTAATAATATATGATGTACTATAAACAATGTCTTAAAACATAATGAAAATTGGGATACAGTGTACGGACTTTATATCGGGTTTTTTAATTGAGTACATTATAGCTTGGCAAGTTTTTTAAAAAACCGACCAATTAAGTTATTATATGGACTAACCACCAAGCTTTCTCTAATCTACTGACACACAAAAAATGAGTCTCATAATAGAAAACCTGTCTGCCAACCCATGTAGGGTTCATTGTAATAGGCCACTGGCCTGTGGTAAGGCATATTACGCAATCACGTTTTGTATTCCCTATGGCCTTACTACTCTGATGATCAAATTGCAACTGCAAGAGCGTTCAGTCGTCATGGGAGCCTCTGTCCGAGGGTGGGGCGAAGGAGGGTGAAAAAAAGATAATCTACCAATAAAATAGTCGAATGAAATATTTGGTTCCATGGCAAAACTCGGTCCCTTTGGATAGAAATATTCTAGCAGAAGATATTAAAATAATGAAATGAGTCCACAGAGTAAAAACCTCAGCAAGTTCTGTCACTTTGTAAATTTAAACTGCTCTTGGCATACCAATTCTTAACAACTTCAACTTTAAAAAATACCAAGGATGTTTCTCCGCCAGAGATGATAAAGCAACGTTAATCGAAAAACAACCAAGAATTAATTTTAATTCATTAAGAAAAACTTTTTCATAGGCGAAGTAAAGGACCATTCGAAGGCTAAAACCAATAAAAGCGAAATCAAATAACGATTATAACATAAGCGAAAATAAATCGTTATGAGTGAATAAATGACACTAAAAACGAAGGAAAAAATATTAAGCACTCGGGCAAACAAGTGCTTAAGTGAAACGAAAATGAATAATCATTAAATTTTAAACAAACAGAAATAAAGTTTACATTCGGTTCAAACCTCATCCGAACAGAAATTGTCAAAATTGGTTGATTTGAGTACTTTCTCGAGGTCCCTCAACGTTCGACTGACAATTTTTTTATAGTAAAAACTGTAAGAGAGAGTGCTGTACCTTTAACCATTTCTTAAAAAAGAATTGTTTTTTACGACAACTGTATTTCAATATGAAATGATTTATTGTTTTCATGACAAACTTTAGTTCTTGATACACACATATAAAATCTGGAACCTATATTGCATTAATTTTTTTAGAGTAAATATAGGTCACAAAAATATACGTTTACTGGTCAAGGTACAATATAGGTCATTTACCTTGACCACTCTATGTTGTGGCCTTGACGACTTACATAAATAAGTACAAAGACTAAAAGGAACATTTTTACTACATATTTTTTTTTTTTTTTTTTTTTTAGCAAATATCAGCTATTGTAAATTAAATATTGACAAATCAATTTCGAATCGCAGATGCTCCGTTTGACAAGCCGTCCCACAGGTTTTCACTGGAACTGGAAGTTTCAATAAAATATCTGATTCATTAATGTGGTACTTCTTTTGATCAGTCATTAGAAATCTAAAAGAGTTTGTATCATCTAGTTTCTTTAGATCCGTCTCACCAACATTCCAAATATCAGACGGCTGATAATCATAGCGGTTCAAAACATTCTTATAATTATTAAAGACAAGCTTCACAATTTCTTTGTTGAAAGCTATTGACCTGGCGAGACTAGTTGGCTCAGGTTTTCTTAATAAGAGTTCTTCGGAGAATTTTTCTCTGTAATCCTTTAACCATTGTTTACCAGCCATTTTAATGTCATTCCATGATGGGGGATAATTTTTTGTTTGGGCGACCGCATACTGTTAAGCTAACTAACAGACAATTTCAAAGAAAGACAATACTGCAGCATAGCTGCTTCCTTGACATAACTCACAAGTAACCTTTCTCCATCATGACTGAAAACCTGTTTTACATTAATTTTTCGTTCATAAGCAAATTTGGTCTCACCAGCTGTTTGAATCCTTTTCAAATGAAATTTCAGTGTGGACTTTTTCAAGTTGAAATGTCTCACAGCTTCACCAATGCTCATTTTTTCCCCAAAAATTTGTTAGACAGCTCTATCCGTATCTTCCTTGTTGAGGACAGGTCGTGTTTTCCCTGTTTTACTCCTCGGCATATACCCTGAAATGAATAGGGTAAATAATCATGTAAAGACATTTCAGTGAATAAAAGTAATAAATTGGTATTAAACACCTACAGTTTTACGATTCAAAATTTTTTGATTTACCCTTCAGGCTTTTTTCTGAGAGATTTCTTTGCGTCTCAGCTAAATATCCTTGCCGATTTGTTGCAAGGTTATCTAGCCTACTAGTTATCTGGAAAAAAAGGAGAAAGGGAAATTTCGGTGCATTCCAAACCTAAATAAAGCCCATTCAAAAATTATTTTGAAGATAGAAAACAGTAATTATAGCTTTTAAGATTCGGTTTTTAAGATCCGGTTTTTAAGTTTTTAAGTTTTTAAGATCCGGTAGAAAATTACTGCAAGCTGATGAACCAACAGTCGTGCTTCAGTAAAATATTATAAATTTATAATGTATATAACCAATATAAACATTATATATATTATATTTGTAATGCATTTAATGTATATAATTTATAATGTATAATGCGTATAAGTGTATTAATGTATAATGAATTATAAATTTATAATGTTTATAATTTATATATTGTATATATATAATGTATATATAATGTTATAATGTATATTAATTTATATTATGAAGTTATAATATAAATTTATGATAAAACCGTTGTAAATTTGTAAATTTTTCATGTATATAACCAATATTTACATATTGTATATATATATAATGTATATATAATGTTTATAATGTATATAAATTTATATTATAAAGTTAATATAATTTATATAAATTTATATTAAAACCATTAGAAATTTGTAAATTTATAATGTATATAACCAATATAAACATTATTTACATACGGCTCCAATGTTTTATTGTTTATTATTATTTTTTTTCCCAGAGGCACTTCATATGGAAGGGGTCGTCGCAGAAACTTCAAAGGGGCTCATTCAATTGGAGATCGAGAGTTTTAGTGCCCTTTTTTTAATAGTCGAAAGTGATTGGAGGGCAACTAGCCCCCCCCCCCCCCTAAGCAAATCATTCTCCCAAACACATCCAATCAAAATTTTGAGATGCCCATTTTGTTCAGAGTTGTCGTTTTCTAGATGGAAAATATGTTTTTGAGGAGGACACTCCCCCATAACCCTCAGGGAAATGGTTTTAAGTTATGCCCTGGGGGCATATAAGGTTTTTATAGAAGGTGTTGTCGTAGAAACTTCAAAAAAGGCTCATTCGATTTGAAATTCTAAGGGTTAGTGCCCTTTCTAATAGTCGAATGTGATTGGAGGGCAACTAGCCCCCCCCCCCCCCCACGCCCATCATTTCCCCAAACACATCCAATCAAAATTTTGAAATAGCCATTTTGTTCAGCGTAGTTTTATTTCCAGATAGAAAATATGTTTTTGAGGAGAACACTTCCCCACAACCCTCAGGGCACAATGTGTTATTTTTTTTTTTCCTGTCATAGAAACTTCAAAACAGGCTCATTCGATTGGAAATTCAAAGGGCTAGTGCCCTCTTTAATAGTCGAAAGTGATTGGAGGGCAACTAACCCCCTTTCACGCCCACCTTTTTCCCAAATACATCCAATCAAAATTTTAAGATAACCATTTTATTAAACGTAGTTTTGAGTTCTGGAAATTAGGTTTTTGAGGATGACAACTCTCCCACAGCTCTCAGGGCAAGGATTGTAAGTTATGCCCTTGGGGCATATAAGGTTTTGTATAGACAAACGTTGTCGTAGAAACCTCAGAAAGGGCTCATTCGATTGGAAATTTAAATGGCTAGTTCCCTTTTTAATAGTCGAAAGTGATTCTAAGCCAACTGACCACCCCTTCTACGCCCACTGTTTCCCAAACACATCTAATCAAAATTTTGATATAGCCATTTTGTTCAACGTAGTTGAAAATTGTGGTAATTATATGTTTGAGCAGGACACTTCCCCACTGTTTTTCACGGGCAAGGGCTATAAGTTATGCCCTGGGGGCATATATGGTTCTTATGGAAGGAATACTCTTATAAACTTCAGAGAGGGCTCATTTGATCGCAAATTGAAAGTTATAGTTCACTTTTTAAGCGTCAAAAGATATTGGAGAGTAACCAGCTTCCTCCCCCCAGATCTTTTTTTCCAAATGCATCAAATAAAAATTTTAAGATAGCTATTTTGTTAAAAATAGTTCAAAGATCATATAACAAAAATTCCAGTATCAACACAACCCACCAGGACCCGGGGGCAGGCGTTGTAAGTTATGCCCTGGGGTATATATGGGTCTTATGGAAGGGATGCTCGTATTTACTTCAAAGAGGGTTCATTTGATTGGAAATTGAAAGTTCTAGTTCACTTTTTAAGAGTCAAAAGTGATTGGAGGGCACCTAGCCCCCCCCCCCCCCTCCTCCTCGTCCTTTTTTCCTCAAACCCATCCGATAACAACTTTGAGATAGCTTTTTTTTAAATAGTTCAAAGACCATATAACAAAAACTCAGGGGTCAACACAGCCCCCTAGGGCACGAGGGTAGGTGTTGTAAAGTTATGCCCTTGGGGAATATATGGTTCTTATGATTGGAAATTGAAAGTTCTAGTTCACTTTTTTAGAGTCAAAAGAGATTGGAGGGCAACGAGCCCCCCCACGCCCCTTTTCCCCAAATGTATCCAATAAAAATTTTGAGATAGCCATTAAGTTAAAAAATTGCTCAAAAGTCAGATAACAAAAAACTCAGGTATCGTCACAACCCCCCAGGGCCCGGGGGCAGGCGTTGTAAGTTATGCCCTGGGCATATATTGTTCGTGTGAAAAGGATGCTTGTATAAACTTCAGAGAGGGCTCATTTGATCGGATATTGAAAGTTTGAGATCAATTTTTAATATTCAAAAGAGATCTGATGGCATCTAGCCCCCCCCTCCCCACGCCTTCTTTTTCAAAACCCATCTGATGAAAATTTTGAGATATTCATTTTGTTAAAAATAGTTCAAAGGTCGGATAAGAAAAAATCCGTTGTCAATAGAACCCCCCCCCCCAGGGCACAGGGAGAGGCGTACTAAGTTATGCCCTAAGGGCTTGTATGGTTCTTATGAAAGGGATGCTCGTATAAACTTCATAGAGGGCTTATTTGATTGGAAATTAAAAGTTCTAGTTTACTTTTTAAGAGTCAAGAGAGATAAACTAGCCCCCCCCCCACGCTCTTTTTTCACTAAACCCGTCCGCTACAAATTTTGAGATAGCCAGTGTTTTGGGAAATCGTTCAAAAATTAGATAACAAAAATACCCCCCAGAGCCCGGGGGATAGGCATTGTAAGTGTTGTCCTGGGGGCGTATATGATTCTTATGAAAGGGATGCTCGTATAAACTTCAGAGGGGGCTCATTTGATTGAAAATTGAAAGTTTTAGTTCAATTTCTAAGAGTCAAAAGATATCTGAGGACAACTAGCTCCCCCCCACGCACCCTTTTTTTTTCGCCAAGCCCATCCAATAAAATTTTTATAATAGTCATTTCATTAAAAATAGTTCAAAGGTCAGATATAAGAAAAATTCCTGGGTCTACGGAGCCCGCCAGGGCCCGAAGGTAAGCGTTATGAGTAATGCTCTATGGACACATATAGTACTTATGGAAAGGATGCTCCTATAAAATACGCAGAGGGCTCATTTGATTGGAAATTGAAAATTCTTGTTCACTTTTCAAGAGTCAAAAGAGATCGGAGGGCAACTAACCCCCACCCCCCTCCTCCACGCCCTAAATGCATCAGATAAAAATTTTGAGATAGACATTCTGTTAAAAATAGTTCAAAGTTCCGATAACAAAAAACTTCGGTGTCGACACAGCGGTACTTTCCCAGAGGCACTTCATACAGAAGGGATCGTCGTATAAACATCAGAGAGGGTTCATTTGAATGGAAATTAAAATTTGTAGTTCAATTTCTCAGAGTGAAAAAAGATCGGAGGGCAACTATCCCCTCCCGCCCTTCAAGCCTTTGGGTCTATCGGATGGATAAATAAAACCATCCGAAAAAAATTTTCAGGTGAAACATTTTGTTAAAAATAGTTCAACCATCATATATTAAAACTCCAGAGTCGACACAACCCCCCAGGACCTAGGGACAGGCGTTGTAAGTTATACTCTGGGGATATATATGGTTCTTATAGAAGGGATACTCGTATAAACTTCGGAAAGGGCTTATTTGATTGAAAATACAAAGTTCTAGTTCACTTTTTAAGAGTCAAAAGAGACCGAAGCTTAATCTAGTCCCCCGCGTCTGTTTTCCCCAAACCCATTCGATAAGAATTTTTAGATAGCAATTTTGTTAAAAATAGCTCAAACATCAGATAATAAAAACTCCGAGGTTGCCACAAACTCATTTGATATTGTTGCTTCGATATCAGTTTTGAAACTTTGATGAATATTTGATTTTTTTTTAAGGTTTGATTTTGAAATAAAGAATTTTTTAAAACTTGAATTTTTTTGCAATCAAAATCAAACAAAAAATTAATTAAAAAAAACTTTCCGAAAAATAAATTTTTCAAAGAAAAGTAAAGGCCATTTTAAACCTAAGCTCAGCAGATAAAAATACCTTTTAAAATTCAAACTCAAAACGACCAAATTAATATTAAACAATAAATTAAACCCAAAACGAACAGAAATTAGATAAACAATCATAGCAAAAACAAACAACAAGCAATAATATAAATGAATAAATACATCTTAAAGCGAGTAATGCTTAGATTGAATATGAAAATCAAGCTTAAAACGAAAAAAAATATTTTCTATTGAAGTATAAATGAAATTTAAAACGGACAGAAATTAAATAAACAATCAATGCAAACAAACATACAATAAAAATTAATTTAAATTAATAAATAAATCTTAAAACAAGTGAAACTTAAATTGAATATGCAAATCAAGCTTGAAACGAACAAAAATCACTGGAAACAAGAGTTTGGGTATGACCTCCCTCTCTCACTGTAAAAGTCTAAAACCTACTGCGTCATAGACACTTTACTGAAAACTATATGCGTCTTGAACAGTCTTGAAAAGTATAAACAACATCAAATTAAATATCTGATGTATAATGATATTAATTGTTGAAAGATCCATCAGTTCTAGAATTTATTTCCTTATAATTGTATTTTTGTTTTCAATGCTGTAAGAACTGTAAGAGAAAATATTTGTAATATAATCCGTTTTCAGTTAAGCGCCAATGACACATTAGGCTTTTGGTTTTTATTTACAGTTAGGAAAGGAGGCAGTATCCAAATACTGGTTTGTAGGGAAACTATATTCGTCTTTAACAACTTTAAAAAGAGCTAACAAATTAAACTGAATATTTGATGTATAATGATATTAATTGCTGAAAGCTCATCAATTCAAAATGTTACTATAATTTTAATGTTTATTTTCAATATTTAGTACAAACGAAAAATATTTGTCATAAAATTGGTTTTCAGTAAAGCGCCAATGACGCAGTAAGTTTTAGACTCACAGTGAGAGAAGGAGGTCATACCCAAACTCTTGTTTGTGGTGATTTCTGTTCATTTCAAGCTTGATTTGCATATTCAATTTAAGTTTCACTCGTTTTAAGATATATTTATTAATTTACATTAATATCTATTGTATGTTTGTTTGCATTGATTGTTTATTTAATTTCTGTTCGTTTAAAGTTTCATTTATACTTCAATAGGAAAACATTTTTTTTTTTCGTTTTAAGCTTGATTTTCATATTCAATCTAAGCATTACTCCCTTTAAGATGTATTTATTCATTTATATTATTACTTGTTGTATGTTTTTGCTATGATTGTTTATTTAATTTCTGCTTGTTTTGGGTTTCATTTATTCTTTAATGATAACTTCTGGTCATTTTCAATTTGAATTTTAAAAAGGTATTTGTATCTGCTGAGCTTAAGTTTAAATTTGTCTTTACTTTTCTTTGAAAAACTTATTTTTCGGAAAGTTTTTTTTTTAATTAATCCCTATCAAGTTAAACCATCTTCATAAATCTATAACCGAAATAAACATTGCTGGTGAAAAATTTCCCTTCGACAAAAAAAACATTGTGAGTTGACTTGCTGATGAATTAAACAGCCAAAGAAGGAAAATCCAAACAAGCCAAAGAAGACAAGAAGCCAAAAACAGCCAAAGAAGAAAGAAGGACGAAAATCCAGAAAGAAAGAAAAGCCAAATAAAAAAATCCAAAGAAGGACGAACAAAACCTGCAAGTTCCTCAATTTAAGTCTCTGTGAATATAAATCATGTAAATGATACTAAATGATCGATCGTTTTTATTTACTTGCTAATGCTTTTTTTTCTATCGTGTAACAATATATGTACCATTGGCCAGTAACAGGTACAATATTTATTGTGGTCAAAGGCATACCGCCATTATTTATTAAATATTTTCATTCAGTTATAGGTTATGAATCTCAGATTGAAATACTTAGCTATTTATTTACTCCAAAGATGTAACTGTAATATACAAGAGTGAAAAGTAAATCAATATTAATGTAAAAAAGAGTTGAACAAAAAATCTGTACACAAGAAATACTTATTTTTAGAGATGGAAATGGATAAAAATTTCTTGAAAAATCTGCAAGCACGTGTTGATCTTCATAACATTAATTAAAAAAAAAACAAGTTTTTTCAACTGAAAGTAAGGAGCGACATTAAAACTTAAAAAAAACAGAAATTATTCCGTATATGAAAGAGGCTGCCCCCTCCTCAACTCCTCGCTCTTTACGCTAAAGTTTTATTCTGTCTCACGAATTTGTTTTTGATGATCTCTTAATGACCTCTTAATCGTAAAGGCCCTTTAATTAGAAAAAGTAGCTCTTATGAAAGTACTAAAAAAAAACTTTGGCGTAAAGAGCGAGGTATTGACTAGGGGTTGAACCCAGATCATATACGTAATAATTTCTGTTCGTTTTAAGTTTTGATGTTGCTCCTTACTTTCAGTTGAAAAGCTTGTTTTTCTGATATTTAATTTCTGATCATTTTTTAAAAATAATGCTGGGAAATCCAGCGCCACCCCCTTCATAGAAATGTCCCTTATCACATGAAAACTTCCTCCATGGGAAGATCCTGCCACGTAACTCCCAACCCACCCACCCACCCCCACACTACCAGAAAAAATCCCTCCTGAAAACGCCTGTATACTTCAACCAATACTATATGTAAACATTGGGTAAAGTTCATAACTTTCAGCCCTTCCCCCAGGGACTGTGGGGGACTAAGTCATCTTAAACGACATAGTTATTATATTTTCGATCATACTGAACAAAATGGCTATCTCAAAATTTTGATTGGGTGACTTTGGGAAAAAATGAGCGTGGGAGGGGGCCTAGTTGCCCTCTATTTTTTTTTTGGTCATTTAAAAAGGGCACTAGAACTTTTAATGTCCGTTCGAATGAGCCCTCCTACGATATTCTAGGACCACTGGGTCGATACGATCATCCCTGGGCGAAAAAAAGTAAACATAGATCAAACAAAACATGCATCCGTGATCTTTCTTCTTAGAAAAAAAAAAAATACAAAATTCCACATTTTTGCAGATAGGAGATTGACACCTCTACAGCAGGGTTCTCTGATACGCTGAATCTGATGGTGTGATTTTCATTAAGGTTCTTTTTATTTTGGGGGTTGTTTCCCCCTTTTTTTTCAAAAATCAGGCAAATTTTCGCGTAACTTTTGATGGGTAGCACTAAACTTGATGAAACTTATATATTTGAAACTAGCATAAAAATTTGATTCTTTTGATGTATCTATTGGTTTCAAATTAGGGTTTCTGTTACTATTGAGCCGGGTCGCTCCTTACTTATAGTTCGTTACCTCGAACTGTTTGATATATCAGAGCTTCCTTGGGGCTGATACGTGTAACGGCAAGTTTAATTGCCAAAATATGTGTAAGATGGCAGCGCAACACAAGGTGGTCAAAGGTACATGCCGGTCAGAGGTACTACATTTTTTCCTACATTACCGATCATTGCTTTTAAAATTACCAATTATCGTCCCGAACATTGGTTTAAAAGCGTTAAGCTATCAGTTATCATTTTGCTACTAATAATAATAACTAAAAGGGTATCATTTGAAATACTTTTTATTAAATTATAATTGAAAGATTTAATAGTGAGGAAACCATAATATACCATAAAAAAACAAAACGGAAGTAAAAAATAACTTCCGTTTTCAGAGTGGGGGTTTATAAAAAATAAATATTTGGTAATTTGATTAGGTGATAGCCAAAAATGAGAAAAAATGGGATTTTAAGGTGGCTCATGTTTGGGTTAATGACTAAAGCTCTCCCCCCGCACTGTGTTTGTTCCTAAGAAAAGTTTTCTCATTTTTTTTATTCAATTTTTATTTTTATTTATTTTTATTTTCTTAGAAAACCTTGGCGTATTTGCCTTGAATAAAAAAAATGAGTACTAGTCTAGTTTATGACTCATTCTGAACTAAATACTGTTTCATTAAAATTCTAATTCGTAAAATTATTATATCATTCTATTTATTGCTGTTTCAAAGTCATTTGCAGTTTAACTTCTGTCCCCCCCCATGTCTGGAAGTGGTGTCAATTCACAATAACATAGGGAGGCCTGTAATTTTTAGTCTGTAGGGGGAGGGGGGGGGGGAGATTTGCCGTTTTGCAGTATTTTCAATGGAAATACAAAAGGCCTTCCTTCCATAAGGACAAGACCCCCCCCCACAAAAAAAAAATTCAAAATCAAACAGGGAAAATAATCTGAGGGGACAGTTCCCTTCCCAATTTATATCATTAATGCCTTGATATAGCCATTTTAAAAACGAAAATTGACTCATTTCGACAGTTTCCATTGTATTTTTTAAAATTAGCATATATCTCGTTAAAATCCATTGGTGCAGCTGGGGGGGGGGGGGTTGAAGGGGACAGCTGTACGAGACTAAGCCTCAGAGAGACACGTATCTAAAGCTTTTTCTCGTAATTACTATGATGTCACTTATATTTTGATAATGATGTGAGGGAAAAGATACAAAAATGTACCCAACCATTATAGTAAGGGGTAGTAGACAGTTAAACTGGTAAGGATTCAGAAAATCTATTAAAAGACAAACTTCGAGGGAATTATTTTCTGAATACTTACCTGTTTTTTTCTTAGGTTTCTGAGCAATTATTATTTCTTCCTGAATTTTAAATGCATAATGTAAGACCGAGCAAAATAAAAAAAAAACTCAAGATCTGTTTGACTTTTGAGCATGGCAAATGAAAATTTAACTGATGAAAATACTATTCTCATCTAAAAAGAATGATTCAAAATGTAGTATGAGTTTTTTCATAATTGCATTCTGGGTCAATGAAATGCCCCTATTAACCAAACCATAAACAGTTAGTTTTTCAAGGAGAAAAAGATTGCTAATGATGAGGTTGTTGATTTTTTTTTTTTTATTTTTAACGCAAGGTTTTCAGGACTGTAACACATATAGTGACTTTTTGTTTGATACGTTTGAAGGAAAAAATACGAAAAGTGTCAATCAAACCTCAAAGTGTCATTAGCGATGAAAGGTTTAAAAAAACCACTTAAACGTTCTTTTAGCAACCATTGAACTTTTGTATCAGAACCTACGTGTTTCTGTCAGTTTAATGTTTCAAATAAACTGACAATCCACGGTCATTTGGTTTTTTGGTTTTTGTTTTTCAGTAAAGCGCAAATTGTGTTTTTGGTCTTGAAAAATCATGGGAGTTATGAGCCCTACTCATGTTAATTTTTGTTCGTTTTGAGTTTGACTCGGCTTTTTATTGTAATTTCTGTTCGTTTTCAGTTTCATTTATTTATTGATAGTGATTTGGTGGTAGTTTTGAGCTTGGAAGGTTATTTGACTTAATATTTGCTCATTCTCGGCTTAATGGAGCTCCTTTTTTTGTCTCGTGGAAAAAGTTTTTTAAAATAATCAAACAGTTCGTGATAACGAACTGTATCTGAAGAGCGAGGCGACTCAATAGTAACCGAAACTCTAAGAAACAGAGAATTGATGAGAATAGATACATAAAAAATTGAATTTTGATACTTATTCGAAATATGTAAAATTCTTGAAATGCAATGGTACCCATCAAATGTTATGACGGTGAGATAATTTTGCAAATTTTTGAAAAAAGGGGGGAAACACCCTAAAACATGAAGTGGTATTAGGGAAAGTAACACCATCAGATTCAGCACACCAGAAAACTCTCGCATAAAGGTTTCAAGTTCCCTATTTACAGAAATGTGTAATTTTGCTTCTTTTTTTTTGCCGGAAGAAAGGTCATGGATGTTAGTTTAATTTTTTTTTTTTTTTTTTTTGTTTGTTTGTTTGTTTTCCCCAGGGTTGATCGTTTCGAGCCAGTGATAGCAAAAGATCGAGAAAAAGCTCATTTGATTGGAAATCAAAAGCTATAGTGCCCTTTTTAAGTGACCAATAATATTGGAGGTCAGCTGGTCCCCCTCCCAAGGTCCTTTTTTTTATCAAAGCCGCCCGATGAAAATTTTGAGCTTACCATTTTTTCAGCATAATCGAAAAAGTGTAATAACTATGTCTTTGAAGATGACTTGACCCGCCACAGTCGCCGGAGAAGGGATGGAATATATGAACCCTGTTTATTTTTTTTCATATGGTATTGGACGTTGAAAAGTATACAGAAGTTTTTCAGGGGTGATTTTTCCGGTAGAGAGAGAGGAGAAGGGGGTGACGTGGGAGGATCATTCCTTGGAGGTATTTTTCGTGGGGGAGCGGAATTTTGTTTTCTTAAACAATAAAAAATTTAAATGAAAAAAAACTAGTTTTTTCAACTAAAGTAAGGAGCAACATTAAAACTTGAAATGAACAGAAAATACTATGCATGTGAAATGGTCACCCTCTCCTCAATTCCTTGCTCTTTACGCTTAAGGTTTTTTCTTAGAAATTTTAGAAGACTTTACAATTCTAGTTAAACGGTCTTTGAGACTGTCAAATTGATTATCCCCATAGACGTATTATTAGATGGAAACCAGACGGCATGGGATTTTGCGAGTTCCTTGCGCTTTTTTCTTCCTTACCTCCAGTAAACGCGCTAATTTTGAAGTTCGATTTCGTTGAGAATGGTTATTTCATGTTGCAAGAAAAGACTTGGTGACAAGCCTAATTTGTGCTTCCACAGATATGTTATTCTTAAAAGATGCTTCTTCCTGATTTTTTTTTTATAGATTTAATTAAAAAAACTTTTTCAAAAAAATAAGTTTTTCAAAGAAAAGTAAAGAACTCCATTAAACAAAAAATGAGCAAAGATAAAATCAAGTAACCTACGAAGCGTGAAACTACCGCAAATCAGCATCGATAAATAAATGAAACCCAAAACGAACAGAAATTACAATAAAAAACCGAGTGAAACCCAAAACGAACAGAAATTACAATAAAAACCGAGTCAAACTCAAAACGAGAAGAAATTAACATAAGTTGTGCTCAAAACCCTATGCCTTCCCAAGGTCAGAACATAATTTGCACTTTACTGAAAAAAAATATAATGTTTTTTTTACTTTTATAACTTTAATAAATCAAATAGTATTAACATTCTGATTAATAAATATCAGTATATGTATATTAAACTGACAATCCACATTCATTTTTTTTTTTTCTTCAGAAAACTGCAAATTATGTTCTGGCCTTGGGAAGGCATAGGGGTTTTAACACAACTTGTGTTAATTTCTGCTCGTTTTGAGTTTGACTCGGTTATTTATTGTAATTTCTGTTCGTTTTGGGTTTTATTTATTTATCGATGCTGATTTGGGGTAGTTTCAAGCTTCGTAGATTATTTGATTTTATTTTTGCTCATTTTTTGTTTAATGGAGTTCTTTACTTTTCTTTGAAAAACTTATTTTGTGGAAAAAGTTTTTTTAATTAATTTCTGTTCGTTTTATATTGAGATTAAATAAAAAAAAAGTTTTTTAAAATGAAAGTAAGGAACGACGTTAAAACTTAAAACGAACAGAAATTATTCCGTATATGAAAGGGGCTGTCCCCTCCTCAACGCCCTCGCTCTTCACGCTAAAGTTTTTTATTGTTTGAAAAATAGAGTTGTGAGAAATTCAAACTTTAGCGTAAAGAGCGAGGCGTTGAGGAGGCGACTGCCCCTTTCATATAAGGAATAATTTCTGTTCGTTTTAAGTTTTAACGTCGTTCCTTACTTTCATTTAAAAAAAACTTTTTTTTTATTTAATTTTTGAACGTTTTTGAGTTAATGCAGATTTTGATCTTGGCTCACCGTACATGAATAATTAAAACAAAATTTGCATATTAATTTTACTTTCATTTGGTTAAATGGCTTTCTCGAAACTTGTTTGATTTTATTTACAAATGTTTTTATTAGTAATAAATATACGTAAATTACGAATTAACCTACGCAACGAACTTTTATATTCATATATTTTTAATACGTATATTAGGGGGTGTGCTCCCTAGTCAATACCTTGCTCTTTAAGCTAAAGTTCGAATTTTGTTCCAATTCTTTAAAAATGACCGCTTTATCACAAAGGCCGTTAATTAGAATAAATAGCTCTTATGAAAGTACTAAAAAATCTTTGGCTTAAAGAGAGAGGTATTGACTAGGGGGTGAACCCAATCATATATGTAATATTTTTTGTTCGTTTTAAGTTTTGATGTTGCTGCTGTTGCAGTTGAAAAACTTGTTTTTTTTATATTTAATTTCTGATCTTTTTTTAAATAATGCTAGGAAATCCGGCATCCCCTTCATAGCAACGTCCCTGAAAAAGTCCGGTGTTTGACAGTCTTTTCAGGGAAGAAGAAAATAACACTTTAAATCTTTTTTTTTCAAGACTTTATAGTTTGGTCTGCTACTTATATGCTGGAGAAAATTTTTTTAGCAATTTTTAATAACATACACCCTTTTAAAAATCTGGACACAAATAGTAGTGTTTAATTTCGTTTCATACCTCCTCAAGTTGAATTGAAATGGAAAACTTGATACCATTCGCAAAAAAAATCTGCTTAGTTTCTTCGATAGCTTAGATACACTTACGCTGTTTTGACTTGGTTCAATTTTAAGAGCAGAAGTAGCCCCGAAAGTTTGAACATAATACCCTCAGTCGTTCTTGGGATACTGCTGAGATGCCTTATTAGGAAATAGCATTAACACAGTGCATTTTTGATTTAATCTTAAGGCAACATTTAGTTTTTAAACATAAAGGCAAATGGGAGGGTGGGCGTTGGAGGGGGTTTAGTTGCCCTCCAATCACTTTCGACTACTAAAAAGGGCATCAGCCCTTTCTATTTTCAATCAAATGAGCCCTTTCCAAACTTCCTACGACTACTCCTTCGATACGAAGTGCCCTGGTCTAAACAACAACAACAACAACAAAAACAACACCAATAAAAAATCCTACATTATACCCACATTGATCTTTACTATAAAAATTTCAAGCCTTCCAATCAATTTTGACTATTTAAAAGGGCACTAGGCCTTTCGATTTCCAATCGAATGAGCCCTTTTTGAGTTTCTACGACAACGCTTTCTATAAACACCTTATATGTCCCCAGGGCATAAATTACAACCCTTACCCTAAGGGCTGTGAGGGTGGTTGTCATCCTCTAAGACATAATTTCCAGAACTTTCAACTACATTAAACAAAACGGCTATCTCAAAATTTTTATTGGATGTGTTTGGGAAAATGGTGGGCGTGAGAGGGGCGTTAATCGCTCTCCCATCCCTTTCAACTATTAAAAAAGGCACTAGCCCTTTCAATTTCCAATCAAATGAGCCCTTTTGAAGTTTCTACGACAATGCTTTCAATAAAAACCTTATATGATCTCAGGGCATAGCTTAAAACCCTTACCCTGAGGGCTGGGGGCTGTCACCCTCAAAGACCTAATTTCCAGAAGTTTTTACTACGTTGAACACAATGGCTATCTGCAAATTTTCATTGGATGAGTTTAGGAGAATGGTGCGCGTGAGAAGGTGGTTAGTTGCCCTCCAATCACTTTCGACTAGTAAAAAGGGCACTAGCCCTCTCAATTCCCAATTGAATGAACCCCTTTTGAAGTTTTTACGACAACTCTAACTATAAAACCTTATATGCCCCCAGGGCACAACTTACAACTTTTGCCCTAGGGGCTCTGGGGGTTTTGCCATTTTTAAATACATAATTTCTAGAACTTTCAACTACGTTGAACAAAATGGCTATCTCTAAACCATAATTGAATGTGTTTGTGGAAATGGTGGGCGTGGGAGGGGGGTCAATTATTCTCCACTGACTTTCGACTATTAAAAAGGGTAATTTCAATTTCTAAACAAATGAGCCCTTTTTGAAATTTCTAGAACAACTTTCTATATAAACCTTATATGCCCCCAGGGCATAACTTATAACCTTTGCACTGAGGGCTCTGAGGGGGTTATCATCTTAAAAGACCTAATTTCCAGAACTTTCGACTACGTTGAACAAAATAGATATCTCAAAATTTGCATTGGATGTGTTTGGGGAAATGGTGGTCGTGAGAGGAGGGTTAGTTGCCCTTCAATCGCTTTTGACTATTAAAAGGGCAGTAGTCCTTTCAATTTCCAATTGAAGGATCCCACCCTTTTTGATGTTTTAACACAACATCGCTTTCAATAAAAACCTTACATTCCCCATCGTTAAATTACAACCCTTGCCCTGAGGGTTGTGGGGGGGGGGTTGTCATCCTTAAAGACCTAATTTCCAAAACTTTCAACTACGTTGAATAAAATGGCTATCTAAAATTTTGATTGGATGTTGTACCGTGAGTAAAATGCGATATATTTAAAATACAAAAATAAAGTTCCTTCTTTCTAAAGATAATTCCGACTTCCTCTAATTAAGTTTAAATCTAGTTTCAAAAAAAAGAAAAGTCCTAAATCAGCAAAGAGAAAAATTGCATCTTAGCCTCAGACAAAGAACGGCGCTATCCAGCTTTGGATTTCGCTAAGATAGTTGGCAATAAAAAAAAAATGCTACACACACAATGTTTCTCAGGAAGTTTAAATTATAAGAGCCGTGTGAACGTTTGCATCATCAGAAATATTTGAGACAGATTATTGGACGGAGGGTTTGGCCCGCCTCAGGACTTGGGCCAATTGTGAGTCGTCAATTAGAGCGCAGGACGAAAAACTACATTTGATAGTGGGGTAAAAGTGCTTTTTGAAAGTATTCGTAAATCAGATTCAGGATCATTTAGATCAGAATTATATTGGCATTCAGGCATTGCGATTCAAATTATTATGCAGTCATTGTAGAGACTTGGTTATTATTTGCCGTCAATTGAAGCGAGCATTGCTGTACACCTAAATATGTAAGTCATAATAAAACTATTATCTTTCTATTTGCATTTATTATATTTTATATGCCTGTATCTAGTCGCACGACAGGTAGCTAGTTCGCATATCTCCAAGGTACGTTCCCAGGGATCTGATCTCCAGATAGCTCGAGGAAAAGAGGTTAGACTTATATAGCTACACATCTTATTTTCTCTCAATAATTGAGGGTGGCGTGGTCATAAATTTACTTTACTCCCCATTGCTGTGGCGCGATCATAAACTTAATTTTCTCATTATTTTTATAGCTTGCCTAGCCTTTTAAGTAGCCCAAGAAAAATCACCCGGAAGAACTGGTGCGATCGGTACACCAGTTTAAATCATAATATTACATACGGCACAGTCCTAGGCGCTATAAGTGGCGCTATTGGAGAACTTATAAGGTGTAAGTTCACAGCTTCAAAGTACAATTTTAGACTTGACCCGGCTAATCTTCATTACATTACCGCAATTAGGACGGCCATAAAATTTTTATCGCTATAAATGGCGCAGTCGGTAGGATTCGAACCTACGCTCCCAAAGGGAATCTGATTTCGATTCCGCATATCTCCAAGGTACGTTCCCAGGGATCTGATCTCCAGATAGCTCGAGGAAAAGAGGTTACACTTATATAGCTACACATCTTATTTTCTCTCAATAATTGAGGGTGGCGTGGTCATAAATTTATTTTACTTCCCATTGCTGTGGCGCGATCATAAACTTAATTTTCTCATTATTTTTATAGCTTGCCTAGCCTTTAAGTAGCCCAAGAAAAATCACCCCGGAAGAACTGGTGCGATCGGTACACCGGTTTAAATAATAATATTACATATGGCACAGTCCTGGGCGCTATAAGTGGCGCTCTCGGAGAACTTATAAGGTGTAAGTTCACAGCTTCAAAGTACAATTTTAGACTTGACCCGGTTAATCTTCATTACCGCAATTAGGACGGCCATAAAATTTTTATCGCTACAAATAGCACGGTCGGAAATTGGAGGAAAACTTGCGAACTAGTTAGGCTATAAACCTTGCAATTTAAATTTCATCATTGGAAAGATACAGACATATAAGAAAAGTGATTAGAACTATTGCCGCTAAGCTATTACAGGGAAACCCTTTAGAATATCTCATAGGAGATAATAGCCTCCCCCAAAATAGGTTAAGTGAAATAATAAATTTATTTTGAGTTAATTTCAAACGCAAAAAAAATAAATAAAAAATGTCGGAAGACATAAGCGATTTATTAATGGCGCAAAAGTTGGTCGCGAAAAATATAAAAATAGCAAAGTCTATCCCGCAGTACAATGGTCAATCAGATATTGAAGAATTTAATATCCAATTGGCCCAGTTTGTAGAACTAACAAAAACAGAGTTAGAAACGTTAGTCGACATGCTTCTATTACGATTAAAAGACCAGGCCTTAAACTTTCTAAAGCAGATTGAACATACCGTAGGTGACGACGCCAGCTTGCCAATAAACACGGCGGACAAATTTTTAACGGTATTTAAAGATAGATTTATCGAAACCAGTTCCATAAATAAATTGAAACACGGAATGGTGTGCTTTGACTATTCACAAAATATAAGAGAATATCTTGATAATATACGCATTTCAGTAGAGGCTAAATACGGAAGAGGTTCAGGACAACTGTATGAAAAAGTCATACTAAATACCTTTTTGCAAAGGCTACCCCCAAAAGTATATAGAATGGTAATATCCAAAAATATTCAGACGTTGGATCTTGCAGTTCAGGAGGTAGATCGATTGATCGAAGTCAAAACGATGGTCGCAAATCACAGTAAAGCAAATATAAATAGCCTAGGTGATTCAAACGCGAACCTAATCTTCAAGGGCGATCAGGCGTCTCCCAATTTCTTTTCAAGGGATAAATCCCCAGTGCCATAAAGAAATAAAACGCAAGAACCCGCTAGGCAGAAAACAGTGCGTTTTTAGCCCATCAAACAATCTAATTATGAAAATAACCATACAATAATAAGATACTATATTTGCAGTCGACCTGGGCACATCGCGAGGGAGTGCCGTTATGTCCCCAATAGCACACCAAGAATTGCTGTTGGCAGTATGCAAAATTATGGCAACCATTTGTTCGGAAGAACAAATTTTAGCGCCGGTGGTGCACTAGGCTATAGCCAGGGAAGATTGCGACAATCAGTACCTTACAACGCGTACCAACCAAATTTGCATAACCCTCCCCCCATAGACAAAATTATTATCGGCCGACGGGAAATACAAATTTTTCAAGCAGACGGCAAATAGTTAATTGGCCGACGGGAAATGAAAAATTTTCAAGCCAACGACATTGGCAGTCAGCGCCAGCTGCCGCCACTGACGCAAGAAATCCAAAGTATCGTAATAAATACCTGGCAAAATCGACAAACAAATGTAAATCAATTAGATATGCCTACGGAATTTCACGTGTCTGAGTCTCTACTGCAGACACCGACGTATGAAACAAATCCACAGGGAAACGTTTCAGGCCCCTCAGAAATATAAATTGGACCCAGAGGGTTCCCAGAATATTTTATAGGTCCAAAACAATAGTAGTACCGTCTTGTAGTGATAGCAATAATAAGTTACCTATATTTAATGATTTTTGTATAGCAAATATTTACTTTAAAGCTTTGATTGACTCTGGTGCTACTGCGAACATTATAAACTCATGCGTATTTGATATGTTGCCTCCCCATATTAGACAACAAAGAAATTTTAATAATCCCAATCTAACTAGCGTGACAGGGAATAAATTGGATGCAAGAGGTTCAATTCGCCTAAACGTAAAAAGAGACAATAGAATCTTTCCGACAAATTTTATAATATGCGATAACTTTCCGTATGAAGCAATTATAGGCGCGAATTTTTTAAGGTCTAATAGAGTATTATTAGACGTAGCGAACGAAAGACTTGTCTACCCGGCTAAGGTAGGGGAAGGAATTTCTACCTTAAGAAATTGTAACAGAGGTTACGAAGACAACGTAACAGTAAATAGAATTTCTGGCGGTGTAATGTCGCAATCTTTTGAACCTCATGTCTCGCAAGAAGGAAAAGGAATATTTAGAAACTTGTCCAATTATTCTGAGAGACATTGCAGAGATGAAGTAAATTTAAAAATAAGGTATTTAATATGGATCATATTACAGACTTGGAACTTAAGAAAAAATTGTGCGAATTATTATGGAATTTTAAAGATGTAGCTTCCACATCTGAAGATGACATCGGACTGATACAATTTTATGAACATTCAATTTTAACGACTGGTAATCCTGTAGCGAAAACAGCCATATCGTGTGCCGTATAAGCGCAAAGAGTGGTTAAAAAATAAAATCCATTAATTGGAAAAAAAATGAAATTATACGCCCCAGTATAAGTCCGTATTCTGCACCAGTGATCTTGGTACCAAAAAAGAATGGTGATCTTAGACTTGTAGTAGTAGACTATAGAGCCCTTAACGAACAAGTAGTTAGTGATAAATATCCTCTACCAAGAATAGATGAAATTTCTTGACTCAATTTCAAGCAAATACAAAATTTTTACTTCTTTGGACCTCACCCAAGGCTACCACCAAGTGAAAATAGCCGAAAAGGAAGTCCATAAAACTGCATTTTCAACAGCTGAATGTGGTTCATATAGGAATACTTAGGAGTACATTTTGGACTTAAAACAAGTTCAAGCGCGCTATGTAGACCTCTATTACACCTGTTAAGAGGATTAAAAAACATCATTCATTTTGTTGATGATATCATATGCATGGGAGAAAACGCTGAACAACACTTAGCAACATTAGCTAAGGTGTTCGAGAAGTTCAGACAGGGCAATTTAAAATGCCGGCCTGAGAAAGTAAATTTATTTCAACCTATAATTAAATTTTTAGGAGTAGTAGTAACACAAGGAGAGATATCCCCAAACCCTGATAAAATAAAATGTGTTGAAAACCTCAAACCCCCTACAACCATGAAAGAATTAAGATGAATTTTAGGTCTTACTGGCTACTTCAGGAAATTCGTGCGCAATTACGCCCAAATTGCGAAACCCCTTCACGGAATTAACTAAAGGGAACTACCAAAATGTTACATGGTCCCAGGAAGCTCAAACTTCCCTAGACCGTCTCAAAAAGGCACTCACTTCTGAACCGATATTATCGCTACCTAATTTCGAAAATGGACAATTTGTGGTCACAACCGATGCTAGTTCAAAAGGCATTGGGGCTATTCTTTCGCAAATAATTCCCATAGGAAACCCTGATCCTTTACAAGGACATTCTAATAAAAAAAAAATAGAAAAAGTTATATGCTATTCGAGTAGAACCTTATCAAAGGGCGAAAGTAGTTATTCCGCCACAAAACTTAGAATTATTATCTATAATCCACCACTTGGACAAATTTAGACACTATTTAATTGGTAGAAAATTTATACTACGATCAGACCATAAGAGCTAGCAGTACCTGTGCACATTTAAAAACCCCACGAGAATTCTAGCTAGATGGATTATGAAAATCCAAGACCTAGATTACGAATTTGAACATTTAAAAGGTAAACAAAAATGCAGCTTGTGACTTTTTGAGTAGATACCCAGAAAATATTCCGTCGGAAGCTGAGGAAAATGAAGTTAACACTATCAATGCTAAGAGTAAACATAAATGTAAGAAAAACAAAGTCAAAGACACAGTAAAAGAAAATAAAAAGGTTAACTATTGTACCCTGTCTTTAGAAAATATAAAAAGAAAGCAAAAAAGGACGAAATGTGTTCAGCACTTATTAATTATTTTGTGAATGACGATGCGTTACCGGATAAACTCAAAACTCTTAGAAAAGAAAAAGATAATTTTTACTATGATCTTGATGAAGAAATACTATGTAGAATCGTGACTGCTGAGATAGATAGAAACCAAACCTCAATAATACCTGTGTTACCACAAAACTTAATAATACCTGCGTTCGAATATTTTCATTCAGATACAGGTGGACACTCAGGAGTAACGAAAACTTTCCATAAATTAAAACAATATTTTTACGTGCCGTCGGCAATAACAAAACTTAAAGAATTTGTAAGTACATGCGAAGCGTGTAACTTAAGAAAAACCCCCAATCTTATCCTAATCCTCCAATGGGAAGGGTCCCGGTAGCAAAGTACCCCTTCGATATTATCTCATTTGACTTATACGGAACCAGCGGAGGCTTGCCTGTTTCCAACAGAGGCCATACTTGTATTCTTTCAGTTATAGATCACTTTTCCGGATTTACTTTTGCAAAAGCATTAAAAAATCAAGGTGCTTACGCCACCAGTAAGGCGTTAGCGAAATTATTTTTACAATTTGGCACTCCGAATAAGGTTTTAAGTGACAACGGAAACAATTTTGTTTCAAAAGTAACAAAAGACTTAATGAGTTTTCTTAACATAGAGAAAATGGTGACATCTCCGTATCACCCACAAGCTAATGGCAAAATAGAAAATAGGCATAAAATATTTTCGGACGTATTAAGCATTTATACAAAAGACAAAAGGAACGATTGGGATAAATTCTTACTTTATTTAACTAACGTAATCAACACTGCTTTCTCAGAAACAACCAAAGACAATCCATTTTATTTACTTTTTGGTCGTGATTTTTGAGTCCCGTATGATGAGATTATTGAATCTTGGCAGTATTATAATAACTCGGAGGATTACAAACAAGAATTCATAAATAGGAATAGGAAAACTTATAAAACAGTTAGGCAAGAGTTGGAAAAATGTAAAATAAACCAAGAGCTAAGAAACCAACCCAAAGTCAAGGGGAGTATAGATTTCAAAGTAGGAGACTGCGTCTACCTAAGGAACGAGGCAAAAACGGAAGGCAAAAAACTTTCCAACAAATATTCTGGACCGTACAGAATAGTCAAAAAGTACGATAATGATTATACTTTTAAAATGGAAAACCTCGATAGTGCAAGAACTTACAAGGCGCATGTTAGCCGAATAAAAAGAGCAAAATTTCAAGAGAGATGGGTATCACATCCCTCCTCTACAGATTCGTCAGATGCAGAAAATGAGCCCCCTAAATCAAGATTGGCAGAGCTAAAACCCTTTAATTTCAAGCAAGACTATTTCGAGGATGAGAGCGATGAGGAAAACTTTGAAGAATTTTTAGCTATGAAAAATCTAGTTATTCCCAAGAAAAAATCCCTAATACCAGTAAGAATAAAAACGCCAAAAAGTTCATCATCGGAGAGCGCATGAGAACTAGATTATACGATTTCCCCAAAAAATACATTTTTCCCCGATAGAATTTCGACCCCTTGTCCCCCCAAAAGATTTCCAGACGATATGGTTTCCCTTGCAACACCAATAGAAAGGCCCCTGTCATTGCAGGAGGAATTAAACAGAGCTGTAGAAACTCCAGGTATTACTGTAAATAAAACTCCTTCCAATGATTCAACTAAAACAAATCTGCGAGAAGCTATTGATTTAATAAATTTCCCCATAAAAACGAGTCAAAGTACATTGCCCGAGAATAAAACTCCCAAGGATGACCAGCAAGGACAATATCATGATATAACTGTGTCCAAGGTCAAGCCTAAACAGTGGACTTCATGGAGGGAAACCCTAATGCAAAAAATGCCCTTTCCCCCTGAAGACACGGCATTCAAACAGTGGAGGAACCCCGCAAAAACTCTTGATTCCTCCCAAGCTCTCAAGAATCTTTCAAATCTCCCGAGTTGAAAACTCAAGGCGAGGACTTAGGGAATAAACCTTCTACTTCCAGAGGAGTAGAAATTTACGAAGGAAGGGGAGATGATACCTCAAAAATGCGGGGTGCAACTTCTAAAACTTATAATACAGAATCATCGGAAACCAGTTCCGAAGAGTCTGACGGGAATCAGACCATATAGTAGTTTAAGAAATAGGAAAGTCAAAACCGACTTCAGCAGCCGCACACGCGAAGGAAACAAAATTAAAAGGGCAAGAATTTTTGAAAAAAATAATACAAAAAGTTTGATCTTATTTCGCTAGAAAAACTGAAAAAGAAAAAACCGCAAGAAGTCGAGGAGAAAGTAACGACACAATCGCGTAGAACGGTTAAAAAAACCTGATAGATGGAATTACACTTAATCAGTATAGGATTAAAAGATTTTAATGGATAGGTGTCATAAAGGAACAATAATTTAAAAACTTTCAATTTACGAGTAAAAATTATACAGTTATAAAAATGCCGTATAGAAATTTTGTTCAACATATATCAATTCCCGAAAACAAATTCTAATTAAAAAGTAACACTGCATATGATTAATCTGAATAATTTCCCTTGATAAAAAAAGCTACACATACCATTCCAGTACGATGTATCCAGTCCAACTGAAAGAAGTCGGAGCGTTGCCTGGTGGTTCGGAGTGTGGTGGGTAACGATATTGAAGTTTCCCAGGTCACACTTCTAGCCGCAAGACTGGCTCCCAAATCTCCCAGTTCCAGGACAATTCCCCACTCCAAAAAAAAAAACATTTCGAGTGAAGTTAAATTGAAAATTTGTAGAGGCACTGTTAACTATAAGGAACAACCCAAAGGTCGGACTAAGAGTTTTCATAAAAATAACAATGTCTCAATCCCAGCTACGTCTACGAAAATTACAGTTACCTTTTGATCGTTGTTTCCTCGACCATGAACCATTTTACGTATCAGGTAACATTATATTTGAATCTCAGTATCCAGTGCATTATCGAACTATATAATCACATAAATTCTGAAAACCCCATCGACCAGTACAAGATATAAGTACATAAATATCACCTTTGATAATCATTATGGACCCATATACCATATGACTGTATAGTTATGATATTTGATGACCCCAAAAACTATTTATGTGTCACAGACTCACGCGTCGAATCCCTTTTGACCATCTCTCGGAATCCATCCTATCCCCTCTGTGTGGAAAGTTCATATGTCTGTTATCCCATAAATGTTACGAGATAATGTCTGAAAAATGGACCTGGAAACCAAAATTAACCCCAGTGACCAACTCCTCAGTGACAATATACCCCTTCCACAAGTTAAGACAATATGTTGAAGGAGCCACTATAGTTTGATGTCGACCTGTTCCAAATCCAAACTTCAATTCCCCCGTGATTAACCTGGGAATCACCGTAAAAGTTAATAGACGCAAGCCAGACACGAACAATTTTATAAGAGAACTATAATCTCTAAGTGCACGAATGAACAATTTTTATACGAGAAATACATTCTCTATGTGCCTTAAAATATCCCAAAAATGATATGCTGCGAAGAAAATGAACGCACTCCCAGTGTTCGACCCCTTAATGATAAGGCACCCTGTGAACTATCAAAAAGCAAGTGAGAATGAACCCTGATAGCACATTCCCACAACTGTAGTTGGAAGCATCATTTCCCAATTGACAATTAGAGATAGCTCGTCGTGTGAACACAATCATGCTCGAACTGCTCCATGAAGAAACTATATTTTAAGTGCTTTAAAATTTTTTGCCAAGACAAAAGGAGTGAAGGACCATAATTTACAACAGAAGGATTGAGTACGCTAAAGAGACATGAATAGTGATGAAATAGATGTGAATTTACATATGTTACTTCTTAATAACTTTGATAACTCAAAAATTACAATATTCTATCATTAATATTACATAGCAAACATCCCCAATGAAAGTGTTTTAATGTTACCAGTGAACATGGTAAACCCAATATTGTTTGTTTTAAATCGTTCTGGTTTGTAGTGTTAGATGTCCAGATAGAGTTATGTGTAGCGTTGTCGAGTTATTCATTTAAAGTAGCGTAGATAGAAAACAGTGTGCCCTATAGACAGCAAAATAAAAAAAGGTCTTGTAAAAAAGTGAATTCCAAAAAAAAATCTCATGTAAAGGTAGAATAGCCCCAACTTTGTTGGAAATGTAAAAGAAATCAGTGTTAGATGTAGAAAAAAAATTTTTAGTATAGTAGCTAGGCTAGAACCATGAATAATCTTAGTCCGGTAGATGAATTTTAGATAGGGATGTAGAATAAAATAAGGAAAGTAATAGAGAAAATTTTTAGCACTCCTGAGTAAGCCAAAATATAAATATGAAATAATACAATGTCAATCAAAATTATGCAGAATAAATAGTTAATAAATTGCGAACATTTCAAAAGCCCAAAGGCAAGCAAGTCCTAATGACGGGACGTCATTAATTAATGGGAAGGGTAATATGTACCGTGAGTAAAATGCGATATATTTAAAGTACAAAAATAAAGTTCCTTCTTTCTAAAGATAATTCCGACTTCCTCTAATTAAGTTTAAATCTAGTTTCAAAAAAAGAAAAGCCCTTAATCAGCAAAGAGAAAAATTGCATCTTAGCCTCAGACAAAGAACGGCGCTACCCAGCTTTGGATTTCGCTAAGATAGTGGGCAATAAAAAAGATGATACACACACAATGTTTCTCAGGAAGTTTAAATTATAAGAGCCGTGTGAACGTTTGAATCATCAGAAATATTAAGACAGATTATTGGACGGAGGGTTTGGCCCGCCTCAGGACTTGGACCAATTGTGAGTCATCAATTAGAGCGCAGGAAAAAAAAAAACTACGTTTGACAGTGGGGTAAAAGTGATTTTTGAAAGTATTCGTAAATCAGATTTAGGATCATTTAGAGCAGAATTATATTGGCATTCAGGCATTGCGATTCAAATTATTATGCAGTCATTGTAGAGACTTGGTTATTATTTGCCGTCAATTGAAGCGAGCATTGCTGTACACCTAAATATGTAAGTCATAATAAAACTATTATCTTTCTATTTGCGTTTATTATATTTTATATGTCTGTATCTAGTCGCACGACAGGTAGCTAGTTCGCATATCTCCAAGGCACGTTCCCAGGGATCTGATCTCCAGATAGCTCGAGAAAAAGAGGTTACACTTATATAGCTACACATCTTATTTTCTCTCAATAATTGAGGGTGGCGTGGTCATAAATTTACTTTACTCCCCATTGCTGTGGCGCGATCATAAACTTAATTTTCTCATTATTTTTATAGCTTGCCTAGCCTTTTAAGTAGCCCAAGAAAAATCACCCCGGAAGAATTGGTGCGATCGGTACACCGGTTTAAATCATAATATTACATACGGCACAGTCCTGGGCGCTATAAGTGGTGCTATCGGAGAACTTATAAGGTGTAAGTTCACAGCTTCAAAGTACAATTTTAGACTTGACCTGGTTAATCTTCATTACCGCAATTAGGACGGCCATAAAATTTTTATCGCTACAATGTGTTTGGGGAACAGGTGGCGGGCGTGAGAGGGGGGTTAGTTGCCCTCAAATCACTTTCGACTATTAAAAAGAAACCAGCCCTTTGAATTTCCAATCGAAAGAGCTCTTTTTCAAGTTTCTACGACAAAGATTTCAATAAAAACTTATATGCCCCCTGGGCATAGCTTATAACCCTTGCC
Source organism: Artemia sinica (assembly GCA_027921565.1). NCBI lineage: Eukaryota > Metazoa > Arthropoda > Branchiopoda > Anostraca > Artemiidae > Artemia > Artemia sinica. The sequence goes on from CM051267.1 coordinate 48,052,294, forward strand.
CTGAAGACTTTGGGGGAGTGTATAATTTCCTGAACTTTAAAATGTGTGAAACAAAATGGAGATCTAATCATTTTGATTGGATGTGTTTGGGGAAAATGTGGGCGTGAGAGAGGGGTTAGTTACCCTCAAATGTCTTTCGGCTATTAAAAAGGGCCTAGCCCTTTGAATTTCCAATCGAATGAGCCCATTTCTAGTTTCTATGACAAAGATTTCAAAAAACACTTATATGCTCCCAGGGCATAACTTATAACCCTTTCCCTGAAGACCGTGGGGGGGGGGGAGTGTCCTACTCAAACGTGTAATTTCCTGAACTTTCAATTGCTCGGAGCAAAATGGCTATCTCAAAATTTTGATTTGATATGTTTGGGGAAATGGTGGGCTTGGAATTTCCAATCGAATGAGCCATTTTTCTATTTTCTACCACAAAAATTTTAAAAAACACCTTATATCCTCCCAGGGCATAACTTATAACCCTTTCCTTGAAGACTGTGGGGGGGGAGTGTCCTACTCAAACGTGTAATTTCCTGAACTTTCAACTGCGTGGAGCAAAATGGCTATCTCAAAATTTTGATTTGATATGTTTGGGGAAATGGTGGGCTTGGAAGGGTTGCCTTCCAATCACTTTTGACTATTAAAAAAGGTACTAGCCATTTCAATTTCCAATCGAATGAGCCCTTTTTGAAGTTTCTACGACAAACGCGTTCTGTAAAAACCTTATATGCCCCCAGGCCATAACTTACAACCCTTGTCCTGAGGGCTCTGGGGGAGTGTCCTCCTCAAAATCCTAATTTCTACCTGGAAATCAACTAAGCTGAACAAAATGGCTATCTAGAAAATTTGATTGGATGTGTTTGGGAAAAAGGTGGGCTTGAGAGGGGGATTAATTGCCCTCAAATTACTTTCGACTGTTAAAAAGGGCACTAGCCATTTCAATTTCCGATCGAATGAGCCCTTTTTGAAGTTTCTACGACAATACGTTCTATAAAACCTTATATGCCCCCAGGGCACAACTTACAACCCTTGCTCTGAGGGCTGTGGGAGGGGGGGGAGAGGGGTTTGTCACCCTCAAAGACCGAATTTCAAGAACTCCAGAAGGGTTGTGGGGGGGGGGGGGGGTTGTCATCCTAAAAGACCTAATTTCCAGAATTTAAAACTACGTTCAATAAAATGGCTATTTCAACATTTTGATTGGGGGAAAAGGTGGGCGTGAAAAGGGGGTTAGTTGCCCTCCAATCACTTTCGACTATTAAAAAGGGCACTAGACCTTTGAATTTCCAATCGAATGACCCTTTTTTGAAGTTTCTACGACAACGCCTTCTGTAAAACCGTATATGCCCCCAGGGCATAACTCACAACCCTTGCCCTGAAGGCTGTGGGGGAGAGTCCTCCTCAAAAACAAAATTTCTATCTGGAAAGCAACTACGCTGAACAAAATCGCTATCTAGAAATTTTGATTGGATGTGTTTCGGGAAATGATGGGCTCGAAAGGGGTTTTAGTTGCCTTCCAATCACTTTCGACTATTAAAAAGGGCATAAGCTACTCCAATTTCCACTTGAATGAACCCTTTTCGAAGTTTCTACGACAATTTCTTTGATACGAAGTGCCGTGCTCTAAAGGAAAAAAATACATTGTGCCAGCATCGTTCTTATGTGCCATCAGGGCATAACATAAAACCCTTGCCCTGAGGGTTGGGGGGGGGGTGTGTCCTCCTCAAAAACATAATTTCTATCTGGAAATCAACAACGCTGAACAAAATGGCTATCTCAAAATTCTGATTGGCTGTGTTTGGGGGAATGATGGGCGTGGGGGAGGGGAACTAGTTGCCCTCCAATCACTTTCGACTATTAAAAAGGGCACTTGCCACTCCAATTTCCAATCGAATGAGCCCTTTCCGAAGCTTCTACGACACGCCTTCGATACGAAGTGCACTGGTATGGAAAACAAAACAAAAAAAAAAAAAAATGAATAATACATTATGCCGACATCGTTCTTTACTTAGGCAGCGCGATTGTGCTGCCTTTGATGTGGAGATATTAGAGGGAAATTTTAACCGGGTTGGAATTATCTTGAGCATCCTTCCGAAGAGGGGTTTCCACGGGAGAAATTTTCCAGGAGGAATTTTCTGTGGGATCAAATTTCTACAAGGGGATGGAGTATTTGCGGGAAAACTTTTGCACAGTGGAGGGGATATCCTGCATGATTTTAAAAACAAACAGAAACTATTTCAAATGAATGTGCACTACGCAAAAAATTTCACCCGAAATTGACCGCAAGAAATTTTCCTGATGGGGGAAAGGCTATTTTACATGGGAACAACTTTCCATAGAGGGGGAGCTGGATTTCCCGCCATTATTTCATAACAATCATAAATTAAATAAAAAAAACGGTTTTTTTCAATTGAAAATAAGGAGGAACATCAAAACCTAAAACGAACAGAAATTATTATGTATATGAGGGGGGTGGCTCCTTCTCCAAGACCTCTTTATTTACGCTGAGGTTTGCCTTTTTGTCCCAATTCTTTAAAAACTGCTCCTAAAACAAAAGGGCCGTTTAATTAGAATAATAACCCTCTTCGAATGTTCTAAAAAGTCAAAGTTTAGAGTAAAGAAAGAGGTATTGAGGTAGGAGCAATCAATCTCATGTAAGTAATGATTTTTGTTCATTTTAAGTTTTGATGTTGCTTCTAACTTTCAGTTGAAAAACTTGTTTTGTTTTTTTTAATTTAATTATATACCTATAATAATAATAAGGTCAATGTTTAGCAATATAAAGGTGATTTATCAGAAAAAAGAACATACAGACTACCCCCTCCCCTTTCTGAGAATGAAGGCTTACCATTTTCCTTAAATATTTTTGTTAAAGCCTGTGTACTTCTTTTAGTTTGTAAAAATTACTACTTAATATTTTTTTTTTCTCTACCATATTCTGTACAGGCCCACCTACAGGAAGGGGGTAAAATTACCCCCTAGATGTGGTAACATACTTTTAGTTTGATGTTGTTTTGTTTTTTTTCTCAAGGGAAAATTACCCTTGAAATTTCGAGAAATGCCTTTTTGCATCTTCATGCAAAGCGAGAATGGAACGACAGCCTTGCTTTCTCTCTGATCCTGAATTGGTTCCCTTGGCTTATACTCCAATCACTGAAAATTGGTTATCGGTGATCTAATTGATATATTTGCTTTTTATTTTTAATTTTTTTCCTTGTTTCAGAGTTTAAAGTTTCCAGAGTTTATTCACCAATAAATACAAAATGGAAATACAATATCCTTATTCCCCTCGAAAAGCTCCATGGCCAGGCATACAAAGGGGATACAACAAAAAAAATAAAAAAAAAAAAAACACAATATACGCAACAACTAAAATAGAGAACAATAACCGAATAACATACAAGATTAAAAAGAGAACATACCTGAGGCCTGGGAGTCAAAGCGCAGAGAAGACAACCATACACAATGAAAAACAAACACTCAGGGGACACCAACTTCTCAGAAGAAAAGGAAGAAATAAACAATTTTTTTTAAACAAAATAAATAAACAAAAACAAAATACTATTCTGTTTGATTCTTAACTAAATGGTCCTTAAGAATCCTTTTAAAAGTCCCAAACGGGTAGCATCTCTGTACTGTAGAAGGTAAAGAACTCCAGAGTCCAGACCTGTTGACAAGCAATGAGAGGATTGAAATCCGATCGCATAGTATGGGTAGGATGAATGCAAATATTAAATGAAGAACGAAGGCTAAATGGAGCTGAATCAGAAATAAACGCAGGAGTTTTTCGAAGAGATTTTTGGAAGATTGCCATGAAGCTGATGAAAGACAAAAGAAGCAAAAGAAAGAATGTGAATAGACTGTAGATTTAAGAGCGGTGTTTGTGAGGAACGGTGAGTGTCCATAACCAGACGCCGTGCTTTATAATGCATGACAGAAAGTGACCGCAGTGTAGTAGGAAAGGTAGACATCCAGACAATGGGGCAATAGGAAACATATGACTTTACAAGACAGAAAAAAAGAAGCTTCAGAATAGATCCAGGAAATGTGTGTCCAAGTTTTCGAACGATACCCAAACTCTGTGAGACCTTAGCCCTGGTCATGCTTATATGGTTTCTAAATGGATAAGGATAAGGATAAGATAGTGACTTACTATCGTATCCTTAGGGCACTGGGGGGTTATGTCAATCCTACGGGCATATGTTCTTTGGACTACTTTGAGCAAAATCATTATCTGACAATTTTAATCAAATTTCGTTTGGTGAAAAGTGAGGTAGTCGGGTGGGGGGGAGGCTTAGTTCCCTCCGTCACTTTTGACTTTTAAAAGGGAACTAGAACTTTCAATTTTATATGAAATGGGCTACCTCTAAAGTTAATAAAACTTTCTCTTCAATAAAAACCTTAAATTCCCCCGGGGGCATACCTTACAATCCTTGCCTGGTGGGTTTGTTTCAATCCCAAAAGCCTTGTTATACGGTATTTAGACTATTTTAAATAAAATCTCTATATCAAAATTTCTATTAGATGCATTTTGGGACAATACGAAAAAATGTGGGGGGGAGGGGTAGCTGTCCTCTGATGAGTTTAAGTCTTAAAAAAGGCACTAGAGCTTCTGATTACCAATCCATTGACCCCCATCTAATTTTATATGACCACGCTTTCTATAAACACCGTATATGCCCAAAGGGCACAACTTACAATCCTTGCCTTGAGGGCTGTGAGGAGTCGGCATCCTCAAAGGTATAGTTTCTTATCCTTTATATTACATTGAACAAAATGTCTATCTCAAAATTTTAATCGGACGTGTTAGAGGAAATGATGGGCGGGAGGGTGTTTGCCCTCCTATCACTTTCGACTATTAAAAAATGGCTCTAGTAATCTTAATTCCAATCCATTTTTTTTGCAATTGCCTTATTTTTAAAGTTATCATACCAGATTAAGAAACCGATCTAATATTTCAAGGGTTTCAAGGAAAATTTTAAATTTATGAGGAAAATAAGGAGTTTAGGGTTGAAGGAACATTTTACGAAGTTTTATTTTTTATTTTTTTTTATTCATAACCGTTTTCATAACGATTATTCATAACGATTGAAGAACCCTTCTAGGCATCAGCGAGTTTTATACTATCATGGTTATAACACTTATGCAGCCTTTTTTTAAACTGTTGTGTTAATTCGTTGTGATCCTCGTTGTCGCAAGTCTTCTAAACGCAAATGTCTCTTTCTTTACTTTCGTTTCTAGCTCGTTCTGATTCTCGGGATGGCGTCATTGAAACAAATATTATGATGTGAGATGTTATGATAATTAATTTTTAAAAGATCTATTAGTTATTAGCATACTTTTATTTTACTGGCCATCACTTTTTAAAGGTATCAGGTTTTTTTTTAATTCTTAAATTTTCTTCTCGTAATTGCAAATTAATTTTCAGATGCATCAGAGTGAAAGATAGTATCTTCAAAGCAATGTTACATGGGAAATGTTTGTCACTTTTCGTTTTCTTTCAAACTTTTCCGTATTAAATTTTGGTTTGTTTTTACTAGACTGCAGTTACTGCTAGAGCCATGATAATTAACTAAAATTGACTTATGTAATTAATGACGATTTTCATTAAACTGAACAAAGTTAAAAAATTTTAGTGTGGTTGTGTATATAATCAAAATCCTTTAAGTAAAGAATGTTTTTCTTTTTCTCATGAAATCTAAAATAATTTAGTACTATGTCTTAGTTTGAGCAGAACTTTTTTTGATGTTAAGTCATCCTTACCAGGGCTTCTCAACTTTAGCCTGAAGCTCAACTAAAATGGAGTCGGTTAGTATTTGAATCCTCAAAGATGACTTAAGGACGCAACAAGTCATGTGAAAGTACACACCGGTGAAAAGCCATACAATTATGATAAATGTAATAAGAGATTGTCTCCAAATAGTAATCTCACTCGACATGAGAAGATAGTCACCGGTGAAAAACTAATCAAGTGCAACGTATGCGAACGCAGTTTTAGTCGGAAGAGTAAACTTATCATACACATGAGAACCCATACCGCTGAAAAGCCATACAAGTGTGCCAAATTTAATCAGTGTTTCAATCAAAAGTATACTCTTGTTGAACAACTTAGAACCCACACTGGTGAAAGGCCACACAAATTTGATATAGGTAAGTGAAGATTTAAAACAAAATAGGCTCTTACCACGCATCGGAGAACTCACACCGGTAAAAAGGTGTACAAGTTTGATGTATGCGAGCTCAGTTTTAGTCAGAAGAGTAATTTCGCCATACACATGAGAACCCATACCGGTGAAAAGCCATACAAGTGCTCTACATGCAACAGGAGCTTTTCTGCAATTGGTAATCTCACTCAACATGTGAATATACACACCGGTGAAAAGCCCTACAAGTGTGCCAAATGTAAACAGCACTTCAGTCAAAAGAATACTCTTGTTAGACATCTAAGAACCCACACTGGTGAAAGGCCATACACATGTGTGACGTGTGTAAACGAAGATTTACGCACAATAGTGCTCTTAACGAGCATCGGAGAACTCATACCGGTGAAAAAGCCATACAAGTGCTTTACATACAACAGGGGCTTTCATACAAATGGTCAGCTCACTCAACATGTGAAAATACACACCGGTGAAAAGCCCTACAATTGTGCGAATGTAAGCGAGGTTTCAGTCAAAAGGGTAATCATGTTGAACACGTGAGAACCCACACTGGTGAAAGGCCATACATATGTTACGTATGTATTCGAAGATTGAAACAAAATAGTGCTCTTACCGTACATCAGAGAACTCACACAGGAGAAAAGCTATACAAGTGTGACGTATGCGAGCTCAGTTTTAGTCAGAAGAGTAATCTTGCCAGACACATGAGAACTCATACAGGTGAAAAGCCACACAAGTTCTCTACATGCAACAAGAGCTTTTCTGCAAATGTTCTTCTCACTCAACATGTGAAAATACACACCGGTGAAAATCCTAAAAGCTTACCAAATATAAGCGGGAATCCAGTCTAAGGAGTACTCTTGTTGAATACCTTAGAGCTAAGACTGGTGTCAGGCCAAACATATATGACGTATGTAAGCACAAGTTTAAACAGAATAGCACTCTTATCGTGCACCGGAGAGCTTATACTGGTGAAAAGCCGTACAAATGTGACCTTTATAAGCAGAGCTTCTCTTGGAATACTACTCTTGCTAAGCATCTTACAACCCACATTAGTGAAACTACACGTTATACACATTACACTTTACGGGGGTTCAAGTAAAAATATTACTCTTGCTTAACCCATGAGAACCCAAACTGATGAAAACCTATTCAAGTTACGACTTATAAAATCTCATATTTATTCGGAATAGCAATTTTGCTGTACACCTCGGAACCCAAGGTCGTGAAACAACTAGCGTCGTATGCTGTCTAAGAGTTTTGTTTTCGAAATGAATGTCTTGCTAAACACATGAGAATCCATACGGGTGAAAACTCCATATTATTTGAGATATTCAAGTGGGATTTCAGTAAAAAATACTGCACTTGTTGAAGATATGAGAGCCCACACTTTTGAAAAGCCACACAAATGCGAAATACGTAAGTGCAGTTTCTCTCGGAACTTGACCCGTGAAACACGGCAGGCTTGATATATTGACTTATCATTGTCAATTGTTTTATAACAGCAGACAGTGTGAACTTCTTCTTGATGTCATAGAGGCACTGGAGGTGACGGTTAATGTTTATTCTGGAATTAGAGGAGGGCAGAGCAACGCGGCAGCTTTTATTAATTGATTCTCATTGACGGTTGTGTTTTAACCACAGACAATGTGAACTTCTTCTTAATATCATAGCATCGCCATATGTTTGATACAATTCATTTGAAAAAATACGAATTCTCCATTAACATTGTCACCTATTTACAGAGTTTTTGTGACCAGAAATGAAAAAAGACAAGTTTCAAGAAAAAACAATGATTATTGCTCGTTTAACTAACTAAAAAAAGGTATTTAATTCCAACACTAAGATATTTTATTTGCAGTGTATCAAATAAAGTTTAAACTACGTAGTCCAAAACTTAAACTTAAACTTAAAATTTTATTCATCTTTTAAGTTTTTGGTTTTTTCTTTGGTTTTTTGGTCCTTTTCATATTGACTTTCCGCGTTTGTTTCTTGTTGTTTTTTCTTTGGCACTTTCCTTGGATACATTATTTCATTTCGCGCTGAAGAAGAGAGGCGTTTGTCCTCTCGAAATATTTGTTTTATTGTGTTTTTTCAGTATTTTCATTTGGCCTTTAAAAACCCCATTTTTGCTAGTTTTTTCTTTCTTTATGTTATGTCAGGCCAATGTGGTTTAAGAAATTATCTTCACCGGATCTAGTTACTAGGTTAACTGTTAATGAAAATGTTGTGCTAATCCGGTTATGCTAATGAAGTTTTTGCCCAAATAAGAATGTATCCCTTGGACCCATCTATAGACCACTTCTTTCAATTGCTTTTAGCACGAGTCACTCCTTGCTTACAGTTCACTACCACTGACTGTTTAATTACGTCTTACAAAGTTATTTCAAAATTTACTTGTCTATACTTATTATTTTTATCTTTAATTGATTTACTTATTAATTCATGATATTTTCTTTTTTATTTTATTGGCTCCTAACCCCTTTTAAACCATAAATTCCAGATACAATTAATCCAAGTCCCAGTAGGAGGACTCAAGCTTTGGTATCTGTATATCCAGAAGAAGATTTTACTGAGGCGAATGATTGGGTTGCGTCTGTTGTTAAAAGCAAAAACACTACCATTGAAATTAAGGTAATGTTTTCGTTTGTCTCTTCTTTTATTAAGAAATTAAAGCTTAGTAGCAAAAGAAAAAGTGCATAAAAGTAAAATTCTGGGTATGTTAGCGTTACGACTATTCACTCTTACAAAGTATAAAACTACTACAATATACAATGCGTGTGGAGAGATGGATGAGTGTTTGCATCATTTTTGGGGAAAGTAGGGAGTTTAGGGATTTGGGCTTGGAAATATTTGGTAAGGAGGTTGGGGAGAGAGAATAGGCTTTGACAATTTTGAAAAGTAGGTGTTACTTTAATACAAATAATATTGGAAAGTTCGTCTGGGTAGGCATGAGGTATTGTGATGATTTTCTTAAACAATCAGTTCTAGTTTTTTTTCAGTTTACGTTTTGTTTTTTTTGTACAACTATTTACGGAAACTATATACAAATATATATCAACCAAAGGCTGTACAAACGGCTAGGATAGTAGTAACCAAGGTACTATTTTGCGTACGCCCCCGTACCAAACAGGTTTCTGGTAGGTATAATCTGGTTTGGTAGGTACAATCTGGTTAGGTGGGTATAATCACATTGCCTATTCAAAAGTAGTGTGCAATTGAAACTGTATCAATTATTTTATTCCAGTTTTTCTAAACCAGTATTGTCTATAACTTAATTTACGTAGGTTAAACTTCCGATGGTTAAGAAAGCGTAACAGGTAATTAAAGTATGAGGAATGGGATACTATAATTAGAATGGTTTTTATGTTGAAAATTGTGACGTAAAAATAACTCTATTTGCGAATTTTTTGCGAAAAGGTATTTGCGTGAAGGTATTGCGTTGGTTAAGAAAGCGTAACGGGTAATTAAAGTATGAGGAATGGGATGTTATAATTAGAATGGTTTTAAGTTGAAAATTGTGATGTAAAAATAACTCTATTTGCGAATTTTTTGCGAAAATGTATTTGCGTAAAGGTATTGCGTTGGTTAAGAATGCCTCACGGGTAATTAAAGAATGAGGAATGGGATGCTTGCATCAACAATACAAAGAATATGCTCAGATACTTAATAGATTTGACGCCTACAAGAGACATTGGTAAAAGGTATTCAATAGCTTAATTGAAAAGTAACGATAGAATGACATTGTGACTTGACCTAGCTTTACCTCTCCGATGTGGTCTGTATAATACCCAAGTAACGTTTGAAAAGTATTGTCAATTTAAAAAAGAAATGGCTGAAAAGTGTTTTGAGGGAGATGGGTTGCATGGAGGGTTGAGTTGCACGAGGGTTCAGTTAAAGGGGGTACAGTTACACGGGGGTTTAGTTAAATTGGGTTGAGTTGCACGAGGGTTCAGTTAAAGGGGGTATAGTTAAACAGGGGTTTAGTTAAATTGGGTCGAGTTGCACGAGGGTTCAGTAGCACGAGGGTTCAGTAGCATGGGGATTCAGTTGTACAGGGTTTCGGTTATACAGGGGTTTCAGTTACATGGAGGGTTCAGTTGCACGGGGGTTTTTGTGTTAAATAAGTAGTTTTTGTATCTTTTAAAAGAGCTTTGAGGGTTTTGAGAGACTCAGTTGCCTGATTCCGTGTGGTTTTCTTTACTTAGTGCTCATTAAAAACGAAGTTTTTGTTTTAAATAAGAAGTTTATGTATCTGTTAAAAGAGCTTGAAGGGGTTTGAGAGACTCTGTTGCCTAATTCTGTGTGGTTTTTCTTTACTTGGTGCCCATTAAAACGAAATTTTTGTGTTAAATAAGTAGTTCTTGTATCTTTTAAAAGAGCTTTAAGGGGTTTGAGAGACTCTGTTGCCTGATTCCGTGTGGTTTTTCTTTACTTAGTACTCATTAAAAACGAAATTTTTGTTGTAAATAAGTAGTTCTTGTATCTTTTAAAAGAACTTTACGGGGTTTGAGAGACTCTGTTGCCTGATTCTGTGTGGTTTTTCTTTACTTGATACCCATTAAAAACAAAATTTAGGATTTCTGTTAAATAAAATAATTGTTATACATTTTAAAATAGCTTTACGAGATTTGAGAGACTCTGTAATGCAGTAGTTTTTCATTAAGGACACTCGATATCCTAAAAGTGTTTAATTCAAACTTTTTTAAAACTTCGAAATTTTTCAACTTTATTTATTTTTTTATTTTTGTACATATCTTAAAATGTCAAAATATGCTTACAGTTCTAACAATTGCGCTCTGTGATTGGTCAGAGACACGATGTGACTTTCCCACTGGTATTCTATGACCGGTTATTGACACTACCTAATCTATTGCATGTATTAAATCAGTATTTTTTACGCAGTGGAATGATAAACACATAAGTCATATCTTTAAAAAAAAATTGAAGATGGAGCATTTTAATAAAGTGTGTTTACATAACAAGGTTATTGTAGCATTGAATGCCGACAAAGAGAAGTATTTAAACTTTGAAACAAGTACAGGTGGTAGCACTATTGGAAATGTATGCATGCATTGTCATGACAGTAAGGAATTAAATTTCTTTGGAATACCGAAAAAATTCAACTCTTATGTTGATGGTTATGCGAGATTGAGATCTCCAGAGATGATTGCACTCAAAGAGAATGCCAACATAAAAATAATCATTGATGATAGAGGATAACTCCTTGCTACTGTTGCAGGTAACACATTACCTACTGATACATCCAATCGTCACCTTTCGGGTATTAGCATTAAACGGAAGATCAATAAAAGAAAGGCCTACTCTTCTACTAATATCGTAAACCATATCTTGTCTACGTGCCGAAACTGTTACCTGTGTAAAAATAATGTGATAATAGACAGTGAAATTGCCAGAAAAATAAAAAGGGCATTGTCAGAAAATATCACTATGGAATATAAAGATGAATCGATGAAAAACAAAGCACCAGCAAACGTTACTGCCATTGATCAAACAGTCATTGAACCAAATAATACCAAAGACGAAAAGCATATTGAGCCTGTTGGTGAGACACCATTAAAAATTGTGTATGACTCAAAATGGAATAATGATTTTTCTACTGATTACGAACTAAGAGAAGACAATATCTATAATATCAAGAGAGAACATGGTGAACTATTTTATGGAACAGATTCAAAATGTCCAAAGTTAATCATTGATATTAATAATGTATCATAATATATTTTTTATATTAATATTCTACATAGCATTATTTCATTAAAAATATATTATGCATTACAGTGTTATGTGTTCATTATTTTTAGAGTAAGCTAGCATATCAAACGTTTTAGAATGTCTAATAAAACGTCGGAGATGTAAGAAAAAGAATTTTCATACATCTATTGTCAGACACATGGGATAACATTGACAAAATCTTGGTATCAGAATGAATAAATTATTTATCAACATCCGTTAATGGATATGTCATTAGGAAAAAATTGTAAGTAAGTAAGTAACAAACTCTTTCTTGAATTCACCTCTTTGTTACACAATACAGAAATTTAATTAAGGAAATTATGAAAAAAAATTGTAAGTAAGCAACAAACTCTTTCTTGAAGTCACCTCTTGGATACACAATGCAGAAATTTCATTTAAGAAATTATCAAAAATTGTAAGTAAGTAGCAAATTCTTTCTTGAATTCACCTCCAAAAGACATTTCATTCAAGAAATTATGAGAAAATCCATAGTAAGTAACAAACTCTTTCTTGAAGTCACCTCTTGGATACACAATGCAGAAATTTCATTTAAGAAACTATAAAAAAAATTGTAAGTAAGTAAGTAACAAATTCTTTCTTGAAGTCACCTCTTGGATACACTATGCAGAAACTTCATTTAAGAAACTATAAAAAAAAAAATTGTAAGTAAGTAAGTAACAAATTCTTTCTTGACGTCACCTCTTGGATACACAATACAGAAATTTCATTAAAGGAATCATGAAAAAATTGTAAGTAAGTAGCTAATTGTTTCTTGAATTCGCATGCTGGATAAACAAAAAGACATTTCATTCAAGAAATTATGACAAAATTCTAAGTAAGTAACAAACTCTTTATTGTCTTCACGTCTTAGATACGCGATGTAGAAATTTCATTCAAGAAATCATGAAAAAATTCTCAGTAAGTAACAATTTCTTTCTTGAAGTCCCCTCTTGGATACACAATACGGAAACTTCATTCAAGAAATTATGAAAATATTTGTAAGTAAGTAACAAACTCTTTATTGATTTCACCTCTTGGATAAACAATACAGATACTTCATTCAAGAAACTATGAAAAAATTGCAAGGAAGTAAAAAACTCTTTATTGTTTTCACCTCTTGGATTTACAATACGGAAATTTCATTCAATAAATTATGAAAAAATTGCAAGCAAGTGACAAACTCTTTCCTGAAGTCACCTCTTGGATACACAATGTAGAAACTTTATTTAAGAACTATGAAAAAATTGTAAGTAAGTAAGTAACAAATTCTTTCTTGAATTCGCCTCTTGGATAAACAAAAAAGTCATTTCATTCAAGAAATTATGAGAAAATTCTAAGTAAGTAACAAACCCTTTCTTGAATTCGCCATTGGGAAGCACAATGCAGAAATTTAATTCAGGAAATTATGAAAAACATTGCAAACAAATTCTTTCTTGAACTCGCTTCCTAGACAGACAATACAGCAATTTCACTCAAGAAATTATGAAAAAATTGTAAGTAAGTAGCAAACTGTTTCTTGAATTCTCCTCCTGGATACACAATACAGATATTTCATTCAAGAAATTATGAAAAAATTGTAAGTAAGTAGCAAATTCTTTCTTGAATTCACCTGCTGGATAAACAAAAAAACATTTCGTTCAAGAAATTATGACAAAATTCTAAGTAAGTAACAAACTCCTTATTGTTTTCACGATTTAGATATACGATGTAGGAATTTAATTCAAGAAATTATGAAAAAATTCTCAGTAAGTAACAATTTCTTTCTTGAAGTCAACTCTTGGATACACAATACGGTCGCCTCCTGGATAAAAAAAAGACATTTCATTCAAGAAATTATGACAAAATTCTAAGTAAGCAACAAACTCTTTCTTGAAGTTACCTCATGGATACACAATGCAGAAATTTCATTTAAGAAATCATCAAAAATTGTAAGTAAGTAGCAAATTCTTTCTTGAATTTGCCTCCTGGGTTAATAAAAAAGACATTTCATTCAAGAAATTATGATAAAATTCTAAGTAGGTAACAAACTCTTTCTTGAAGTTACCTCATGGATACACAATGCAGAAATTTCATTTAAGAAATTATGGAAAAATTGTAAGCAAGTAACAAACTCTTTCATGAAGTCACCTCGTGGATACACAATGCAGAAATTACATTAAAGAAATTATGAAAAAATTGTAAGTAAGTAGCAAATTCTTTCTTGAATTCACCTGCTGGATAAACAAAAAAGACATTTCGTTCAAGAAATTGTGACAAAATTCCAAGTAAGTAACAAACTCTTTATTGTTTTCATGACTTAGATACACGATGTAGAAATTTAATTCAAGAAATTATGAAAAAATTCTCAGTAAGTAACAATTTCTTTCTTGAAGTCAACTCTTGGATACACAATACGGAAATTTCATCGTTCAAGAAATTGTGACAAAATTCCAAGTAAGTAACAAACTCTTTATTGTTTTCATGACTTAGATACACGATGTAGAAATTTAATTCAAGAAATTACGAAAAAAAATTCGCAGTAAGTAACAATTTCTTTCTTGGAGTCAACTCTTGGATACACAATACGGAAATTTCATTTAAGAAATGATGAAAAAATTGTAAGCAAGTAACAAACTCTTTCCTGAAGTCACCTCTTGGATACACAATGCAGAAACTTCATTTAAGAAACTATGAAAAAATTGTAAGTAGTAACAAATTCTTTTTTGAAGTCACCTCTTGGATACACAATACAAACATTTCATTAAAGAGAATTATGAAAAAATTGTAAGTAAGTAGCAAATTCTTTCTTGAATTCACCTGCTGGATAAACAAAAAGACATTTTGTTCTAGAAATTATGACAAAATTCTAAGTAAGTAACAAACTCTTTATTGTTTTCACGACTTAGATATACGATGTAGAAATTTAATTCAAGAAATTATGAAAAAATTCTCAGTAAGTAACAATTTCTTTCTTGAAGTCAACTCTTGGATACACAATACGGAAGTTTCATTCAAGAAATTATGAAAATATTTGTATGTAAGTAACAAACTCTTTATTGATTTCACCTCTTGGATATACAGTACAGATACTTCATTCAAGAAATTATGAAAAAATTGCAAGTAAGTAACTTTTTTTTCTCTTTATCACAAACAATTTTCACTTAGCTACACGATGTAGAAATTTATTTCAAGAAATTATGAAAAATTCTCAGTAAGTAAAAATTTCTTTCTTGAAGTCAACTCTTGGATACACAATGTGGAAATTTCATTCAAGAAATTATGAAAATATTTGTAAGTAAGTAACAAGCTCTTTATTGATTTCACCTCTTGAATGTACAGTACAGATACTTCATTCAAGAAAAGTGATCAAACACGTTTTGAAAGTACATGCTATTTGCTTGCCTTTCCTTGGCACCTTTCCAAACGAGCTGGGATTCCCAACTGGTTCCTACACATTGCAAAAAAGTAAGCAGTACGAAAACTCCACGTTTTCAACCAGACCGGTTTTATAGACAACACCCATTTTTAGGGACCAATCAGAGACAGCGGAGGTTGCTCAATATACAATAACTTGATTGGTGATAGGTTACACACCGCGACGGAGCATACATAGTGAGAGAGACATGCAAAGTCGACATAACTTTATTTCATTTTTTTTAAGGTTAATTTAGACGAGGTTACGTGCGCGCACGAAACCTCGTCTAAATTAACCTTAAAAAAATGAAATAAAGTTATGTCGACTTTGCATGTCTCTCTCACTATGTATGCTCCGTCGCGGTGTGTAACCAATCACCAGTCAAGTTATTGTATATTGAGCAACCTCCGCTGTCTCTGATTGGTCCCTAAAAATGGGTGTTGTCTATAAAACCGGTCTGGTTGAAAACGTGGAGTTTTCGTACTGCTTACTTTTTTGCAATGTGTAGGAACCAGTTGGGAATCCCAGCTCGTTTGGAAAGGTGCCAAGGAAAGGCAAGCAAATAGCATGTACTTTCAAAACGTGTTTGATCACTTTTCTTGAATGAAGTATCTGTACTGTACATTCAAGAGGTGAAATCAATAAAGAGCTTGTTACTTACTTACAAATATTTTCATAATTTCTTGAATGAAATTTCCGTATTGTGTATCCAAGAGTTGACTTCAAGAAAGAAATTGTTACTTACTGAGAATTTTTTTCATAATTTCTTGAAATAAATTTCTACATCGTGTAGCTAAGTGAAAATTGTTTGTGATAAAGAGAAAAAAAAGTTACTTACTTGCAATTTTTTCATAATTTCTTGAATGAAGTATCTGTACTGTATATCCAAGAGGTGAAATCAATAAAGAGTTTGTTACTTACATACAAATATTTTCATAATTTCTCAGTAAAATTCTCAGTAAGTAACAATTTCTTTCTTGAAGTCAACTCTTGGATACACAATACGGAAGTTTCATTCAAGAAATTATGAAAATATTTGTATGTAAGTAACAAACTCTTTATTTAGGAAAGTCGTTTCCTAAATAAAAATCGTTTGTGATAAAGAGAAAAAAAAGTTACTTACTTGCGATTTTTTCATAATTTCTTAAATGAAATTTCCGTATTGTGTATCCAAGAGTTGACTTCAAGAAAGAAATTGTTACTTACTGAGAATTTTTTCATAATTTCTTGAATTAAATTTCTACATCGTGTATCTAAGTCATGAAAACAATAAAGAGTTTGTTACTTACTTGGAATTTTGTCATAATTTCTTGAACAATGAAATTTCCGTATTGTGTATCCAAGAGTTGACTTCAAGAAAGAAATTGTTACTTACTGAGAATTTTTTCATAATTTCTTGAATTAAATTTCTACATCGTGTATCTAAGTCATGAAAACAATAAAGAGTTTGTTACTTACTTGGAATTTTGTCACAACTTCTTGAACGAAATGTCTTTTTTGTTTATCCAGCAGGTGAATTCAAGAAAGAATTCGCTACTTACTTACAATTTTTTCATAATTTCTTTAATGAAATTTCTGCATTGTGTATCCACGAGGTGACTTCATGAAAGGGTTTGTTACTTGCTTACAATTTTTTCATAATTTCTTAAATGAAATTTCTGCATTGTGTATCCATGAGGTAACTTCAAGAAAGAGTTTGTTACTTACTTAGAATTTTGTCATAATTTCTTGAATGAAATGTCTTTTTTATTAACCCAGGAGGCGAATTCAAGAAAGAATTTGCTACTTACTTACAATTTTTGATAATTTCTTAAATGAAATTTCTGCATTGTGTATCCATGAGGTAACTTCAAGAAAGAGTTTGTTGCTTACTTAGAATTTTGTCATAATTTCTTGAATAAAATGTCTTTTTTATTTATCCAGGAGGTGACCGTATTGTGTATCCAAGAGTTGACTTCAAGAAAGAAATTGTTACTTACTGAGAATTTTTTCATAATTTCTGAATTAAATTTCTACATCGTAAATCTAAGTCGTGAAAACAATAAAGAGTTTGTTACTTACTTAGAATTTTGTCATAATTTCTTGAACGAAATGTCTTTTTGTTTATCCAGCAGGTGAATTCAAGAAAGAATTTGCTACTTACTTACAATTTTTTCAAAATTTCTTGAATGAAATATCTGTATTGTGTATCCAGGAGGAGAATTCAAGAAACAGTTTGCTACTTACTTACAATTTTTTCATAATTTCTCGAGTGAAATTGCTGTATTGTCTGTCCAGGAAACCAGTTCAAGAAAGAATTTGTTTTGCAATGTTTTTCATAATTTCCTGAATTAAATTTCTGCATTGTGCATCCCAATGGCGAATTCAAGAAAGGGTTTGTTACTTACTTAGAATTTTCTCATAATTTCTTGAATGAAATGACTTTTTTGTTTATCCAAGAGGCGAATTCAAGAAAGAATTTGTTACTTACTTACTTACAATTTTTTCATAGTTTCTTAAATAAAGTTTCTACATTGTGTATCCAAGAGGTGACTTCAGGAAAGAGTTTGTTACTTGCTTGCAATTTTTTCATAATTTATTGAATGAAATTTCCGTATTGTATATCCAAGAGGTGAAAACAATAAAGAGTTTTTTACTTACTTGCGATTTTTTCATAGTTTCTTGAATGAAGTATCTGTATTGTTTATCCAAGAGGTGAAATCAATAAAGAGTTTGTTACTTACTTACAAATATTTTCATAATTTCTTGAATGAAGTTTCCGTATTGTGTATCCAAGAGGGGACTTCAAGAAAGAAATTGTTAATTACTGAGAATTTTTTCATGATTTCTTGAATGAAATTTCTACATCGTGTATCTAAGACGTGAAAACAATAAAGAGTTTGTTACTTACTTAGAATTTTGTCATAATTTCTTGAATGAAATGTCTTTTTGTTTATCCAGCATGCGAATTCAAGAAACAATTAGCTACTTACTTACAATTTTTTCATGATTCCTTTAATGAAATTTCTGTATTGTGTATCCAAGAGGTGACTTCAAGAAAGAATTTGTTACTTACTTACTTACAATTTTTTTTATAGTTTCTTAAATGAAGTTTCTGCATAGTGTATCCAAGAGGTGACTTCAGGAAAGAGTTTGTTACTTGCTTAAAATTTTTTTAAATTTCTTAAATGAAATTTCTGCATTGTGTATCCAAGAGGTGACTTCAAGAAAGAGTTTGTTACTTACTATGAATTTTCTCATAATTTCTTGAATGAAATGTCTTTTGGAGGTGAATTCAAGAAAGAATTTGCTACTTACTTACAATTTTTGATAATTTCTTAAATGAAATTTCTGCATTGTGTATCCAAGAGGTGACTTCAAGAAAGAGTTTGTTACTTACTTACAATTTTTTTTTCATGATTTCCTTAATTAAATTTCTGTATTGTGTAACAAAGAGGTGAATTCAAGAAAGAGTTTGTTACTTACTTACTTACAATTTTTTCATAATGACATATCCATTAACGGATGTTGATAAATAATTTATTCATTCTGATACCAAGATTTTGTCAATGTTATCCCATGTGTCTGACAATAGATGTATGCAAATTCCTTTTCTTACATCTCCGACGTTTTATTAGACATTCTAAAACGTTTGATATGCTAGCTTACTCTAAAAATAATGAACACATAACACTGTAATGCATAATATATTTTTAATGAAATAATGCTATGTAGAATATTAACACAAAAAATATATTATGATACATTATTAATATCAATGATTAACTTTGGACATTTTGAATCTGTTCCATAAAATAGTTCACCATGTTCTCTCTTGATATTATAGCTATTGTCTTCTCTTAGTTCGTAATCAGTAGAATAATCATTATTCCATTTTGAGTCATACACAATTTTTACTGGTGTCTCATCAACAGGCTCAATATGCTTTTCGTCTTTGGTATTATTTGGTTCAATGACTGTTTGATCAATGGCAGTAACGTTTGCTGGTGCTTTGTTTTTCATCGATTCATCTTTATATTCCATAGTGATATTTTCTGACAATGCCCTTTTTATTTTTCTGGCAATTTCACTGTCTATTATCACATTATTTTTCCACAGGTAACAGTTTTCGGCACGTAGACAAGATATGGTTTACGATATTAGTAGAAGAGTAGGCCTTTCTTTTTTTGATCTTCCGTTGAATGCTAATACCCGAAACGTGACGATTGGATGTATCAGTAGGTAATGTGTTACCTGCAACAGTAGCAAGGAGTTGTCCTCTATCATCAATGATTATTTTTATGTTGGAATTCTCTTTGAGTGCAATCATCTCTGGAGATCTCAATCTCGCATAACCACCAACATAAGAGTTGAATTTTTTCGGTATTCCAAAGAAATTTAATTCCTTACTGTCATGACAATGCATGCATACATTTCCAATAGTGCTACCACCTGTACTTGTTTCAAAGTTTAAATACTTCTCTTTGTCGGCATTCAATGCTGCAATAACCTTGTTATATAAACACACTTTATTAAAGTGCTCTATCTTCACTTTTTTTTAAAGATATGACTTATGTGTTTATCGTTCCACTGCGTAAAAAATACTGATTTAATACATGCAATAGATTAGGTAGTGTCAATAACGGTCATAGAATACCAGTGGGAAAGTCACATCGTGTCTCTGACCAATCACAGAGCGCAATTGTTAGAACTGCAAGCATATTTTGACATTTTAAGATATGTACAAAAAGAAAAAAATAAATAAAGTTGAAAAATTTCGAAGTTTTAAAAAAGTTTGAATTAAACACTTTTAGGATATCGAGTGTCCTTAATGAAAAACTACTGCATCACAGAGTCTCTCAAATCTCGTAAAGCTATTTTAAAATGTATAAGAATTATTTATTTAACAGAAATCCTAAATTTTGTTTTTAATGGGTATCAAGTAAAGAAAAACCACACGGAATCAGGCAAAAGAGTCTCTCAAACCCCGTAAACTTCTTTTAAAAGATACAAGAACTACTTATTTACAACCAAAATTTCGTTTTTAATGAGTACTAAGTAAAGAAAAACCACACGGAATCAGGCAACAGAGTCTCTCAAACCCCTTAAAGCTCTTTTAAACGATACAAGAACTACTTAATTAACACAAAAATTTCGTTTTTAATGGGTATCAAGTAAAGAAAAACCACACGGAATCAGGCAACAGAGTCTCTCAAACCCCGTAAAGCTCTTTTAAAAGATACAAGAACTACTTATTTACAACAAAAATTTCGTTTTTAATGGGCACCAAGTAAAGAAAAACCACACAGAATCAGGCAACAGAGTCTCTCAAACCCCTTAAAGCTCTTTTAAAAGATACAAGAACTACTTATTTAACACAAAAATTTCGTTTTTAATGGGTATCAAGTAAAGAAAAACCACACGGAATCAGGCAGCAGAGTCTCTCAAACCCCTTAAAGCTCTTTTAAAAG
Source organism: Artemia sinica (assembly GCA_027921565.1). Taxonomy (NCBI): domain Eukaryota; kingdom Metazoa; phylum Arthropoda; class Branchiopoda; order Anostraca; family Artemiidae; genus Artemia; species Artemia sinica. The sequence goes on from CM051267.1 coordinate 48,073,044, forward strand.
ATACAAGAACTACTTATTTAACACAAAAATTTCGTTTTTAATGGGCACCAAGTAAAGAAAAACCACACAGAATCAGGCAACAGAGTCTCTCAAACCCCTTAAAGCTCTTTTAACAGATACAAAAACTACTTATTTAAAACAAAAACTTCGTTTTTAATGAGCACTAAGTAAAGAAAAACAACACGGAATCAGGCAACTGAGTCTCTCAAACCCCTTAAAGCTCTTTTAAAAGATACAAAAACTACTTATTTAACACAAAACCCCCGTGCAACTGAACCCTCCATGTAACTGAACCTCTGTATAACCGAAACCCTGTACAACTGAATCCCCATGCTACTGAACCCTCGTGCTACTGAACCCTCGTGCAACTCGACCCAATTTAACTAAACCCCTGTGTAACTATACCCCCTTTAACTGAACCCTCGTGCAACTCAACCCAATTTAACTAAACCCCCGTGTAACTGTACCCCCTTTAACTGAACCCTCGTGCAACTCAACCCTCCATGCAACCCATCTCCCTCAAAACACTTTTCAGCCATTTCTTTTTAAATTGACAATACTTTTCAAACGTTACTTGTGTATTATACAGACCACATCGGAGAGGTAAAGCTAGGTCAAGTCACAATGTCATCTCTATCGTTACTTTTCAATTAAGCTATTGAATACCTTTTACCAATGTCTCTTGTAGGCGTCAAATCTATTAAGTATCTGAGCATATTCTTTGTATTGTTGATGCAAGCATCCCATTCCTCATTCTTTAATTACCCGTGAGGCATTCTTAACCAACGCAATACCTTTACGCAAATACATTTTCGCAAAAAATTCGCAAATAGAGTTATTTTTACGTCACAATTTTCAACTTAAAACCATTCTAATTATAACATCCCATTCCTCATACTTTAATTACCCGTTACGCTTTCTTAACCAACGCAATACCTTCACGCAAATACCTTTTCGCAAAAAATTCGCAAATAGAGTTATTTTTACGTCAAAATTTTCAACTTAAAACCATTCTAATTATAGCATCCCATTCCTCATACTTTAATTACCCGTTACGCTTTCTTAACCATCGGAAGTTTAACCTACGTAAATTAAGTTATAGACAACACTGGTTTAGAAAAAATGGAATAAAATAATTGATATAGTTTCAATTGCACACTAGCTTTGAATAGGTAATGTGATTATACCCACCTAACCAGATTGTACCTACCAAACCAGATTATACCTACCAGAAACCTGTTTGGTACGGGGGCGTACGCAAAATAGTACCTTGGTTACTACTTAGGATACATAAGCCTAGAATATAAAATATGCAGTTAGGCAATCCATAATAACGGGAACTGAAAAAAAAAAAAAATTAGTTTTGAGGTTGATTTGGCTGTTTTGGGTTTTTCTATTTTTTGGAATAAGTTAACTATTACTGTTGTTGTTATTTTGGGCGTACTGACTAAACAGATCCAAAGTTCAGGCCACAAAGGCCCATTGCTTGTAAAGGCCCTGCCCCCGAAGAAAAAACAACTGTTTTGGCAGTAGGGACGGATTTTCACATCATTATCATTATCCTGTCAGCTGTTGGACCTTACCTTCCACACCTGTACCCTCTAGCCTATCATATCTATCATCTAAATTATGAAATATCTTAATCCGGTATCTAATCCTGTCTGAACTTCCATCTATTAGATGGCTTTTCGTTTCCAAAGTCATCTTAACCTTTTGACTAATTGAGGAATCAGCTTTTCAAATTCGATTGAGATGACTCTAAAAGTTCGTGGTTATGGGTTTCTTCTGGACTATTTGTGAGGCTGCCACGTTCCTTCAAATTACCATCTACGTGGATCCGGGTGTCCTTTTTAAGAGCCTTTACTACCTTGACAGTAGCTTCTTTTGACCACATGCAGTTGTAAAAATCCCCTGCATGAGATCCTCTTTGATCTCCTTAGTTCTTTTTATGGAGTTTTTAAATCTTCCGAGTATGTGTCCTAGTCTCCTGATTCATTTACGTATAGTATTGGTCGAAGTATACAGGCATTTTTCATATGTGGGCGGATCTTTCCATGGAGAAAGTTGTCATGGGGGAAGGCACATTGCTATGAAGGGGGCGCCGAATTTCCCAGCATTATTTAAAAAAGATCAGGAATTAAATAAAAAAAATAAGTTTTTCAATTGATAGTAAGGAGCAACATCAAAACTTAAAACGAACAGAAATTATTAAGTATATGATTGGGTTCGCCCCCTAGTTAATACCTCGCTTTTTTACGCCAAATACTTTTTTAATACTTTCATAAGAGCTATTTATTCTAATTAACGGCGTATGTGATTAAGGGGTCATTTTTAAAGAATTGGAACAAAATTTGAACTTTAGCGTAAAGAGCGAGTTATTGACTAGAGGGCGAACCACCTAATATAAGTGTTGAAAATATATGAATATAGAAGTTCGTTACCTAAGTTAATTCGTAAGTTACGTATATTTATTACTAATAAAAACGTTCATAAATAAAATTATACAACTTTCGAGAAAGCCATTTAACCAAATAAAAGTAAAATCAATATGCAAATTTTGTTTTAATTATTCGTTTACGGTGAGCCAAAGTCAAAACCTGCATTAATTCAAAAACGTTCAAAAATTAAAAAAAAAAAAAAACAATTTTTTTTAACTGAAAGTGAGGAGCAACATTAAAACTTAAAACGAACAGAAATTATTCCGTATATGAAAGGGGCTGTCCTCTCCTCAACGCCTCGCTCTTTACGCTAAAGTTAGACTCTTTTTCAAAACGATATTTTTTAAACAACAAAAAACTTTAGTATAAAGAGCGAGGTGCTGAGGAGAGGACAGCCCCTTTCATATACGGAACAATTTCTGTTCGTTTTAAGTTATAATGTTGTCCCTTAGTTTCACTTAAATAAAACTTGTTTTTTTTTTATTTAATTTTTGTTAGAGCTTCCCCAAAACGTGTGATAGGCGTTAGCATCACATGATAGCATTATATTTTTTCTTTTCTACAGAATTCCATCAGTTTGTTCACATTCTGTGGTGTTGCCCTAGCATCGTAAGGCATATAGACCGAGCTAAATACATACGTTCGAAGCTGAATACATTTTTAATCCTTATAACTACAACACTCATAGAAAAGTAATTTGATAATTTCCAAGTGATAATTGTTTTAGAATTAATTAAAAAAAAAATTCCACAAAACAAGTTTTTCAAAGAAAAGTAAAGAACTCCATTAAACAAAAAATGAGCAAAAATAAAATCAAATAATCTATCAAGCGTGAAACTACCGCAAATCAGCATCGATAAATAAATGAAACCCAAAACGGACAGAAATTACAATAAATAACCGAGTCCAACTCACAACGAGCAGAAATTAACATAAGTTGGGCTCAACTCCCCTATACCTTCCCAAGACCAGAACATAATTTACACTTTACTGAAAAAAATATAAATGTTTTTACTTCTATAACTTTAATGAATGAAATAATATTAACATTTTGATTACTAAATATCATTATATGTAAATTAAACTGACAATGCAAATTCATTTTGATTTAATCTTAAGGCAACATTTAGTTTTCAGACATAAAGGCAAATGGGAGGGTGGGCGTGGGAGGGGGATTAGTTTCTCTCCAATCACTTTCGACTATTAAAAAGGGCATCAGCCATTTCAATTTCCAATCAAATGAGCCCTTTTTGAAGTTTCTACGACAACGCGTTCTATAAAAACCTTATATGCCCCAGGGCATAACTTACAACCCTTGCTCTGAGGGCTGTGGGGGATTGTCATCCTCAAAGACCTAATTTCCAGATTTTTCAACTACGTTGAACAAAATGGCTATCTTGAAATTTTGATTGGATGTGTTTGGGGGAAAGGGGGGCGTAAGAGGGGGGTTAATTACCCTCCGGTCACTTTCGAATATTAAAAAACGGCACTAGCCCTTTGAATTTCCAATCGAATAAGCCTTTTTTGAAGTTTCTACGACAACACTTTCTATAAAAAACCTTATATGCAACCAGGGCATAACATGCAACCCTTGCCTGAGGGTTGTTGGGGAGTGTCCTCCTCAAAAACATAATTTATATCTGGAAATTAACTACGCTGAACAAAATGGCTATCTCAAAATTTTGATTGGATGTGTTTCGGGAAATGGTGGGCGTGGAAGGGGTGTTAGTTGCCTTCCAATCACTTTTGACCATTAAAAAGGGCACAAGCCACTCCGATTTCCAATTGAATGAGCCCTTTTCGAAGTTTCTACAACAACTTCTTCGATACAAAGTGCCCTGGTGTAATGGCAAAAAATAATAAATAATACATTGTGCCAAAACCGTTCTTATATGCCCCAAGGGCATAACTTAAAACTCTTGCCCTGAGGGTTGTGAGGGAGGGACCTCCTCAAAAACATATTTTCTTTGTGGAAATCAACTACACTGAACAAAATGGATATCTTAAAATTTTGATTGAATGTATTTCGGGAAATGGTGGGCGTGGAAGGGGTGTTAGTTGACTTCTAATCACTTTCGACTACTAAAAAGGACACAAGCCACTCCAATTTCCTATTGCATGAGCCCTTTTCAAAGTTTCTACGACAACTTCTTCGATACGAAGTGCCCTGGTCTAAAGGAAAAAAATAATAAATAATACATTGTGCCAACATCATTCTTACAAGCTCACAGGACATAACTTAAAATTCTTGCCCTGAAGGTTGTTGGGGAGTAACCTCCTCAAAAACATATTTTCTATCTGGAAATCAACAACGCTGAACAAAATGGCTATCTCAAAATTTTGATTGGATGTGTTTGGGAAATGGTGGGCGTGGAAGGGGTGTTAGTTGCCTCCCAATCAGTTTCGAATATTAAAAAGGGCACTAGTCATTCCAAACCCAATCAAATGAGCCTTTTTCGAAGTTTCTGCGACAACTCTTTCGACACGATGTGCCCTGGTATGGAAAAAAAATAATACATTGTACCAACATCGTTCTTTACTTGGGCAGCGCAATTGCGCTGCCTATGAATATAAATGCATTCTCTGGAACCGATGCTTATCTTGTTCTATATATGAACTTTGACGTCTTAGATCTTCACGTCTCTTGATTGGCAACAATCCAGGGACATTGTACCAACGTTTGAATTTTCTATGTCTCCCTTGGCACGAGACCTGACTATTCTTATTTTTTCTTGCCCAAGGAACCCATTGCATTGTCATAAGAAGGTGACTAGTCTTTCTAGCATCCCAAGGGGGGGGAGGGGCTCCACGAAGACATTTTTCTTGGTGGTGTATTTTCACGTTCTCGGGCCAGGTATCCTAGCCCAGCACCATTTATCTAGCGTCTCCCATGTCCTGATTCCCATGCATCAAACCCTAATTTAATCTCCATCCAATCTCATGGGAAAAAACCCCCTGGAAAAAGTCAACCTCACTCAAAATTTTTCATTCTAGTGCAAAATAATGCACTGATTGTATTCGAATTTCAAACTTTCACCACGAAAGCTCATCACCCTGACTGGAATGGGACTTGCAGCCCCCGCAAAACTTGTTTTTTATCGGCCAGCAAAGTAGGCTTATTCTTATTCTCGTGTGTCTTTTTCTTTGTTTCTCTATTTTCAACACCACTACCGACAGTACCAGTGCCAACACTAGGAATAGTAGCCCCATTCTCAAGCCTAGTCCTTTTGACGGTTTGTGCCCCTAAGCCATGGTATTTTGAGAGAGGGCTTGATTATCTCTCTTTGTCCCCTTTCTATAGGAGCTTTCTTAAGTGGTGTCCAAGCGTTCACTGTAGCTCTCTCTGCTCCTTTAGAGTGTCCCACTCAAAAAGCTTCATACCAGCCTCAAAAGCTATCGTAGACCTATGACAGCGGTCAATATTGATCATCCGAAGCAATATTTGCTATAGAACGCCCTTTTCCCATTTCGAATTGCTTCCTCAGGGTTTCTTTCTGTGTCGTGATCGGTGTTTTGTACATCCTGGTGATCGTTCCTCCCGTACACAATTTCAGTAGCCATCACTGCCAGCTTTTGGGTTTCCATATACCTGGGAGCTAAAACAAATATTCTGTGAAGCAATTGAAAAAAAAAAATAATGAAACTCAACAATAAAAAGTCCATTGAGACTTACATATATGTATTTAACCAAAAACAATTCAATGCAATCTAAAATAAAATCAGTAGCAGATCCAAAAGACACAGGATCTATCCAAAAGATACACTAGGCTAGCCATAAACAAGCGAGGGTTATAAAATTCCCCTTCTACAATCCACCAAAACCCCTCTCCTCCACCTCTTTATACGTCACTGCGTCCTTCCACATTATTTCATGTTTTCATACGATGGTGTATCATTTGGCTTTCATCGTTTCTTAAATTACATATTGCAGAAGTGGAAAAATTGAAACGACAAGTAATTGGTTTCAAAAGCCTATACCAATACTAATTTTCGCCAAAATACCATATCTTTGTATATACCATATCCTTGTCAGACTGATTGAAGTTAGGAAAACCTGCAGTTCTAAGCTTTCAGACATATTATTGACACATATACAATTATTGTACAATTGTAGTAGACATATGTACAATTATTTATCGTTTAATGAGATAGATACAACCCTTTAGCTGATTTTTTTTTGTTAAATGGACTTTTATTTGTTTTGTAGATTGGACCGCAGATTTTTTGGTTTTACTCATAAGAAAAAATCGACTCTTAGAGTTTGTGACAGTCATTTTTAAAATAGTTTATTCTAATGACAAAATGGCTGGTGCTATGAATAGTTATCAATTTCAGATTGCAACGCCTGCGGATTGTATTATTGGAGCATGGCATTTGGATATCGATACCCAAAGGAAAGATGGAAATGACAGTATTTGCTATACCTTGCCATCACCCTTGTACATTTTATTCAACCCTTGGTGCAAAGGTAGGGCCTCTGAGAATTCTCTTCAATTATTGAGGGTGCTATCAGATACCAATCAATGGCTAATTAATCTAAAGGACTCAAGCTCCCTCAGAACAGTTTTAGCCACGTCTCATTAGCCCTTTTTTATTTATTTTTAATCGTGTTTGTTTCAAACAGTTCGTAGTAACAAAATTTGAAGTAAATGCTTTGTATAAAAAAAAAATATTATACGAAAAATAAATTAGAATCTTATCCTTGCATATCAAACAGTTCGTGGTAACGAACTGTAAGTAAGGAGCGACGCGGCTCAATATTAATCAAAATGATAAGATACAGAGTCTTGATAATAATAGACACATCAAAAGAATCTAATTCTGAGGTTTATTCAAAATATATAAATTTATTAAGTTTAATGTTACCCATCAAAGGCTACGAGCCTGAGAAAATTTTCTCAATATTTGGAAAAGGGAGAAAAAAACCAAAACATCAAATGATCTTAATAAAAATCACACATCAGATTCAGCACATTAGAGAACCCTAATGAAGAGGTTTCAAGCTCCTATACACAAAAATTTAAAATTTTTTGCCAGAACAAAGATCATGGATGCATGTTTATTTGTTGTTTTTTTTTTTTTTTATGTTTTTTCCAGGGGTGATCGTAAACCAGTGATCCTAGAAGATTGGAAGAGGGCTCATTTGTTTGGATATAAAAAGTTCTATTGTCCTTTTTAAGTGACCAAAAAGATTGAAGGCCAAATAGCCCCCCTCTCACGCCTTTTTTCTCGGAAGTCGTCCAATCTAAATTTTGAGATAGCCATTTTGTTCAACATAATTGAAAGGCTCAATAATCATTCCTTTGAGGATAGTGTGACCCCCCCCCAGACCCTGGGGAAAGGGTTTTAAGCTACAGAATTTACCCACTGTTTATGTATAATATTTTTCAGCAAAGATGTAATTGTCCGGAGGGAATTTTACGAGGGGGGGGGGGGGTATTTTACGTAGGTGAAATTTTCCACGGAGGAGTTATCCGCGAGAGGAGGAATTTTTCACGAAGGTGGGAGCCTGATTTCCCGGTATGTTTTTACCAGTATTTACCTGTAAGTTTTTTCAACTAAAAGTAAAAAGCAACATTAAAACTCAAAACCAACAGAAATTATTCCGTATGTGAAGGGACTGCCCCCTTCTCAATACCTTACTCTTTACGCTAAATTTTAACGTTTTCCCCATTTTCTTCAGAATAAATCCTGAATCACAAGGGCCCTTTAATTAATATAAGAAACTTTTTTTCTTATTAGTATAACAAACTTTTTATTAATATAACAAAACAGAAAGGAGACACATTACTACTTCCTACGTGCAAAAGTGATTTTCCCTATGGTTCAAAATGAACGAAGATTCTCCTATATGGGATTTCCGGCAATGGAGATTCTAACACTGGAGTTTTCATTTAGACCTGTCATCATTTTTGGGGGGTTTGGGGACACTTTTCGAAATTCCCATAATTTTTTTTTTGGAATGCACTCTTACCATTAAGAAAAATCGAAATAACATTTACCATTCCTGAATCAGCTTTAAATGGTGATTCTTCCTCACTTTGACATTTTTTTTTTTTTTCAAAACACGTTTTAAATTTTTGGTTGCTATGGGCTCGAGTGTGTTTTTTTAATGGGCTGTGGTGGATGTCACATCCATGTTATAGAAGCGTAGCTGTGTTGGTCTCTGAGAGCTTGGTGCTACAGTGAGTTGTTAGTAGTAGTGATGGTAAAAAATAAGGCCTAATGGGTGAAATGACAAAAATGAGAAAGAAAAAAAGGGTCAATTAAAGAGTTAAATTCAATTTTATCATGTCTTTTTCTGAAATGTGCTTAATGTCCTAATGTTTCAAATTACCTTTGCTACCCTATCTCACTGGTTTACATAGGATCCTTACGGATACAAACTTATATCTGATTGGTGGATTATTTCAAGCTGACCAGTTATAGGCTATACCGTTTTTCATGCTCTGTTGTTGAAACTGCTTAACGCAAGTGGTAATATGAGACTATTATCATCCTTCCTTCTCAAATATGCAGCAAACACTTGAATTATATTTTTTTGCAACAAATGATCGACACATTTTAATCAAATCAACGTATCATCTTTGTAACTTTTCTCTGTTGTTTGTTGTATTGATTTAACTGATATGCTTACCTTAATATAAAATAATTTTAATTTTATAGTTGACCAAGTATATATGGAAGATGAAGATTGTCGTAAAGAATACATTCTTAGTGATTCTGGCTTAATCTGGCAAGGAACATCATCAAGCCTAAAACAAATGGCGTGGAACTTTTCACAATTCGAAGAACTAGTACTTGACTGTGCGCTGTATGTTATTAATAAAGTTGGTCGGGTTCCTGTGCACAACGGCGGGATCCTGTAAAAATAGTTAGAGCTATTTCAGCTGCAGTAAGTATGGTCGTTGGTTAGGTATAATTAAGTGGTTTCAGGTTGATCATAAATAAAATAAAGAAGAAAAAAATGGCAGTTTCAGGCTACTGTATTCTATAATTTTCTGGGGAAAATCATTGGATGCCATCTTCATGAAAATACACATAAAAATACACAACAAATACATTTAAAACGTTTTCAATGATTTTACTTTAATAAATAAATAAATATTATAAATTTAACGATCAGTGTAAATATCAGTATATGTATATTAAACTGATAATCAACGGCCATTTTTATTTTTCAGTAAAGTGCAAATTATGTTCTGGTCTGGAGAAGGCATGGGGTTTATTAGCCGTACTCATGTTAATTTTTGCTCGTTTTTGAGTTTCATTTATTTATCGATGATGATTTTTGGTAGTGTTACGTTTCAAAGGGCATTTGACTTTATTTCTGCTTATTTTTGGCTTAAAGGAACTGTTTACTTTTCTTTGAAAATATTGTTTTGTGGAAGAAGTTTTTTAAGTTAATATTTAAGGAAAGAGAAATAGTCTGCTTTTATATTGGGAGAACTAAATCTGTTTTTCTTTTTACAGTAAAGAAAACAAATAATTATTGGTTCAGGTTTATATTACTTAGGGACATGTATCCAAGAAAAAACGTACGCAAGTATCTTTTGTATCCGTGCAAAAAAAGTATATTTCCATGTATCCAAGTTAAATACTTCGTTTAATTAGTCGCTTGTATCGGTGGTTGAACTTGAACACATCCTGAAATAGATAGGTGTGCCTGCGAGTCTCAGTTCTAAAGACTATTATTACTTTTGCACCCAAAAAACTTAAATAAAACTAAAAAAATTTCCCAAGAAGGATTCTCTAAGAAACGTAAAAAACCATATTGAAACCAAAAACGAGCAGAAAGTCACATGTAATTGAAACATACAACGAATAGAAATTGCTATAAACGAATTAAAAAACCTAAAATGACTATAAATTAAAATGAGTAATTACATCAAACATATAAATAACAGATATTGCTATGAATGAATATATGCTAATTTATCCCTATATACCCGGCCATTGAATGCTACGCGTGAGAGAAGTTCAATGATAATGAGTAGTAAGGCCTTATTGACTACAAGGGGGCTCCTTGTATGGGCATAGAGTCCCTAGGGGAGATGGATTTCTGAGAAATTGATTGCGTAATCAAAGTTTGTCAATGACCTAAATTTCCAAGGTCGATGTTGTTGTTGTTGTAAGTGCACGCTCTCAGCGAATGTCAAGATGTCCAGGAATTTGGAACACCTGTGCTGTCGACCTCAATTCCCCTTTCGTGAATCAATAATTCCCCTTAGAAACAACAAATTAATTCCCCTTTCTTGACAGATCAATCAACCAATGACATCATCTGTCTGACCTTAAAAATTTTCACCTAGAAACGATTCTCCAGGAATAGATCCAAGTCATTAATGTTTTTGCCTCGGAAACAGTTCTACTGGTCGAACTCCAAAAGATATTAATAAACATTGCCATGGAAACAATTCTCCAAGAAACATCTTAGCGATGAATAGATTAACACGGGAATCAGGTTTCTTAGTAATTTCAAATGTGACAGCGCAGAGATGCCAAAACAAAAGGAACACGCTGAAGTTACGATTAGGGGTTATTTGGGCGAAACCGTTTTAGACATTTTAGGGAATTATTTCGGCGAGAACAGTTAGAGACATTTTAAAAGATGATTTTAAAAGATGATTTTAGAACAGGATTTGAGGGTGAAACTCTGTGGTCGTTATACTACACAAGTTGTATTTGAACAGTGTTGTGAGATCCTCTACCCCAACCCCAAAGAGTCCTCATACCCCACCCCAACCCCGAAGGGTCCTCATACCCCACCCCAACCCCGAAGGAAGCCCCCGGTCCTCAAAGGTCCACCGGGCTCCCAAAGGGCCACCCGGCCCTCAAGGGTCCCCCAGACCCCCAAAGGACCCCCCGGGCCCCAAAGGGCCCCTCCCCCCCCTTGGCCCCCAAAGGGCCCCCCTCCCTCTCCCTCCCTCTCCTCCCCCCCCTCCTTACCTTCCCCTCTCCCTCCCCTCCTCCCCTCCCCCTCTCCTCCTCCCCTCCCCTACTCCCCTCCCCTTCCTCCCCCATTTTTTAATATTTTTTTTTGTGCATTGAGACACAGAAGGACAAACCTCCCCCCCCAAAGGGCCCCCGGCACCCCAAAGGCCTGATTTTTCAAAGTTCATTTTGAATTTCTTTCGTTGAAAAGCAAGAGTTTGAATATTTCAGTAGTGTTTGGTTGTGGTTTACCTTGTCACAGTTACATTTTCTTGATTTTTCAAAGTTCATTTTGAATTTCTTTCATTGAAATGCAAGAGTTGGAATATTTCAGTAGTGTTTTGTTGTGGTTTACCATGTCACAGTTACATTCTCTTGATTTTTAAAGTTCATTTTGAGTTTCTTTCTTTGAAATGCAAGAGTTGGATTATTTCAGTAGTGTTTTGTCATGGTTTACCATGTCAAAGTTACATTCTCTTGATTTTTCAAAGTTCATTTTGAATTTCTTTTGTTGAAATGCAAGAGTTGGAATATTTCAGTAGTGTTTGGTTGTGGTTTACCTTGTCACAGTTACATTTTCTTGATTTTTCAAAGTTCATTTGAATTTCTTTCATTGAAATGCAAGAGTTGGAATATTTCAGTAGTGTTTTCTCGTGGTTTACCTTGCCACAGTTACATTCTCTTGATTTTTCAAAGATCATTTGGATTTCTTTCGTTGAAATGCAAGAGTTGGAATATTTCAGTAGTGTTTTGATGTGGTTTACAGTGTCAAAGTTACATTCTCTTGATTTTTCAAAGTTCATTTTGAGTTTCTTTCATTGAAATGCAAGAGTTGGATTATTTCAGTAGTGTTTGGTCATGGTTTACCTTGTCACAGTTACATTTTCTTGATTTTTCAATGTTCATTTTGAATTTCTTTCATTGAAATGCAAGAGTTGAATTATTTCAGTAGTGTTTTCTCGTGGTTTACCTTGTCACAGTTACATTTTCTTGATTTTTCAAAGTTCATTTTTGATTTCTTTCATTGAAATGCATGAGTTGGAATATTTCAGTAGCGTTTTGTCGTGGTTTACCTTGTCACAGTTACATTATCTTGATTTTTCAAAGTTCATTTTGGATTTCTTTCGTTGAATTGCAAGAGTTGGAATATTTCAGTAGCGTTTTGTCGTGGTTTACCATGTCAAAGTTACATTCTCTTGATTTTTCAAAGTTCATTTTGAATTTCTTTCATTGAAATGCAAGAGTGGGATTATTTCAGTAGTGTTTTGTCGTGGTTTACCATGTCACAGTTACATTCCCTTGATTTTTCAAAGTTCATTTTCGATTTCCTTCGTTGAAATGCAAGAGTTGGAATATTGCAGTAGTGTTTTGGTGTGGTTTACCTTATCACAGTTACATTCTCTTAATTTTTCAAAATTCATTTTGAATTTCTATCGTTGAAATGCAAGAGCTGGAATATTTCAGTAGTGTTTTGTTGTTGGTTTACCTTGTCACGCTTACATTGTCTTGATTTTTCAAAGTTCATTTTGGATTTCTTTCATTGAAATGCAAGAGTTGGACTATTTCAGTAGTGTTTTGACGTGGTTTACCTTGTCACAGTTACATTCTCTTGATTTTTCAAAGTTCATTTTGTCGAAGTTTACCTTGTCACAGTTACATTCTCTTGATTTTTCAAAGTTCATTTTGGATTTCTTTCGTTGAAATGCAAGAGTTGGAATATTTCAGTAGTGTTTTGGCATGGTTTACCTTGTCACAGTTACATTCTCTTGATTTTTCAAAATTCATTTTGAATTTCTTTCATTGAAATGCAAGAGTTGGATTATTTCAGTAGTGTTTTTTCGTGGTTTACCTTGTCAAAGTTACATTCTCTTGATTTTTCAAAGTTCATTATGAGTTTCTTTCATTGAAATGCAAGAGTTGGAATATTTCAGTAGTGTTTGGTTGTGGTTTACCTTGTCACAGTTACATTTTCTTGATTTTTCAAAGTTCATTTTGGATTTCTTTCGTTGAAAAGCAAGAGTTGGAATATTTCAGTAGCGTTTTGTCGTGGTTTACCTTGTCACAGTTACATTCTCTTGATTTTTTCAAAGTTCATTTTGAATTTCTTTCATTGAAATGCAAGAGTGGAATTATTTCAGTAGTGTTTTGTCGTGGTTTACCATGTCACAGTTACATTCCATTGATTTTTCAAAGTTCCTTTTGGATTTCCTTCGTTGAAATGCAAGATTTGGAATATTTCAGTAGTGTTTTGTCATGGTTTAACTTGTCACAGTTACATTCTCTTAATTTTTCAAAATTCATTTTGAATTTCTATCGTTGTAATGCAAGAGTTGGAATATTTCAGTAGTGTTTTGTTGTGGTTTACCTTGTCACAGTTACATTCTCTGGATTTTTCAAAGTTCATTTTGAATTTCATTCATTGAAATGCAGGAGTTGGAATATTTCAGTAGTGTTTTGTCGTGGTTTACCTTGTCACAGTTACATTTTCTTGATTTTTCAAAGTTCACTTTCAATTTCTTTCATTGAAATGCAAGTCCTTCTGTGTCTCAATGCACAATAAAAAATTTAAAAATGGGGGAGGGAAGGGGAGGGGAGTAGGGGAAGAGGAGGAGGGTAGGGGGAGGGGGAGGAGGAGGGGGAACGTGAGGAGGGGGGAGGAGAGGGAGGGAGAGGGAGGGGGCCCTTTGGGGGCCAAGGGGGAAGGGGCCCTTTGGGGCCCAGGGGGGGTCCTTTGGGGTCTGTGGGACCCTTGGGGGCCGTGGTGGCCCTGTTGGGGGCGTGGCTTTGGGGGTTAGGGGGGGGGGGGAGGAGGGCCCTTGGGGCCGGGGGCCCTTTAGGGGGGCCCGGGGGGGAAGTGGACCTTTGGGGGGGCCAGGGGGTCCTTCGGGGTTGGGGTGGGGTACCCTTGAGGGCCGGGTGGCCCTTCGCCCGGTGTTGGGGGGCTTCCTTCGTGGGGTATGAGGACTTTCGGGGTTGGGGTGGGGTATGAGGACTCTTTGGGGTTGGGGTAGAGGACCTCACAACACTGTTCAAATACAACTTGTGTAGTATAACGACCACAGAGTTTCACCCTCAAATCCTCTTCTAAAATCATCTTTTAAAATCATCTTTTAAAATGTCTCTAACTGTTCTCGCCGAAATAATTCCCTAAAATGTCTAAAACGGTTTCGCCCAAATAACCCCTAATCGTAACTTCAGCGTGTTCCTTTTGTTTTGGCATCTCTGCGCTGTCACATTTGAAATTACTAAGAAACCTGATTCCCGTGTTAATCTATTCATCGCTAAGATGTTTCTTGGAGAATTGTTTCCATGGCAATGTTTATTAATATCTTTTGGAGTTCGACCAGTAAAACTGTTTCCGAGGCAAAAACATTAATGACTTGGATCTATTCCTGGAGAATCGTTTCTAGGTGAAAATTTTTAAGGTCAGACAGATGATGTCATTGGTTGATTGATCTGTCAAGAAAGGGGAATTAATTTGTTGTTTCTAAGGGGAATTATTGATTCACGAAAGGGGAATTGAGGTCGACAGCACAGGTGTTCCAAATTCCTGGACATCTTGACATTCGCTGAGAGCGTGCACTTACAACAACAACAACATCGACCTTGGAAATTTAGGTCATTGACACACTTTGATTACGCAATCAATTTCTCAGAAATCCATCTCCCCTAGGGACTCTATGCCCATATAAGGAGCCCCCTTGTAGTCAATAAGGCCTTACTACTATAATGTAAGTGCTTTTATTGTTTATTTATTGTATGTGTATAAATCTCTCTAAAATCTAAAACAAACAAAAATTAGCCCAAATACAAGGAGGGCTACCATCCCCAACATTTTGAAGGTCAGAGTGTCTTTCGCATTTTGCTTAACATGACTTGTATTTTTAGTGGTATGTTCCTAACTTCAACAACAAGATGAGAACATAATATACTCACAATGAAATAAAATCCAAGTCTGATTCAGTATGAAGAGCATAACCATAATATTAATTTACATCATATAATAGTTCAATAACAAAAAAATTCATTAGGTTGAACGGGAAACCTGTCGAACGAATTTCTTAGCAAAAGTCCCTCATCGTAGTCCTGTAACAAATGACTCAAAGTTATATGGCTAAGTTTAGAATAAGAAATTTTAGAAGCGTCAAATATACTACTACTAGTAACAACTAGTAACAATGATTAATCACCGAAAAACGTCACTAAGCACCGCCTCTAAGCGTCATTAATTATAATCACTTGACGTGGAATATTCCCTTGCTGAAATCGGTTCCCGAAATCAGCTGCGTGTGCCTAGCCCTTTATTTCACAGCTTCATTTTACCGAGTTTTTTCACTCGACGTGTGTTAAAATCACTGTATATATAATTAGCAGTATGATCTTTCCCAATCTCACCCATTATAAAAACCCGGACCGAGGTGTGAGTGCTCCAGAGAACGTATAAACATAAGCGACATTAGATCTGTTCACGGGTAGACAAGTCAGATTTCTCTTGAACGCGAAACTTGGCTTCAACGTTGGAACACTAAATTTGGAAGAAACTAATTTTAAATTAATATATTCCGATACATATATGAAAATCGATAATTAGTAGTGCAATGTTATTATTAGATGTTTTTAGGAATTAAAAGTAGGTTTCGAAGTCTCAAGTTGGTTTCAAAGGCATTTTGAGAAAGTTTCTGCCAAAATACGTGTTCCAGGGTAATTGGACCGCTGATGGCAGATTAAATGAGAGGAGCTGTTTGTACGCGCCGATATATATATATATATATATATATATATATATATATATATATATATATATATATATATATATATATATATATATATATATATATATATATATATATATATATATATATATATATATATATATATATATATATATATATATATATATATATATATATATATATATATATATATATATATATATATATATATATATATATATATATATATATATATATATATATATATATATATATATATATTTTTATATATTATATATATATATATATATATATATATATATATATATATATATATATATATATATATATATATATATATATATATATATATATATATATATATATATATATATATATATATATATATATATATATATATATATATATATATATATATATATATATATATATATATATATATATATATATATATATATATATATATATATATATATATATATATATATATATATATATATATATATATATATATATATATATATATATATATATATATATATACTACGAAAACTTTACGAAAAGGAAACGGGCCAAAATTGGCGGTTGCATACATTGGCATACTTCCTTATATAAGTAGTAAAATCGGATGTTCTCAAAATATCCTCCCGGCCACATACTGTTAGCCATTCTGTTGCCCTGGAAAATCAAACGTAAAATTTAGCGGCTGAAATCTTTGAAATATATAGCTAAAAATGTATTATTTCTTATAGTTCCCCTTTAGAAAAAAGTTTTGGAGAGATTTTAGAAATTATGCCGTAAAAGGTCTAAGATTATACAGACTCAGCAGTAAGAAATGCATTTTATTTATTTTCTGGTAAACAAACTGGAAGAATATTCTATAATAGGAGCTTTTCTAGCGTAAAGCCCCGTAAATTTTGGATCTGCCACTAAAATGTGTGTGATGTCCTTCAATTTTCTGGAAACTCCCTAGGAATTTTACGAAAAACACTTCTTAACAGACGTTTGGTATTTTCTTGGATAGGGCTATTGTGGCAACTTTTACCACAGGAACCAATGATTAGAACCCAAGTCCTAAAAGTGGTCTCAATCAGGAACCCTTATCGCTATCTAAATTCACAAAGTGCAATGATTTTCAAACAGAGGTGTTTATTTCTTTATAGTTCAGGAAAGGTCTGCCCATTTCATACGAAAACATTGATTGAAAACGAAACTAGTCTTATCTCGGCTCTCCGCCAAAACAGGTAATTAGCCTTTTTCAAGTTTCACAGGAACTACGATCTGAGAAAATAAATATCACGACATGAAGGATCCAGAGGGGGGGGAAAGGGGGGCGCCCCCTAACGTAGTCTAAAGTAGTGTAATTTACCTAATTAACGCAAGTTTGCATTAATTAAACTTGCTCCTAACATAAGTTTATCGGATCAACCTATATTCCCCCCCCCTAAAAAAATCAAATCTTGGATCCGCCCCTGAAACCATCACATCTATTCCACCAGTTATTAGAAGAAAAAAAAATTCCTTATTTTCACAAATTTCATCAACCCCCGCCCCCTTTTTTTAGAAATGCTATATAGGCCAATCAGTTAAGTCCACTGTATATAAATAATAGATTAAGTCATAATTTGTATATAAATTAAGTCATACCTGTGAGATGGGACACTTGCAAACCACTTGGCCGGCTCACCAAGTTTTTTTCTGCCTTCGCAATTACGAATAATACAATTTCGAACCATTTCTCATTGATTGACGGATACACACTAACCGCTAATGCATGAATGAGTGGGAGGAGTTTTTTGTTCGCACCGAGAATGAAGAGCCAGAAATCATCTGTGGTAAACTTGCTGCCTAATTATATATACAGTGGTTAAAATTTGTGTCTATCGGTGTACAATTTCCCATTATCCATTATGGGGCAGGGCTTGTTCGCTATTGTACCTGCACAAGGGGAGAGACCTGATACCTCAAAAATACATATTGACAAAACAAATTCTCTAAGTTTCCGTGAATATTCTGGCAATTATAGAAGAGATTCTGGGGGGGGGATATGAATTGATGTATAACCTCGCTTCATTTTTATTAAGCCTGAATATATGTACTGCGAGGTAACAGCTCCCTTCTTATGGCAGAATTTTTTTTTTTTAAACATAAAAGAATAGATTCAACCGTTTGCTGGCACAAAAGGTGGAGAGGCATCTTAACCGTTGTCAGGGAATTTCCCAGGAGGAGGGAGGCAAATATTACCAGGAACTTTCCTTATCGACGTTAAAATAGAAATATTGGCTTTAGATTTATGTTGTAACAAACTGTAAGCAAGGAGCGACTGTCCTTAGAGTATCCAGAAGTTAAAAAAATGTTTTGATAGAAACATATACATTAAAAGAATCCAATTTTCATGGTAATGCAAAAGATATAACACTTTCTAGGCTTAAAGTTATCAAGGAAAAGTTGAGGGCCTGATAATTTTTTTCTATTTACGAAAAAATGGAAGAAATTTCTCAATTGTGTTCTTTCATCTACAAATTGATTTTAGTGTCAAGTTCATCCTAGCTAATCTTTAGCCACTCCTTTTTCAAAAAATAAAAAAAAAGGTTTTTTTTTTAACTGAAAGTAAGTAGAGACACTAAAACTTAAAACGAACAGAAATTATTCCGTATTTGAAAGGGACTGTCCCCTCCTCAACGCCCCGCTCTTTACGCTAAAGTTTGATTTTTTCTCACGACTCTACTTTTTAAAACAATAAAAAACTTTAGCTTAAAGAGCGGGGCATTGAGGAGGGGAGATGCCCTTTCATATACGGAATAATTTCTGTTTGTTTTAAGTTTTAATGTCGCTCCTTACTGTCAGTTAAAAAACTTGTTTTTTTATTTAATTTCTGAACGTTTTTGAATTAATACAGGTTTTGATTTTGGCACACAGTACCTGAATAATTAAAACGAAATTTGCATATTAGTTTTCCTTTTTTCAACTAATTATAACCTTATCATAACCGAAGTTTGACCTTATCATAATAACCTAAGTTTGATTTTTGTTCCATTTATTTAGGAATGACTCCTGAATCATAAAAGCTGTTTAATTAGAATAATAACCTCTTTTAAAACTTAAAAAACACTTTAGCGTAAGAGTGAGCTTTTTAGGACAGGCAATCTCCCTTAAATACATAATATTTTCTGTTCGTTTTAAGTTTTAATTTTGCTCCTTACTTTCAGTTGAAAAAAAATTGTTTTTTTATTCAATAATTCCCAATAACCAATACTACATGTAAACAATGGGCAAACTTCATAACTTGCGGCCCTTTTCTCGGGAACTGTGGGGGATTAAGTCATCCTCAAATACATATTTCTTAGATTTCCGACCATGCTGAACAAAATAGCTATCTCAAAATTTTGATCAGGTGACTTTAAAAAAAATGAGCTTGGGAGGGGCCTACTTGCCCTCCAATTTTTTGGTCACTTAAAAAGAGCACTAGAACTTTTTATTTCCGTTCAAATGAGCCATCTCACGGTATTCTAGGACCACAGGATCGATACGATCACCCCTGGGGATTTGTATGGGTGGTCATTATATCTTGGATAGTTCTGGGTATAATTTGAAAAAACAGTTAAAAATTAGATGTAAAAAACAAGCTCTTTTTAAATGAAAGTAAGGAGCGACATTAAAACTAGAACGAACGTTTGTGAGGGGAATGTTTCCATTTGAACCTGAGTTCTTTACACTTAAGTCTTATAATGGTCTAAATACTTCTTGTTCCAATTCAATACCTTCTAACTTTAGGGTAAAGAACGGGGGGTTCGGGATGGCGGAACCCTCTCACATGGGGAAAATTTTCTGTTCAATCCTTGCTTCCATTAAAATAAAAACAGATTTATTTATCCAATATTTGAAAATAAATGCTACAGGTCTGATTACTGCATATCAGATAAATGAAGCGTCTAGCGGATAGATCTTCGACGTTATAGTAAATAAAAGAGAAATTGTTTAATGCATGCTCTGTTTTTGGTAAACCTCAAATGAAGCTTTGACCTATTATTAGTTAAGTGTAATAAATAAGTTAATTAATTAAGTGTAATAACTAAGTTAATAAATAAGTGTAATAATTAAGATAATAAATTAGGTGTGATAATTAAGTTAATTAATGAAGTGTAATAACTAAGTTAATTAA
The DNA here is from genome assembly GCA_027921565.1 of Artemia sinica. Lineage (NCBI taxonomy): Eukaryota > Metazoa > Arthropoda > Branchiopoda > Anostraca > Artemiidae > Artemia > Artemia sinica. The sequence goes on from CM051267.1 coordinate 48,093,311, forward strand.
TTAAGTATAATAATTAAGTTAATTAATTAAGTTTAATATAAAAGATCATTCATAGTTTACTGCAAAGAAGAGTGGGCTTAGGGGATGGTAGTTCCATATTTATTAACTGTAGTTTCTCTTTTTTTTAAGTTGGACTTGATTTTCATAGAATTTTTGTTCGTTTAAGGCTTCATATATTCATCCATTGCAGTGTCTGTTATTTTTATGTTTGACATGATTATTTTTTAATTTTTTGTTGATTTTAACGTCTAATTTATTCATTTAAAGAGTTTTTATGGAAAAAAAAAATCCACGAGAGGGTGACTAGTTGGCCTCTAACCACTTTTGAACTTACAACGGGCACTAGAAATTAATTGAAAGATCCCCTTTCAAAGTTTCTACGACCGAACTTTCTATACAAAATAGTAACAATGGAAATTAGAAAAAAAGAACAAAGCCTGTATCTTTATCTTTACCAAAGGAAATCTAGTGCATTGCGTCTGACAAACTCCAAACACTGGTAAAATTATTTCTGAAATCCTAGAGAAGCTAGTTTTCACGTAGATGGCATCTTAGTATAGAATTTTTTTTAAAATACATAAATTTTTAACCAGTGTTAGCCCCACCTAGAAAGATTTTGGTACCCCCTCCCTCCTTCTTAGGAATTTTGTGCGGCCGTTTTTTGGCTCTACGTGTTATGTTACTAATGTTGAGTTGTGTCAGCTATTTTGTAAATATATTGGACCACTGCATTTGTATGTATCTGGATCGAGTTGCTTTGGCTTGGTTATATATCGTGCACAGGAGACAGAATATACAGTATCGACAAATACTTTACTCTCCGTTAAGAAAATGTGAAACACATTTAAAACCTTACAAGATTCCTACTCCGCCTTCGTGCATGCGCGATCCTCATGTACACATCACGGTATGCCTATGGAAAAACCTGATTAAATGCTGACTAGCAACTGAACTAGGCTGTGACGACACGGCTTAGAGTCTTTAGACGCGGTATGAAATGTGTTTCATGTTTGGAAAAAGAAGACGCTACAGTCTACAGTAAATATCGGGGTACTGGTTGGCTTGGCAGAATAGTATTAGAACCGTGTGACACCTGGATGTGTAGCTGTCACATTATAGGTATGAGTACTTGTATGATTCAGCTTATTTACATGTACTTTTTGCAGTTATTAGTGGTGTTTCCTAAAATTTTGTATTTTCCTCTTTTTTTCGGCTTTGGAAGAAATAAACATTTTAGAAGTTCCTTTTAGTAATTAAAATAGACTACATGTTTCAACGAGAAGCAAAAAAAGATAAAGTTATTTGAAAATTCGTATTAAACTATGAAAATTTATAGCAAAAATAGTACTAGCAAAAACTAAATTTTGCCATAAAAGAGAGTAAACAAAAAATAATAATTGCTGCAGTTGTGTTAAGCTTCACTAGAATGTTTGATTATGTGTTCTGGCGTCATAGCCTTCTTTTCAAAGACGCATGGTAAAATGAGAATTTTTAGGAAAGTTAATTTGGAATTCTAGGTAAATGCCCAAGATGACAACGGTATTCTAGTTGGTAATTGGACTGGTGATTTTGTTGGCGGAACTCCTCCTACGGGCTGGAATGGCAGCATGAGGATTTTGCAAAAATACTTCAGAACCAAGGAACCAATAAAATTTGGACAATGTTGGGTTTTTGCTGGCGTAACTACAACTAGTAAGGAATTTCTACTTTTTTATATCTACAAAATGATAATATCCAGTTCTAAACATACATTTATTTTTCTGATATGATCCGTCTATAGCATCTCTGTTAAAGAATTAAATAAAAAAAAAACAAGTTTTTTAAACTGAAAGCAAGGAGCGACATTAAAACTTAAAACGAACAGAAATTATTCCGTATATGAAAGGGGCTGTCCCCTCCTCAACGCCTCGCTCTTTACGCTAAAGTTTGACTCTGTCTCACAACTTTATTTTTTAAAACAATAAAAAACTTTAGCGTAAAGAGCGAGGCGTTGAGGAGGGGACAGCCCCTTTCATATACGGAATACTTTCTGTTCGTTTTAAGTTTTAATGTCGCTCCTTACTTTCAGTTTAAAAAACTTGTTTTTTTTATTTAATTTCTGATCGTTTTTTAGTTATGCAGGGGATGTTTCCCCCCTCTTTAAAAAATCGAGTAAATTTTCTCAGGCTCGTAGCCTTTGATGAGTAGTACTAAACTTAATAAAATTTATATATTTAGAATCAGCATTATAAACACATTCTTTTGATACATTTATTGACATCAAAATTCCGTTTTTAAAAGTTTCGATTACTATTGAGCCGTATCGCTTGTTTTTTTATTGTTTTTTTATTACGTATATGTTATTACGTATATGAGGGGGTTCTCCCCTTAGTCAATACCACGCTCTTTACGTTAAAAGTTAAAAAAAAAAAATTGATTCACAAACCCCTGAATCACAAAGGCCGTTTAATTAGAATAGATAGCTCTTTTGAAATCACTAAAAAAAAAAACTGTAGCGTAAAGAGCGAGGTATTGACTTGGGGGAGAACCCCCTCACATACGTTATAATTTCTTTTCGTTTTAAGTTCTAATATTCCTTCTTACATTTCAGTTGAAAAAACTTGTTTTTTTTTTTTTATTTAATTTCTGATCGTTTTTTAAATAATGCTTGGAAATCCGGCGCCCCCTTCATAGAAATTTCCCTTACCCCAAAGAAACATCCTCCACGGAAATATTCTCCGGATTAACCCCCTCGTCTAGCCCCCCCCCCCTCCAGAAAAAATCCTTCCTGAAAATGGTTGTATACTTCCCAATAACCAATAAATAATGCTGGCAAGTCCGGCGCCCCCTTCATGGCAATTTCCCTTCCCCCATGAAAACTTCCTTCATGAACAGATCCTCCAACATAACCACCGACCCACCCTTCCCTCCCACTACCAGAAAAAAAAACTCCTGAAAACTTCTGTATACTTCCCAATAACCAATACTATATGTTAACATTGGGTAAAGTTCATAACTTTTAGCCCTCCCTCTGGGAACTTCGGGGGATTAAGTCATCCCAAAAGACATATTTATCATATTTTCGACCATTCTGAACAAAATGGATATCTCAGAATTTTGATCGGGTGACTTTGGGAAAAAATAAGCGTGGGAGGGGGCCTAGTTGCCCTCCATTTTTTTTGGTCACTTAAAAAAGGCACTAGAACTTTTAATTTCCGTTCCAATGAGCCCTCCCACGATATTCTAGGACCACTGGGTCGATACGATCACCCCTGGGAAAAAAAAACAAAAAACAAACAAACAAACAAATAAACACGCATCCGTGATCTTTCTTCTGGCAAAAAATGTAAAATTCCACATTTTTGTAGATAGGAGCTTGAAACCTCTACAGTAGGGTTCTCTGATACGCTGAATATGATGGTGTGATTTTCATTAAGGTTCTATAACTTTTAAAGGGTCTTTCCCCCTTTTTTGAAAATCAGCCAAATTTTCTCAGGCTCGTAACTTTTGATGGGTAGCACTAAACTTGATGAAAGTTATATATTTGAAATCAGCATTGAAATCTAATTCTTTTGATATATCTATTGGTATCAAAAACCCGTTTTCTAGAGTTTCGGTTACCATTGAGCCGGGTCGCTCCTTACTTACATTTCGTTACCACGAACTGTTTGAAAACCTTTTTTGTTTGTTTCAGTATTGCTATTGTTTAGGTTTGAAAATTTAAATGTTTTTGCCATCCTGAAAATTTAAGCATAAATGTAGTTTTTGTTTATCTTATGAAACAATTAAAGCAGTTTTTATCATGGATTGATTTTGCTCAAAACATTATTTATTAACTGGAAACGTTAACTAAGGATTCCTTCTATTATTTTAGAATGACGAAGCCAAAGAACATTAGAAATTATCATAGTGTAAATACAAGACACCCTCTAAGAAAAGTCAGTGCCATCTAGTGGTTTCTTGCCAAATCCTATAGTTGTCTAACCTTTTTGAATTTTACTATATATCCATTTGAAAATAGCTACTTTTTGGGTGGTTTTTATCGGCAATCATTTCTTTTATTTTATTATATGCCAGCAAAACAGCGGCCTGGGTGCCATTTAAGGTTGTTGTTGGGGGGGGGGGGGGGTACAGGGAAATTGCTCTCGTAGATTATGAAAACACCTTTTTCATTCTTTCATTACAAAAAAAAAGAACAAAAAATAGAAACTTGCTGCTTTTATCTCGGATATTTGACAAGGCACTTTGGCCTCACCATTACTTTCTTATAATAGCACTACTGAACCGAAACAGAAAGCTGTTAGGACTTTCGTATTCAGGGTTTTGACTTACCAAATTATGCTGATGACATTTCTAGTCCTTAACCTTAAATAACAAAGAGTCAGTTTCCCCATTTATTATTGACCATGGCTGCATTCTAGGTTCAACAAAAAGCAACTAAAAGATACGAAAATGTAGTTTTTTTTTTCATTCCAGCCGACGTTTTATAGTAGGTGGATCAACAGAAAAGTAACTTTAAAACTTACTTAGTTAGTAACAATTACTAAAGATAGTTACAAGCATCTTTAGTGAAGTAACTTTGCATCATTATCATCATTGCCATTAATATCAGTTTGAAACATATTGGAGTATGATTTCAATGAGAGAGTAATGAATATTTTTGAAACTCACGAGGATTATACCCGTACAACTCAATAAGCCAGTACTTACTTCACAGGCGTTCCCGGATGTAACTTTATGTAAATTTTGTAGTTAAAATAAAGTTACTATGGTCCGCAACCTGGAATGCACCTCCTTTAGCCCTTAAACATGATCACCTTATTTACCTTGGAGTAAAAACTAAGAATAATTTGCAAGCAAACCCGGATTTCGTTTAACGATATTTTTACGAATAATGGAAGGAAAGTCAATGGCCTGTTTTGAAGTTTTTTTGAAATTTACAATTAGGCATCATATCCTAAATTGCACAATACAAAAAAACTAATAACATAAGGGGAAAATAAAAAATAATAGAAAAATAAAATACAACGCAACATCATAATGCAGTAGCCAAAGCTACTCCAAAGTACAAATGCTCTTTGGTTCAATCATATTCTAAAGGAAAAAAAACTAAGGGGTAATTTAGAAGCATTTAGAAGCATATTAGTGTATTAGTGTATAAGTAGTTGAAGTGTTCCTTTTTTTGGGTCATCCCAAACACGCTAATATGCGTCGGGACCTATTTTGATATTGTTGGTATTATATGCAGTTTTGTTTTGTTAGCATTATATGGAGATTTGTATGTTGTTTTTTTTTTTGTGACCCATTTGTTAATAAAAAAAAAAAAAAAAAAATTTTTGTGTTTTTGTTTAAAGTGAATTTTGCTCATTATTATAACTTTTTTTCAGTTTGTCGTGCATTAGGCATACCATCCCGAGTCATTACGAATTTTGATTCCGCTCATGACACTACAGCAAGTATAACAGTAGATGTTTTTGTGGATGGTGAGGGCAATCCAATCAAAGAACTTTGCAAGGACTCTGTATGGAATTTTCATGTTTGGAATGAGGTAAGAAACTTCAACAGAGAAAAATAGGAACAACTTGGATCAAAGTTGAGGAAAAATAGGAACACAGTTGATATCTTAATTCTGTTCTTTTCAATGGCTTGAAATTTTCCATAGGGGCACAAAAGAACCAATCAAAAGAACCCATCAAGTTTTAAAAGATAAGGCTATTCGGCTTCTCTTTCTAACGTGCGCTTATGATAAAATCATATAAATAATATCATTTTCTAACATTAATATGTCACTCACTTAAACCATTGAAATTAAAGCACATTTTTTTTACTGCAGAATTACAGGAAAGAAATCTTTCTTTTTCTCTTTCAAAACTAGGTTGTATTTACTTTGGTGAAACTTAGAGTTTAAGTTTTGACTTTAGTGTCGTGCAGTTTTGACTTTAGTGTCGTGCAGTTTTGACTTTAGTGTCGTGCAGTTTTGACTTTAGTGTCGTGCAGTTTTGACTTTAGTGTCGTGCAGTCTTGACTTTAGTGTCGTGCAGTTTTGACTTTAGTGTCGTGCAGTCTGTGGTTTACAAAAAAAGTGGTACTAATCAATCTTGCCTAGCTTTTTTCTCCCTCCGCGCTCGTTTCGACCTCATAAACAAAATTTCACACCCTATTTGGGGTGGAATTCTTTTTGGAATACTCTTAATCCCAAAAAGTTTTCTTTGACGTTTTTTACTTTAGAGTTGACGGAAGCTTACATTTACCAATGGCAATGTTGCATGTCTATGAACACGTCGTTTTGGTTGATTGTGTTTGGCTGTATTGTTTGTCTTCCGTGATTGAGTGGTAAGTAGGGCCAAGACCTCGTTTGAGTGCTCAACTGTTGGATTACTAAAGTAGGAAAATAGCTTCTTGTGTTTTTTTTACTCACCAAATAATCACCTTTGACACATTATATAATTGTTTTTTTTTTATAGCTGATTGTTAACAGAAGGTGCTCTCACCCATAGTTAAAATGAACTTAGACAGAAGATAACAGCCTTCTTTACCTGTATGAAAATTTTCCTTTTCGAATGTCTTAGTTTCTTAATTTGCTGTTCCAAGGGAGCATTTTGTTGAAGCTTGAATATGAAGCTTGATTCCACCTTGAAAGTTGTACCCACTTGCTTGCCTGCTTGAGCGGAGCTTTTTCACTCGAAAGCTGAAACAGGGCTAAAAAAAATGGAGGCTAGCTTAAATAACTTCTGATGATCCTCTTTCACATATATTATACGAGTTGACTAAGGGCTCGTACGCAGTGGGATGAGGCTAAAATAAAAGAAAAAAAATCTTCTTCGTCCTAGGAAAAGCTCTCCATGATGCGATGTTCCATTCGTCGATTCAGCCAAAGATCTATACTTCACTTTAAAACCACAGAGAAGTTACCCTTATCGCTTTCTCGTAACAAATTGAAATAGACAGTATAGAAAAAATAGAACAAAACCAATGTATTGCCCCTGCAACATAATTAGTAGAAATTTAACGCAGTGCTTATCTATTAATATTATAATGGCTTTCCATTAGCCATTAGAGTAAACTTATTCATTTGAATAAGAATGTAGTTTATGATTAAGTATATGAGTGGGTTTACTCCTCCAAAACACCTCACTATTTACGATAATGTTTTTTAGTAATTAAAAAAAAGCTTCTTATTGTTGTAGTTAAATGAACATAGTGTTTCAGGAGTCGTTCTTAAGGAATTGCAATAGTTCAAACTTTAGCGTAAAGAACGAGGTGTTTTGGAGGATTAACCTCCCTCATATAGGTTATAATTTCTTTTTTTTTTAAGTTTAATGTTGCTCCTTACTTTCAGTTGAAAAAAAATTATTTAATTTCTGATCTTGTTTAAATAATTTACCCTTGACAATTACCCTTAACATCTCCTCACGTAAAATTGAGGCGGCAATGAGAAAGCAAGACATAAGAAGAATTTCATATAGGAATTCGGGCAAATATCACCAGCGTAAAATTTCCCCTGAAAAATCTACCCCCTGGAAAATTCCCTTTCCATGAAAAATAATCCCCGTGGAAATCCCAACAGCAGAAATCCCCCACCCGAAAAATGTATGCATGCTCCCCAGTAACAATTACCATACGTAAACAGTGAGAAATTTCGTAACTTAAAGACCTTTCTCCTGGGGATATGGGAGGGTCATGATATCCCCATAGGCGTTGTTATTTGACTTTTATACTATGCTGAACAAAATGGATATCTCAAAATTTTGATCAGAGAATTTTGAGAAAAAAGGGTTTCCTAGTTGCCCTTGATCTGTTGGTCACTTAAAAAGGGCACTAAAACTTGTAATTTCCGTTCGGAAAAGCCTTCTCACGATTTTCTTGGACCCCTGGGTCAACACGATCACACCTGGGAATAAAAACAAAAAAAACAAACAAATAAACACGCATCCGTGATGTTTCTTCCGACAAAAATACAAAATTCCACATTTTTTCAGATAAGCGCTTGAAACCTCTACACTGGGGTTCTCTGATATGCTGAAACTGATGGTGTGATTTTCATTAAGGTTCTATGACTATTAAGGGGTTTTTCTCCCTTTTTTTCAAAAATCAGGTAAATTTTCTCAGGCTTGTAAACTTTGATGGGTAAGATTAAAATTAGTGAAACTTACATATTTGAAATCAGAATAAAACTCAAGTTCTTTTTTTGTATCTATTGGTTTCAAAATTCAGTTCTTTAAAAGTTCGGTTAATATTGAGCCGGGTCGCTCCTTATTTACAGTTCGTTACCACGAATTTTTTATGGATGGCCATTCCAAATCTCGCTTTGGAGAGTAGAAAGTAAATGACAAAATCCCACTATTTTTATGGGCAAAGATGGAGAAGTTAGGTGTGTGCACTCAGAATGAAGGAGGGCAAATAGTTGATTATGTATCACCTTATTTTTATAGGTATGGATGGAAAGGCCGGATATAGGCAATGGATATGGAGGATGGCAAGTAATAGACGCGACCCCACAAGAAAGGTCTGATGATAACAACATGTTTTGCTGTGGACCAGCATCAGTTGCTGCAATAAGAAAAGGAGAAGTTTTGAAGCCATATGATGGGGAATTTGTTTTTGCGATGGCTAATGCTGATCAGGTGTTTTGGAGAGATATAATGAAAATGATACCAAAATGAAGCTGCTTGGTCAGGACATTGACAAGTAAGACAATAAAAATGAATTAAGCTTTTCGTGACCATGATTCTAAAGCTATGTTAGAAACACTAGAAAAAGTCATAAAATACTTGTGGTTAATGGAAGAAAAGCTGTTTTTAATTCTTGCTGTTCCACATAATAAAAATACCTCTAAATATGTTTCTTTCATGGCTATGGCTAAAATTGGTGTTCGAGGTTCTCAATCAAAGTTATTTTCAAACCTTTGTTGTTATGAACTGTAAAGAACGAGCCCCATTTCGTAAACAAAAAAAAAGAAAAGATGTTTCAGACTTTCGCTTTCTTGGCTAAAATTGATGTTCGAAGTACTCATTCAACGTTCTCATTCATTCTCATACCTTTTGTTGTTATAAACTGTGAAGAACGAGCCCCATTTGGTAAACAAACAGAAAGAAAAGATTTTTCCAGACTTTCCGTTTTTTGGCTCAAATTGGTGTTTGAGGTTCTCATTCAAAGTTATTCTCAAACCTTTTGTGATAATGAGCTGTAAAGAATGAGCCCCGTTTGTTAAACAAACAGAAAGAAAAGATTTTTCCAGCCTTTTTTTTCTTGGCTAATACTGTTGTTCGAGGTTCTCATTCAAAGTTATTCTCAAACTTTTTCTGGTAATGATCTGTAAAGAATAAGCCCCGTTTGTTAAACAAACAGAAAGAAAAGATTTTTCCAGCCTTTTTTCTTGGCTAAGACTGTTTTTCGATGTTCTCATTTAAAGTTTTTCTCAAACTTTTTCTGGTAATGAACTGTAAAGAATGAGCCCCATTTGGTAAACAAACAGAAAGAAAAGATTTTCCCAGCCTTTTTTTTTCTTGGCTAAGACTGTTGTTCGAAGTTCTCATTCAAAGTTATTCTCAAACTTTTTGTGGTAATGAACTGTAAAGAATGAGCCCCATTTGGTAAACAAACAGAAAGAAAAAAAATTTCCAGCCTTTTTTTTCTTGGCTAAGACTGTTGTTCGAGGTTCTCATTTAAAGTTATTCTTAAACTTTTTCTGGTAATGAACTGTAAAGAATAAGCCCCGTTTGGTAAACAAACAGAAAGAAAAGATTTTTCCAGCCTTTTTTTCTTGGCTAAGACTGTTGTTCGAGGTCTCATTCAAAGATATTCTCAAAAGTTTTCTGGTAATGAGCTGTAAAGAATGAGCCCCATTTGGTAAACAAACAGAAAGAAAAGATTTTTCCAGCCTTTTTTTTCTTGGCTAAGACTGTTTTTCGAGGTTCTCGTTCAAAGTTATTCTCAAAGTTTTTGTGGTAATGAACTGTAAAGAATAAGCCCCGTTTGGTAAACAAACAGAAAGAAAAGATTTTTCCAGCCTTTTTTCTTGGCTAAGACTGTTTTTCGATGTTCTCATCCAAAGTTATTCTTAAACTTTTTGGGTAATAAACTGTAAAGAATGAGCCCCATTTGGTAAACAAAGAGAAAGAAAAGATTTTCCCAGCCTTTTTTTTTCTTGGCTAAGACTGTTGTTCGAAGTGCTCATTCAAAGTTATTCTCAAACTTTTTCTGGTAATAAACTGTAAAGAATGAGCCCCATTTGGTAAACAAAGAGAAAGAAAAGATTTTCCCAGCCTTTTTTTTTCTTGGCTAAGACTGTTGTTCGAAGTGCTCATTCAAAGTTATTCTCAAACTTTTTGTGGTAATGAACTGTAAAGAATGAGCCCCATTTGGTAAACAAACAGAAAGAAAAAAATTTTCCAGCCTTTTTTTTTCTTGGCTAAGACTGTTGTTCGAGGTTCTCATTCAAAGTTATTCTTAAACTTTTTCTGGTAATGAACTGTAAAGAATAAGCCCCGTTTGGTAAACAAACAGAAAGAAAAGATTTTTCCAGCCTTTTTTCTTGGCTAAGACTGTTGTTCGAGGATCTCATTCAAAGATATTCTCAAAAGTTTTCTGGAAATGAACTGTAAAGAATGAGCCCCATTTGGTAAACAAACAGAAAGAAAAGATTTTTCCAGCCTTTTTTTTCTTGGCTAAGACTGTTTTTCGAGGTTCTCGTTCAAAGTTATTCTCAAAGTTTTTGTGGTAATGAACTGTAAAGAATAAGCCCCGTTTGGTAAACAAACAGAAAGAAAAGATTTTTCCAGCCTTTTTTCTTGGCTAAGACTGTTTTTCGATGTTCTCATTCAAAGTTATTCTCAAACTTTTTCTGGTAATGAACTGTAAAGAATGAGCCCCATTTGGTAAACAAACAGAAATAAAAGATTTTCCCAGCCTTTTTTTTTCTTGGCTAAGACTGTTGTTCGAAGTTCTCATTCAAAGTTATTCTCAAACTTTTTCTGGTAATGAACTGTAAAGAATGAGCCCCATTTGGTAAACAAACAGAAATAAAAGATTTTTCCAGCCTTTTTTTTTCTTGGCTAAGACTGTTGTTAGAGGTCTCATTCAAAGTTATTCTCAAACTTTTTGTGGTAATGAACTGTAAAGAATGAGCCCCATTTGGTAAACAAACAGAAAGAAAAAACTTTTCCAGCCTTTTTTTTCTTGGCTAAGACTGTTGTTCGAGGTTCTCATTCAAAGTTACTCTCAAACTTTTTCTGGTAATGAACTGTAAAGAATAAGCCCCGTTTAGTAAACAAACAGAAAGAAAAGATTTTTCCAGCCTTTTTTTCTTGGCTGAGACGGTTGTTCGAGGTTCTCATTCAAAGATATTCTCAAAAGTTTTCTGGTAATGAATTGTAAAGAAAGAGCCCCATTTGGTAAACAAACAGAAAGAAAAGATTTTCCCAGCCTTTTTTTTTTCTTGGCTAAGACTGTTGTTCGAAGTTCTCATTCAAAGTTATTCTCAAACTTTTTGTGGTAATGAACTGTAAAGAATGAGCCCCATTTTGTAAACAAACAGAAAGAAAAAAATTTTCCAACCTTTTTTTTCTTGGCTAAGACTGTTGTTCGAGGTTCTCATTCAAAGTTATTCTCAAACTTTTTCTGGTAATGAACTGTAAAGTTAAGCCCCGTTTGGTAAACAAACAGAAAGAAAAGATTTTTCCAGCCTTTTTTTCTTGGCTAAGACTGTTGTTCGAGGTTCTCATTCAAAGATATTCTCAAAGTTTTTGTGGTAATGAACTGTAAAGAATGAGCCCCATTTGGTAAACAAACAGAAAGAAAAGATTTTTCCAGCCTTTTTTTTCTTGGCTAAGACTGTTGTTCGAGGTTCTCGTTCAAAGTTATTCTCAAAGTTTTTGTGGTAATGAACTGTAAAGAATAAGCCCCGTTTGGTAAACAAACAGAAAGAAAAGATTTTTCCAGCCTTTTTTCTTGGCTAAGACTGTTTTTCGATGTTCTCTTTCAAAGTTATTCTCACACTTTTTCTGGTAATGAACTGTAAAGAATGAGCCCCATTTGGTAAACAAACAGAAAGAAAAGATTTTCCCAGCCTTTTTTTTTCTTGGCTAAGACTGTTGTTCGAAGTTCTCATTCAAAGTTATTCTCAAACTTTTTCTGGTAATCAAACAGTTCGTGGTAACGAACTGTAAGTAAGGAGCGACCCGGCTCAATGGTAACCGAAACTCTAGAAAACGGGTTTTTGACACCAATAGATATATCAAAAGAATCAGATTTCAATGCTGATTTCAAATATATAACTTTCATCAAGTTTAAGGCTACCCATCAAAAGTTACGTGCCTGAGAAAATTTGGCTGATTTTCAAAAAAAAGGGGAAAGACCCCCTAAAAGTTATAGAACCTTAATGAAAATCACACCATCATATTCAGCGTATCAGAGAACCCTACTGTAGAGGTTTCAAGGTCCTATCTACAAAAATGTGGAATTTTACATTTTTTGCCAGAAGAAAGATCACGGATGCGTGTTTATTTGTTTGTTTGTTTTGTTTTGTTTTTTTTTTTTTTTTTTTTTCCCATGGGTGATCGTATCGACCCAGTGGTCCTAAAATATTGTGGGAGGGCTCATTGGAACGGAAATTAAAAGTTCTAGTGCCCTTTTTAAGTGACCAAAAAAAATGGAGGGCAACTAGGCCCCCTCCCACGCTTATTATTTTCCCAAAGTCACCCGATCAAAATTTTGAGATAGCCATTTTGTTCAGCATGGTCAAAAATATGATAAATATGTCTTTTAGGATGACTTAATCCCCCGAAGTTCCCAGAGGGAGGGCTAAAAGTTATGAACTTAACCCAATGTTAACATATAGTATTGGTTATTGGGAAGTATACAGAAGTTTTCAGGAGGTTTTTTTCTGGTAGTGGGAGGGAAGGGTGGGTCGGTGGTTATGTTGGAGGATCTGTTCATGAAGGAAGTTTTCATGGGGGAAGGGAAATTGCCATGAAGGGGGCGCCGGACTTGCCAGCATTATTTATTGGTTATTGGGAAGTATACAACCATTTTCAGGAAGGATTTTTTCTGGAGGGGGAGGGGGCTAGACGAGGGGGTTAATCTGGAGAATATTTCCGTGGAGGATGTTTTCTTTGGGGTAAGGGACATTTCTATGAAGGGGGCGCCGGATTTCCAAGCATTATTTAAAAAACGATCAGAAATTAAATAAAAAAAAAACAAGTTTTTTCAACTGAAATGTAAGAAGGAATATTAGAACTTAAAACGAACAGAAATTATAACGTATGTGAGGGGGTTCTCCCCCAAGTCAATACCTCGCTCTTTACGCTACAGTTTTTTTTTTAGTGCTTTCAAAAGAGCTATCTATTCCAATTAAACGGCCTTTGTGATTCAGGGGTTTGTGAATCAAATTTTTTTTTTAACTTTTAACGTACAGAGCGTGGTATTGACTAAAGGGAGAACCCCCTCATATACGTAATAACATATACGTAATAAAAAAAAAACAATAAAAAAACAAGCGATACGGCTCAATAGTAATCGAAACTTTTAAAAACGGAATTTTGATGTCAATAAATGTATCAAAAGAATGTGTTTATAATGCTGATTCTAAATATATAAATTTTATTAAGTTTAGTATTACTCATCAAAGGCTACGAGCCTGAGAAAATTTACTCGATTTTTTAAAGAGGGGGGAAACATCCCCTGCATTAACTAAAAAACGATCAGAAATTAAATAAAAAAAAACAAGTTTTTTAAACTGAAAGTAAGGAGCGACATTAAAACTTAAAACGAACAGAAATTATTCCGTATATGAAAGGGGCTGTCCCCTCGTCAACGCCTCGCTCTTTACGCTAAAGTTTTTTATTGTTTTAAAAAATAAAGTTGTGAGACAGAGTCAAACTTTAGCGTAAAGAGCGAGGCGATGAGGAGGGGACAGCCCCTTTCATATACGGAATAATTTCTGTTCGTTTTAAGTTTCAATGTCGCTCCTTACTTTCAGTTTAAAAAACTTGTTTTTTTTTATTTAATGAACTGTAAAGAATTAGCCCCATTTGGTAAACAAACAGAAATAAAAGATTTTTCCAGCCTTTTATTTCTTGGCTAAGACTGTTGTTAGAGGTTCTCATTCAAAGTTATTCTCAAACTTTTTGTGGTAATGAACTGTAAAGAATGAGCCCCATTTGGTAAACAAACAGAAAGAAAAAAATTTTCCAGCCTTTTTTTTCTTGGCTAAGACTGTTGTTCGAGGTTCTCATTCAAAGTTATTCTCAAACTTTTTCTGGTAATGAACTGTGAAGAATAAGCCCCGTTTGGTAAACAAACAGAAAGAAAATATTTTTTCCAGCCTTTTTTCTTGGCTAAGACTGTTGTTCGAGGTTCTCATTCAAAGGTATTCTCAAAAGTTTTCTGGTAATGAACTGTAAAGAACGAGCCCCATTTGGTAAACAAACAGAAAGAAAAGATTTTTCCAGCCTTTTTTTTCTTGGCTAAGACTGTTGTTCGAGGTTCTCATTCAAAGTTATTCTCAAAGTTTTTGTGGTAATGAACTGTAAAGAATGAGCCCCGTTTGGTAAACAAACAGAAAGAAAAGATTTTTCCAGCCTTTTTTCTTGGCTAAAACTGTTGTTCGAGGTTGTCATTCAAAGTTATTCTCAAACTTTTTCTGGTAATGAACTGTAAAGAATGAGCCCCATTTGGTAAACAAACAGAAAGAAAAGATTTTTCCAGTCTTTTTTTTCTTGGCCAAGACTGTTGTTCGAGGTTCTCATTCTGTGGCAATAAAGACTGCGCCTTTTGTGGCATTAAATATTGTGCCATTTGTGGCAATAAGGATTGTGGCAATAAAGACTGTGGCACCTGTGGCAATAATAATCGACTGCGCTAAATGTAATGTTAAGGGGATTTACCCTGTATACCGATCGCGCCAACTGCGCTGTTAAGGTTTAAAGCTGTGAACTTGCACTTATCAGTTCTCCGATCGTGCCACTTGTAACACTAAAGATTGTGCCATCAAGGACTGCGCCACAGCAATGGGGAGTAAGGTAAATGGGTGACCGCGCCACTCGCTGAACGCGATAAAATAAAATGCGCAACTATAATAGGTTGGAAATTCTCCAACTATCAATCCAGGAGTGTAACCTCGCTTCCTCGAGTTATCTCCTTGTCAATTACCTCTAATGTTATATAGAAATTAGATTCCTGGGAGCGTTACCAATGGAGTACAATTGAACTAGTTATCTACTGTGCGATTAGATACAGGCATATAATAATAACAAACACAAATAGGAAAGTAATAGTTTTATTGAGACTTACATTTTAGGTGTACAACAGTGCTTCACTTCAATTGACTACAATAGAGGCAGAGATAATAATGACCAAATCTCTACAATGACTGCCTAATGATAATTCTGACAAATGAATTCCCCGAAAAACACTTTTCTTCACTATATCAAACTATTCCTGATTCTGCGCCCTAAGAGCTATTTAACGATTGGCCCAACTCTTGTGGAGGCCCCGCTACCTAGTAACTATGTTTGCAAACTCACTTCATTATGCTAACAGCCCATCCAATAATTTGTTTTTAATATTTTTGATGATTTAACATTCATACTGCTATAATAACTTAAACTTCCCGTGAACTTTGTATCTAGTGATTTTTTTTATTGTCAAGCATCTTCGCGAAATTCAAAACCGATTAGCGTCGATGTTTGGCTGAGACTAAAATGCAGTTTTTCTTTTGCTGATTAAGAAGTTTTCTTTTTGAAACGGGATTTAAACTTAATTAGGGGAAGTTTAATTTATGTCGGAATTATCCTTAGAAGGAAAGAATTTTATTTTTTTTTTGTATTTTAAATATATCACATATTACTCACGGTACATATTACCCTTCCCATTATTTAATGACATCCCGTCATTAGGACTTGCTTGCCCTTGGGTTTTTGAAATATTCGCTATTTATTAGCTATTGGTCCTACGTAATTTTAATTGACATTGTATTATTTCATACTTTTATATAAGCTTAATCAGGAGTGCTAAAAACTTTCTCTATTACTTTTCTTATTTTATTATATATCCCTTTCTAAAGTTCATCTACCGGACTAAGATTATCTATGGTTCTAGCCTAGCTACTATAATAAAGATTTTTTTTCTACATCTAACACTAATGACTTTTACATTTCCAACAAGGTCGGGGCTATTCTACTTTTACTATAAGATTTTTTTGAAAATTCACCTTTTACAAGTTTTTTTTATTTTGTTAACTATAGGATAATTATGCTTCCTATCTACGCTAAATTAATGGGTAAATACATTGATTTTACATTAACTCTATCTAAGTAAATAGCAATACATATATATATATATATATATATATATATATATATATATATATATATATATATATATATATATATATATATATATATATATATATATATATATATATATATATATAATATATATATATATATATATATATATATATATATATATATATATATATATATATATATATATATATGAACGATTTAAAGTGTTCACTAAATTCACTGGTAATCATTAAAACATTTTCACTGGGTTTGTTCGTTATATAATTCTGATAATAAGTTATCGAATTTGTTTTTCAAAATTATTTTTTATCAAAACTATTAAAATGTGACATGTGTAAATTCACACCTATTTCATCACCTTACGTGTCTCTAAGCGTACTCACTCCTTCTGTTGTAAATTATGGTCCTTCACTCCTTTCGTCTTGGCAAAAATTTTAAAACACTTACAATATAATTTCTTCACAGAACAGTTCGAACATGGTTATATTCATCTTGGACGAAACGCTTTTTCTAATTGTGAAACGGGAAATGATACTCCCAGGTACAGGTGTGTGGAATTTTGATATCAGAGTTCATTCTCACCTGCTGTTTTTGGATAGTTCATAAGGTGCCTTATCGTTAAGGGGTTGAACACTGGGACTGCGTTGATAATAGATGGGTTGATTTTCTTCTCAGCATATCGTTCTTGGGATATTTTAAAGTACATAGAGAATGTAATTCTCGTATAATTAATTGTTCGTTTGTGCACTTAGACATTAAGTTCTCTTATAAAATTGTTCGTGCCTGGCTTGCGTCCATTAACTTTTGCGGTGATTCCTTGGTTAATCACAGGGGAATTGATGTTTGGATTTGGAATGGGTCGACATCAAACTTTAGTGACTCCTTCAACATATTGTCTTTAACTTGTGGGAGGAGTATGTTGTCACTGAGGGGTTAGTCACTGGGGTTAATTTTGGCTTCTGTAATTCAGTGGTTGGTTTCCAGGTCCATTTTTCAGAAATTATCTCGTAAAATTTATGGGATAACAGAGATAGGAACTTTTCGCATTTGATAGAGGTGATAGGATTGATTCCGAGAAATGGTCGAAAGGGATTCGACGCGTGAAGCTGTGACACATAAATAATTTTTGGGTTCATCAAATATCATAACTATACAGTCATATGGTACATGGGTCCATAAGGATTATCAAGGGTGATATTTATGTACTTATATCTTGTACTGGTCGATGGGGTTCTCAGGATTTATGTGTTTATATTGTTCGATAATGCACTGGATACTGAGATTCAAATATAGTGTTGCCTGATACATAATAGGGTTTGTGGTCGAGGAAACAACAATCAAAAGGTAGCTGTAATTTTCGTAAACGAAGCTAGGACGAGAATTGTCTGGAGTCTATGGTGAGTACTCTTCGTTGGTTGAGGTATGATGAAAATAAATGCTACTAGGTTGTATCTGCACTGGACTACGCATTGTAACGATCGATTTCCAATATGTCATTCCACTTCCTGTAATAAAAATAACGAGGCAGAATCACACGTTCTTTAAAACAAGTCGTCATAATACATAATGCATTTAATGGTTAACGTTAAAAAAATGACATTGTTACTTTAAATAAGGTCTCTTATTATTTTCCTTAGTATACGTTATTACACACGCTTTATCTTAATCTTCTTCAACCCTTATTTAATTCTACATTAGATTTAAAATAACCATTTAAACATAAGTCACACTACATCATTTAGTTTGAGGTCTCAGTTTACAACATATTTCATGCCTTCATTGTTCACGCACGTCCCTGCTGTTTAAGAAACGCATGTTGCAGCGTCGTAGCCGCACAGTTTTACGTAAACGACACTTAAAATGAGGGAACAAGACATAGCAAGGAAGAGTGGAGACCTCTATACCCACTCGTTTTCTAATGTCTTCCCTTTTTCTTGCTTAGACGTTCTCATGGGGTCCCGGGTTTAACTTCTGCGTTTCAGCCGTTTTCCCGTGTTTTTCCTTTGGGGTTTGCCTTCTTAATCTTCGGATTTTTCAATAATTAAAAGTCAGTAAGGTTCTCATGGTCAGGGAAATCGTGAGTACGAAACATACGGTCAGTAGTATGTTCCACCAAAAATTGTTTGAGAATAACCCGTATCTATTATCCACGTACGTTAGTCTCTGGTCTTCATTAGTAAATAGGGGGATCTGGGAATCTAATGCTTCTCTTATTTTTGTAAGCCTTAATGTCCCTTTATTCTTATCTATTTTGGATCATATTGAGGTTTTCATTTCCTCACTTTCTATATTGGGAATAGTGTACGACAGGTTAATTGCCTTAAAATTGATTATTTTATGACTTATTATATTTGTGCTTAGGAACTTCAATTCGTATACTATGTCATTTTAATTACTCTTATCTGTGTCTATGTACATCAAATAAATCAATAGATCGTTCGGAAAGTCTAGGTTTTCAACATATTCGATATATCTTTCTTATGCATTTTTTCACGAATTACTTTGCGACATCGTTCAGCTAAGGAAAGCGGATTATTTATGACTTTTATTGCTCTAAAAATTAATTGTATATGCGACGCATTACAAAATTTTTGTTCACGTACAATAATGTCAAAAGTATTGATATTATTGAATATTATTGAATATTTCCCTGGTTTAGATACTATTGAAAGTATTCCCTGGTTTTGATTTGTTTTACTCGTGAGCTAAGAGTTTTTAAATTATTATTCCTTTATGATGCATATCCATAAAAAATCTTTTTTTGTATTTTTAAGGGTATTTTAATCTTTCTGGTTTCTTAACCGTTCTACCTGACTGTTTCGTTACTTTTTCTTCTGTTTCTTGCGGTTGTTTTTAGGTTTTGCTAGCGATATAAGATCAAATTTTTGTATTGTTTTTTTTTTTCAAAAATTCTTGACCTTTTAATTTTGTTTCTTTTGCATGCGCGGCTGCTGAAGTCGGTTTTGATTTCCCTATTTCTTTAACTACTATATGGTCTGATTCACCGCCAGACTCTTCGGAACTGGTTTTCAATGATTCCCCATTAGAACCTTTAGAAGTGGCACCTCGCATTTTTGAGGTATCACCTGCCCTTCCTTCGTAAATTTCTACTCCTCTGGAAGTAAAAGGTTTATTCTCTAAGTCCTCGCTTTGAGTTTTCAACTCGGGAGACTTGAAAGACTCTTGAGAGCTTCGAGAGGAATTAAAAGTTTTTGCAGGGTCCCTCCACTGTTTAAATGCCATGTCTTCGGGGGGATGGGGCATTTTTTGCACTAGTGTGTCCCTCCATGAAGTCAATTGTTTGGGCTTAACCTTGGACACAGTTATATCATGATATTGTCCTTGCAGGTCATCCTTGGGGTTTTTATTCCTAGGCAATGTACTTTGACTCATTTTTATTGGGAAATTTATGAAATCCATAGCTTCTCGCAGATTTGTTTTCATTGAATCTTTGGGAGGAGTTTTCTTTACAATAATGCCCGAAATTTCTACCGCTCTGTTCAATTCCTCCTGCAATGACAGGGGCCTCTCTATTGGTGTTGCAGGGGAAACCAAATCGTCTGGAAATCATTTGGGGGGACAAGGGGTCGAAATTCTATAAGAGAAAAATTGTTTTTTGGAGATATCGTATAATGTAATTCTCCTGCGTTCTCCAATGATGAACTCTTTGGGCTTTTTGGAGTTTTTATTCTTACTGGTATTAGGGATTTTCTTTTAGGAATAACTAGATTTTTCATAGCTAAAAATTCTTCAAAGTTTTCCTCGTCACTATCATTCTCGAAATAGTCTTGCTTGAAATTAAAGGGTTTTAGCTCTGTCAATCTTGATTTAGGGGGCTCATTTTCTGCGTCTGACGAATCGGTAGACGACGGACGCGGTACCCATCTTTCTGGGAATTTGGCTCTTTTTATTCGGCTAACATGTGCCTTGTAAGTTCTTCCACTATCAGGGTTCACCATTTTAAAAGTAAAATCGTTATCATACTTTTTGACTATTCTGTATGGTCCAGAATATCTAGTGGAAAGTTTCTTGCCTTCCGCTTTTGCCTCATTTTTTAGGTAGACACAATCTCCTATCTTAAAATCTATGTTCCCCTTGACTTTGGGTTGGTTTCTTGGCTCTTGGTTTATTTTACATTTTTCCAACTCTTGCCTAACTATCTTATAAGTTTTCCTCATCCTATTTATGATTTCTTGTTTGTAATCCTCTGTGTTATTGTAATATTGCCGGGACTCAAAAATCTCATCATTCGAGATTCTAAAATTGCGACCAAATAGTAAATAAAAAGGGTTGTCTCTGGTTGTTTCTGAATAAGCAGTATTGATTATGTTAGTTAAATAAGGTAAGAATTGATCCCAATCGTTCCTGTTGTCCTTTGTATAAATGCTTAATACATTCGAAAATATTTTATGCCTATTTTCTATTTTACCATTAGCTTGTGGGTGGTAAGGGGATGTCACCAATTTCTCTATGTTAAGAAAACTCATTAAGTCTTTTGTTACTTTTGAAACAAAATTGCTTCCGTTATCACTTATAACCTTATTTGGAATGCCAAACTTTAAAAATAATTTCACTAACGCCTTACTCCTGGCGTACGCGCCTTGATTTTTTTAATGATTTTGCAAAAGTGAATCCGGAAAAGTGATCTATAACTGAAAGATTACAAGTATGGCCTCTGTTGGAAACAGGTAAGCCTCCACTGGTTCCATATAAATCAAATGAGACAATATCGAAGGGGAACTTCGCTACCGGGACTCTTCCCATTGGGGGTTTAGGATAGGCTTGGGGGTCTTTTCTAAAGTTACACGCTTCGCATGTACTTACAAATTCCTTAAGTTTTGTTACTGCCGACGGCACGCAAAAATATTGTTTTAATTTATGGAAAGTTTTCGTTACTCCTAGATGTCCACCTATATCTGAATGAAAATATTCGAATGCAGGTATTATTAAGTTTTGGGGTAATACAGGTATTATTGAGGTTTGGTTTCTATTTGCATCAGCAGTCACGATTCTGTAAAGTATTTCTTCATCAAGATCATAGTAAAAACTATCTATCTCTTTCTAAGAGTTTTGAATTTATCTGGTAACGCATCATCATTCACAAAATAATTAATAAGTGATACACACATTTCGTCCTTTTTTTATTTCTTTTTATATTTTCGAAAGACAAGGGACAATAGTTATCCTTATTTTCTTTTACTGTGTCTTTGACTTTGTTTTTCTTACATTTATGTTTACTCTTAGTATTGATAGCGTTAACTTCATTTTCCTCGGCTTCCGACGGCATATTTTCTGGGAATCTACTCAAAAAGTCCCAAGCTGCATTTTGTTTACCTTTTAAATATTCAAATTCGTAATCTAAATCTTGGATTTTCATAATACATATAGCTGGAATTCCCGTGGGGCTTTTAAATGTGCGCAGGTACTGCAAGCTTTTATGGTCTGATCGTAGTATAAATTTTCTACCAAATAAATAGTGTCTAAATTTGTCCAAGTGGTGGATTATAGATAATAATCTAAGTTTGTGGCGGAATAACTACTTTCGCCTTTTGATAAGGTTCAACTCGAATAGCATATAGCTTTTTCTATTTTTTTTTTTTTGATTAGAAGGTTCTTGTAAAGGATCAGGATTTCCTATGGGAATTATTTGCGAAAGAATAGCACCAATGCCTTTTGAACTAGCATCTGTTTTGACCACAAATTGTCTGTTTTAAAAATCAGGCAGCGATAATATTGGT
Organism: Artemia sinica; assembly: GCA_027921565.1. Lineage (NCBI taxonomy): Eukaryota > Metazoa > Arthropoda > Branchiopoda > Anostraca > Artemiidae > Artemia > Artemia sinica. The sequence continues at coordinate 48,115,335 of CM051267.1, forward strand.
TCAGAAGTCAGTGCCTTTTTGAGACGGTCTAGGGAAGTTTGAGCTTCCTGGGACCAGGTAACATTTTGGGAGTTCCCTTTAGTTAACTCCGTGAGGGGTTTCACAATTTGGGCGTAATTGCGCTCGAATTTTCTGAAGTAGCCAGTAAGGCCTAAAATTCCCCTTAATTCTTTCATAGTTCTAGGGGGTTTGAGGTTTTCAAGACATTTTATTTTATTTGGGTCTGGGGATACCTCTCCTTGCGTCATCACTACTCCTAAAAATTTAATTTTAGGTTGAAATGAATTTACTTTTTCAGGCCGGCATTTTAAATTGCCCTCTGAATTTCTTGAGCACACTAGCTAATGTTGCTAAGTGTTGTTCAGCGTTTTCTCCTACGCATATGACATCATCAGCAAAATGAATGATATTCTTTAATCCTCTTAATAGATGTAATAATGGTCTACATAGCGCGCTTGAACTTGTCTTAAGTCCAAAAGGTACTCTTAAGTATTCGTAGGAACCACATTCAGTTGTAGAAAATGCAGTTTTATGGACATCTTTTTCGGCTATTTTCACATGTTGGTAACCTTGGGTAAGATCCAAAGAAGTAAAAAATTTGTTTTTGTTCGAGATAGAGTCAAGGATTCCGTCTATTCTTGGTAAAGGAAATTTATCACTAACTACTTGTTTGTTAAGGGCTCTAAAATCTACTACAAGTCTTAGATCACTATTCTTTCTTGGTACCAAGACCACTGGTGCAGAATATGGACGGAATTATATTAGGGCGTATAATTTCCTTTTTTTAATTCATGAATTTTATTTTTTAACCACGCCATGTATTATTACGGTAGTTTGGATTTCTTGTGTTAGTGCCGGAAACTCGCGCTGACCGCAAATGCCGTTGGCTTGAAAAATTTTCATTTCCCGTCGGCAAATTTTCGGGATTTCTATATACCATTCTCGCATTATATTGGCTTTGGCGAGTATTTGGGTTTTGAAATCGATAAATAATTTGTCTATTGGGGGAGAGGATTGTACAAATTTGGTTGGTACGCGTTGTGAGGTACTGATTGGCGCAATCTTCCCTGGCTGTAGATTAGTGCACCACTGGCGCTAAAATTTGTTCTTCCGAACAAATGGTTGCCATAATTTTGCGTATTACCGACGGCAATCCTTGGTGTTCGATTGGGGACATAACGGCACTCTCTCGCGATATGCCCAACACGATTACAAAGTATAGCATCTTATTATTGTAGGGTTATTTTCATAACTAATTTGTTTGACGGGCTGAAAACGTACTGTTTTCTGCCTAGCGGGTTCTTGCGTTTTATTTCTTTGTGGCACTGGGGAATTATCCCTTGAACAGAAGTTTGTAGAAGCTTGATCGCCCTTGAAGGTCAGGTTTGCGTTTGATTCGCCTAGGCTATTTATTTTTCTTACTGTGATTTGCCACCATCGTAACAATTTCGATCATTCGACCCGCTTCCTGAACTGCAAGGTCCAACGTTTGGATGTTTTTGGATATTACCATTCTATATAATTTTGGGGGTAGCCCTTGCAAAAAGGCGTGTAGAATGATTTTTTCATACAATTCTCCTGCACCTTTTCCGAATTTTGCGTCTACTGAAAGCCGCATATTATGAAGATATTCTCTTATATTCTGTGTATGGTCAAAACATTTCATTCCGTGTTTTAATTTATTAGTTGAACTAGTTTCGATGAATCTAACTTTGAATGCCGTTAACAGTTTTTCTATTATATTTTTTGGCAAATTGTCATCACTCCCTATAGTATTTTCAATTTGCTTTAGGAAGGTTAAGGCCTGCCCTCTTAATATAAGTAGGAGCATACCGACTAAAGTTTCTAGCTCTGTTTTGTTAATTCTGAAAAACGGGGCCAATTGGATATTAAATTCGTCGATATCTGTTTGTCCATCGTATTGCAGAATAGATTTTCTTATCTCTACATTCATCGCGACCAACTTTTGCGCCATTAATAGTTGGCTTAATTCTTCTGACATTTTTGCGTTTAAATAACTCAAAATAAGTTTATTTTTTCACTTAACCTATTTGGGGGAGGCTATTTTCTCCTACGAGATATTTTAAAGGGTTTTCCTATAATAGCTTAGCGGTTATAGGCCTAATCACTTTTTTTTTATAAGTCTGTATCTCTCCAATGATATAAATTTAAATTACGAAGTTTGTAGCATAACTAGTTCGCATGTTTTCCTCGAAATTTACGACCGCGCCATTTGTGGCATTAAATACTGCGCCATTTGTGGCAATGGGGATTGTGGCAATAAAGACTGTGGCGCCTGTGGCAATAATGATCGCCCGCGCTAAATGTAATGTTAAGGGGATTTACCCTGTATACCGATCGCGCCAACTGCGCTGTTAAGGTTTAAAGCTGTGAACTTGCACCTTATCAGTCTCCGATCGCGCCACTTGTACCGCTAAAGATTGTGCCATCAAGACTGCGCCACAGCAATGGGGAGTAAGGTAAATGGGTGACCGCGCCACTCGCTGAACGCGATAAAATAAAATGCGTAACTATAGTAGGTTGGTAATTCTCCAACTATCAATCCAGGAGTGTAACCTCGCTTCCTCGAGTTATCTCCTTGTCAATTACCTCTAATGTTATGTAGAAATCAGATTCCTGGGAGCGTTACCAATGGAGCACAATTGAACTAGTTATCTACTGTGCGATGAGATACAGGCATATAATAAGAACAAACACAAATAGGAAAGTAATAGCTTTATTGAGACTTATATTTTAGGTGTACAACAGTGCTTCACTTCAATTGACGACAATAGAGGCAGAGATAATAATGACCAAATCTCTACAATGACTGCCTAATGATAATTCTGACAAATGAATGCCAAGAAAAAAAACACTTTTCTTCACTATATCAAACTAGTCCTGATTCTGCGCCCTAAGAGCTATTTCACAACTGACTCAACTCTTGTGAAGTCCCCGCTACCTTGTAATTATGTTTGCAAAATCACTAGATTATGCTAACTGCCCATCCAATTATTTGTTTTTAATATTTTTGATTATTTAACGTTCATACTGCTATAATAACTTAAACTTCCTGTGAACTTTGTATCTAGTGATTTTTTTATTGCCAAGCATCTTCACAAAATTCAAAACCGATTAGCGTCGATGTTTGGCCTTGACTAAATGCAGTTTTTCTTTTGCTGATTAAGAAGTCTTCTTTTTAAACCGGGATTTAAACTTAATTAGGGGAAGTTTAGTTTATGTCGGAATTATCCTTAGAAGGAAAGAATTTTGTTTTTTTTTTTTTGTATTTTAAATATATCACATATTACTCACGGTACAATTCAAGTTATTCTCGAACTTTTTCTGGTAATGAACTGTAAAGAATGAGCCCCATTTGGTAAACAAACAGAAAGAAAAGATTTTTCCATCCTTTTTTTTCTTGGCTAAGACTGTTGTTTCGAGGTTCTCATTCAAAGTTATTCTCAAACTTTTTGTGGTAATGAACTGTAAAGAATGAGCCCCATTTGGTAAACAAACAGAAAGAAAAGACTTTTCCAGCCTTTTTTTTCTTGGCTAAGACTGTTGTTCGAGGTTCTCATTCAAAGTTATTCTCAAATTTTTTGTGGTAATGAACTGTAAAGAATGAGCCCCAATTGGTAAACAAACAGAAAGAAAAGATTTTTGCAGCCTTTTTTTTCTTGGCTAAGACTGTTGTTCGAGGTTCTCATTCAAAGTTATTCTCAATCTTTTTCTGGTAATGAACTGTAAAGAATAATCCCCGTTTGGTAAACAAACAGAAAGAAAAGATTTTTCCAGACTTTCTCTTGCTAGGCTAAAATTTTAGTGTTCGAGGTTCTCATTCAAAGTTATTCTCAAACTTTTTGTGGTAATGAACTGTAAAGAATGAGCCCCATTTGGTAAACAAAGAAAAAGAAAAGATTTTTCGGACTTTCCCTTTCTTGGATAAAACTGGTGTTCGAGGTTCTCATTCAAAGTTATTCTCAAACTTTCTGTGGTAGTGAGCTGTAAAGAACGAGCCCAGTTTGGTAAAACAAACAGAAAGAAAAGATTTTTATAGGCTTTCTTTTTCTTGGCTAAAATTGGTGTTCGAGGTTCTCATTCAAAGTTATTCTCATACCTTTTATGGTAGTGAACTGCAAATAACGAGCCCCGTTTGGTAAAAAAAACAGAAAGAAAAGATTTTTGCAGACTTTCCCTTTCTTGGCTAAGATTGTTGTTCGAGGTTCTCGATCAAAATTATTCTCAAACCTTCTGTGGTAATTAACTGTAAGGAATGAGCCCTGTTTGGTAAACAAACAGAAAGAAAAGATTTTCACAGACTTTCCCTTTCTTGGCTAAAGCTGGTGTTCGAGGTTCTCATTCAAAGTTATTCTCAAACCTTTTGTGGTAGTGAAGTGTAAAGAACGAGCCTCGTTTGGTAATCAAACAGAAAGAAAAGATTTTTCCAGATTTTCTCTTTCTTTACTAAGATTGTTGTTCGAGGTTCTGATTCAAAATTATTCTCAAACCTTTAGGGGTAATGAACTGTAAAAAATAAGCCCCGTTTGGTAAACAAACAGAAAGAAAAGATTTTTCTAGGCTTTCTTTTTCTTGGCTAAAATTCGTGTTCGAGGTTCTCATTCAAAGTTATTCTCATACCTTTTATGGTAGTGAACTGCAGAGAACGAGCCCAGTTTGGTAAAACAAACAGAAAGAAAAGATTTTTCTAGGCTTTCTTTTTCTTGGCTAAAATTCGTGTTCGAGGTTCTCATTCAAAGTTATTCTCATACCTTTTATGGTAGTGAACTGCAGAGAACGAGCCCCGTTTGGTAAGCAAAGAGAAAGAAAAGATTTTTCCAGACTTTCCCTTTCTTGGCTAAGATTGTTGTTAGAGGTTCTCGTTCAAAATTATTCTCAAACCTTTTGTGGTAATTAACTGTAAGGAATGAACCCTGTTTGGTAAACAAACAGAAAGAAAAGATTTTCCCAGACTTTCCCTTTCTTGGATAAAGTTGGTGTTAGAGGTTCTCATTCAAAGTTATTCTCAAACCTTTTGTGGTAGTGAAGTGTAAAGAACGAGCCTCGTTTGGTAAACAAACAGAAAGACAAGATTTTTCGAGATTTTCTCTTTCTTTAATAAGATTGTTGTTCGAGGTTCTGATTCAAAATTATTCTCAAACCTTTAGGGGTAATGAACTGTAAAAAATGAGCCCCGTTTGGTAACAAACAGAAAGATAAGATTTTTCCAGACTTTCTCTTTCTTAGCTAAAATTTGTGTTCGAGGTTCTCATTCAAAGTTATTCTCATACCTTTTATGATAGTGAACTGCAAAGAACGAGCCCCCTTTGGTAAACAAATAGAAAGAAAAGATTTTTCCAGACTTTCCCTTTCTTGGCTAAGATTGTTGTTCGAGGTTCTCGTTCAAAATTATTCTCAAACCTTTTGTGGTAATTAACTGTAAGGAATGAGCCCTGTTTGGTAAAAAACAGAAAGAAAATATTTTCCCAGACTTTCCCTTTCTTGGCTAAAGCTGGTGTTCGAGGTTCTCATTCAAAGTTGTTTTCAAACTTTTATGGTAGTGAAGTGTAAAAAAAAACGAGCCTCGTTTGGTAAACAAACAGAAAGGAAAGATTTTTCCAGATTTTCTCTTTCTTTACTAAGATTTTTGTTCGAGGTTCTGATTCAAAATTATTCTCAAACCTTTAGGGGTAATGAACTGTAAAAAATGAGCCCCGTTTGGTATACAAACAGAAAGAAAAGATTTTTCCAGACTTTCTCTTCTTGGCTAAAACTGGTGTCCGAGGTTCTCATTCAAAGTTATTCAAAAACTTTCTGTGGTAGTGAGCTGTAATGAACGAGCCCAGTTTGGTAAAACAAACAAAAAGAAAAGATTTTTCTAGGCTTTCTTTTTCTTGGCTGAAATTAGTGTTCGAGGTTCTCATTCAAAGTTATTCTCATACCTTTTATGGTAGTGAACTGCAAAGAACGAGCCCCGTTCGGTAAACAAAGAGAAAGAAAAGATTTTTCCAGACTTTCCCTTTCATGGCTAAGATTGTTGTTCGAGGTTCTCGTTTAAAATTATTCTCAAACCTTTTGTGGTAATTAACTGTAAGGAATGAGCCCTGTTTGGTAAACAAACAGAAAGAAAAGATTTTCCAACACTTTCCCTTTCTTGGCTAAAGCTGGTGTTCGAGGTTCTCATTCAAAGTTATTCTCAAACCTTTTGTGGTAATTAACTGTAAGGAATTAGCCCTGTTTGGTAAACAAACAGAAAAATAAGATTTCTCCAGACTTTCTCTTTCTTGGCTAAAATTGGTGTTCGAGGTTCTCATTCAAAGTTATTCTCATACCTTTTATGGTAGTGAACTGCAAAGAACGAGCCCCGTTTGGTAAACAAACAGAAAGAAAATATTTTTCCAGACTTTCCCTTTCTTGGCAGAGATTGTTGTTCGAGGTTCTCGTTCAAAATTTTTCTCAAACCTTTTGTAGTAATTAACTGTAAGGAATGAGCCCTGTTTGGTAAACAAATAGAAAGAAAAGATTTTCCCAGACTTTCCCTTTCTTGGCTAAAGCTGGTGTTCAAGGCTCTCATTCAAAGTTATTCTCAAACCTTTTGTGGTAGTGAAGTGTAAAGAACGAGCCTCGACTGGTAAACAAACAGAAAGAAAAGATTTTTCCAGATTTTCTCTTTCTTTACAGAGATTTCTCTTTCTTTTACTAAGATTGTTGTTCGAGGTTCTGATTTAAAATTATTATCAAACCTTTAGGGGTAATGAACTGTAAAAAATTAGCCCCGTTTGGTAAACAAACAGAAAGAAAAGATTTTTCCAGCCAGATTTTCTCTTTCTTTACTAAGACTGTTGTTCGAGGTTCTGATTCAAAATTATTCTCAAACCTTTAGGGGTAATGAACTTTAAAAAATTAGCCCCGTTTGGTAAACAAACAGAAAGAAAAGATTTTTTCCAGACTTTCTCTTTCTTGCTAAAACTGGTGTTCGAGGTTCTCATTCAAAGTTATTCTCAAACTTTCTGTGGTAGTGAGCTGTAAAGAACGAGCCCAGTTTGGTAAAACAAACAGAAAGAAAAGATTTTTCTAAGCTTTCTTTTTCTTGGCTAAAATTGGTGTTCGAGGTTCTCATTCAAAGTTATTCTCAAACCTTTTGTGGTAGTGAAGTGTAAAGAACGAGCGTCGTTTGGTAAACAAACAGAAAGAAAAGATTTTTCCAGATTTTCTCTTTCTTTACTAAGACTGTTGTTCGAGGTTCTGATTCAAAATTATTCTCAAACCTTTAGGGGTAATGAACTGTAAAAAAATGAGCCCCGTTTGGTAAACAAACAGAAAAAAAGATTTTTCCAGACTTTCTCTTTCTTGGCTAAAATTGGTGTTCGAGGTTCTCATTCAAAGTTATTCTCATACCTTTTATGGTAGTGAACTGCAAAGAACGAGCCCCGTTTGGTAAACAAACAGAAAGAAAAGATTTTTCCAGACTTTCCCTTTCTTGGCTAAGATTGTTGTTCGAGATTCTCGTTCAATATTATTCAAACCTTTTGTGGTAATTAACTGTAACCTTTGTGGTAATTAACTCAAACCTTTTGTGGTAATTAACTGTAAGGAATGAGCCCTGTTTAGTAAACAAACAGAAAGAAAATATTTTCCCCAGATTTTCCTTTTCTTGGCTAAATCGAAGTTCTCATTCAAAGTTATTCTCAAACCTTTTTTGGTAGTGAAGTGTAAAGAACGAGCCTCGTTTGGTAAACAAACAGAAAGAAAAGATTTTTCCAGATTTTCTCTTTCTTTACTTAGATTGTTGTTCGAGGTTCTGATTTAAAATTATTCTCAAACCTTTAGGGGTAATGAACTGTAAAAAATGAGCCCCGTTTGGTAAACAAAGAGAAAGAAAAGATTTTTCCAGACTTTCTCTTTCTTGGCTAGAACTGGTGTTCGAGGTTCTCATTCAAAGTTATTCTCAAAATTTCTGTGGTAGTGAGCTGTAATGAACGAGCCCAGTTTGGTAAAACAAACAGAAAGAAAAGATTTTTCTAGGCTTTCTTTTTCTTGGCTAAAATTGGTGTTCGAGGTTCTCATTCAAAGTTATTCTCATACCTTTTATGGTAGTGAACTGCAAAGAACGAGCCCCGTTTGGTAAACAAACAGAAAGAAAAGATTTTTCCAGACTTTCCCTTTCATGGCTAAGATTGTTGTTCGAGGTTCTCGTTCAAAATTATTCTCAAACCTTTTGTGGTAATTAACTGTAAGGAATGATCCCTGTTTGGTAAACAAACAGAAAGAAAAGATTTTCCAAGACTTTCCTTTTCTTGGCTAAAGCTGGTGTTCGAGGTTCTCATTCAAAGTTATTCTCAAACCTTTTGTGGTAGTGAAGTGTAAAGAACGAGCCTCGTTTGGTAAACAAACAGGAAGAAAAGATTTTTCCAGATTTTCCCTTTCTTGGCTAAAGCTGGTGTTCGAGTTCTCATTCAAAGTTATTCTCAAACCTTTTGTGGTAGTGAAGTGTAAAGAACGAGTCTCGTTTGGTAAACAAACAGAAAGAAAAGATTTTTCCAGACTTTCTCTTTCTTTACTTAGATTGTTGTTCGAGGTTCTGATTTGAAATTATTCTCAAACCTTTTGTGGTAATTAACTGTAAGGAATGATCCCTGTTTGGTAAACAAACAGAAAGAAAAGATTTTCCAAGACTTTCCCTTTCTTGGCTAAAGCTGGTGTTCGAGGTTTTCATTCAAAGTTATTCTCAAACCTTTTGTGGTAGTGAAGTGTGTAAAGAACGAGCCTCGTTTGGTAAACAAACAGAAAGAAAAGATTTTCCCAGACTTTCCCTTTCTTGGCTAAAGCTGGTGTTCGAGTTCTCATTCAAAGTTATTCTCAAACCTTTTGTGGTAGTGAAGTGTAAAGAACGAGTCTCGTTTGGTAAACAAACAGAAAGAAAAGATTTTTCCAGACTTTCTCTTTCTTTACTTAGATTGTTGTTCGAGGTTCTGATTTAAAATTATTCTCAAACCTTTAGGGGTAATGAACTGTAAAAAATGAGTCCCGTTTGGTAAACAAACAGAAAGAAAAGATTTTTCCAGACTTTCTCTTTCTTGGATATAACTGGTGTTCGAGGTTCTCATTCAAAGTTATTCTCGAACTTTTTCTGGTAATGAACTGTAAAAAATGAGCCCCGTTTGGTAAACAAACAGGAAGAAAAGATTTTTCCAGATTTTCTCTTTCTTTACTAAGATTGTTGTTCGAGGTTCTGATTCAAAATTATTCTCAAACCTATAGGGGTAATGAACTGTAAAAAATGAGTCCCGTTTGGTAAACAAACAGAAAGAAAAGATTTTTCCAGACTTTCTCTTTCTTGGATATAACTGGTGTTCGAGGTTCTCATTCAAAGTTATTCTCAAACTTTCTGTGTCAGTGAGCTGTAAAGAACGAGCCCAGTTTGGTAAAACAAACAGAAAGAAAATATTTTTCTAGGCTTTCTTTTTCTTGGCTAAAATTGGTGTTTGAGGTTCTCATTCAAAGTTATTCTCATACCTTTTATGGTAGTGAACTGCAAAGAACGAGCCCCGTTTGGTAAACAAACTGAAAGAAAAGATTTTTCCAGACTTTCCCTTTATTGGCTAAGATTGTTGTTCGAGGTTCTTGTTCAAAATTATTCTCAAACCTTTTGTGGTAATTAACTGTAAGGAATGAGCCCTGTTTGGTAAACAAACAGAAAGAAAAGATTTTCCCAGACTTTCCCTTTATAGCTCACTACCACAGAAAGTTTGAGAATAACTTTGAATGAGAACCTCGAACACCAGTTTTAGCCAAGAAAGAGAAAGTCTTGAAAAATCTTTTCTTTCTGTTTGTTTACCAAAAGGAGCTCATTTTTTACAGTTCATTACCCCATAAGATGTGAGAATAATTTTGAATCATAACCTCGAACAACAATCTTAGTAAAGAAAGAGAAAATCTGGAAAAATCTTTTCTTTCTGTTTGTTTACCAAACGAGGCTCGTTATTTACACTTCACTACCATAAAAGGTATGAAAGGTATGACTTTCCATAAAAGTATAACTTTCCCTTTCTTGGCTAAAGCTGGTGTTCAAGGCTCTCATTCAAAGTTATTCTCAAACCTTTTGTGGTAGTGAAGTGTAAAGAACGAGCCTCGTTTGGTAAACAAGCAGAAAGAAAAGATTTTTCCAGATTTTCTCTTTCTTTACTAAGATTGTTGTTCAAGATTCTGATTCAAAATTATTCTCAAACCTTTAGGGGTAATGAACTGAAAAAAATGAGCCCCGTTTGGTAAACAAACAGAAAGAAAAGATTTTTCCAGACTTTCTCTGTCTTGGCTAAAATTGGTGTTCGAGGTTCTCATTCAAAGTTATTCTCATATCTTTTATGGTAGTGAACTGCAAAGAACGAGCCCCTTTGGTAAACAAACAGAAAGAAAAGATTTTTCCAGACTTTCCCTTTCTTGGCTAAGATTGCTGTTCGAGGTTCTCGTTCAAAATTATTGTCAAACCTTTTGTGGTAATTAACTGTAAGGAATGAGCCCTGTTTGTTAAGCAAACAGAAAGAAAAGATTTTCCCAGACTTTCCCTTTCTTGGCTAAAGCTGGTGTTTTGAGGTTCTCATTCAAAGTTATTCTCAAACCTTTTGTGGTAGTGAAGTGTAAAGAACGAGCCTCGTTTGGTAAAAAAAACAGAAAGAAAAGATTTTTCCAGATTTTCTCTTCTTTACTAAGATTGTTGTTCGAGGTTCTGATTCAAAATTATTCTCAAACCTTTAGGGGTAATGAACTGTAAAAGATTAGCCCCGTTTGGTAAACAAACAGAAAGAAAAGATTTTTCCTGACTTTCTCTTTCTTGGCTAAAATTGGTGATTGAGGTTCTCATTCAAAGTTATTCTCAAACCTTTTGTAGTAGTGAACTGTAAAGAACGAGCCCCGTTTGGTAAAGAAACAGAAAGAAAATATTTACAGACTATCTCTTTCTTGGCTAAAATTGGTGTTCAAGTTTTTTTTAGTTTTAATCAGTCAATGACCACAAAACCCCCATAAAACTTTTATTCTGCAGCATAACATCTTTTGAGCTGTCATAGCCAAATTTATGCAAGTTTCATCTTCTACAGACTAATTATAAAACCCATGTTTCAAGGTTTTAGGGATACCAGATGGGGGTTGGTTGTAATTTCGCCTCAGATTTTGGATTATATATGTTTCGTATTTTCATTGAAAAGTATTAGAAAAAACTAGAATGAATGCTCCAAATTTTCAAATGTGTTTTCTGTGTCTTCATTAAAAAATGGAGGAAAAGTCCTTGCCTTCCCCCTACATTTCTTAGATTGGTATCACTGTAGGGTTGCCAAAGAGCAAAAGAAACGAATTAGAGAGACAATACAAGTTCGTATGAGAAATAAATAAAAAATACCATCTACCGCTATCCAGCAAAATCATGGTATTTCGGCTGTACTGATTCAAACAACGCTATTGCTTGTCAAAGTTCTATCTATTGACCATGTTTTAAATATAACACTTTTGATCAACTAGTCTGTATCTTATATCTTATTGGGCTTTCAAAATAATAGAGCGGGTTCTCTTACTTCCAAAGCAGGCTATATATTCTTTTTTCATTATTCATTCATTCTGAAATAGAGAAATGTCTAGAATTTTGAAATTTCGATATTAGAATTGTTTTATCGTTTCTTGAAGGCTAGATAATAATTTTCGTTTGCAAACAATTGTTTGTCAGTAACAACTGAATACCTCAGATGTGTTTCTTGGTTTTCTCGTTTACTCCCAAAACTTTAATGCATTATTCAATTTAAAAAAAACAAAATTTTTTTAACTGAAAGTAAGGAGCGACATTAAAACTTAAAATGAACAGAAATTATTCCGCATATGAGCAAGGCTGTCCCCCTCCTCAACGTCCCGTTCTTTACGCTGAAGTTTGTCTCTTTCTCACATCTCCACTTTTTAAAACAATAAAAAAATTTAACGTAAAGAGCGGGACATTGAAGAGGAGACAGCCCCTTTCATATATGGAATAATTTCTGTTCATTTTAAGTTTTAATGTCACTCCTTACTTTCAGTTAAAAAACGTGTGTTTTTTTTAATTTAATTTTTTAACATTTTTGAATTAATGCAGGTTTTGAAGATTGCTCATCGCACATAAATAATCAAAACAAAAATTTGAATCACTGATGAGTATAGCCCTATTATTTGTAGGCAACATGGCAAATATTGTTAAACCGAATAGTAAATAACAGACTAGCAAAACCTACTGGAGTACTAAAGGCCGTTTAATAAGACTAATAAACTCTTTTAAAAGTTATAAAAAAAACTTAATCGTAAAGAGCGAGGTATTCAGTAGGGGATGAGTCCCCTCATATGCGTAATAATTTCTGTTCGTTTTAAGTTTCAATGTTGCTTCTTACTTTCAGCTGAAAAAAACTGTTTTTTAAAATTTAATTTCTGATTGTATTTTTTAAATAATTCTGGGAAATCTGGCTCACCCTCTATGGAAAATTCCCTGCCTCCATGAAAAATTTCTCCATGGAAAGATCAACCCACGTAACTTTCCTCCCTCCACCAGAAAAATCTCCCCGAAAACGTCTATATACTTTCCAATAACCAATACTATATGTAAGCAATGGGCAAAGTTCATAACTTGCAGTCCTTCCCCCGGGACTGTGGGGGATAAAATTGTGGGAGGGTGACTAGCTGCCCTCCAACAATATTCTGGTCACTGGGCACTAGAACTTCTGATTTCCGATTAAATGAGCCCTCTCCCGATCTTCTTCGATTACTGGTTCAATACGATCACCCTGACAAAATTTTCATCAAGTGTCATTAAATGTTTTTAATTAAGATTGCTTGATGTTTTCTGTAATCCCCTCCCTTGATCCCTCCACTCCACCAGAAAATATCCCTCCTGAAAACGTCCGTATTCTTCCCAATAATCAACACTATATGCAAAGAATGGGCACAGTTAATACCTTGCAGCCCTTCCCCCGGGGACTGTAAGGGATTAAGTCGTCCTCAAAAACATAGTTTTTAGATTTCTCGATTATGCTGAACAAAATGGCTATCTCAAAATTTTGATCTGGTGACTATGGGGAAAAAATGGGTGTGAGAGGGGGCTTAGTTGCCCTTCGTGTTTTTTAATGGCACTAGAACTTTTAATTTCCGTTCGAGTGAACCCTCTCGCGACATTCTAGGACCACTGGGTCGATACGATCACCCCTGGGAAAAAAGCGAATAAACACGCATCCATTATCTTTCCACAATCAGCATAAAAATCCAATTCTTTTGATGTGTCTATTGGTATCAAAATTCCGTTTTTTAGAGTTTCGGTTACTATTGAGCCGAGTCGCTCCTTACTTACAGTTTGTAACCACGAACTTTTTGATAAGAATAGTAAAGTAAGATGCATTTATTTGGTTTATTCATTTAGTCTACTTGTTTATTTTATCTGCATTAATTTATCATTTGTTTTTTTTCCTTTTTTTTCTGGTTTTACGTGCTTGGCATTGAAGAGTATTTTTAAAAAATATATTACTTGCCCTTGTTTTTTTTTTTCTAGAATTGGTCAGAATATTAGCACAAAAGAAGTTGGGAGGTTTGAACGTCTAGATGTCACGCAGGAGTATAAGCCAGATGACGGTATGTATAATCTTAAGAATACGAGAAACTTACAAAAGATAAAACTGGCACTGGTGCTGGAAAGAAGAATCACCAACACCTTTTACCATTTGGCAACTCTGTTTGAGCCAAACGGCGGCATACTTTTCTTTTCAGATGGCTTAAAATGCAGGAGAGGGTAAAGAAAGCAAACTTCTGAAAGCTACTTCGCTCATCAAGATTTTCCGGAACTAACCTAGACCTAATTAGGCTGAGTAAATTTTGATTAAATGCAATTCTCGAAAATGAAAAAAATTCTGATCAATTATCCCTTACAGGGAAACTCCCCCTTTAGTCCTATAATATTGTGGACTAATCATAGCAAATATTCCTTTTTATTTGAAGTTCTGGCTAATTTTTGAGAAGTTACCCAGGCGCTATTATATATTTTCAATATCCTCATCCTAAGATATAGCTGAAACAAAATATTTTAAAATTAATTCATAAATAAATTTTTAATTCAAGAAATTTCTTTACCCATTCTTTCCCTCCAGTAATAAATAAGGTGAAAATACGGTAATATTAAATCAATAAAAAATAAATTTTGGTCAAAAAAGAATATTTTGATCATTGTATTTACTGTCATGATTAATAGTTTTACCCATTGGTTATACCTATTTTCACCCAAACGACCTAGCTAATTTTTTTCTAATTGTGTATTATTTTGTTATCTTATTATATTTGCCAGCTTTGTCAGCTAAGGTTTGCTAAGGTTTGCCAGTTTTATATTTTTACAAGGTTTTACCCACCTTAATCAGCATTACTTAAAAAAGTTAGTACTAAAAAAGGCTTGGTTGGCGGTATAGGCTGCGCCATAAATGGAATATGTAAAGAAATAAGATTTTAAGAAGTAAAAACAAAAGCTTCGGTTTCAGATTTATCTCTTAATATTTTTATCTTCTTAGATGTTTGGGCCACGAGGACCCCGATCTACAAGAGTAGATTGAAAAAAGGTATTTCAATCTTTGCCCAATTTCGGGCAAATTTGGTAAAGGTAAAAATACAGGTTTAATTATAAATTACAGGTAAAATTACCGGTAAAATTATAAATTACGGGTAAAAGGAAAATAATGAAAGCAAAACTAATGGTTTGATAAAGGTAAAAATTTTGGTAAAAATAGCAAAGGATTTGGGCAAATCCAAGATTTGCTCAAAAATGGGGCCTGAAAAAGGGACAAAATGTTTGTTGCCGAACGGCTAGAAAATTATATCTGTAATTTCTATGACCAAGGGGACCCCAATGCACAAGAAATTTAGGCTACAGATATACCCCACCCCCCAAAATATGTAACCAAAAGATAGGCCAAAATTTTTTCTCCATCATCGGATTGAAACTTTTGTCTATATTCTTAGGCAATTGGAACCCCGGTAATCATAAAGTTGGAAACATAATTATTAATTTGTTAAAAAGGGCATTTTTGTTTTCTGATCGGCTTTAAACTTACATCCGTAATCTTTGTAAGTAGCGCTGACCCCTCCGTGCCAACTTTTTTCTAGCTTAGAGTAAAAAAGGAAAAAAAAAAAATAGTGGGAAATGAGGCTGAAATAGTGCAAATCATCTTTTCCTGACCAGCTTGAAACTTACGTCTGCAAGTCTCTGGACCAAGGGGGCCCTAATGTATAAAATATTTTTTAAAAACATTTATAAAATATGGAATATTTATAAAATATTCCAATTCCAATTGGGAATTGGAAGTGATGAATTTGATTCACCTAAAAATAGTCGCTACTGATGTCGCTACTGATTGTTCAGACGTATTTATTTTGATCATTCTAGAACAAAAAAGTAAAGGACCCGTGACACCCAACAGTGAGTCCATAAATTCTTAACCTCCGATTTGGCTTGAAAACTACATCCCATAACTGCATGAAACAGGCAATCCCCAACACAAAAAAAAATAAACAATTTTTAGCCATATCATATTTTGATGCCCAAAAATTGGCCCAAAACTTGTTTCGTCTCTGATAGGCGTTAAACTTACGGGGCAAGTAAATAGGCCAGGTTTATTTCAATGAAGACAAAATATTTGAAAACAAATTCAGTTGTATCGATTTGAGACGCCGGAATCAGAACCATACAGTTTTGTTTTATCTTATAATCTAAAAATTTCTAGGTATGTAGAAAGGACCAAAGCCGGTCTTCCTAGTCCAGTAAACCAAGAAATGAAAAAAAAATAGTTTGTATCAATTCGCGATACAAGAATGTAAGAATTTGTTTTCTATATACGTGTCTCAAAAATTAAAGGAAATATAAAGGTATACAAGAGGATTCCAATGTAGACGAAAAATATAGAAAACAAAGTTTGGTTTGATTCGTTACCCCCGAAACAAGTCTGTTCTTTCATCTTTGATTGGCTTGCATTTTATTGGGCGTGTAAACTAGATAAACATACCTACTAAAAAATACGTATCGTGCAGATTCATGACGCCCAAACTTGGGTTAATTTTTTTCTTCAATCGTCCTGTAACTTACTAAATATGTAGACAGGACTAAGGGGAACTCAGCGAGTACAAACACTTTAAGAGAAAACTATGGTTATACTGATACATGACTTCAAAAGTCATGAATTCCAAATTTTCCGATTCAAAAAATAAAATTTTCCACTGCCGCTAAACAAAATGCTTTTTCTAAGTGACCTAGGCTCGCATTGATTAAATATTTTATCAGTCAAAACGTAAAGTAAAAAAAGATGTTGATAAAAATAAGTGATTAAGACAAGTCTGTATCAAAGAGTGTTTACAGGGTGGGGGTCAAGAGGATTTTAAGAAGACTTTAAGAAGACTTGATAGAAGACAAATTATGCAGTCACATGAATTGAAGATGCCCACCTCCCCATTGATTCTTAATTTCAAACTAAAAATTTTGTCAAAAAACTATTGGACCAAAGTACGGCAGAACAAATATTTTCATTGATAAAAATTGCCTAAAATTAGCCTAAATTAGCATGAATTACATTAATTAGCCTAAAATTAAATTTAGCCTACATTAATTAGCCTAAAATTAAATTGCGAGGCAAAATTTAGATCAATTTTTAAAATACTTCCCGAAATACAATTTTTCAAAGGAAAGTAAAGTGTGAGGTAAACACTACGAGCAGGCACGCAGTCATATAATTAGTCAAGTAATATGTCCCTTTTTTATATAAATAGAGATTAGAATGAATAATCAAGCTCAAATTGAAAATGAGCAAAATTACTACCAATAAAACAGGGGCTTCTGCCTCCTTAAGCCCTTTAAAGGCCATTGTGCCATTTGCGCTTTTCCCAGCGGTAATCATATTGGCCCGGCCGTCTTAGAATATCGTGAGAGGGCTCATTCGAATGGATCGAACGGAAATTAAAAGTCCTAATGCCCTTCTTAAGTGACCAAAAATAATGGAGGGCAGCTAGGTCCCCTCTCCCACCCCTTTATTTCCCAAATCATCCGATTAAAATTTGAGATAGCCATTTTGTTTATCATAGTTGAAAGGGTCAATAACTATGTCTTAGGATATAACATGGACCCCCTCAACCCCAGGGGAAATGTCTTTAAGTTTCTTTAAGTTTTATTGCTTTCTCTTTTCCGTCTCAATTTTACGCGTGGAGTTGTTAAGGGTAATTGTCTTGGGTAATTTTCACCTGGATTGAATTGTCTAGAGAATATATGCGTGGGGAGGGTATTTCTCCGTAGAGGGGGGGGGGGGTCAGATTCGCTGAGATTTTTTAGAAAAGGATCAGAAATTATATTTTAAAAATAAGTTTTTTTCGACTGAAAGTAAGGAGCAACATAAAAACTTTAAACGAACAGAAATTATTACGTATATGAAGGGGGTTACCTCCTCTTTAACACTTCACTCTTTACGCTACAGTTTTAATTTTGTCCCAATTCTTTAAGAATGGCTCCTGAAACACAAGAGTCGTTTAATTGGAACAATAAGAAGCTTTTTTCAAAAGCACTAAAAAACTTTAGTGTAAAGACCGAGCTGTTGACGAGGGGGCGACCTCCCTCATTTACGTAATAATTTCTGTTCGTTTTAAGTTTTAATGTTGCTCTATACTTTCAGTTGAAAAAACTTGTGTTTCTTATTAATTTTTGTTTGCAGTTAAGTGCGAATGACACACTCCAAAAGGTTCGAGAGTCCCTCTCCTTTGTGTGATAAACTCTGTTTGTATTAAATATAAAAAAAAAGTTTATTTTAGCCGAAAGTAAGGAGCGACATTAAAACTTAAAACGAACTGAAATTATTCCGTATAGGAAAGGGCCTGTCCCCTCCTCAACGCCCCGCTCTTTACGCTGAAATTTGACTCTTTCTCACAACTATACTTTTTAAAGCAATTAAAACTTTAGCGCAAAGAACGGGACGATGAGGAGGAGACAGCCCCTTTCATATACGGAATAATTTCTGTTCGTTTTAAGTTTTAATGTTGCTCCTTACTTTCAGTTAAAAAAAACTTGTTCTTTTTATTTAATTTCTGAACGTTTTTGAATTAATGCAGGTTTTGATTTTGGCTCACCGTACATGAATAAATAAAACGAAATTTACATATTAATTTTACTTTTTTCGCCCTAAACGGCTTTCTCAAAATTTTGATCGCCTAATTGTGAGGAAAAAGGGGCTGGGGAGGGGGACTAGTTGCCTTTCAATTTTTTGTGGTTACTTAAAAAGGGCAATAGAACTTAATTTTATTAAGCTTAATTTTATTTGCGAACGTTTTTATTAGTAATAAGTATACATAACTTACGAAGTAACTTACGTAACGAAATTCTATATTCGATATAATTTTATTACGTATATGAGGGGGTTTGCCCCCTCGTCAATGACTCGCTCTTTACGCTAGATTTAAAATTTTGTTCCGATTCTTTAAGAATGACCCCTGAATCATAAAGTCCGTTTAGTTAGAATAAATATTCCTTTTGAAACTACTAAAAACACTTTAGCGTAAAGAGCGAGGTGTTGAGGTGGGGAGAAACCCTCATATGCGTAATGATTTCTGTTCTTTCAAGTTTTAATGTTGCTCCTTACTTTCAGTTGAAAACTTGTCTTTTTATTTAATTTGTCATTGTTTTTAAATAATACTGGAAAATCCAGCGCCCCCTTCATGGAAATTCTCTTCCTCCGTGAAAGATTCCTCTATGGAAAGATCCTCCCATATAACCCCTTACTTTTTACCTGCCTCCACCCCCATCAGAAAAAATCCTTCCTGAAAACGTCTGCATACTTCCCGATAACTAATACTATATGTAAACAATGGACGAAGTTCATAACTTGCAGCCCTTCCCTGAGGGACTGTGGGAGATTAAGTCGTCCCCAAAGACATATTTATTGGATTTTTTTGACTATGCTGATCAAAATGGCCATCTAAAAATTTTGATCCGGTGACTTTGGGGAAAAATGAGCCTGGGAGGGTGCCCAGTTGCCCTCCAATATTTTTGGTCACTTAAAAAGGGACTAGAAATTTTAATTTCCGTTCGAAGGAGCCCTCTCGCGACATTCTAGGACCACTGGGTTGATAAGATCACCCCTGGAAAAAAAAACGAAAATACAAAAAAAAAAAAAAAACAATAAACACGCATCCGTGATCTTTCTTCTGGTAAAAAATACAAGATTCAATTTTTTCAAACAGTTCGTGGTAACGAACTGTAAGTAAGGAGCGACCCGGCTGAATGGTAACCGAAACTCTAAAAAAACGGAATTTCGATACCAATAGATACATCAAAAAATCAGATTTTAATTCTGATTTCAAATATACAAATTTCATCAAGTTTAATTTTACCCATCAAAAGTTGAGCGCCTGAGAAAATTTGGCTGATTTTCGAAAAAAGGAGGAAAGACCCCCTAAAAAATATAGAACCCTAATGAAAATTACACCATCATATTCAGCGTATCAGAGAACCTTACTGTAGAGGTTTCAAGCTCCTATCTATAAAAAATGTGGATTTTCCATTTTTTGCCAGAAGAAAGATCACGGATGCGTGTTTATTTGTTTTTTTTTTCTTTTCCCCAAGGGTAAGCGTATTATCCCAGTGATCCTAGAATATCGTAGGAGGGCTCATTGGAACGGAAATTAAAAGTTCTAGTGTCCTTTTTAAGTGACCAAAAAATGGAGGGCAACTAGGCCCCTTCCACGCTCATTTTTTTCTCAAAGTCACCCAATTAAAATTTTGAGATAGCCGTATTGTTCAGCGTAGTCGCAAATCTAATAAATATGTCTTTTAGGATGACTTAATCCCCCACAGCTCCCAGGGGAAGGAATGCAAGTTATGAACTTTGCCCATTGCTTACATATTGTATTGGTTATTGGGAATTATACAGACATTTTCAGGAAGGATTTTTTCCGTGGGGGGGACTGGAGGAGGGGGTTACTCGGGAGAATCTTTCCGTGGAGGATATCTCTTTGGGGTAAGGGACATTTCTATGAAGGGGGCGCCGGATTTCCAAGCATTATTTTAAAAAACGATCAGAAATTAAATTAAAAAAAAACAAGTTTTTTCAACTGAAAGTAAGAAGCAACATTAGAACTTAAAACGAACAGAAACTATTACGTATATGAGGAGGTTCTCCCCCAAGTCAATACCTCGCTCTTTACGCTACAGTTTTTTTTTAGTGCTTTCAAAAGAGCTATCTATTCTAATAAAACGGCCTTTGTGATTCAGAGGTTTGTGAATTAAATTTTTTTTTAACTTTTAACGTAAAGAGCGTGGTATTGACTAAAGGGAGAACCCCCTCATATACGTAATAACATATACGTAATAAAAAAAACAATAAAAAAAAAACAAGCGATACGGCTCAATAGTAATCGAAACTTTTAAAAAAACGGAATTTTGATGTCAATAAATGTATCAAAAGAATGGGCTTATAATGCTAATTCTAAATATATAAATTTTATTAAGTTTAGTATTACTCATCAAAGGCTACGAGCCAGAGAAAATTTACCTGATTTTTTAAAGAGGGGGGAAGCATCCCCTACAAGTGAAAGAATTTTAATGAAAATCACACCGTCAGATTCAGCGTATCAGAAAAACCCAATACATAGGTTTCAAGCTCATATCTGCAAAAATCTGCAACTTTGTATTTTTTGCCAGAAGAAAAATATACGAATATAGAAGTTCGTTACGTAAGTTAATTTGTAATTTACGTCAGAATCAAATTTAGAGACAGCCATTTAGCAAAAGAAAGTACAATTTTTATGCAAATTTTGTTTACTTATTCAATTACGGTGAGCCAAAATAAAAGCTGCATTAACTAAAAAAACGATCAGAATTTAAATAAAAAAAACAAGTTTTTTAAACTGAAAGTAAGGAGCGACATTGAAACTTAAAACGAAAAGAAACTATTCCGTATATGAGAGGGGCTGTCCCCTCCTCAACGCCTCGCTCTTTACGCTAAAGTTTGACTCTGTCTCGCAACTTTATTTTTTAAAAACAATAAAAAACTTTAGCGTAAAGAGCGAGACGTTGAGGAGGGGACAGCCCTTTTCATATACGGAATAATTTCTGTTCGTTTCAAGTTTTAATGTCGCTCCTTACTTTCAGTTTAAAAAACTTGTTTTTTTTTTATTTAATTGCATATAGGAGCTTGAAATCTCTACAGTAGAGTTCTTTGATGCGCTGAATCTGATGGTATGATTTTTATTAAGATTAATTAAAAAAAACTTTTTCCCCAAAATAAGTTTTTTCAACGAAAAGTAAAGAACTCCATTAAACAAAAATGAGCAAAAATAAAATCAAATAATCTACCAAGCGCGAAACTATCACAAATTAGCATCGATAAATAAATGAAACACAAAAACGAACAGAAATTACAATTAATAACAGAGTCGAACTCAAAACAAGCGGAAATTAACACAAGTTGGGCTAAAGACCCCTATGCCTTCCCTAGGGTAGAACAAAATTTGTACTTTACTGAAAAAAAATATAAGTGTTTTTACTTTTATAAATTTAATAAAAGAAATAATATTAACAGTTTGATTACTATATATAAGTATATGTATATTAAACTGGCAATGCACATTCATTTGTATGAATTTTGTTCTGGCCTTGGGAAGGCGTGGGGGTTTTGAGCCCAACTTATGTTAATTTCTGCTCGTTTTGAGTTTGACTCGGTAATTTATTTTAATTTATATTCGTCTTGCGTTTCATTTATTTGTTGATGTTGATTTGTGGTAGTTTCACGCTTGGTAGATTATTTGATCTTATTTTAGCTCATTTTTGTTTAATGGAGTTCTTTACTTTTATTTGAAAAACTTATTTTTTGGAAAAAGTTTTTTTAATTAATTTCTGTTAGTTTTATATTGACATAGTCTTTTCAGCAAAAAAGAAAATATTACTTTAAATCTTTTCGCTTCTTTTAAGACTTTATAGTTTGGCCTGCTATTTGTATGCTGGACGAAAATTTTCAGCAATTTTTAAACAACATGCACCCTTTTAAAAATCTGGACACAAATAGTAGTGTTTAATTTAGTTTC
This sequence comes from Artemia sinica, assembly GCA_027921565.1. NCBI lineage: Eukaryota > Metazoa > Arthropoda > Branchiopoda > Anostraca > Artemiidae > Artemia > Artemia sinica. The sequence continues at coordinate 48,137,427 of CM051267.1, forward strand.
ATACCTCCTCTAGTTGACCTGAAATGGAAAAACATGATACCATTCGCAAAAAAATCTGTTTACTTACTTTGATGGCTAGGATACACTTACGCTAATTTGATTTGGTTAAATTTTAAGAGCAGAAGTAGCCCCCAAAGTTTGAACCCTTGCCCTGAAGGCTGTGGGGGGTCAAAGACATAATTTTCAGAACTTAAAACTACGCTGAATAAAATGGCTAGCTCAAAATTTTGATTAGATGTGTTTTGGGAAAGGTGGGCGTGAGAGGGGGTTAGTTACCCTCCAATCACATTCGACTATTAAAAAGGGCACTAGCCCTTTGAATTTCCAATCGAATGAGCCTTTTTTGAAGTTTCTACGACAAAGCCTTCTATAAAAAACCTTATATGCCCCCAGGGTATAACTTATAACCCCTGCCCTGAGGGCTGTGGGGAGTGGCCTCCTTAAAACATAATTTCTATCTGGAAATCAACAACGCTGAACAAAATGGCTATCTCGAAATTTTGATTGGATGTGTTTCGGGAAATAGTGGGCGTGGAAGGGGTGTTAGTCGCCTTCCAATCACTTTCGACTATGAAAAAGGGCACAAGCCACTCCAGTTTCCGATTGAATGAGCCCTTTTCGAAGTCTCTACGACACCTTCTTCGATACGAAGTGCCCTGCGCTAAAGGAAAAAATTAATAAGCAATACATTGTGCCAACATCGTTCGTATATGCCCCCAGGGCATAACTTAAAACCCTTGCCCTGAGGGTTGTGGGGTGTTTTCTCCTTTGAAATATATTTTCTATCTGGAAATCAACTACACTGAAAAAAATTGCTATCTCAAAATTTTGATTGAATGTGTTAGGGAGAATGATGGGCTTGGGAGGGGGATAGTTGCCCTTCAATCACTCTCGACTATTAAAAAGTGGACTAGCCACTGCAATTTCCAATCGAATGAGCCCTTTTCGAAGTTTCTACTCCTTCGATACGAAGTGCCCTGGTATGGATAAAAAAATAATAAATAATCCATTGTGCCAACATCGTTCTTTACTTAGGCAGCGCGATTGCGCGGCCTATGATTCTATAGCTTTAGGTGTTTCCCCCTTTTTTAAAAAATAAGGCAAATTTTCAAAGGCTCGTAGCTTTTGATGGGTAAGAATAAATTTGATGAAAGTTATATATTTAAAATCAGCATAACGGATTTGTGAAGGATTTGCATAGGTCTAGTTGTTAAAGTTTTGTATTTAGAGTGGGGAGTTAAGGAGGCAGCATCCTCCATCTCACGTACTATAATAATGTCCCTTTTTTACTTTCACTTTAAAACAATAATTTTGATCATGTTTAAAGTTGGTACATCGTATCCCTCATTTTTCATTAACTAAACTGTTGCCTTAGTTACTTAGTAAACACACATCATATGTAAAAAAAATAGATAACATCAACATATGGTCAACACATCTCAAGATCCAAAGTCAGAACTCAACTATTTTCAGATTAACATGAACAATACATGAAAGTGTCTAATTTAGTAAGTAAGTAAGTTTATTTGTAACCCGCAATATAAAATAAATGCGGAGTAAAAAAAAAAAAAAATATTATCCACATAATAAGGACAACACAACATAAATAACTTAACAATATCCATAGAATCACTAATCTGGAAAAAAAAAATAAATGAGGGGATCACTGACACATATCTTCCTTGGAGTATTGGTCCTCAGATCCTTAGCGTGTTGTCAAGCAGAAATAGAGGGTCAACAAGTCCAAAATGAGAAATAATCTTGTGATTTTTGTACCACCTTGGCAAATATTGTAGGAATTTACAATATTTAAAATAGCCTCTCCTTAGCTGAAGACGGTCTTTTTTGCGTATTAGAGGCTGCAAACCGGAAAGAAAAAGAATTGCAGGAGAACAAAAACTATGGTAAAGTTTACATAAGCCTCGGCGGCTGTACCCCCCTCTATTAGGCGAGATTTTACCATATGAGAATCGAATGCACTGCAGAGCACTGGCAACCAGAGACGAGCCTGTAGTCGAAAGTGTATCAGAAAAAGTAATCCCAAGCCATTTCAACTTTGAGACACACTTGAGTAGCATTGTACCCACATGTAAAGAAGGAGCAGGGTTAGAAGTATTAAAATACAAAAACTCGCATTTTGAAGCATTTACAGGAAGCCAAATCATACTCAAAGCATTAATCAGAACATTTAGGTTCTTTGTGAGGCCTGACCTAGTATGACTAACTAGCAGAACATCATCAGCATAGGCAATGTGACTAACAGCAGTATTTTCTACAAACAAAGTAGGAGACAGCATTCGCAAACAGTCCGCAAGCACAGTTTTTAAAATATATGGAGACAGCACACCACCTTGCCTGACCCCTTTCGTTACTGAAATAAGCTCGGATATATCAGAAATCCATTTTAACCAAACCACCGAATTGGAATACCAATATTGAAGAACTTTTACTACGGAAGAATTAACTCCTGCTTTAACTAAGCAGTGAAGCGCTTGCGAATGTACAACGTTGTCAAAAGCGCCCGAGATATCAACCGAGCAAAAATAAAGTGGCCTTTTTTGCATTTTTGCCGATACTAGCAACTGACCAAGTATATGATGGGCTTGAGAACAACCAAACCGGCTCTGAACCCAACTTGATAATCAGAAAAATTGCATTTAGTCAAAACTTCAGGCAATACAACATACTCAAACAGCTTGCTCATGAAACAGGACACTGTAATTGGTCGATAACTGGGACACTGATCTGCTTCCTTTCCCTTTTTATAAACTGATGTTACGATTCCCGAAAGAAAACTATCTGGAACTAACGACTGGGCTAAACACATCTGGAATAGGAGCTGAATGTGTGTTAACAACAATGGACACTTAATGGTGAAGTGACTGTAACACAGACCATCCATATCAGGAGCACTTGATTTCTTATATTCTTAAAAGCCCAATAGATATCACCACTAGATATTGACAATATATGGACTTGTCGAAGAACTCGGGGAACAGTATTATGCAATTAGGAAGAAAACATGGACTGGATAAAATGATTAAATGTAGAAAAAACACGAGCAAAATGTGCAACAAAATCACTGATTTTGATAATCGAAACGGTAGCAGGCACACACTTGCTGCTACTAATTACATTGGACCAAGACTTCCGATCTGAGAGGCCATCCAAACCATTCAGGCGGGCTTGACGCAAAGAAGATCTAAACTGACGTTTCAAATTTTGTTTAATTTTAAATACTTCACTAGACTTGGCCGATCACAAGCAATCCAAACGCGAAGCCAAAACTTCGCGCGTTGTTTAGCTTTCTTCACTTCTGGGCACAAATTCCATAACGGTTTTCTGGTGCCAAATCTAACACGTTCAACAGGAACTGAAACTTAAGCAGCTGACTTCAAACAATGCACAATCTGGTAATAGTAACAATTTAAATCAAGCTTAGCTGTCGGTGACCTTACAGAGGTTTGTAAAAGGTGAAAAGGCACTTTCAGGCTTGATAATAACGAGCAAAGAACATACAAATAAACTTCAGAATTTACTCGTTTCCAATTTGGCTTATCAAACCATTTATTATGGTAAGAAAAACGGTTATAAGCCAGTAGAGCAGGCGACTCAATTTCACAAGTTAAAGGCAAGTGATCATCCTCAATTTTATCATCCAAAACAATGATAGGAGGAACCACGAGAGATCCCTTTGAAACTATAATATGATCAAGGTTTGATCTAGAGCCATCACGGTTATGAATGTAGGTAAACTGTTTATCTTTATTGACTAACTGATAGCCACTAGGCAAAGCATCAAAAAAAACAGGTCACTTCTTTCAGATTGGGACAAAAGATTGGCATTAATATCACCAGCCACAATCCAATTTAATCCCTGATTGGTCACTCTTAGCAGAAGTATCCTGAGTTGCTTACAAGAACCTACGAAGGCAGATAGGGAAGAAATCTTCTTGCGATTGCATGGCATATAGGCATTGATGAGGACCATATTACCGCATTTTATTGCCAGTGAATTATGATCAGAGAAATAAGCTCAGGTTTCTTAGCGAGGCGAACTAAAGTTGCAAGGCCCCCAGAGGGTCGACTGCGCGTTTTTTTAGCTTCACGTACAAACGTTTGGTGGGTGGGTGACAGTTTAAGAGTATCTGTATTGGCTTTAGTTAGAAAATGTTCCTGTAGGAAAACTATATCATAATCAAGAAGCTCATCAATAAGAAGATCTTTGTCTTTGGTTCCGTTAATATTAATTGAAACAAAGCGAAATCTATTGCCACTAATAATCATTTTTTATCCTTATTCAGAGGTTTTTTTCAACACTGGGCATCTGAGACTATAGGAAACATGATTTCCCCCGCAGTTGGCGCAATTCGGGCTTTCAGTGCAAGGATTATCACGTGTGTTACAATGTCCAGCAGCGCACTGTGAACGCTTTTGATTAGTCGATGGGAGTGGGCCATTTCCGACAATATGGTTCGGCGATTGACAAAGGTAGCATCTAGGAGGTAACTTCTGAAAACGTATAATTTTAAAAAGCTCGTATCCAAAACACAAACCTTCGTTTATAGCTTTATTTAAGGCAGAATCGTCTAGAAATTCAAGGCGGAAGGATCCGGAACTTCCAATTTTAGTTGCATCAACGAGACCGGGAATCATACTAATAAGCTCTGATTTTTTGCACAACAACAGGGATGTTTTTACTCACAATACCAAGCACTTTTTGATTAAGGACATAAGTGGATACATTTAGCTGACTAATTGCAGCGGCGGCAAGAGAGACGGCTGAGGCCTTATCTCGGGTATGGACTACCCACCTTTTCTTGACAACAGGATCAGATCTCACACTTACGATACCATCATGAACATCCAGGGTATCAAGGGTCTGTTTGCGCTCAATAGGATCTTTGAGGTCAGTAAGTGGGTTTTTTAGAATAACTGCATAGGACGGTTTTGAAGAGACAGTACATTCTTGTATTAGCGACGGAGCACAACCAATTGTTCCTGGCAGGAGATTTCTCACACATTCAGACAAAGAGCGTAGCTAAGAAAAACAGGAGTTTACACGGTAACTTAACGCACAAAAAGTATCAGCAGGAATAAGTGGTACTTCACTAGGGTGGCGGATAACAAAGACTGGCATACCAACATCATCAGCATCATACTTTGCAATAGTATTGATAATATCGGAGACACTATTAATAAACGCATTTGTACCCGCTCTCTTAGGCTGAATTTCCCCAGGATGGCAAAACAGGAAGATTTGCCTCCTTGCTTCAGAAACCTGGGCGAGCGTGAAAAATTCAGACATATCTTTCTTCATAATATCTGCAGAAAAGCCTTTTTCGATACTATTTTGGACAAAATTCAGAACAGGACAATAAACGAGCATTCCAGCGGTCCACGCCATCAGCACCGAATGCTGAATACATACAGAATGAAGGAACCTAGGAACAAGGGAAGTGTGAGGACCCCCTCAACTGTCCCCCGCAATTTACGGGTAACTTAATACCAGCTGGTACAATACGTCGCTTGCGGGAGGCTCCGTCCCCTCTTCTGCTATTTCCCAGTACGCTTCTTAACGATAAGAAATCAAAACTGGCGCTATAGAAAATTGATACTATAGATGGCGTGCCAACCTACCCAAGAAAGATATAGACATAGAAATAGGTTTATTAAGATCGAACAGCGTAGCCATGGCTAATTTATGTCGTCTTTACAACAATATGAGAAAAAAAATACAAATAACACTATAATAACACTAACACGTGAATACAAATAACACTAAGTCTTGTTGTATGCTTCTACGAAAAAGGGGACAAACGTTTTTTGTAGCGGTTGGTCCTGCAGACCGGGGGTTGTAGCTTCGACTGGTATCTGGCTCTTTGGTTAACAGGAGCATCAGGTGAGAGGATCAGTCTGTGATGGGGCGAAGATAGCAGTGACTTGCCGAGGGACATGATCAGTGATAATCGTCTGTCGCTGAGAGATTCAAGGTTCAGTTCTTGCAAGAGTTTGTTGTAGTCGTCACTTCTGTTACCAACGATTATGTTAACAGCTCGTTTCTGCAAAGATTCAAGGTCATCGCAAAGGTAGTGGGTGCTCTGGACAAAAGGTCCCCAGACAGCGACGGCGTATTCGAGTAGAGGTCTCACATACGTAATATAGGCATTTTTAGGCTTTGAGTGTCACAGCCAAACCTGCGCATCAGGACTAGGGTCTGAAGTGATACATTGCCAGCCTTAATAACCTTCTCCACGTGTTCGGTGAATGTGCAGTCCATCGATAATGTGACTCCGAGGATTTTTGCAGATGGAACAACAGGGAAAGGGACTTGCGGGAATTCCAGATCACATTTTAAGGGGCAAAACCTGAGGATCATTGATTTATCTGCATACAGTGTCAGCTTGTAACGTTCACAGTCCTCAGAGAAGGATGCCAGAAGGGTCTCGCTGAACTGACGTTTGATTACACCTTCTCTCACGAGGTATTTGAGGACAAATGATAAATCGTCGACGAATTTGAGTCGCTCTTTGAAATTCTGAAGGAGGAAGTTGATGAGGGAGATAAATATGAAATCAGCAAGTCTTGTACCCTGAGGGGCTCCACAGGTAAGGTTAGACCAGTATGAGATCAAGTCACCTTCAAACAATGGAAATACACACTGCATTCTGTCCTGAAGGAAGCTCATCACTAATGCAAGAGACCGCTTCTGTGCGACCATTGCTCACATATTTTTTGCTGCCGTAAGATGACAAATCAGGTCAAATGCCTTCCTGAAATCAGCGAGAGATAGGTCGATGAAGGTACTGCCCTTGTCAAGCCACTTAAAGATAATGCCAACTAGGCGCACGAGGTATATCGAGGTATTGCAATCTTTTAGGCCGCCATACTGGTAACGGTCTATGTTTTCCCACGTTTGCTTGAGCAATTCACGCAGGATGAATGTCTCGGTGACTTTTGCAAAGGTAGATGTGATTGATATCGGTCGTAACTCGTTGCAAGATTTGGGTGTTTTAGTCTTCGGTATAACACGCACAAATCCGAGTTTCCAGCACGACGGTAAAGTTGACTGGGCGAAACATTTTCTGATGATGTGTCCAAGTGGCTTGGCCGGGAAAAGAGAGAACTCTCGTATAAACCTTATAGGCAGCTCTTCAGGAAAAGAGCTACTGGATGGACTCAACTTGTTCAGCTCTTTGAAAACTTGATACTCAACTATTTCGATTTCACCTTCGTCAGGGCATATTGACAGTAGATTCTCTATTTCAGTGTTAGTTGGGACAGGAAAGGATGTACAAATGTCAGTAAAGTAATTGTTGACGTCATTTGCACTCACGAGTGACCCATCATCGTTCAGAATACGGATACTGGATGATACTATTTTTCCAGCAATCTGCCTTACTAGACGGTGCCATTTACGGGGATTCTTTTTAATTTCAGGGTCCAAAAGGGATTTTCCGAAGGACTTTCTTGCCTCGCGACAAAGGCTAACGATTTTGTTTCTTAATAATCGTAACGACGTTGCGGCACCACTTGACTGCCTTACAGTGGTTTTTTTTGCGAATCAGCTGTTTTATATTTGGAGTGATCCAGGGCTTGTCAGATTCGCTCACGACAAATTGCTTTTCCGGGAAAACTTCTAAGTATTTGTCATAGAGTAGGGACTGAAATATTTCTGCTTTCCTGTTGACATCGCTTTCGTTGTATACTTCGCTGAAGCAGTGAGTACCGACCCACATTCCGTACGTATTAATAACAGACTTCGTGATAGGTCTCCGGAGTACTTTTGTTTTCTTAAGCTTCCTGATTTCACTTTTTGCCTTCATCAGCAGAGTGTCATGGTCCGATTTGCCCAATGGCCCGTTCGAAGACACGTCTTTCTAATATGGAGCAAGGTTTTTAAGAATAAGGTCAAGGGTGCTCCCGGTCACATGGGTGGGTATCTTGACCACTTGTGACATACCCAGCGTATTAGCAAGCCATTGTTTCTTTGTTTGGTTGAAGTCACCAGCTATTATGAAGCCCGGGCGGCTATTCTGCTGACGTAATGTATCTAACGTAGACTGAAGGTAGGATACCAACAGCCGTCTGTTCTTGGCGCTTTCAGGATAGTAGATACTTGCGATAATGATGAAAGAGACATCTCGTGGTAAATGTTTTGGCTTGCATAATGCCCAGATCGCTTCATGGTTAGGGTCATTGAAGTTATCTAAATATTTGCAGGGGATATCATCGCGTACATACAGGGCAACACCTCCACCAATCCTGTCTGTTCTAGTGTTCAAGAAAACCTTGTAACCAGCCATCCTTCCACTTGTTTCGTCGAGCTGCCATGTTTCAGTAATTGCAGCGATATGGATGTTATTCTGACGTAGAATGACATCTAACTCATCTACTTTATTCGTTAGTGAGCGGACGTTGCTCAGAAGGAAGTTTGGAAGTTGGTGTTTACAAGAGAGAGCCTGTGGCGATAATACTGGAGGAAAATCAGACCCGAAATCATTGGTAGGAGCATTGTTGTCAGGAATCTGCTGGGGCGGTAGGCTCACGCGCGGGATTGAGACTAAACAACTCTCACGCTTAGGTTTTTGGCTGGCCAATCGTCCGTAGGTGACTAACACGTCAATCTTAAATTTCTTTCTGCCACCTCTGCGTCCTCTTCTTGTTCGCTTCCGAACGAAGGGAACGTCATCTATATTTTTATAAATTCTCAGTGTGACGAGTGTGGCTATGACAGATGGCGCCAAAACAGCAAAAGAAATGAAAGTACCTTTTTTGCATTGATCAATTCAGTTTTCAGCAGCAGCCTCAGTCACAAATAATAGCACTATTAATACAGTTTTGATTAATACCACTTTCAGCGCAAAGGGAGGAGTATTTCAAGGCACTGAACAAGTTAAACTAGGATAGAATGACTTGCAGCCTCAACGGCGCGAGAGGCGAGAGGAAAAAAGATGGCGCTGGTGAAAATACCCAGGGAAAAGGGCTTACTCTAATAATTGGAGAAGATCATACAATGACTACTTGACAAAAAATCTATCTTTAGAGGGTAAGCAACAACAGGAAGAGACCTTAAAATAATTCAGAAACTTTTTCAATTTACCAGCAAAGATGCAAACTCAGACACAATAGCATTGAATATACTATAGATGGCATTGAATATCAATAATCTTTGATATAAATTATAATCTTTTAGAAGATTATTATCTTATAATATAAATAATAATCTTTTACAAAATGATTCAGACCCAAGTGGGACATTTTTTGACGAGCAGGGAATTTTTTTGATAAGTTTTCACAGACGGCAAAATTCATACAGCCAATAAAGGGCCATGTCTGCTAACTTCAGTTGCAGAAGCTTTGTTTGTAGGTAAAGAGTCTGCTTTAATAAAAAGAAATAAGAAATCAATGCGTAACATTGATTGGCAGAGTATGAGATGCTCAATCCCAATCATTGGCTTGAGCTATTAGTGGGCGTCGATCAGGTAGATTAGACAGTGAGTAGATTAGATATCATTCCCTTAATCTTTATACATTACTGAAATATGGGTGTTGTGGTTTGATAGCTCGCCTCTTTTTACAGAAATTTGGCTGTTTAAAATAGAATGATTATATTCATATGCTTACCGCCATAAAACTCGGAAAGGGGTAGGGAGCATCATGAGTTCTGCCATAAAATTTCCTGGGAGAAGGGAGGAGTGCTGCCAAAAAATTTCCCAGGAGGGAGGAGGATTGCTGCAAAAAGATTTGTTTTTACAAATAATGGAATGGGAACATTTCCTGTTTTAATACTTGTGTACATTTTTTTTTTTTTATGTATTCCTGTTTTGCAGGGTGCAACATCTTTGGCTCTCTTAACGGTGGCCTGTGTCTACCCCCGAAAAAAAACGAGGAAAATACACCCCCCCCCCCCCATGCAGAAAAGACCCCCTTCCCACCGTGGAAAATAAGGCTTTCCAAATTTGAGAATTTTATTTGAGTTTTATTTTTTTAATTTCCGTAGGGGGAAGGAATTTTGGTAGTTGTGTATTATGCGACACTCACTCATGTTTACGCTGTGTAAAATTTGAGAAGACACCGAATTTTTTGTTAGTTTCTTCGTTACTTTAGAAATAAATTTGCGCTATAGATTTGCACATTAGGGGGGGGGGGGTAAAGCATAGCGGGTCTGCATGCAAATTAAAGCCAATTATACGGCCATGAACACAGTAATATAACATAAATGAAAGGCATAAATAATATAAGCTTTGATCAGCAATCAAACAGTTCGTGGTAACGAACTGTAAGTAAGGAGCGACCCGGCTAAATAGTAACCGAAACTCTAAAAAGTTTCATCAAGTTTAGTCTTACTCATCAAAAGTTACGAGCCGGAAAAAAAATTGCCTTATTTTTGAAAAAAAAAGGAGAAACACCCACTAAAAGTGATAGAATGTTAATGAAAATCAAACCACAAGATTAAGCGCAACAGAAAACCCTGCTGTAGATGTTTCAAGCTCCTTTCTGAAAAAATGTGGAATTTCGTATTTTTTTTTTTGCCAGAAGAAAGATCACGGATGCGTATTTATTATTAATTTTGTTTTTTTCCCTAGGGGTGATCGTATCGATCCAGTAGTCCTAGTATATCGTAAGAGGGCTCATTTGAACGAAAATTAAAAGTTCTAGTGCCCTTTCTAAGTGACAAAAAAAATTGGAGGGCAACTTGGCCCCCTCCCACGATATTTTTTTTATACCGAAGTCACCCAATCAAAATTTTGAGATAGCCATTTTGTTCAGCATAGTCGAAAACTAAATAAATATGTCTTTGAGGATGAAGGGCTGCAAGTTATGAACTTTGCCCATTTTTTACATATAATATCGATTATTGGGTGGTATAAAGACATTTTCAGGAGGGATTTTCTTCTGGCGGGGGGGGTCGGAGGAGGGGGTTACGTGGGAGGATCTTTCCATGAAGGATGTTTCCTTTGGGAAGGGACATTTCTATGAAGGGCATTTCTATGATTTCCCAGCATTATTTAAAAAACGATTAGAAATTAAATGAAAAAAAACAAAGTTTTTTTAACTGAAAGTAAAGAGCAAAATGAAAACTTAAAAACAAACAGAAATTGTTACGCAAATGTCTTCAATATCTCACTCTTTGCGCTAAAGTTTAAATTTGGTCCCAATTCTTTCAAAATGAGTCCCAAACACAAGGGTCGTTTAATTTAGAAAGCAGCTTTCTTCAAAGTGCCAAAAACCTGTAGCTTGAAGAGCGAGGTGTTGAGGAGGGAGGCAATTGCCCTCATATATGTAATAATTTCTTTCGTTTTAAGTTTTAATGTTGCTCCTTACTTTAAGTTAAAAAAACTTGTTTTATTTCCTTTATTTAATGAAGATTAGAGGCAAACAATTTTCTAAAGGCAAAGGAAGTATGTCAATTAAAGCAAAAGTATTTAAAAATGAAAAAAAGTAAGTAGTTACAAAAAATACAGAAAGCAATAGTCTATTTACAAAAACTAAGATACAAACTCCCAAAGTGATTTGCACTTTACTGAAAACAAAATTCATTTTAAATGCTTTCACTTTTTGATTTTAACAAATAAAGAAGTATTAAGGCTATAAGGAATAGATATCAGAATATGTATATTAAACTGACAATACACGGTTATTTTTTTTAAGTAAGGTGCTAATTATTTTCTGGTCTGAAGACATGGGTGTTGTCAGCCATACTCCTTTTACTTTTTGCTCGTTTTGAGTTTGACTAGGCTATCTATTATAATTTCTGTTAGTTTTTGGTTTCTGTTAATTTGTTAATGGTGATTTGTGGTAGTTTTACACTTTGAAGATAAGAAAAACAAACTCGTAGAATTTTACAACGCTCTTGTTTGTAAGAACTTAAACAATTTAGAATGTGTTGGCTCCCAAAGCCAAATATTCTCTTAAAGGATAGCCAAACCTTCTTAAACTTTTTGGTGCCATATGATTTAGCTTAATTTTGATGATTGTTTGCCTAATTTTTTTTCTTCTTCTTTTTTTTTTTTTTTAATTTGACACCCGCTAGTGCCAAAAATTTCAGAAGTTCATATGGAAGTCTTTTCAACACAAATGGATTTGTGTTTTTATTTCTAAGTTTTTAAGACACTTCTGGTGTGTAAATTCCTCTTTTTCTCGTTCCTTAACACTTTTCAACGAAACTAAAAAAAAACTCAAATAAAAGTTTTAAATTTAGAAACCTTATTTTCCACAGGGGGAGGGTGTTTTCTACGAGGGTATTTTCCAAGGAGGTTTTTTTTTCCGTGGGGAGGGGGGTGTTTTTCGTTGGGGGGGGGGGCATTGTTCAGGCAGTTAAACTACCCCCCCCCCATTCACTATTCATTTATCTTATTTTACTGTGTTCATGGCAGTAAATTTGGCTTTAAAATACACTTATTTGTCTAAGTTTATAATATGCAGAATAATTGTACCAAACACATTTTGCATGCAGAACCACTATGCTTACCCCCCCCCCCCCCTAATGTGCAAATCTACAGCGCAAATTTATTTCTAAAGTAACGAAGAAACTAACAAAAAAAAACGGTGTATTCTCGAATTTTATACAGCGTAAACTTGAGGTAGTGGAGCATAATACACAAGTACCAAAATTCCTTCCCCCTACGGAATTAAAAAAATAAAAAACTCAAATAAAATTCTCAAATTTGGAAAGCCTTATTTTCCACGGGGGGGAGGGGTATTTTCCACGGGGGTATTTTCCGGGGGGGGGGAGATTTTCTGCGGGGGATGTTTGCCAGGGGGTATTTGCTGGGGGGGGGGGTGTAAACGCCTAGAACCGTTCGTATTCCAATGCTCATAATAACCAACCCTAGTAAAGTGAAGCCACCAAACAAATCTGTGGGGGGCAGGTGGGGGATTTCAAAAATGAATCATAGATGAATCATATCACAGTTTTCAAGGTGATTTTTTTCAATAAATCATTTTTATAGGGATGTAACCCATTGATACAGTTAAGAGAGGGTTCTAGGCGTTTACCTCCCCCCCCGCAATTACCCCCCTCCCCCGTGAAAAATATCCCCCCGGAAAATACCCCCCGCGGAAAATTTATACCCTCTTAACGGTATCAATGGGTTGCGTCCCTATGAAAATGATTTATTGAAATCCCCCCCTGCCCCCCTAAGAACTGTTTGGTGGCTTCACTTTGCTAAGGTTGGTTATTATGAACATTGGAATACGAACACTGAACTTACTTTTTCAAAGAAGAACAGTCCCCCTTGTTACCGTCCATTGTTATTAGTCACAAATTATTACAAGAAGGTTCATTCGAATGAGCGTTTTAGGACACAGCGTTCCTTTTAAGCACAAAATAGATCATGCAATAGGAAAGTGCCACTTGTAGCATTTTGTCCCGAACAAGGCCAAAATGTTGTCGATCTAACTTCTAAGAACAAATGAAATAGTATTTATAAAGCTTCCGTGCGTCTGAGGCCACACTGGCGTACAGTTCACCATTTGTCCCTAATCAAAGATGTAGCCCATAAAAATGAAAAATTGTCATATAATGTTTATATCCAGTAACAGTCCCAAAAGAACAATCTTTACTAATTTGTCACCCTTCATCTGTGAAACGTGGCCTAACCATTTTAACATTTGAAAGGATATTTTTAAGACGTCCAAGTGATAGAGGCCATGCTGACGTGCAGTTTACCATTTGTCCCTAATTAAAGAAGTAGCCCATAAAAACCTTTGTTATAGCTTATTTATCCAATAACAGTCCCAAAACAAAAATAATTATTAATCTGACACCCTTCATCTGTAAAACATGGCCTAACCATTTTAACTTACCTTGCATTATGTTCGCAGAAACTGGGATCAAACCGCATTTATTTTTGTACAGCTGATTGCTTGATATGCTGTTAGTTGAAGAAGTACCTCCTGAGACTATCTTTAGACAATCCCCTGGGGAATAATTAAAACTATTTTAATGATAGTCATTATAGTCTTTGTATCTGTACAAAATATTTTTCTTTTAGGTTCTGTGGAAGAAAGGAAAGCCGTTGCTCGAGCTTTGAGAAGTGCTACAAACGACAAATCAAGATATTATTATAACAAAGCTTTTTATGATGTGAATTTTGAAATTTCACGCATTGATAATGTTGTAATAGGAAAGACTTTAAGGTATGTAAAAAATTTTTTATTCCATTAATGGTCCTGTTATTCTAAATCATTTAGGGAAATAAATCTGCAATTAAAATATCATCAAATTTGATACTTTTTTTCAAATTTTCTCCCTTCCTTTCATTAGCACCAAAAATTAAGACAAAAAAGGGGGGTAGGGTAGCAAGGGACTGAGGCCTTTCAGTTGACGCAAATTAATATTTTTAACCTTACTCTGCCCCCGTTTATAAATAAATGAAGATTTAGAAATAATAATTCCAATTACATCTGTTGAAAAAAAAAAAAAATACACAGCAAAATCAATTTACCATTTTGTTTGAAGAATTTCTTCACGTTGTATTTTGTTGTAAGAGTTTCTTCGCTTAAACACCATATACCATACACCGTGTACACCGTATACCAAGGTCATTTGTAAAAACAATTTCTAAAGCCAGATTTATTTCCATTATTCAGTGCTTAATAAGGATTCACTTGGCCCTTTCTGCATAACTTGAAATTTCCAAGCAAATCAGCCAAAAAGAAAAAAAAAAAATTAATGCTAAGAATTAATACAATCAAATATTTATTCCAAGATTGGTTGTCCTTATTAAGGTTCCCTTCTTCAAGTCTACTTATTCCCAGAACTTTATGCCGAGCGGATAAAAACAGTTTTTGGTTCATTTTACAGCCCAGTTGTTTCCAATTTTCTCCTCTTAGATTCATTTTGCAAAGCTTAGAAGCTCAGTAAATTGTGAGCCAATTAGATTTGGATCTATTTTAGGCCTAACCAATCGGAACAACATATTTTTTCAATGGGTTTGTCATCATTGAAATCAATTTTTTCCTTGTTTGAATTTAACTGGGTAAATTAAACCCAGTCATGGTAAGCAAAGCCTTTGGCCGAGTTTAAGGCGTGAATTTGTTGTAACTGAGAACTACCCAATTATTTCTACGTGTCCTGCAAGTTCCAAGCCTATCCGATACTATGCGAATTTTAGGCCAATTCGGGCGTCCTGTATCGATACAGTCAAAATTAATTTCCAATTTTCTGTTCTACATTTTTGAGTTATTAAGACTTACGACTGGGAGTCAGGCACAAGTTCAGGCTTGTACTGTTAAAAAATTTAATCTTTACAGCTTGAACTCATTTAAGCAAAGCTAACTAAAGGATGTTTTAAGAGCAAACTATATTTGACCTTACATACGAAGCATAGAATGGGGGCTTTAATTTATAGAAGAGACATGGAAAAATATTGTGCCTCTTTTCTGGCGTCACTTATAAATACAAACTAATTATTTTTCAAAGTTTTGTCTTCATTAGGGTCTTCTTGGTCCAGTGTACTTGTAACTTTATTGCTGATTTGGGAAAACCTATCAGTGGCTCTCTGAATATGCAGTGGGATAAAAAATGTCCTATTTTGGGCCCCATTTAGCCAATCACATTTTAATTTACACCAGGGTTCCCCAGGCCAAGAATCTTACAGATGTACTTCTCAAACTGATCTAGGGAAAAACGTTTTGACCTATTTCAGGCCCCTAGACTCCTCCCCCTCCCAAGAAATATATTATTTTCTTAGCCCAACGACGCCTCAAAAGTTTCAAGTCAACCGGGAAAAAAAGATTCGACCTTTTTAGGCTCCCAATTTCTGAGAGGACTTAAACTCAAATTTTCTTGTATATTAGGGTTTCCTTGGCCTATAAACTTATATTTCTAAATTTCCATCTAATCTACAAAAAAACAGATTGTTCCTTTCTTGAGTCTAATTTGCAGGCTTTTAAGTGGAGTTTCTTAGACGGAAAAATTTCGGACGTAAGTTTTAGGCCAAAAAATGCTTTTTTATCAGAAGGAAGAGACCCCCCCCCCAATCTATGCTGTTTATACATTAGGGTCCACTTTGTTAAAGAACTAGTGGGTGTAAGCTTCAAGTCGTTCAAGAAATAAAAAAGTTTATTTACACTGTCTGGGAGAAAAAAACATATCTTTTTGCATTTTTTTTTGTTCATTGAAGTACACTTGGCCAATAGACTTACGCATACAAGTTGTTAACTGAACATAAAAAAAATTAGCTGGTCTTTTTAGGACTCATTTCGGATGGGACAATTTCCCAAACTTAGTTATCAAACAGTTCGTGGTAACGAACTGTAAGTAAGGAGCGACCCGGATCAATGGTAACCGAAACTGTAGAAAACGGAATTTTGATACCAATAGATACATCAAAAGAATCAGATTTTAATGCTGATTTCAAATATATATATATATATATATATATATATATATATATATATATATATATATATATATATATATATATATATATATATATATATATATATATATATATATATATATTAATATTTATATATATATATATATATATATATATATATATATATATATATATATATATATATATATATATATATATATATATATATATATATATATATATATATATAATATATATATATATATATATATATATATATATATATATATATATATATATATATATATATATATATATAATATATATATAATATATATATATATATATATATATATATATATATATATATATATATATATATATATATATATATATATATATATATATATATATATATTTATATATGTTAGTCTATTTATATATAAGTTAATACATTTTATTTGAAGTCAAAGACATATTTTGTGTTGCCCAGTAACTTGTGCATTATCCAGGTCTTTCCATTAATTTCACAAACGAAATGTTTTTTTCTCTTGGCTCTAAAAAATACAAAAAAAATGGACTGTTTTTTTCTGTTGGCTGAGGGACCAAAAAGAAAAAAATTTTTAACTCAGTTTTTGAGAATATTTTGTCAATACTGATTTAAAAAGCTCCCTCTAATTCAGACTTGAAACGCGTACTCTGTGATATTTTGCATAATGCTGGCACCCACTGTTCCTTTATTGCGTATGCTGCGTTAGTGACACTGTTTTTTTTCAGTTTTTCTTTTTTCTTATTTTATAGTTTTGAAAATAATTAATTCTATTATTTTTTTTTTTCTAGGGTTCTTTTTACTGTTGTTAATAAACACGAAACGAACAGTAGTGACATCGCTGCTACTTTAAGTCTTTATTCAGTTCTTTACACAGGTACTCCATCAAGGTTGGTTAAAAAGGAGACATTTAGCCCTACTATAAATCCTTTCTCAAGTAAGTATATTTCATCCAATGAAATTGAAAATTTTTAAGGTTAAGGCGAATTTTATTTTTTTTAAGTACATTTGATCAGAGGCACCAACTTTGAGGGGAGGGGGATTATCACCTAGATTTTGTTTTTCACAAATTTTTTTGAATGCTTGCTTTTGTTTTTTTAGAGAAAAAATTCGAAAAATTATCCCTAGGTTTGGAAAAATGATCTTATCGTAGTTTCATTTTAAAAAAGTGTGCCAACACCTACTAACAAACTTAAAGCAGCGCCTCCTCTATCCCAATCAATTCAAAGCCTCACTCTTTACAACCTCCCAGGAAGTTTTCATTTTCCTTAAGCCTCCCTCCCCCCCCCCTATTTGGGGACGAACTGCTTTTCGTTTGGCCCTAGACTATTGGCCAACAATCACAATCTTTAGCAATATGTCACCCTTCATCCACAAAATATGCCCTAGTCATCTCAACTTTTCTCTCATTATAGTATCAGGAAATGGGATTGAACCATATTTTATGCACAGCTTGCTGTTTGAGATACGGTCTGTCACTTGGGTACCCAAAACAATCCGTAGGCGATTTCCCTGGAAAACATCTAACAAATCCTCCTCCGTTTCTCGGAGCGCCTGCGCTTCAAAACCAACGTCATCACTATAGCTTCCAATGTTCTAATCCTAGTTCGCAGACTTATCTTACATTTCTTCCAAACTTTTTAAAACTTTTTAAAACACATTTTGGGTCTTCGCTATACCCCTTCCCTCTTTAAGCTTAGTAAATTGCCGCCCTTGGTCTTGATGACAGCGTTTCGACCAAAATGTTCAAAGAAAACTATCAAGCGATTTTCGCACGTCTGAGTTATTTCATTTACAGGAACGAAGAAATTAGTAGATATTCTATTCTGCCGATTAATTCTGAAGAGACTAAAAAAGAAAATTTATTTGTTTTTTTTATTTACAGACGGTTAAGGCACAATAGACATGTAAAAAATTTACCCCAAGTATAGTAGCCTACTCAGAACCTACAAAATAAATTATACCTAACCCCCACGTCACAGCATAGCGATTTTGTGCCTAATTCAACTTAGAAGTTCAGCATTTGGTGCGCATTCTATCAAAAAATTTAATATTTTAAAGCAGCTTTTAAAAGTAGCTTTCAATGAGCCATCAAAAGTGTTACGGTGTTGTGCCTACCATTTCCAACCGTCAGTTTAAATACTTGCAACTAATCCAGTAGACTAACTTGGATATCACATTTAAATACCATCGTCATCAATTTTTTGTGTCTTGGCAATTGTCATAAGAAATTCAACCTACTGTGTAAAACAGTTGAAATTTCCTCTTAAAGGCTTTAATTTTAGTTTGCTGGGAAATGTTTCTTCTGAGAGCATTTCTCACGTAGCAACCGATAACAAGAGTAAGATTATTGAGAGATAATCTTCCATATAAGGATCCTGTTGAAGATATTCGATGATATTGAGATAGCAACAGGTCACTCTCGTTGCTTCAACATCATGACAACGACCATATTGAAAACCTCTTCAGGATGAGGGTAAAATATGGACTGGTAGAATACTGACATTTGCCATGTTGAGACACTTCTCAAGTTGTCTAGTGGTTTCAGCAGGCGTAATATGACTTGATTCTGGAAACTGTCAAGTTACGCTATAAGAATCCCTGCTCAAAATGCTTAAAAATGAACCCTAAAAATGGGCGTGTGAAAAGAAAATAAAACTTTCAATTGTATTAAAAGTTGTGTCTGCAAGTTCTTGGGCCAAGAAAATCCCAATGTAAACACACCAAAACAGAAAACATATATCAGTTTGCCTGGAAGTAGAGCCTTAAAAATGTGAAAAAGATTTTTTTTTCCTAAGAGTCTTTAAACTTATATCCGTATTAAAATAACTTTCTCTTTCGCGTGGGCTTGAACAAATGGTTAAACTTGATACCTACGACGGTCCAAATATGTCATCTTGTCTTGATCTCTTCTTCACGGATCACCCTGATTCCTTTTGAGGTTGACGCTCTTGCATTTACAAGTGACCACGTTGTCGTCATTGGACTTGGAAATCTCCGTATTCCTCCCCCTATAAAACAAGAGTGACAAATCTAGCAATACAAAAGAGGATACCTGGATGGCTTAACAAACTCACTTGCTCCTCAGGATTGGAGAGTCTAACTGTTTGAAGGATTTATAAATGGTAAAGAAAAGTACCACCAGGCTATAGTTGACTGTATCGCAAGCTTTGTCCCATTGAAGTGGCTCCAGGTGTCCAGCAAGTACAAATCTTGGTTCAACATCTACTGTAAAAAGGCTATCCGAGCAAAGAAAAAGCATACAAGTGATGGTTACTCTCAGAGAACAAAAAGGACAGATTTGATTTCATAAGAGCCCGTAAAGACACTTTTCACGCGATTCGGCAAACACGGGTTCAGTACAAAGAGAATTGCACTACCAAGCTAAAAATGCCACTGCTAAGAGTTGATGAAGCATAGTCAAAGAGACGTTACCGTCGTCTAAAGAAACTTCAATTCCTTGCCTAAAATTAACGATAGGTCTATTGTTCAAGACCCCCAGGCAAAGAACGAAGTTCTTGCCATGGCGTTTGCCAAATACCCTAATTAGGACGACTATGGCAAAGAAGTTCCTGGTTTCTCTAATTTATCCGATGCTATCCTTTATTGTGTGTACTCTTCTATTTCTAAAGACCTTCATACTCTGTGGAGTTTTGGCGTGACCAAACCCACGGGTCCTTACAGGATACCTTGAGTCTTTGCGCTTGATTGCTTAATGGTCCAACACTAGGGGTGTATCAAATTTCTAGCAAAAGGGCACGCATCAGGTTATTGTCATTCGACATTGCTAAAACTTTTGATACAGTATGGTATCGTAGCCCACTGAAGAAAATTTACACGTATGGTGTCAGATGACGTCTGTTAAAAGTGATTGAGAGCTTTCTTTTTGATTGTTTACTCCATTTTGGTTTGAAAAGCGGTCCAGTTACTGGTTGCTCAGTTTAAATGCATCAAAAACAAACGAGCTGATGATCTCCAGATCGAACGTGCCACATATACACCTCAACTTCATCTTCGTGAAAAAAGTCAAAAAGCTTTGTTTCCTTGGAACTCACATCTCCACAGATCTCTCTTGAAAAACCCACCTCGATTGGGTGAGAACCTCTTGCGCAAGAAATCTTGGGATTACCCTTCACTGGAAAAGTCTTCTACCATTCAGCTCGATCATGTAGCCTACAAGTCTTGTATCAGACCCATTGTCAAGTAAGGACGGCTGCTGTATTCTGGTGCTCCAAAAAGTAGTTGGCGTTATTCGAAAAGGTCCAGGATAGGTCTAATAAGGTGGGTTCAATCGTTCCCCACGACGCTCTCCAGTCTGTTAGTAAGAGGTTTGATGTAGCGCCATTGGCTGTCTTCTACAAGAACATACATGAACATCCTTCTCTAAAGCTTTCTCGTATTGTGTACCCCATTTTCCAACCAACAAGCCAGACACGAAGGTACATAGCTCGGTCTAGTTATCTTAAGTTTGACAAGCCGAGAACAGAGTACTAGAAGAACAGATTCATCTAAATTTGCGCTCGATCTGGAATTATCTTCCTTGGGAAGTTATCCCCAAAAGTTAGTCTGTTGACTCTTTCAAAAGAAGGTTCAAAAGTCATCTAAAACCTCGATCAAAGGCTAGCGGCAAAATAGATATTTAATTATATTTGACGCTTCAAATCATAGGCAGCGCGCTAGCGCTGCCTAAGTAAAGAAGGATGTGGCCACAATGTGTTTTTTTTGTTCTTCTTCTTTCTTCGACAGGCACTTCGTATCAAAGAAGTTGTCGTAGAAACTTCGAAAAGGGCTCATTCGATTGGAAATTGGGGGTGGCTAGTGCCTTTTTTAATAGTCGAAAGTGATTGGAGGGCAACTATCCCCCTCCCCATGCCCATCAATCCCCCAAAACACATCCAATCAAAATTTTGAGATAGCCATTTTGTTCAGCGTAGTTAATTTCCAGATAGAAAATATCTTTTTGAGGAGGACACTCCACAAAAACCCTCGGGGCAAGGGTTTAAGTTATGCCCTGAGGGCATATAAGAACAATTTTGGCACAATGTACCATTTATTATTTTTTTACTTTAGAGCAGGGCACTTCATATGGAAGGGGTCGTCGTAGAGACTTCAAAAGGGGCTCATTCGATTGGAAATGGAGAGTTCTAAGACCTTTTTTAATAGTCGAAAGTGATTGGAGGGGCAACGGCCCCCCACGCCCATCTTTCCCCCAATCACATCCAATCAAAATTTTGAGGTAGCCATTTTGTTCAGCGTACTTGATTTCCAAATAGAAAAATGTGTTTTTGAGGAGGACACTCCCCGACCACCCTCAGAGCAAGGGTTTTAAGTTATACCCTGGGGGAATACAGGGTTTTTATAGAAGGCGCTGTCGTAGAAACTTCAAAACGGGCTCATTCAATTGGAAATCCGAGGGGCTGGTACCCTTTTTAATAGTCAAAAGTAATTGGAGGGCAACTAGCCCCCGACTCCCATCATTCCCCCCAACACATCCAATCAAAATTTTGAGATAGCCATTTTGTTCAGCGCAGTTGATTTCTAGATAGAAAATATATTTTTGAGAAGGACACTCCCCCACAACCCTCAGGGCAAGGGTTATAAGTTATACCCTGGGGGTATATAAGGTTTTTAGATAAGGCGTTGTCGTAGAAACTTCAAAAAGGGCTCATTCGATTAGAAATTTAAAGGGCTAGTGCTCTTTTTAATAATCGAAAGTGATTGAGGTGCAACTATCCCCCCCCACGCCCATTATTCCCCAAAACACAACCAATCAAAATTTTGAAATAGCCGTTTTGTTCAGCGTAGTTGATTTTCAGATTGAAAATACATTCTTGAGGAGAACACTACCCTCAGGGCAAGGGTTTTACGTTATGCCCTGAGGGTATATAATAAGGATGTTGGCACAATGTAACTATTTATTATTGTTTTTTTTCATTTAGAGCTTGGCACTTCATATGGAAGGAGTCGTCGCAGAAACTTCAAAAGGGGCTCATTCGATTGGAAATTGAGAGTTCTAGTGCCCTTTTTAATAGTCGAAAGTGATTGGAGGGGATCTAGCCCCCCCACGACCATCTTTCCCCCAAGCAAATCCAATCAAAATTTTTAGATATCCATTTTGTTCAGCGTAGTTGATTTCCAGATAGAAAATATGTTTTCGAGGAGGACACTTCCCCACAACCCTCGGGGCAAGGGTTTTAAGTTATGCCCTGGGGGCATATAAGGTTTTATAGAAGGTGTTGTCGTAGAAACTTCAAAAAAGGCTCATTCGATTGGAAATTCAAAGGGCTAGTGCCGTTTTCAATAGTCGAAAGTGATTGGAGGGCAACTAGCCCCCCCCCCACGCCCATCATTTCCTCAAACACATCCAATCAAACTTTTGAGATAGCCATTTTGTTCAGTGTAGTTGATTTCCAGATAGAAAATATGTTTTTCAGGAGGACACTCCTCCACAACCCTCAGGGCAAGAGTTTTAAGTTATGCCCTGTGGGCATATAAGTTTTTTATAGAAGGCATTGTTGTAGAAACTTCAAACAGGCACATTTAATTGGAAATTCAAAGGGCTAGTGCCCTATTTAATAGTCGAAAGTGATTGGAGGGCAACTAGCCCCCCCCCCGCACGCCCATTATTCCCCAAAACACAACAAATCAAAATTTTGAAATAGCCGTTTTGTTCAGCGTAGTTGATTTTCAGATTGAAAATATATTCTTGAGGAGAACACTACCCTCAGGGCAAGGATTTTACGTTATGCCCTGAGGGCATATAATAAGGATGTTGGCACAATGTACTATTTATTATTGTTTTTTTTCATTTAGAGCTTGGCACTTCATATGGAAGGAGTCGTCGCAGAAACTTCAAAAGGGGCTCATTCGATTGGAAATTGAGAGTTCTAGTGCCCTTTTTAATAGTCGAAAGTGATTGGCGGGGATCTAGCCCCCCCACGATCATCTTTCCCCCAAACAAATCCAATCAAAATTTTTAGATATCCATTTTGTTCAGCGTAGTTGATTTCCAGATAGAAAATATGTTTTCGAGGAGGACACTTCCCCACAACCCTCGGGCAAGGGTTTTAAATTATGCCCTGGGGGCATATAAGGTTTTTATAGAAGGTGTTGTCGTAGAAACTTCAAAAAAGGCTCATTCGATTGGAAATTCAAAGGGCTAGTGCCGTTTTCAATAGTCGAAAGTGATTGGCGGGCAACTAGCCCCCCAACGCCCATCATTTTCCCCAATCAAATCCAATCAAAATTTTGAGATAGCCATTTTGTTCAGCGTCGTTGATTTCCAGATAGAAAATATGTTTTTGAGGATGAAACTTCCCCACAGCCCTCAGGGCAAAGGTTTTAAGTTATGCCCCTGGGGCATAAAAGGTTTTTAAAGGAGGCGTTGTCGTAGAAACTTCAAAAAAAGCTCATTCGATTGGAAATTCAAAGGGCCAGCAGCGCCCTTTTTAATAGTCGAAACTGATTGGAGGGAAACTAGCCACCTTCCACGCCCATCATTCCGCCAAAACATCCAATAAAAAATTTGAGTTAGCCATTTTGTTCAGAGTGGTTGATTTCCAGATAGAAAATATATTTTTGAGTAGGACACTCCCCCACAACACTCAGGGCAAGGATTATAAGTTATGCCTTGGGGGTATAAAAGGTATTTATTGAAAACTTTGTCGTAAAAACTTGAAAAAGGGCTCATTCGATTTGAAATTGAAAGGGATAGTACCCTTTTTAATAGTCGAAAGTCATTTGAGGGCAACTAACCCCCCTCTCACGCCCCATTTTTTCCCCAAACACATCCAATCAAAATTTTCAGATAGCCATTTTATTCAACGTAGTGGAAAGTTTTGGAAATTAGGTCTTTAAGGATAACAACCCCTCTCCCCTACAGCCCTCAGGGCAAGGGTTGCAAGTTATGCCCTGTAGAATATAAAAATTTTATTGAAAGCGTTGTCGTAGAAACTTCAAAAGGACTCAATCAATTGGAAATTGAAATGGCTAGTGCCTTTTTTAATAGTTGAAAGTGATTGGATAGTGAATAAAGCCCCTCTCACGCCCACTATTTTCCGCGACACATACAATCAAATTTTGAGATATCCATTTTGTTCAACGTAGTTGAACTTTCTTGAAGTTAGGTCTCTTAGGATGATAACCCCCTCAGAGCCTCAGTGCAACGGTTGTAAGTTATGCCCTGGGGGCATATAAGTTTTATATAGAAAGTTGTTGTATAAATCATAGGCAGCACGATCGTGCTGCCTAAGTAAAGAACGGGAGAACTCGAGAATGAGGCAAGAAACGGGGACTAAGTAAAGAGGAGGAAACTCCCCCACAACCCTCAGTGCAAGGGTTTTAAATTATGCCCTGGGGGAATATAAAAACGATGTGGCACAATGAATTATTTTAAGTATTTCCTTTATAGCAGGGCACTTCGTATCGAAGAAGTCGTCGTAGAAACCTCATAAAGAGCTCATTCAATTGGAAATTGGAGTGGCTTTTGCCCTTCTTAATAGTCGAAAGTGATCGGAAGGCGACTAATACCCCTCTGACGCCCACCATTTCCCCAAACACATCCAATCAAAATTTTTGAGATAGCCATTTTGTTTAACGTAGTTTAACGCCCTGCTCTTTACGCTAAAGTTTGACTTTCTCACAACTCTATTTTTTTAAACAATAAAAAGCTTTAGCGTAAAGAGCGAGGCGTTGAGGAGGGGACAGCCCCTTTCATATACGGAATAATTTCTGTTTGTTTTAAGTTTTAATGTCGCTCCTTACTTTCAGTTAAAAAAACTTGTTTTTTTATTTAATTATATTAAAGATCGAAGCGGGTATAATGTATTATTTTTTGTTATTGTTGTTGTTTAGACCAGGGCACTTCGTTTCGAAGGAGTTGTCATGGGAACTTCGAAAAGGGCTCATTCGATTGAAAATAGAAAGGGCTGATGACCTTTTTAATAGTCGAAAGTGATTTGATGGCACCAAATCCCCCTTCCACTCCCACCCCCCTCCCACGCCAACCCTCCCATTTCTGCTCTTAAAATTTAACCAAATCAAAATAGCGTAAGTGTATCCAAGCTATCAAAGAAAGTAAACAGATTTTTTTGCGCGACGGTATTAAGTTTTCCATTTCAGGTCAACTAGAGGAGGTATGAAACTAAATTAAACAGTACTATTTGTGTCCAGATTTTTAAAAGGGTGTATGTTGTTAAAAATTGCGGAAAATTTTTCTCCAGCATACAAATAGCAGGCCAAACTATAAAGTCTTAAAAAACGAAAAGATTTAAAGTATTATTTTCTTTTTCTCTGAAAAGACTATGCCAATATACAACGAACAGAAATTAATTTAAAAAAACTTTTTCCACAAAATAATTTTTTCAAATAAAAGTAAAGAACTTCATTAAACAAAAAATGAGAAAAAATAAAATCAAATAATCTACAAATCGTGAAACTACCACAAATCAGCATCGATTAATAAATGAAACCCAACACGAACATAAATTACAATAAATAACCGTGTCAAACTCAAAACGAGCAAAAATTGACACAATTTGGGCGCAAAACCCCTTTGCCTTCCCAAGGCCAGAACAAAATTTGCACTTTACTGAAAAAATATAAATTTTTTTACTTTTATAACTTTTAATAAATCAAAAAATATTAACATTTTGATTACTAAATATCAGTATATGTATATTAAACTGAGAATGCATATTCATTTGCATTTTTTCAGTAAAGTGCAAATTTTTTTCTGGCCTTATGAAGACATAGGGGTTTTGTGCCCCAGACAACCATTCCAAAATCTGTGTTTTTGATATTAGCTTTTTCATTACCCTCCTGTAAGCACAAAGGAAAGGTCCAGCTATCGTCAAGCGTCAGGTACTTATGCAGGGAAGATCTTTGAGCCTTCCTTCAAAAAATATTTGATTTGTTTGCGTTAACCTAACAAAGATATCTGTTGATAATCGGTTATTCATATGTTACTTCTCAGAGGCCTGTGTGGCGAGAACCACATTTTCATAATTTTAGCCCTTTTCCAGTGATTCGACTGTATGGGCTATATCCAGAACAAATTCTTTGGTGTGTTTCCGGCTGGTACAAAACGTTTTTGGAAACATTTATTAGTTTGAGGATAATAAGGCAGGCATTGCAAAACTTTTTTTTTTTTTTTTTTTTTTTTTTTTTTTTTTTTTTTTTTTTTTTTTTTTGGCATCCCCTTCCAGGAAAAAAACAGTGGTTAGGTTAGGTTGTGGTTAGGTTAATGGTTAGGTTATTTCTGATGTAGGAACAAATATGCAGGCTGAAGGCAAAGACCCTGTGACTATGGGACCAAAAAAGGCTAAAAAAAACTTTTTTTCAATTATCTTGAAAGGTGACTGAGTTATCAAACACCTTTAGTCCTCAGTTTTATAGATTATGAGCAAGCATTCGATTCTGTTGATAGAAGAGCTTTAGCGAAAGTCTTATCCTTGTATGGTATACCATACGGATACATTAAAGTGATTAGAGCTATCTACGAGAATCACGCTGATGGGGTTTAAGGGAGGAAACGAGGTTAGCAGCTGTTTTGTATTAAATCAGGAGTTAAGCAGGGTTGTTTTCTATCCCCTTTTATATGGATTATTTTGATGGACTTTGTTTTAAGAAGCACAGGAAAGGCAATGGGGAGAACACCGAATCAAATGGGAAGGAAAAACTGTCCTGGATTTAGATTATGCTGATGATTTAAACATCCTATATGAAAGTGTGAGCGAAATGAATTAACTTTTAGAGGTTTTGCGAGTTAGCGGTGCTAGAATAGGTTTAAAAATTAATATCAAGAAGACTAAGTCGCTAAGGCTAGGAATAAGTGAAGATGAAAAGGTAACGTTGGGTAACAAAAAGATTGATCAAGAGGACAGCTTCACTTATCTTGGTAGCATTATTAGTAAAGAGGGTGGATGCAGTGAAGATATTAAATTGAATTGAATTGAATTGAAGAATAGCCAAGACTCAGGGTGTTTTTTCACAGTTGAAAACAGTTTGAAAGAATAGAAGATAAGTCTGCAAACCAAGATTAGAGTATTAAAAGCTACAGTGATGATATTGGTCAAATATGGTTCTGAAGCTCGGGCGCTTCGAAAAATACATGAAAATTTGCTAGATGTTTTCCAAAGAAATTGCCTACGAATTTTTTGGGTACCCGACTGACTAACAGTATTTCTAAACGTTAGAATTTACGGAAAGCCTGGTTCAATCTCACTTTTTAGAGATATAAAGAGAGAAAGTTTGAGATGGCTAGGGCCCGTTCTGTGAATACAGGATGACAGATTGCCAAAGATTGTCATTTTTGGCCAGCCTTCTTGGACTAAATGGAAAGCAGGTTGTCCGTGTTTGGGGTGGCAGGATATCATAAAGAAAGATTTAAGAGAAACGGGAATTTCCTGGGAGGGTGTAAAGAGGGAGGCTTTAAATGGATATGGATGAAGGAGGAGCCTGTTTAGCTGTGTTGAACTCAGGAGGCTTGGTTCTGCAGTGAGTTTTTTAGTGGTAGTAGTAGTAGTACGCTCTTTAATCAATGGACCAAGCGGGCTCTAAGGCTCGCAAAAACACAAAAAATTGCAAAACATATTGTCTCTCTTTAACATGGGGCCTGAAAAAAAGGCTAAAATCTGTGTTTTTTCAACCAGTTTGAAACTTATTACCCATAATAAGATAGACCCTTTTTAACGATACTGTTACTAGTATTAACGAAACTCAATTGTTATAAGGGTTCGGGAGTACCTTACTTTTCATTCCTTCAAAAAACCTTTAAAATACTTTGATTGGAAACTAGTAATGGATTAGATTGACTACTGTAGGTAAATTTATAATAATGGATAGAATTTCATCAGTTTTTGAATAAGGGTCCTTTTTATTTGTTATTATTAATGTTATCATTCTATTAGTTAGTGCTTGTTCTAAATATTTATAAAAGTATAATTAGTTTAGTTTTTATTGTTGGTTGGACGGCAATGAAATTTTTATTCTGACTGAGATTTTTGATATAAATGATATTTAACTTAAACTGGAATTAAATTTGCTTTCCTTAGAGGAACCTGGAGTAAAAAAAAAGTTTAGATTGGGAACCGGAATTCCTTTCTGAATGGTTTGAAACTTACATCCGAAGCTTCCTGGGCCAATAGGATCCTAATACATGACATCTTTTAGTTTGGTGAAGCAAAAGTCTTTGAATAGATAGCCCAAATTGATCTAAAAGTATTTTTTTTACACGATGTGCCTAAAAGCAGTATCCTAAGTTCTTGGGGAAAGATTACCCCAATGCACAAAAAGTTTGTTAAAATATTGGCTCACCTAAAAAATGAGGCAAATAGGTGTTTTCTTACTGGGTCAAAGCATAATCGATTAGTTCATGGACCAAGGGACCTTAGGTCTATAAAAGGTGAAAATATAAGCCAATCATAGGCAGCACAATTGTGCTGCATAAGTAAAGAACGATGTTTGCACAATGTCTTAATATTTTTTTTTTTTCTTGGTCTTAGACCAGGGCACTTCGTATCGAAGGAGTTATCGTAGAAACTTCAAAAAGGGCTCATTCGATTGCAAATTGAAGTGGCTTGTGCCCTTTTCAATAGTCGAAAGTGATTGGAAGGCAACTAACACCCCTTCCACGCCCACCATTTCCCCAAACCTATCCAATCAAAATTTCGAGATAGCCATTTTGTTCAACGTAGTTGATTTCCAGATATAAATTATGTTTTTGAGGAGGACACTCCCTACAGCCCTCAGGGCAAAGGTTGTAAATTATGCCCTTGGGGCATATAAATAAGGTTTTATAGAAAGCATTGTCATAGAAACTTCAAAAAAAAGGCTCGTTCGATTGGAAATTCAAAGGGCTAGTGCCCTTTTTAATAGTCGAAAGTGATTGGGGGGCAACTAAACCTCCTCTCACACCCACCTTTTCCCCAAATACATCCAATCAAAATTTTGAGATAGCCATTTTGTTCAACGTAGCTTAAAGTTACGGAAATTAGTTGAGGATGACAAACCCCACACAGCCCTAAGGGCAAGGTATGTAAGTTATGCACTGGGGCTATACAAGGTTTTTTCATAGAAAGGGTTGTCGTAGAAACTTCCTTTCATAGAAAGGGTTGTCAAAAAGGACTCATTTGATTGGAAATTGAAATTGCTAGTGCTCTTTTTAATAGTCGAAAGTGACTGGAAGGCAAACTAACACCCCTTCCACGCCCACCATTTTTCCAAACACATCCAATCAAAATTTTTAGATAACAATTTTGTTCAAAGTAGTAGAAAGGTCCAGAAATTATATTTTTGAGGATGACACTCCCCCAACCCTCAGGGTAAGGGTTGTAAGCTATGCTCTGGGGACATATAAGGTCTTTATTGAAAGCTTTGTCGTTGAAACTTGAAAAAGGGCTAATTCGATTGGAAATCCAAAGGGCTAGTGCCCTTTTAATAGCCAAAAGTGATTTGAGGGCAACTAGCTCCCCTCTCACTGCCACCTTTTCCCCAAACACATCCAATTAACATTTTTAATACCTATTTTGTTCAACGAAGTTAAAAATCTTAGAAACTTGGTCTTTGAGGATGATAACCCCCTCATAGCCCTCGGGGTAAGGGTTGTAAGTTATGTCCTGGGGGCATATAAGGTTTTTGTAGATAGTAATGTTGTAGAACCTCAAAAGAGCTCATTCGATTGGAAATTAGAAGGGATTGTCCCTTTTTAACAGTCAAAAGTGATTTGAGGATAACTAACACCCCTCTCACATCCATCATTTCCTCAAACACATCCAATCGAAATTTTGAGATAGCCATTTTGTTCGACGTAGTTAAAAAGTCTGGAAATTATGTTTTTGAGGATGACACTCCCCCCAGAGCCCTAATGGCAAGGGTTATAATTTATGCCCTGGGGGCATGTCAGTTTTTTTTTTTATATAAAGTGTTGTTGTAGAAACTTCAAATAGGAATCATTCGATTGGAATTTTGAAACGGCTAGTGCCCTTTTTAATATTCGAAAGCGATTGGATGGCAAGTAACCGCCCTCTCACGCCCTACTATTTCCCCAAACACATCCAATCAAAATGTTTGATAGCCATTTAGTTTAAAGTAGTTGGAAGATCTGGAAATTATGTCTTTGAGGATGACAACCCCCTCACAGCCCCCATGTCAAGGGTTGTAAGTTATGCCCTGGGGCATATAAGGTTTATATAGAAAATGTTGTAGTAGAAGCTTCAAAAAGGGCTCATTTGATTGGAAATTGAAGGTGCTAGTGCCATTTTAATAGTTGGAAGTGATTGGAGGGCTACTAAACCCCCTCTCAAGCCCATCATTTCCCCAAACGCATCCAATCAAAATGTTGAGATATCAATTTTTTCAACGTAGTTGAAAGTTCTGGAATGCCGTGGGGGTATGTAAGGTTTTTGTTGAAAACGTTGTCGTAGAAACTGCAAAAGGGCTCATTTGATTGGAAGTTGAAAGGGCTAGTGCCTTTTTTAATAATTGAAAGTGATTGGAGAGCAAATAACCCCCCTCTCACGCCCACCATTTCCCCAAAAACATCCATTTAAAATTTTTGAGAAAGCCATTTTATTTAACGTAATTGAAAGTTCTAGAAATTAGGTCTTTGAGGATGACAACCTCTTCACAGTCCTCAGGAAAAGGGTTATAAATTATGCTCTTGGGGCATATAAGGACACTGTAGAAAGCGTTGTCGTAGAAACTCAAAAAGAGCTCATTTGATTGGAAATGTATTATTGTTTTTTTCTTTTTTTTTTTTGTTAAGACCAGGGCACTTCTTATCCAAGGATTTGTCTTAGAACTTCTAAAAGGGCTCATTCGGTTGAAAATAGAAAGGGTAATGCCCCTTTAAAAAGCCGGCAATGATTGGAGGGCAACTAGTCCCCCTCCTACGCCCACCCTCCCATTTGCCCATTATTTTTAAAAACTAAATGTTGCCTTAAGATTAAACCAAATGTACTGTGTTAATGCTAAATCCCAACAAAGCATCTCAGCAGTATCCCAAGAACGACTGAGGGTATTAAATTTTTCAAAATATAGTGTTCAAACTTTCGGGGCTACTTCTGCTCTTAAAATTAAACCTATTCAAAATAGTTTTAGTGTATTCAAGCTATCAAAGAGAGTGAACAGATTTTTTTGCGAATGGTATCAAGTTTTCTATTTCAGGTCAACTAGAGGAGGTATGAAACTAAATTAAACACTTCTATTTGTGTCCAGATTTTTAAAAGGGTGTATGTTGTTAAAAATTGCTGAAAAGTTTTCTCCAGCATACAAATAGCAGGCCAAACCATAAAGTCTTAAAAAAAAACGAAAAGATTTACAGAATTATTTTGTTTTCCCTGAAAAGACTATGGCAATATAAAATGAACAAAAATTAATTAAAAAAACTTTTTCCACAAAATAATTTTTCAAAGAAAAGTAAAGAATTCCATTAAACCAAAAATTATCAAAAATAAAACAGTCCACCAAGCGTGAAACTACAACAAATCAGCATCGATAAATAAATGAAACCCAAAACGAACAGAAATTACAATAAATAAACGAGTCAAACTGAAAACGAGTAGAAATTAATATGAGTAGGGCTCAAAATCCCTATGCCTATCCAAGGCCAGAATATAATTTGCCCATTTTTGAAAAAAATACTAATGAATTTGCATTATCAGTTTAATATACATATACTGATATTTAGAAATCAAAATGTTAATATTATTTGATTTATTAAAGTTATAAAAGTAAATACATTAATATTTTTTCAGTAAAGTGCAAACTATGTTCTGGCCTTGGGAAGGCATATGGATTTTGAGCCCTACTCATATTAATTTCTGCTCGTTTTGAGTTTGACTCGGTTATTTATTGTAATTGCTGTTCATTTTGGGTTTCGTTTATTTTTCGATGCTGATTTGTGGTAGTTTCACGCTTAGTAGATTATTTCATTTTATTTTTTCTCATTTTTTTGTTCAATGGAGTTCTTTACTTTTCTTTGAAAAAATTATTTTCTGGAAAAAGTTTTTTAAGTTAATTTCTGTTCGTTTTATATTGACATAGTCTTTTTTTTGCTCATTTTTGGTTTAATGGAGTTCTTTAGTTTTCTTTGAAAAAAAACTTATTTTATGGAAAAAATATTTTTAATTAATCCCCTTGAAATGGTGATTCTGCCGAATCAACTGAATGTTCAGTGAATATAAAAACAATCGTTTTTTTCCAAAAATGGGGCCTGGCAAAGAGCCAAAAGAGCTTTTCGAACAACTCGAAACTGATATGTAGAATTTCTTTCGCCAAGGGATAACTAATATGCAAAAAAAAACATTCTCGATGAGGGCAAGGGCCCGTAGAATTGAGACCCAATAAAAAGATTTTTCTCCTAATTTACTTGAAACTAAAGTCCATAATCCCCTGAGACACGAAGAACCCACACACAAAAACACAATGACCAAAATGGACCTAAAAAGAGCGAAGTAATAGCTTTTTTTGCATTTCTATGTCTGCATCCTTGACTGTTTGGGTCAAAGGGATCCTAAAATACAAACAAAGCCTTAAGTTTACAGAAAAAGGTCCCTGGAAATTGACCTGAAAATGGAACAAAAAAAAAAACGATTTGCTTGGAACTTATATCCGCAAATCCTGTTTTTTTGGACCCCCCCCCCCCCTCAGACAAAAAAAAACGATTGGTGAAATATTGGTTTGCCCAAATCAGGGGTCAAAAAGAGGTAAGAAAACTATTTCTTTTCATGAAAAGCTTGAAACTTGTGTCCATAAGTCTTTTTTCTTTTAAGAGATGGAGCTGGGATTTGAAGTAACATATGAAGAATATGCAGAAGCATGACTGACCAAGGATTATTTAAAATCTCCTTAATGGGAAAGGTACCAAATATCGACTATGAAATATTTTCCCAGAGTGATGTAAGAGTAAGGAAGCCAGATGTAAATTTCAATGTGAGTATATTCTTTTTCTAGTTTTTTCCTCCTAGTTTAATTTTTATTGTTTTAATTTTAAGTTTAGCATAGCAGTTTAAGAGGAATGTAGTTAAAACTTCAAAACAACACTTTTATCGGGGAAACAATCTGTTTACATTTATAGTCCAGTAAATCTACGAAACTCTGGGAACAAATTGCAATATAAAACTTTTTTACACCGTTCTGTAGAGACAAAAATTCTGTACAACATATCAAAAGTTCCTAAAAATCCCCTTGGCGGAACAGGGTAAAAAACAGGGGAAAGGGAGAAAATTGAAAAAATTCAGGGTCAGATTTATTGTGCGATCGAATTTCACGTCTGCTCTTTTTCTGTGCGGAAAACTCGAAAAAAAAGAAAGTTTTATTGTTTTATATCGCTGGACTCGGTTCGATTTCCCCTTTAGCGGGAAAGGGGAAGGGGAAAAACAGTATCTTCGAGAGTTGTGCGAAATGACTAGTCGAAATGTTTCCCCCAATGTTTTTTGACTCGATGATTTAAAAAAATATGGTATTAGATTCGTATCTTGCTTTTTTGCAGTGTTTTCACCGTGGGGGAGACAATGCCTTGGGTTTTAAGAATGTGTGGGCAGATTTACTTCGATTATATAATAGAAACATAAGACAAAACTAAATGTAAAAAATGAACAAGTCAGGTAACTTCGGTAATCATAGCAAAAGATAATTACGGCTTTGATTGAACTAAAAAGAATAAGATAAAGGATTTGTACTAAACGTCTTCTTCATCGTTATCAACAAAAAAATTCTTTATTGGAGAACTGAATCCCTTGGCAGTCTTTGCAAGCAAGTGTGCAAGGCAATCCATTTTTTTTGGCAACTGCAGCATAAACTGTCACAGTTGGAACACGTTCAGCTGCAACGAACCACATTTAGCAGATGAGGCGGAGTAGGCATGATGTCTGTCATGATGGGTGTGAGGCGTCCGTCACGTAATCACCGACCCCAGTCTTTCGGGTCGAGTTCTGACGCAGTATTAGGCCATTCTTTTACCTGATAGAAGACTCTATAAGAAAGAAATTTCACAGCCAATGGAGTTGGTGAAAATCTCTCTGGTTCACAAAAGTTGATGTCTTTGAGCTGTTCATTTTTTAAAAAAAACCTGTATCTAGCTTTTCTGAGACCCTCTCCTTTCTTAGCCTTGTAGAAACACAGCAAAATATTTTCACCGGCTTGCTGGACTTTTTCCTTCGTAGAGCGCGGATTAAGGAATACTTCACAGTTATTCCTAAGTTTTTCATGGCTTTTTGGGAATGGCAGGACAGCCTGCTTTCCTATCCCAAACCAACGGGACGTCGTTTCGCAACGAAGAAAACGTGGTCAACAAGAATAGAGTGGCAAACCTGTTCCAGCGATCTTTTAATAAAGTTGATGTGCCAGTTCTTAGTTGACAGCACTCTTGACTTGGTACTGTTATCGAAGAAGAGATCCCTGGCTTCCGGAGGCAGGTGATAGAGGAGAACGATCAATAAATCAGTGTCGTTTCTTACTACTGCGGTTACCCTTTCCTTGGCCGCATTAACACCTGTTAATGCAATCAGAACGTCCGCATCTCTCTCTCTGCATAAAGGACAGTGAGGCCAGCTTGGAAAAGTTTCTTGCCAATAGCTCGAATAATGTTCTGCTTATTTTTGGAATTCCGCAAGAAGTCTTCCTTCTTCCTTTGCAGCTTCATATTCAGTGTGAAATCCACGTTCGGACACACTGGATACATTTCGTTCGTCTAACCTAAGTGACATCCTTGGTAGACGGACCTGAAGTGTAACCATCAAAGACGCAAGAAGCATTTGAATACTTCTGTGTCAAGAATGAAACGTAACTGTTCCAAATCTGTTCAAAAGTGTTTTCTGTTTTCCATGGAATATGCTGGATTGGCCATCCACCATCGATCACGTATTTTTTGGGCTCTTTTGATAGGACGTTAACAGGTTGTGTCTTTGCTGAATTCCAAATAGCTTTCGCTAGCTCCGCTTGATCAAGCTGTCGCGGCAGGCTTGACGATTCGAAAAGGGCCCTCCGGCTGTAGTTGCCGCTGCTGCAAGACGTCAGAACAGAAGACTTGCGTCAATTTGCATATCTTCACTGTCAGCTTCGGAAATATTGCCTTGATAGGCCATCAAAATCAGTTTGCTTTTGTGCTTGAAGATTTAGTGATCGGGATTGACGTCGTCCATTGACTTCAGAATTTATTTTCCTATCGCCTTTGCTGCATCTGCGTTGACATCCCTAGCTGCTTTCGTACAATTCGATATATTGCGCAATTGAGTGCAGTTGTTGCACAGACAGGACTGCGCAAAAAAGATACTAAAGCCTTTACGTCCTTTCTATCTCTTTCTATCAGAGCTGGTCTTGCGAAAACATGATGGTTAGATGACCCGTACTCAACGCCGGTGAGTGACTGCATAAGCTCATTAATTTCAGCTCGCATTGGCATTCACATTTTCAAGATCAACCTTTGCGTCTCACTCATTCCATTTCCTCTCGTGAGTCCCATGCTTGTTTTCAACGACCTCATCAGTACTTGCTCAATTAATAAGTCAGGAAAGAGCCCAGCCTAAAATCTATCGCTTCTTCGAATGACAAACATCCCATCCGCGACGTCGTCTTTATACAGCTTTTGGTTACTTTCTTTCAGCTCTTCCATTTGCTGAAGAAATATTCTCACCGATTTTGTATACAGGTTGTGGCCTGCACCTGCAAAGTAAGGGAGCATCTCACAGGGTGCTTGCAGATACTGCGCTCAGTTTCCGGTCCATTCTGCCCTGATGGCCTCCTTAAGCACTCCGAACATTTCTGAATACTGAAGCCATATTTTTGTAGTCCTATTGTTCTGTTCCGTGTCTTGAAAGTCCATTATTCGCGTTTGGATTTGACGCCCTACGTCTGCGTCGGACGCATCTTCAAGGGTTATTTTCTCGTTCAGTAGAGCTATACATATTGCCGAAGCTTCTGCAAAGTCTTGATGACTCGCACGCGTGTCAGCTTTGCAGTCGAAACCATACGATTTGCAAATGAGAGTAATCTGCAATGCTGAGTCTATAAGCTCGTGCGCTCTGATGACTCTTGAAACAGCCTTACAGCTAAGGATATGCTTAATGGTGTTACCGGCATATAGGCATTTGAGCACTTCTTTTATTCCTGTTTCCATCATCAAGTGCCCGATCGCTCCATGAAATCTCATACGGCAATGGATACCACCGATTATTGGGACTGCTGCCTTGAGATTACTATCAGCAGGCTCAGTATTTGGAGATATTCACCGCTTTCACATACAAAGGTCGGTCGAAAGTAACAACTGGTACCATTTCCGTGCTGGTGTGCTTTATTGGAGATAAAACATAAAGTTGTGTATACAAAAAAAGATAGGAGGGATTTTAGTAGTTGATTATAGGCAAAAAAACAATCGACGATGCGCCTTTGTTTGACCCATGGTGAATTGCTTGCATTACTCCACTCCATACAGCCCGTTTCGTGCTATGTATCCAGCTTGCATACTGTAGTAGATCAAAGGTGATGGTCGGGATAGGTTTGTACACAAGACTATTCTCCTGTTGGATCCTTTTGTAGAAGGAGAAAGGCACTTGTCCAACCTGCTGTAGTACTTCTAGTTTTACAACTGCTCTTGGGATTATGATTGGAGATTTGGGTAGCCTTGGTGTGGCAGCAGCTAGCATGGCCATCCCATGGAAAGTACCTTTCCGTGATAGTGCAAATGTTGTGGTCGGAATTGGCGCCAATGGATTGGATGACAGTTTTAGAAGTCATCCCTGGAAATTCTGTACTATGAGTTACTGTGGCAGAACCCTCGAATCGAAGCACTTCAGAGTAAGAAGTAAAAAAACCTAGCCTATTCATCTAGTCGATGAAAAAACGTGAAACAGATTGCTGGTGTAGCTGGACTCCAAGGTATACCTGTAAAGGAGCGAGGAAAGATTGGGGAAGGCAAGCCTACATTATTGCTTGCTCGATTGAACCTACCAGTAAGTAGTAAATCTCCAGAAAACAGGAAAATAGAAGCACCAGGGAATAGGATATTAAACTCTCGTCTAAACTGTGTTAGAGGGTTCTAAAACCGATTTGATAGACCTTTGTCTCCTCTTCAAATTCTGTAGAGCCGCCTGACTATCTTTTCCCTTTAGAGGATATCTTGATTTCTCCCTCTTTTTCCTAGCAACTAGAAAAGGGGGGAAAGGCTAATGACAGAGCAATCAAAGTGACATATACATTCTTATCTCACTGGGAAACACCAGAAAACAAGTCTTGCAGACTGCTGCACAAGATCTTTATTTACTCCCTCTTTTCCCCCCTGTAAGTGGAGAACGACTTATTACACAGCAATAAAAAAGCATATTCGATCTTTTTGGACCCAAAAGCATCAGGAATGCGATTCCCAGCATCAAAAAGTACTGGTCGTAGATTTTCGAGTTTTCTCCTGGATGTTCCCTTTTCCCTACGTTTTCACCCTGTTCCACCGCGGGGATTCTTGGGGACTTTTGGTATGTTGCACAGAATTTTTTTTCTCTACAAAGTGGTGTAAAAATCATTTATATTATAATTTAGTCCCAGATCATCGATTTTTTCCGTAGATTTACTGGACTATTAGTGTATTTTCACACAAATTGTTCTTAATATTTACATTCTACTCTTTTAAGTTCAATCTCTGTACAAATCTTTTATACCAAAAAGGAAATATTTTTTGCATTTCATGCAAACTTAAAACGAACAGAAATTATTCCGTAAATGAAAGGTGTTGTCCCCTCCTCAACGCCTCGCTCTTTACGCTAAAGTTTGACTCTATCTCACAGCTTTGTTTCTTAAAACAATAAAAAAAAAACTTTAGCGTAAAGAGCGAGGCGTTGAGGAGGGGACAGCCCCGTTCATCTACGGAATAATTCCTGTTTGCTTTAAGTTTTAATGTCGCTCCTTACTTTCAGTTAAAAAGAATATTTTCTTTATTTAATACCTTCAAATGAAGGCTACACCTTCTTAAACTGTTTAGTGCCATAGGTTTTCCGGTAATTCTTTTGCCAATTTTTTTTCATTGAAACTTGGCTTCCTGTTTTTTTTCTAATTTTTCAATATATGAAAAAGTGTTTAAGCTTCCAGTTAATTTATAAACATTTATATTTTTTTTCAGTAAAATGCAAATTTTATTCTGGCCTTGGGAAGGCATAGGGGTTTTGTGCCTATGTTTTTACTTTTATAAATTTTAATAAATCAAATAATATCAACATTTTGATTTCTAAATATCAGTATATGTGCATTAAACTGACAATGCACATTCATTTGTATTTTTTTAGTAAAGTGCAAATTTGCTCTGGCCTTGGGAAGGCATAGGGGTTTTGCGCCCACCTTATGTTAATTTCTGCTCTCGTTTTGAGTTTGACTCGGCTATTTATTGTAATTTCTGTTCATTTTGGGTTTCATTTATTTATCAATGATGATTTGTGGTAGTTTCACGCTTGGTAGATTCTTTTATTTTATTTTTGCTCATTTTTTGTTTAATGGACTTCTTTACTTTTCTTTGAAAAGCTTATTTTGTTAAAAAAGTTATTTATAATTAATTTGTTCGTTTTATATTGAAATAGTCTTTTCAGGGAAAAAAAATAATTTAAATCTTTTTATTTTTTAATACTTTATAGTTTGGCCTGCTATTTGTATACTGGATAAAAATTTTCATCAATTTTTAACAACATACACCCTTTTAAAAAACCTGGATAAAAATAGTACTGTTTAATTTAGTTTCATACCTCCTCTAGTTGATCTGAAATGGAAAATTTGATACCATTCGCAAAAAAATCTGTTTACTTTCTCTTGGATACACTTACACTATTTTAATTTGGTAAATTTTAAGAGTTGAAGTAGCCCCGAAAGTTTGAACATAATACCCTCAGTCGTTCTTGGGATACTGCTGAGATGCCTTACTGAGAATTAGCATTTCACAGTGCATTTTGATTTAATCTTAAGGCAACATTTAGTTTTTAAACATAATGGGCAAATGGGAGGATGGGCGTGCGAGGTTTGGGAAGGGGGATTAGTTGCGCTCCAATCACGTTTGACTATTAAAGATGGCATCTGCCCTTTCTATTTTCAATCGAATGAGCCCTTTTCGAAGTTCCCACGACAACTCCTTCGATACGAAGTGCACTGGTCTAAACAACAACAATAACAGAAAATATCACTAATCACTTGTGACTATTAAAAAGGGTACTAGCCCTTTGAATTTCAAATCGAATGAACCCTTTTCAAGTTTCTACGACAAAGATTTGGATAAAAACCTTATATGCCCCCAAGGCATAACTTATAACCCTTATCCTAAGGGTTGCAGGCGAGTGTCTACCTCAAAAACATATTTTCTATGTGGGAATAAACTATGCTGAACAAAATGGCTATCTAATAAAATTTATTGGATGTGTTTGGGGGAATGACGGGCGTGGGGGGGGGGCTAGTTGCCCTCCAATTACTTTCAACTAATTGAATTTCCAATCGAATGAGCTTTTTTTGAAGTTTTTTACGGCAACGCCTTCTTTAAAAACCTTATATGCCCCCAGTGCAAAACTTTAAACCCTTGCCTTGAGGGTTGTGGGGGAGTGTCCTCTTCAAAAACATATTTTCTATCTGGAAATCAACTACGCTGAACAAAATGGATGTCTCAAAATTTTGATTGGATGTGTTTGGGGAAATGATGGTTGGGGGGGAGGCTAGTTTCCCTCCAATCACTTTCGCCTATTAAAAAGGGCACTAGTCTTTGAATTTCCAATCGAATGAGACTTTTTTGACGTTTTCTACGACAACGCCTTCTATAAAAACCTTAAATATCCCCAGGGCATAACTTAAAACCTTTGCCCTGAGGGTTTTGGGGGAGTTTCCTCCTCAAAAACATATTTTCTATTGGGAAATCAACTACGCTGAACAAAATCGCTATCTCAAAATTTTGATTGGATGTGCTTAAGGGAATGATGGGCGTGGCAGAGGGGATCTAGTTGCCCTCCAATCATTTTTCGACTATTAAAAAGGGTACTAGCCCTACGAATTTCCAATTGAATGAGCCTGTTTTGAAGTTTCTACGACAACGCCTTCTATAAAAAACCTTATATGCCCCCAGGGCATAACTTAAAGCCCTTGTCCTGAGGGTTGTGCGGTAGTTTCCTCCTCAAAAACATATTTTCTATCTGGATATCAACTACGCTGAACAAAATGGCTATCTCAAAACTTTGATTGGATTTGTTTGTGGGAAATATGGGCGTGGGGGGGCTAGTTGCCCTCCAATTACTTTCGAATATTAAAAAGCGCACTAGAACTCTCAATTTCCAATCGAATGAGCCCCTTTTTTAAATTTCTACGACGACCCCATCCATATGAAGTGCCCTGCTCTAAAGGAAAAAATAATAAATAGTACATTGTGCCAACATCGTTGTTATATGCCCTCAGGGCATAACTTAAAACCCTTGCTCCAAGGGTTGTGGGGGAGTGTCCTCCCCAAAAACACATTTTCTATCTGAAATCAACTACGCTGAACCAAATGGCTATCTCAAAATTTTTATTGGATGAGTTTGGGGGAATGATGGGCGTTGGGGGGGGGGGGGCTAGTTGCCCTCCAATCACTTTCGACTATGAAAAAGGGCACTAGAACTCTCAATTTCCAATCGAATGAGCCCCTTTTCAAGTTTCTACGATGACCCTTTCCATATGAAGTGCCCTGCTTTACAGGAAAAAAAATAATAAATAGTACATTGTGCCAACA
This sequence comes from Artemia sinica, assembly GCA_027921565.1. NCBI lineage: Eukaryota > Metazoa > Arthropoda > Branchiopoda > Anostraca > Artemiidae > Artemia > Artemia sinica. Next base: position 48,178,519 of record CM051267.1, read on the forward strand.
TCGTTCTTATATGCCCTAAGAGCATATCTTAAAACCCTTGCCCTGAGGGTTGTTGGGGATTGTCCTCCTCAAAAACATATTTTCTATCTGGAAATCAACTACGCTAAACAAAATGGCTATCTCCAAATTTTGATTGGATGTGTTTGGAGGAATGATTGGTAGGGGGGGGGGGGGGCTAGTTGCCCTCCAATCACTTTCGACTCTTAAGGCACTAACCACTCCAATTTCCAATCGAATGAGCCCTTTTTGAAGTTTCTACGATAACTCCTTTGATACGAAGTGCCCGGGTGGAGAAAAAAAAAAAACACATCGTGCCCACATCGTTCTTTACTTAGGCAGCGCTAGCGCATTGCCTATGATATGGTAAAACATTTAGGGCTTTATACTTATTATTATGGGCCATGTACTATTGCCTGTTCCCGTTCTTTCACAATTCTTAATGTGTTCCGACCCCATTCAGATTAAAATTTTGATAAGAGAAGGAAATGAAATGAAGGGAGAAAATAGAAAATTTTCAGAAGGCTAATGTGTAGACTTTTTTTTAAGTAGTTTTTAATCGTTTTATGCGGTCAAACTACGATTACTGAGATTGGTATACTACCATGAAGCAATTAGTAGTGCCACAAATTTTGTTAATATTAAATAAAAAAAAACAAGTTTTCTTAACTGAAAGTAAGGAACAACGTTAAAACTTAAAACGAACAGAAATTATTCCGTATATGAAAGAGGCTGTCCCCTCCTCAACGCCTAGCTCTTTACGCTAAAGTTTTTTATTGTTTAAAAAAAATAAGAGTTGTGAGAAAGTCAAACTTTAGCGTAAAGAGCGAGGCGTTGAGGAGGGGACAACACCTTTCATTTACGGAATAATTTCTTTCAGTTAAGAAAACTTGTTTTTTTTATTTAATTTTTTTTGAACGTTTTTGAATTAATGCGGGTTTTGATTTTGGCTCACCGTACATGGATAATTAAAACAAAATTTGCATATTAGTTTTACTTTTATTTGGTTACATGGCTTTCTCGAAACTTGTTTAATTTTATTTACGAACGTTTTTATTAGTAATAAATATATGTAACTTACGAATTAACTTACGTAACGAACTTCTATATTCATATATTTTTAATACGTCTATTGGGGGGCTCGCCCCCTAGTCAATACCTCGCTCTTTAAGCTAAAGTTCGAATTTTGTTCCAATTCTTTAACAATGACCCTTAATCACAAAGGCCGTTATTTAGAATAAATAGCTCTTATGAAAGTACTAAAAAATCTTTGGCTTAAAGAGCGAGGTATTGACTAGGGGGTGAACCCAATCATACACGTAATATTTTCGGTTCGTTTTAAGTTTTGATGTTGTTCCTTATTTTCAGTTGGAAAACTTGTTTTTTTTAATATTTAAATTTCTGATCTTTTTTTAAATAATACTGGGAAATCCTGCGCCCCCTTCATACCAATGTCCCTTCCCCCATGAAAACTTCCTTCATGGAAAGATCTTCCCAAATAACCCCCGACCCACCCACCCCCCTACTATCAGAAAGAATTCCCCCTGAAAACGTCTGTATACTTCCTAATAACCAATACTATGTGTTAACATTGTGTAAAGTTTATAACTTTCAGCCCTCCCCCCGGGGACTTTGGGGGATTAAGTCATCCTAAAGGACATAGTTTATCATATTTTCAACCATGCTGAACAAAATGGCTATCTCAGAATTTTGATCAGGTGACTTTGGGGAAAAAATGAGCGTGGGATGAAGTGAAATGAGCGTTTTGGTCACTTAAAACGGGCACTAGAACTTTTAATTTCCGTTCCAATGAGTCCTCTCACGATATTCTGGGACCACTGGATCTATGCAATCACCCCTGGGGAAAAAAAAACAACAAAAAACAAAAACAAAAAACAAATGAACACGCATCCGTGATCTTTCTTCTGGCAAAAAATGCAAAATTCCATATTTTCGTAGATAGGAGCTTGAAACCTCTACAGTAGGGTTCTCTGATACGCTGAATATGATGATGTTATTTTCATTAAGGTTCTATAACTTTTAGGGGGTATTTCCCTCTTTTTTTCGAAAATCAGCCAAATTTTCTCAGGCGCTAAACTTTTGATGGGGAGGACTAAACTTGATGAAAGTTATATATTTGAATTCAGCATTGAAATCTGATTCTTTTGATGTATCTATTGGTATCAAAAACCCGTTTTCTAGAGCTTCGGTTACCATTGAGCTGGGTCGGTCCTTACTTACAGTTCGTTACCACGAACTGCTTGAAAAATAGCAAGCTTGTCATAATATGACTTTTAATAACGCTGCCTACTCTTATTATGTATTTTTTGTCACTTTAATTTTGAATTTTTATGATGACTTTAAATTTGTGACTTTAAGATTTATGGGTATAAATTTATTACGAATTTGGGATCGATCCCTATTCTTTTTATGTTTTCTTGCTTTTTTTTTTATTTTTTCATGATACCTTTAAGAGTGACAACTTTTATGATACCTTAAATATGTCAACTTCAGATGCGTTGTCAAATATATTTTTAAGGCTTAGAGTTAGTTTTACAACTTTGAAGAAAATGAATGAATTCAACTTAGCTCTATCAGCATGTGTCATATTAAATATTTTCAGGGCCGAGCTCTATGTCAAGTAAATTCTCACCTTGTCCTTGAAGTATCCCTGGAAAACCCACTACCAGTTCCACTCACAAAGCCTCGTTTCAGCGTTGAAGGTCCTGGAATGGGGCCAGCCCAGAAAATCAAGCTTGATGAGTAAGTTCAAACTATTAATCTTTAAACCTGTTCAGGGAGATATTGAAGTAGCCAAGAGACCCTATATACAGACTACTAATATCATTTTTGCTGCTAGTCTACTAATTCTACTAAGGGTAAGGGTAAGGCTTTAATTTTCGGCCAACCGCTTAGGGCCAAATGGAAAGCAGGTTCTCCCCCGTTAGGGCGGAAAGATGTCGTAATGAAATTTTTAAGGGAAATGGGAGCTTCCTGGGAGGGTGTAGAGAAGTAGGCTTCGAATATATTGGTTTGGGTTGCGTAGCTGTTTTGGCCTGAGTCGGGATTGATGCTGGAATGAGTTGTTAGTAGTACTAGTAGGAAACGTATTAAAGGGGAAATTTTCTGTGAATATTGAGGGGGATTTTGAGCTAAATCAAAACATATTATACTTATGCATGTTGTCAAAAGAAAGCATCAGCAATATTCCAGGTATTACCTGGAATGTTGCTGATGCTGTTCTTGAGAATTTGCTGATCACCATGTTGGAAGTATGCACGCACATACTGTATTTTGATTTAGTTTAGATTTTTTCTACACATTCCTTGGTAGTTTCACCTTTATATTTTTAACCTCAGTAGTAGCAGTAGTAGAAGTAGTATGCACGCAGTTTTTTCTGGTTATCAACATCCCCCTCAATATGCTCTGAAAGTTTTGACTCGATACTCTAAGTCGTTCCTGAAGTACTGCTTCTACACTCTTTTGGCCATATGCATGCGCATTGTGTGTTTTGATTTAGTTTAAAGTCACCCTAAACTTTCCGTAAAAGTTACATCTTGATATAGTTAATCTCGGCAATAGCAGCAATCGTAGTAGCAGTAGTATCTTTAGTAGCAGTAATATACACATAATGTAAGATAATCGTTTAAAATACAATTGTATATAGTAGAAAAAAAAAATAAAAGAAATCCATTTAGTCCTATATATCTAAAACAATAGAAATTGCAAAAAAAATCTATTGCTTACAACTTCAGGCAAAGAATTTTTATGTTTCCTAGTGAACCAACGCTTTCCCAGTTTGTCCAGTAAAAGAGGAAAGTACTTCCCCCACCATCAACTCTTTGACAGATTCACCTTAAGGGAAATAATATCTTTTAAAGACGTAAGGTTGTCAATAAGCGCAAGGTCAGCCAGACTTGTACGTTGGTAGTCTGGTGGTAGATGTCGATAGTCTCATATTAACCTTCCCTGTTTTCATTACTAGCCTCTCATAAGCCCCATACTATATTTCCAACAAAATCAGAAGGACCCAACAGTGTTGAATTAGCATTTGAACTGTGAGGACACAAATTGGATTCAACTTCAAATTTAATTGGTTTGCAAAAGTGAAATTGTTAGACGGTAAGATATTCCGAAACCTTGAATTGCCTTGGGATTGGTGACGTATTATCCTCTCCTATGTTTATCAATGAATTCAGTGACCCAGTGATTATAGAATTTCATTGGATATCCTTTGCTCATTATATTAAGACGTAAGTGGTTTTATAAGACATTTAGTAACCCTAATTAGGCAAGTAGGAAAAGGGGTAGTTCCCCCGTCGCAAGCGCCGTTGTACCTGCAGGGAGGGTCTCCCTTAAACTGCGGGGATAAGATGAAGGGGGGCTGACGCTTCCCTTGTCTTTGATGGAAGGCCCTATTCTAACCGCCGCAAGCCGAGTACATCAATTATTTTTTCACCTATGATTTCTCCCTAATTAGTTCAATATTCATCTACCAATTGAATGAGCAAGACGTATTGTGAGCGCACTATACCTGTTTATCATGTCCGGAGGGGATGAAGAAAATTTGCATTATTTTCCGGTGCTGAATTTTGTTCAGCAAAACGTTGAGAAAGGAATTTACGATGAGATGATTAAGAAGTTTGGTGCGGAGTTTTTTGACGTTGATGATATTGTGAAGGCAAAGAAATGCCTTGGGTCCAAGCTATGTCCAGAAGCCTTATTTCAGAAGCGAACTGGATTGAAAGCGTCACTGAGCCATATAGGTGATATTCTGGACTTTATCAAAAATGGTAATACAAACGATTTCGAAATCCCTGTATTTGTTATTCTAAGCCCTAATGAAGTGTCATCGATACCAGTCAAAGCTTATTCTACTCTTTTTTCGAGAGTGAATGAGCTGCATGTCCAGTTAAAGAAAATTTCCAACCAGTTAGAGGCATATTCCAACCATTTCCTGCCACTACCACAGTCAGGAGCCAGTCCCCTCGAAACCAGCCGATAGCCGCTCTACTATTGTTATCTCTAAGTTGCCACCGTCTATTAGTGATCCGACAAGCCGTAAGGACTTTATCGACCAATTAAGTGGTCATGATACGATTGCTAGTGTTCGTCCATTGAGAGATAAACTTTTTGTGAATATTGAGAAATCTGTAGCTTCTGACTTATGTGAGTCTGTGAAGTCTGTTGTTTCGGGTGCTGGCACGAAGATTCTACAGAAGCTGTACCTTGGAATAGTAAAAGGAATTCCGCTGTCATTTAATGCTAGTGAATTTAAAATGCACCCTGGAGTCGAGGACGCAAGTCGATTTGGGTCATCCCAAACTATCAAGCTGATTTTTTTTTGGACTCGCTTAGTAAAAGTGACGTGATAAAAAATGGTGTAAAAATCGGATACGAGATTTTCAGCGTCAATGGCTTTATAAATGTACCGCGTTGTTGCTTTAGATACAGGTATCCTGATCACGTTCTAAAACACAAATGCAACAGTCAAGTGGAAAAATGTGCGCGCTGTGCAGGCAATCATTCTTCTTCGAAAGACGTGGCGGGTCACACACTTCGTATAGTCTATTGTGTCCAGTGCTCAAATCTCGTTTTGCGGCCGGTGTGAAAAAATGATGTTGCAAAAGTTCTCGGTTATTTTGTACAATATAAACGGAACGTGTAAGAAAGAGCACATCATTGACGAACTTTCGTGCAAATACGACATCGTCTGTCTTCAAGAGCATATTTTATCATCAGCTAATACCAATCTGCTGAAACGGAGTGGGAATCACATTGCGTTTGTGAATGCTGCCCGAACTACTTTTGGTAGACCTTCCGGAGGCCTCGCCTGTATTCTGAAACGTAGTTCTTTTTCATCCGCGACGCCAATGCTGTTCCACAGTGAAGAAAACATCTTTGCCGTACGAATTGCCGATCTAGTATTTGCCTCCCCGTAGTAGCATAATATTTGTAGGCATGAATATATAATGAGTCGGAGCTAATAGGCTTGAGACTGTCTGTGCAGGATTTCGACTCTTGTTGATAGAAGAGCATCGCCAAGTGCTGAAAACCATGTTGTGACCAAGATGGGCCCAGGATTGCACAAAGACTCCATTCATGGAGGTCCCAGGGACTTTTTGGTGTCCGGTTCTAAGCCGGCTTAAGCACTTCGGTGTAGAATTGAGAAGATATGTGATCACCGTCCTGCACTGGTATCCGGGATCATTGCTTTTCCTGAGGCTAAAATAATTTCAATGATTTAAATAACATGAAAATTGGAACCTGGAATGTTGCGACATTAAAAATGGCTATCGTATCGACATTTTGACTGACGAATTCAGACGATTTGAACTGGATTTATTAGGAATTTCAGAAACTTATATCCCAGGGGTAGGAAGCATGAAATTAGAAGATATAGAATTTGTTTACTCCGGCAGGAAGGATGGGGTACATAGACAAGGAGTAGGGCTCATGATGAATAAGGAAGCTGCTAAGTCTTGTTTAGACTGGGAAGGTATTAATAATAGAATAGTAATTGCTCATTTTATGACTAGAAAGTTCAGAGTATCAGTTATAGTAGTATACGCCCCTGTAGAACCGACTGACGGAGATACTAGTGACTCAGATGAATTTTACTTACAGTTACAGGAGCACCTAGACAGGGTCCCAGGTAGAAATATGATGTTTTTACTGGGATATTTTAACGCCCAGGTTGGTAGAAATAGGGATAGATGGTATCCCAGCCTAGGTATATTTGGTGTAGGAAAAGAAAACAGTAACGGATACAGACTTTTGCAATTTTGTAGGTATAACAATCTAGTTATAACCCAATACGGTGTTTGATCATAAAATGGCTCTTAAGTTAACATGGTATTCACGTGATGGTAAGACAGCAAACCTTATTGATTATATTATAGTAAACCGAAGACTGGCGGGATCAATACAAGATACTAGGGTATATAGGAGTGCTGTTATTGATGTTAAAAGTAAAGATCACCATCTAGTAGTGTCAAGGGTTAATTTAAAGCTGAAATATCGGAAGGGTAACTACCTCCCGGGAAGTTATGATGTTGGTAGACTCCAGGATGAGAATTTGAGAGAAACTTTCCAGGAACAGTTGAATACTAAACTTGAGAGTTTAAAATTTGATAATGTGGAAGATGGTTGGAATAATTTTAGAAAAATAATTTGTGACGTTGCTGAAGGTGTATTAGGGAAGAAAGCTAGAACTGCAGCTAAGAATATTAACGAAAAAGCTTTATATTTAATAGAAAGGAGAAAGGACTTGTAGAAGAATAATCTGAGTAATAGATCGTATGAAAACAAAAAACATGTAAAGAAAGTGGAGAAACCATTAAAATATGAACTAAGGAGGTGTGAAGTGGAGGCCATGGATAAAATTGCCGAGGATCTGGAAGATGCAGCTAGACGGCATAATAGTAAAATATTGTACTGGCACGTTAACAAATTGAGAGGGAGTCGTCAATCCGGACTTGGCCCGTTAAAGATAGGAATGGGGTCGCAATTAGCGATAAGGAAAAAACTAAAGAGAGATGGGCCGAACATTTTGAGAATTTGCCTAACCGAGATAGAGTTGCAGGAAAAAATATAGAGAAAAATGAAAAAGTTTGTGATACCTTGGATGTGAAGGAAGATTTGTTCTGTGAGAAGCAATTAGCAACAGTTCTAAAAGGATTAAAGAATAATAAGGCTCCACGTGCTGATAGGGTGGTAAATGAGTTTCTTAAATATGGTGGCTCTGAGGCTTAAATATGGTTAGAATTAAGTTACTGAAGATTATGAATATGATTTTTGAAAAAGGGGAAGTACCTAACGATTTTAGGAAAACCTTAATTAAGCCACTTTATAAGAAAGGTGATAAATGTGAGTGTGGTAATTATCGAGGCATTAGTCTGGTCTCTGTAGGTAGTAAATTACTTTGTAATATGATACTTTTTAGACTGAGAGATGCCGTAGACAAAGTTTTAAGAGAAGAGCAGTGCGGTTTTAGAAAAGGTAGAGGATGTGTCGACCAATTTTCACTCTTAGGCTAATAATTGAGAAGTGCCAGAGATTCAAACACCTTGGGTCCTAGGTTTTATAGATTATGAGCAAGCGTTCGATTCTGTTGATAGAAGAGCTTTAATAAAGGTTTTATCCCTGTATGGTATACCAGACAAATACATTAAAGTGATTAGTGTTATGTACGAGAATAACACTGCTGCGGTTAAGGTAGGAAATGAGGTTAGCAGCTGGTTTTGTATTAAATCAGGAGTTAAGCAGGGTTGTGTTCTATCCCCCTTTGTATGGATTATTTTGATGGAATTTGTTTTAAGGAGCACAGGAAAGGCAATGGGAGACCACGGAATCAAATGGGGAGGAAAAAGTCTCCTGGACTTGGATTATGCTGATGATATAAGCATCCTAGATGAAAGTGTGAGCACAATGAATGAAGTTTTAGAGGTTTTGCGAATTCAGGGTGCTAGAATTGGTTTGAAAATTAATGTTAGGAAGACTAAGTCACTAAGGCTAGGAATAAGTGAAGATGAAGAGGTGACGTTGGGTAATGAAAAGATTGATCAGGTGGGTAGCTTCACTTACCTTGGTAGTATTATTAGTAAAGATGGTGGGAGCAGTGAATATGTTAAATACAGAATAACCAAGGCTCAGGGTGTTTTTTTCACAGTTAAAAAAAAGTCTGGAAGAATAGGAAGATAAGTCTGCAAACCAAGATTAGAATATTAGAAGCTACAGTGATGACAGTGGTCAAATATGGCTCTGAAGTATGGACGCTCCGAAAAGTGGATGAAGATTTGCTAGATGTTTCCCAGAGAAACTCCTTAAGGGTTCTTCTGGGTACCCAACTGATTGACCGAATTTCAAACAATAGGCCATACGATAAATGTGGTTCAATACCGCTCTCTAGGGCTATAATGAAAAAAAAGTTGAGGTGGCTAGGGCACGTTGTGCGGATGAAGGATGACAGATTGCCGAAGATTGTTCTTTTAGGCCAACCATCTAGGGCTAAACGGAAAGCACGTCGTCCCCGTCTGGGGTGGGAGGACGTCATAAAGAAAGATTTAAAGGAAATGGGAAACTTCGTGGGTGGGTGTAAAAAGGGAGGCTTTGAATAGATTGGGAAGGAGGAGGAGCGTGCGTAGCTGTGTTGGCCTCAGGCGGCTTGGTGCTGCGGTGAGTTGTTAGTAGTAGTAGCAGTAGTATTTATAAATGTATATTTTCCTTGTGATCATAAATCTGTTCAGTCACTAAATAAGTTTGCCAAAACTTGTAGTGTTTTGAATAAAGTGGCAGATTCTGCAACATCTTTTGGTCACCAATTTGTTGTTGCTGGGATTTTAATGTGGATTTATTAAGTTCAAACCTCCGATCGGATATGGTTTTCCAGTCTTTGTCCGAGTTTAAGCTACTGAATAGGAATCGTTCATTTTCATATATCCATCATTCAAGGAGCCATACTAATATAGACCACGTTCTTTGTTCTCCAAATTTATCGGTTTTCAATTGTTTCTGTTCACGAAACAAAAATTGATATAGACCACTTACCAATTTCCTTTTCGTTTGATATCTCTCTGTCACCAGATATTTCACGCGTAAATCGTAGATGGTTTACCAGGCGAAATTGGAATAAGGCCAATTGGGCGCTCTACATTTCTACTCTTACAGCTCTTTTGTCTACTATAAAAGTTCCTTTTTAGCTACCTCAGGTTGGATCTAAATTTGTGAATGATAAGCATTTTTTGAACAAATATTATTTTGATATTATATCATGTATGAAGGAAGCCGAAAGAGTGGCCGTTCCCGAGGAACGTGTAAAATTTAATACGCGGAAGCCTGAATGGTCGTGGGACCCAGGTCTAAAAACAGTGAAAAATAAAGCCAAATTTTGGCTGCGTATATGGGTTTCTTGCGGACGGCCACTTAACGGCGTAGTATTTGAGCTTAAACAGAAAACTAAACTAGAGTATAAAAAGTATTTACGATCTGCAGAATCTAAAATTTGCAAGTTCCCGACAAGTAATTTAGATTGAAAAAAGGTAGTAAATTCAGATAAAATTGATGATTCTTTTTCAACGAGTAACCCAATTAGCCCTGATGCTTGGTGCCATTATTATGATCAGATTTTTAACACCGTAAACCATCTCGTTCATGCTACATTTATGAAGCTTTTTAATTCTGCACTTCCTACCTCACTCCGCCAGAACCAGATCCTCCCAGTTTATTTAGCTTCGGTCGTACTAGCTATAAAGAAGCTCAAGTCAAGTTCTAATGATGGTGATGGCATAAGTGCCAAACACCTAAAGGTTGATTGTCCAGCTCTTGCCCAACATCTGCAGCTTCTTTTCCAAATGTGTTTATGTACCTCGTTTGCGCCTGAAGGTTTTTTGTGCGGAATAGTTACCTCAATTTTCAAAAAAGGAAAAATTCCGATTGAGTGTGCATCTTACAGACCAATAACGGTTTCTTGCAATAAAAATAAAATTTTCGAGTATATTTTCCTCCCTTCAGTTAACTCTTCCACATACTTCGGTGAAAACCAGATCGGGTTTTCAGCTGGGTAGGTTGCCAGCAAGCACACCGAATTTTGGTGAATGTTCTTACTGAGGCGACTAAAAATGGATTCGAGTTACATTTATGCGCCTTGGATCTCCCCAAGGCTTTTGACACCATTACCCATTCCCAAGCTATGTTTTCCCTTTTTAGTCACGGTATTAACATTTCGGTAATTTTTCTTGTTAGATATTGGTATTCCGATTCTTTTTTGCAGATCAAACGGATACGAGTGTTTCCGAAAGCAAAATTCTAGTGCGGCGTGGGGTCCGGCAGGGTGCCGTCCTTTCTCCTTTTATATTTAAATTTTTTATATCATCTGTTCTTTCTTCTATCCCACCCACTTGCATTATTAATTCCGTTAAAATCTCTTGTCTTGCTTATGCGGATGATATCCTTTTCATCAGTAGGACTAAAAAGGGACTTTCCCTGTCTGTCTCAACAGTTGCATCTAAACTTCATACCATTGGACTTTCTCTTAATCTTTCAAAGTGTAAATATCTCTCATTTAATAGTAATAATATAACCCCTCTAGTTTGCGGATCTTTTTCTGTCCCGTCGGTTCCTTCTTTCCGGTGGATGGGTATCAATGTTAGTAAAACACTAAAATCTTTCCGAAAGCTTGTCGTCGCTGATTGCAAAAAGAAAATTCAGTTAAGTTATTCCAAAATTGTTGCAAATCGAGGTAGATACTATAGAAAGTCTCTTGCTAAATTATGTTCGGTTTTTACAGATCATTCGGTTTTGTTTGTCTGAAATTTACCCTATTCTTCACCAAAACGACATCAGATCACTTCATTCATATCATTTCCGGTTTTCCTGTTTTCTATTGTATCTGCCTCCATAGTATAGAAATCGGAATCTCATGTCTGTTTACGGTTCTCCGGATATTGGGTCAAGGCTTACGGAACTTGCCGGCAAACTACCCCAGTCTACATATAAGTATCTGCCATCCCACACACTGTGGGCTGGCAGACTGTGGGCCACAGTGGCCTCACTCGTTTGATGTAGTTTTCATTTTTTTTATATTTTTTTGTTGTATCTTGAACGTTTTCTTTTCTTTGGTTACTCTACTCTTGCGAAGTTTTTAACTTTTATGTACTCATGTATGTAGTGTATTATCTACTTTTTTCTTTATACTCCACAATTATCATTTTTGTAAATGATGTGGGTTAAAAATAAATTATTATAGAAGGGAGGCAAATCTATAAAGCAAAAAAACTCAATGCTAGTCGTGTCTCTGGAGCATTCCAGTGACAGAAATATTTGAAGGTTCTTATAAGATAAAGTCCTGTTTTCAATTTCTTGACAGTTTTTTTTTAAATATATATTTGAAAAAAGCTAGTAAATTCTTAGAATTTCGTTAAACATAAAATTTCAGATTTAAGAATCCCCCCCCCCTCGACAAAGACAAAAGAGGCCAAATTTAAAACCTTATGAAGTTGAGGCTAAACTAGTGTAATACCTACTAGTGTATTACACTAGTGTAATTACAACTAGTGTAATAATGTATGTTCTTATTTGCTTTTAGTTTTCTTATTAAACGTTAAAGCCTTTTTTTATAGTGTGATTCCAGTAAATGGAATTGCAAAGGGCGTGGTTACACTTATCCCCCGAACTACTGGAGAGAAAGCTATTGCTGGTTCATTTTGGTGCAACGAACTTGAGGATGTAAAAGGAATGTTTCACATCAAGGTAGCTTGTATTGAATAATACGGATGCAATATTTTCGATCCTCTCTACTTAAAGCCTAATAGTGGGCGAAACGATAGTTTTTTTCATCTGTTTTATAATTTTTCATTTCTATGTTTGTAGAATTTTTGCTTGCTGCACTAGAGTGAAAATATTTTATGCTGCAAAAGCGAAACAAAATTATTTTGATGTCAAAAGCTCATATTTAATACTACTTCTTTCAATGAGAAAAGAGAACATGGCCATTTTCCTCAAATAGATTTAAAAAAACTTTTTCCACAAAACAAGTTTTTTGAAGAAAATAAGAAAGCTCAATTAAACAAAAAATGAGCACAAATAAAGTGAAATAATATTCCAAGCATAAAAATACCCCAAATAACCGTCAAAACATAAATGAAATTCAAAACGAACTGAAATTACAATAAATAACCGAGTAGAAACTCAAAACAAGCAAAAATTAACATGAGTAGGGCTGCCAACTCCCATACCTTCGCAAGACCAGAGCATAATTTGCACTTTACTGAAAACAAAAACTATTTTAAATGTTTTCGCTTTTTGACTTTAATAAATAAAAAATTATTAAAACTTAAAAAAATAACTAATAAAATGTTTGGTAAGAGAGCTGTAACTGAACGCTTTAAAAATGATGCCGTTAAAATTCTTTTGTAATCTTTCCTACTCTCACCCCTAGCGATGTTTCAAGAAGTGCGCTTGTTCAGGGATCATTATCCTTCGCGGATTATTGGAGCAATGTTACACGAATATAAACATGAATTTAAAAACATGGGTTGAGGATTGTTTGGAAGAAATCTCAAAGCCTTCATCACGTTTAATATAACCCTTAATCAAAAGGATCTTATTATCGAACCGCAATTAAAGAGTGACTACTACTACTACTACTAACCCCTCACCGCAGCACCAAACCACCTGAGGCCAAAACAGCTACGCACGCTCTTCCTCCACCCCAATCTATTCAAAGCTTCCCTTTTTACAACCGCTCATGAAGTACCCATTTCCTTTAAATCTTTTCTTTATGACGTCCTCCCACTCCAGACGGGGATGACCTGCTTTCCGTTTCGCCCTAGACGGTTGGCTGAAAAGAACAATCTTCGGCAATCTGTCATCCTTCATCCGCACAACGTGCCCTAGCCACCTTAACCTTTCTTTCATTATAGCCCTAGAGAGCAGTATTGAACCACATTTTTCGTTTAGCCTATTGTTTGAAATACGGTCAGTCAGCCGGGTACCCAGAACAATCCTTAAGCAACTTTTCTGGGAAACATCTAGCAAATCTTCATCCACTTTTCGGAGCGTCCATGTTTCAGAGCCAAATTTGACCACTGTCATCACTGTAGCTTCTAATATTCTAATCTTGGTTTGCAGACTTATCTTCCTATTCTTCCAAACTTTTTTTTACTGTGAAAAAAACACACCCTGAGCCTTGGCTATTCTACTTTTAACATTAAAGAGTGACCCTTGTCAACAAATACCAAAATTCTAAAAAAAAAAAATTAAGTTCGGGTTGCGATATACGATTAAACAAGGTCTACCATAAACGCTCATTCTAAACATACAAAATCAGTATTTAGATCATTTTATGAAAAGGGGTTACACACATCCAAAAAGGGGCACAATCGCAATGAAAATTAGACAATGCAAATCCTTAAAGCAATTTTTTTAAAATGTGAAACCCCAGTTTCAGGCTCACACAGGGTTGAAATAGCTTTGAGCAAAAAAACAATGAGAACTCCTCCTCTCCGCAACTCTTTATCCTAGAATTTGATTTACTTCCCCGATATTTTACGGGTGAATGCCCAAACACAAGTGAAATAGGATGAAAAAAATACGTTTCACGGTGCCCCTGGAATAGAAGAGCTTCTTCGTTTGAATTTACTCTAGAATATACAATTTTCAGGTCAGATTTTCTGAAGGGAATTGACAATCAAATACTTAAAACGACCAGCTGACTTTATTCGTTGAACTCAAAATTTCATTGATGAGAAGTAACCGGAAAGTACTCTTTTTCACAGAATGTATCTAAAAAATTAAATTGTTGATATCATTAATGTATCTTTGGTTTCTGAATCGTCAATAAATGTATCTAATGGCAGCTCAATTTCATTAAATCGGACATCCACAGAGCAAAGGAAATACGTAAATCTCCAGAAGTAGTTGGCAAAAATTGGCGTTCGAATCTTATTTTTATAATCCTTTTTACCAACTTCGTTATATATTTCTTTAAAAAATATACGAGCTACCTTTATTGCCCTTTTTGTCGGAATTGCCAAGCGTTGTAAATACGTGCTATTTTTATCACTTATTTGCAACTTGCGCTTTCAAGAAAAAAAAGCATTATTGCACCCCGATTTTGCCCAAATAACATTTTTTTAAATAAAAATCAGAATTTGCGTTTATATTTTTTTCCATTTATAGGATGATTTTGTATAGCCATATGGGTTAATTTTTTGCAAGGTGAGTTTACATGATGGGATTGAGGGGCCAATCTTTCATGTCCTGCTGGAAAATCCCAACCTAAAATGCCATAAATTGTGCCCCTTTGTTTGCCTTTCTAATAGTCTTCTTTTGATTGAGTTTAAAGCAGTCTAGAGGATATATATTTTGCATAGTTCTATAGGCCCGTGATTCATCTTCAAACACCGTAATGATGTATCTAGACAATCCTTTGCAAGCTCAAGCATTGAGCTGCTTTGTATATATTTTTTCAAGTGCCTCTTTAGTTTTTGTAAATAAAGCCATTTAGCTTGGAACTGCTTCTGATTCAGAGGTTTTGAGATTTATGTGTTTTAAAATTTATACATTTACAAAATGGTAGCTCAGTGCCATTAAAACCGGGCATTCATAGAGCAAAGGAAATACGTAAATTTTCAAAATTAAATGCTGAATTTGGGCTTTGAAAGCTTATTTTTAAAATATTTTTTTTTTATATTTTTTTAATCTTGATCTGGTAAATACATTTGTACGTTTAAATTTAACATGCACAAGTATGAGCTATTTCTATGTATGAGCTATATTTTCTATGTATGAGCTATATTTACAAGTATGAGCTATATTTTCTGAAATACAAGTATTTCAGAAAAGTATGTTGAGTTATATTTCTCTTTTGGTCTTAGTATCAAAAATTAAAAAACTTTCTGATCAAAGAAGTTTTTGAAAGAAAAGTCAAGGCCATACAAACTTAAGATCAGAAGAAATAGAAACCTACAATAACTCAAATTCAAAATGACTAGAAATTATTACTAAAGACTAAATGAAACCCAAAACAAACAGAAATTAAATGAACAATCATAGCAAAAAAAATATAACAGGTACTAATATAAATGAATAAATTAATCTTAAAACGACTAAAGCCTAAGTTTTAGACTTTTACAGGTTTTACGTTTGCAGGTTTAGACGTTTACTGTGAGAGAAGGAGGCAAAACCCAAACTCTTGTTTGTAGTGATTTTTTTTTCATTTCAAGCTTGATTTGCATGTTCAATTTAAGTTTCACTCGTCGTAAGATTTATTTATTTATTTATATTATTACCTTTTGTATGTTTTTGGCTATGATTGTTTATTTAATTTCTGTTCGTTTTGGGTTTCATTTATACTTAAACACAAAATATTTTTGTTCTTTCTAAGCTTGAATTGCATATTCAATTTAAGCTTTACTCGTTTTAAAGATTAATTTATTCATTTATATTAGCACCTGTTGCATGTTTTTTTGCTATGCTTGTTTATTCAATTTCTGTTCGTTTTGGGTTTCATTTATCAAACAGTTCGTGGTAACGAACTGTAAGTAAGGAGCGACCCGGCTCAATGGTAACCAAAACTCAAAAAACGGAATTTTGATACCAATAGATACATCAAAAGAATCAGATTTTAATTCTGATTTCAAATATATAAGTTTCATTAAGTTTAATCTTACCTATCAAAAGTTACGCGCCAGAGAAAATTTGGCTGATTTTCGAAAAAAAGGCGAAAGACCCCCTAAAAGTTAAAGAACCTTAATGAAAATCACACCATCATATTCAGCGTATCAGAGAACCCTACTGTAGAGGTTTCAAGCTCCTATCTACAAAAATGTGGAATTTTCCATTTTTTGCCAGAAGAAAGATCACGGATGCGTGTTTATTTGTTTTTGTTTTTTTTTTGTTTTTTTTTTCCCAGGGGTGATCGTATCTACCCAGTGGTCCTAGAATATCGTGGGAGAGCTCATTGGAACCGAAATTAAAAGTTCTAGTGCCCTTTTAAGTGACCAAAAAAAAATGGAGGGCAACTAGGCCCCCTCCTACGCTCATTGTTTTCCCCAAAGTCACCTGATCAAAATTTTGAGATAACCATTTTATTCATTATGTTCGAAAATATTTAAGTATGTCTTTTAGGATGACTTAATCCCCCGAAGTTCCCGGGAGGAGGGCTGAAAGTTATGAACTTTACCCAATGTTAACATACAGTACTGGCTATTGGGAAGTATACAGTACAGACGTTTTCAGGGGAGATTTTTCCTGGTAGTGGGGGGGGGGGTCGAGCAGGGACGTACGCAGGGGGCGGCCTCCGGGCCCGGCCCCCCCCCCCCCCGAAATCTCACGATTTTTTTTTCATTTTCCCATAATTTTCTGATTTTTCTCACAGAATAATGGGTTTGAAGGATTTGCCCCCCCCCCATATGAAAAAAATTGGGCCCCCCCGAAAAAAATTCTTGCGTACGTGCCTGGGGTTGGGGGTTATGTAGGAGGATCTTTCCATGAAGGAAGTTTTCATGGGGGAAGGGACATTGCTATGAAGGGGACGCCGGACATCCCAGCATTATTTAAAAAAAGATCAGAAATTAAATATAAAAAAACAAGTTTTTCAACTGCAACAGCAGCAACAACATCAAAACTTTAAACGAACAGAAAATATTACATATATGATTAGGTTCACCCCCTAGTCAATACCTCACTCATTAAGCCAGAGATTTTTTAGTACTTTCATAAGAGCTATCTATTCTAATTAACGGCCTTTATGATTAAGCGGCCATTTTTAAAGAATTGGAACAAAATTTGAACTTTCGCTTAAAGAGCAAGGTATTGACTAGGGGGCGAACCCCCTAATATATGTATTAAAAATATATGAATATAGAAGTTCGTTACGTAAGTTAATTCGTAAGTTACGTATATTTATTACTAATAAAAACGTTCGTAAAAAATGAAACAAGTTTCGAGAAAGCCATTTAACCAAATAAAAGTAAATTAATATGAAAATTTTGTTTTAATTATTCATGTACTGTGAGCCAAGATCAAAACCTGTATTTATTCAAAAACGTTCAAAAATTAAATAAAAAAAACAAGTTTTTTTAACTGAAAGTAAGGAGCGACATTAAAACTTAAAACGAACAGAAATTATTCCGTATATGAAAGGGGCTGTCCCCTCCTGCTCTTTACGCTAAAGTTTGCTCTTTACGCTAAAGTTTGACTTACTCACAACTCTATTTTTTTAACAATAAAAAACTTTAGCGTAAAGAGCAAGGCGTTGAGGAGGGGACAGCCCCTTTCATATACGGAATAATTTCTGTTCGTTTTAAGTTTTAATGTCGCTCCTTACTTTCAGTTAAAAAAACTTGTTTTTTTTTTATTTAATTCTTTAATAGTAATGTCTGGTCGTTTTACTTACAAAAATACTTTCTTGTTGAAAAGTATTTTAAAAATTAATTTCGGTTCGCTTTTGATTGCCAAAGTTTCAAAATTTTGAAAATTTCCTATTTCAAAATAATTTTTTATTTCAAAATAAATTAACAGTCCTGGCACGAATTAATAAAATTAAACTGAATATATGATATATAATAATATTAATTGCTGAAAGCTCACCGGCTCAAAATTTTGTTTCACTCAGGGCCGGATTTAAAGCTTTGACGCTTCTAGGCCGAAAAGTTTTAGCCGCTCCGTTTTTTGCAAAATTTTCGGGGAAATCCCCAAAACTTTGGGGATTGTGAAAGCCGCAGGGCCAAGTGGGCCTATTGGTAAATCCTCGACCCGTTTCGCTACCTTTTCATTTTATTTTCAAAAAAAATATTTGCAATATAATTTGTTTTAGTAAACAGCCAAATACGCAGTATGCATTATGCTTTTACCGTTAGGGTATTTTCCGAACTTTTTGGAATAAAATATCATCAATGTTTTTTTTTGGGGGGGGGCATGCAGGGAGGGCCAGGGGTATAACACACAACACTTGCCCCCGGACTTTGTGGGGTTGTGTTGACCCTGGAGTTTTTGATATTTGATCTTTTGGCTTATTTTAACAAAATAGATCTCTCAAAAATTCTAACGGATGGATTTGGGGTAAAGAGAGCAGGGGGCTAATTGCCCTTCGGTTCTTTTTTACTCTTAAAACGGGAACTAAAACTTCCAATTTCCAAACGAATGAGCCATCCCGAAATTTATATGACCATTCCTTCCATGAAAACCTTACATGCCCCAGGGCATAATTTACAATACTTGCCCACGGGCTTTGGGGGACTGTGTTATTCCTATAGTTTATCTTATACGATCTTTGGTCTATTTTTTTTCAAAATAGCTATGTAAAATATTTTATCGGACACATTTGGGAAAAAGAGGGTTGGTAGGGGGACTAATTGTCATCGGATCCCTTTTGACTCTTAAAAAGGGAACTAGAACTTTGAATTTCTAATCATTTGAGTCCACTTCAAATTTTACACGACCACCTCTTCCATAAAAATGTTATATGCCCCTGGGGCATAAGTCAAAACCCATCCACTGGCTCGGGTGGGGGGTATATTGACCCCGAACTTTTTGTTATTTGATCGTTGGAATATTTCAAAGAAAATGGGTATCTCAAATTGATCGATACATTTAAGTAAAAGAAGGTGTTTGTGTTGAGGGGGGGTGTAGATGCCCTCTGATCACTTTTGACTCTTAAAAAGATAACTAGAACATTCAATTCTCAATTAAATGAGCTACCTCTGAAGTTTATACGACAAGAACCTTATATGCCCCTGTGGCATATGCCCCTGGGACTCAAAAACCTTATATGTCCCTGTGGCGTAACTTAAAACACTTATCCCTGGGTGCTGTGGGTTTTTTGACCCCGCAGTTTTTGTTATTTGATGTTTGAACTACTTTTAACAAGATAGCTATTTCACAATTTTTATCGGATGGGTTTCGGGGAAAAGGGTGGGGGGCAGTAGCCCTCCGATATCTTTTGAATCGTGCAAATTGAACTAGAACTTTCAACTTCCAATCAACTGAGCCCCCTCTGAAATTTATACGAGCACCCCTTTCATAAGAACCATTTATGTCCCCAGGGCATAACTTACAACGCCTGTCCCTGGGCCCTGGAGGTTACGTTGACCCCGTTGTTTTGTTATCTGATCATTGAACCATTTAAAAAATTTTATTGGATGCATTTGGGTAAAAAAGTACCTGGGCGGGCTATGATCTTTGATCTTTTTCAACTTTTATAAGCTGAACTAGAACTTTCAATTTCCAATCAAATAAGCCCCCCTCCGAAGGCTATACGACTGCTCCTTCCACAAACCATATATTCAATCAATTATTACCCATAACAACAAGAGAATAGGTAGTACAAGGGGAGTATAAACATAATAATAAAAAAAAACAAAACAAAAGAGAACATCAACAAACATTAGCAATTAATTTCCACTAAGAAAAAACTGTAAAAGACCATGGTCAGGGCCAATTTTACACATTGTATCTGCAGAAAGCTTTTTGTGTAGGTCACCAAGCTTTTGAGTTACATCCATAACATAGAAAATTTTAACTAGATACCGATTTCTAGTCCATGGCTGCAGGGAAAGAAGAAGTTTGCAAAATTTGAAGTATCTAACTTTAATCTTTTTCAAATCCTTTAGTTTAAGAACAGAATGAACACCCGAAAAATAAAGTACAGAATGATCAGAAAAAGTCGAGAATAAGCGCCTAAGAGCATTTCTGTTATATTTAAAAAAAAAATATAGCCACTTAATGTTCTTCATTGTTCTTCATAGCCACTTAATGAAGAAATAAGAAGGTTTGCTACAACTTTTGAACAACTGAACTGAATTTTTCTTACTGCATCAGCAACAATCTGTTTACGGAAAAGAGCTAGAGAATTAGAAACAGTAATACCAAGCCACCGAAAAGAAGAGACAGGAAGTACAGAAAATTCATTACACACCAGAGGAGTAGACGAAGACAGATTATAAGATAAAAATTCACACTAGTCAAGATTCAGGGATAGACCAATATGTAGAAAAGACAGGGAAACTAAAGAAACCATCGCAGAAAGAGCAGATTTAGTACGATTAATCAATAGGATGTCATCAGCATAGGCAATGTAAGAAACATCAGTAGAACCAGAAAAATAAGTGTCTGACATCTTTTCCAGAACAGTAGAAATACAAATTTTGAAAAAGGTTGGTGATAAAAAAAACCTCCCTGCCTTACGCCTCGAAACACTTTAATAGTGGTTTCTGGAGAAGATTTCAGGCGGAGGTAAGAATTAGAATACCAAAACCGTAGAAGGTAAGTAGCAGAAAAATTAACACCAGAAGAAGCCAAAGAAAAGAAAAGCTGGTTATGAACAACAGAGTCAAAAGCCTTTGAAAGATCGAGTGTACAAAGATATACACCTTTACCCTTAGAAGAATTAGAAAGAAGAATAGAAGAAAGGACACGATGAGCATGTTGGCACCCCACACCCAGATCTGAAACCAAGTTGATTTTCACCAAAGAAAGAAATATTTTGAGTTAGACTAGGTAAAAGAATATACTCGAAGACCTTGCTAATATTGCAAAAAACAGAAATTGAACGGTAAGAAGAGCAATCTGTCGGCGGTTTACCTCTTTTTAAAATTGAAGTCACGCTCCCACACAAAAAAGTTTTCCGTGACGACAGAAGACGCCAAGCAAATTTGAAACAAAAGCGCAAGATGTGACACAAGTTTAGCACATTGGGGAGTTAGATGCTTTTTAGAGATACCATCAGCATCAATAAATTTCGACTTAAGATGATTCAAAGCATTCATAACTTTACAACGCGATATAGGCAGAACAAAGCGCTGACTTAGAAATCTAAGGACTATTTTAACAAACGCTTCGCCAAACTTTCTATGAACAGAATAATTCAAAACGGTGAATATCTTTGATTAATGTGTGCATTCCAAGAACTTGGTGGAGTAGCATCACTGCTCACATCAGAATCGTCTGTTTTACTTGAATTAATTACTTTCCTCCATTCTTTAGGCGAAGATGGAAAATCAAGCCGACGGTATCGGACACTTTTTAGATACTTATTGAATTCTAATTTAGTTTTCTGTTTAATAAGAAAAACATTACCAGACCCAGGCCGACCACATTCTGTCCAAACTTTTAGCCAAAATTTAGCTTTATTTTTACGGGCCTTAAGGTTAGGGTCAAGCGACCAAAGAGGCTTTTGAGTATTTCTTCGGATTCGCTTTACTGGGACAGAAATTTTGGTAAAAAAATTGGCATATATAGGGGAGGGGGGTCTGAAATTCATTTCCGATAGAAATGATTATTATATTCGTAATCAGCATAAAACAAGGCATCGAATGGTGTATTCACTTTAGTCCTAACTCAATAATATGATTTTGGTAGAACTTTACCGAAATTTTGACAGCTTCTTTCATAGCGGAGAGGATAGAATGATAATATCGGTCTATTTCATATTTAGCTTAAATAAAATTCTGGCTACACTGCAGAAACTGATACGGAACATAAATCGTACTTAGAAGTGTTGTAAGATAAACAGAAAAATTAGCATTTTTCCAATCAGGCTTATAAAACCATATAGGACGTACTCCATGACTCTTAGATATACTCCCAGAGTGAACTGCAGGCTTTGATAAAGAAAAAGACAGCGGAAGTTGATCAAGATCTTGCTCGTCAAAATGAACCGTAAGTGGCGAGCAGACAAGAGCTGCAGAACAAATAACGTGACCAGTGTCTGATTTACTACCTGAATAGTGAATATACGTATAAACATGGGACTTCCGAACAACTTTATAAGCCGGAAGAGAATCAAGAAGCTGATCATTCCTTAAATTATCAGAAACCAGATCGGTATTAAAATCACCAGCAATAACAAAACGCAACCCATGATCCGATATCTTTTGAATTAAAATTTTAAGTCCATTACAAGCACAAGAGAACTTCTGAAGTGAACGAATAGAACGATCGTTATATGGCAGATACACATTAATTAAAACAATATTACCAAGACGCACAGCAAGAAAAGTGTCATCTGATTGGAAAAACACAGGACTCGCAACAGAAGTATTTTTCTTAAAAACACGAGCTAAACCGCCAGAAGGGCGGCCACGCGTAATTTTAGCTGGACGCACAAAAACAACGTGATCACTGCTTCGTCTCAGAAAAGTTTCGCTAAAGGCAGTCAGTAAATGTTGTTATAAACAAACAACGTCGTAATTAACATACAGATCATCAATAAAAAAGTCCTTGCCTCTCGTTCCATTAATATTAAATGAGACTATATTTATGTCCGGATTCATTTCTGAGAATAGACCTTATCAGTGATTTTCTTAATCACAGGGCATCGTAGGCTGTAAGAAGGATGACACCCTCCACAATTGGCACATTTCGGAGATTCCGTACAACGATCACTGTTTGTAGATAAATGCGGCCCAGCACAACGAGCACACTTAGGAGTGCTGCTAGTACATGCACTTTCCTAATGCCCAGGAGAAAGACACTTGAAGCAACACTTTGGCAATTGCTTGAACTCATAAACACGAAGTTTTCATACCTAATCATCACACCGTTTCGCAGAAATGATGCTTTGGAAATCGCGTTTGCAAATTCAAGCTTAACCGATTCGCTTGTTCCAAATCGACTGATTTGGAATTAATCTGATCAAAATCAGTTATCTGATCTTTGAACTATTTTTGACAAAATGGCTATCTCAAAATTTTTTCGGATGCATTTTAGGAAAAAGAGCGTGGGGAGGGATAGTTGCCCTCTGATCACTTTTGACTCTTAAAAAGGGCACTAGAATTTCTAATTTCCAATCGAATTAGCCCCCTTCGAAGTTTATACGACCACTCGTTCCACATGAAGTGCCTCTGGGAAAAAAAAAAAAAAAAACAACATTGGAGCCTTATTACCTTTACTATAGGCAACGCTATAGTTCTGCCTCGTACAGTGTCATTGGTAAATCAAAATAATTGTCTTTTTTATCCCTTCTGTTTTTTTTTTTTTCAAAGTCTGTTACAATTTTGTAGCTGTTTTCCATCTATCCTGCTAAAAGTTAGCACGATATTCTCAAGCTAAGCCCAAAACCGGTTTGGCTGCAAAGAATAAAAATCAGGCTAGACCGGGTAACTCCACGGGAATTTGTGGAAGGGAGGGGGCTTATAATTCAGAGTGGAAACAAGCTCATCAAAACCCAAAACCGTTCAATATAGATGTACTAAAGAATATTGGAAGTATAGAAACCTTGGCAATTTGTCCCTTGAGCCAAAAGATTTTTCCACCTTCTAAAATGTCGAATTTCAACAAAAAATTATATTTCTTATATTTTTTCGTAAACACAAAAGCTTCTAGTAAGTCCTGCCACGCCCCTAGAGGACCCTGACCTAGAATTTCCGGAAAATAATGCAAATGGTAATTCCTATTACAACACATACAACCGGAGTAAATGACATAACAGCATAAACACATTAACTACAGGGTAAATACTATGCTAAAAAAAGCGAAGCAAAATGATGAAGTTTTATTTTGCTGCCCTTTGCTAAAGTAGCAACCTTTACCATTAATTACTATTTCGTCATAATACAAGTAGAGAGGGAGGTGCTACTCGTGTCACGCACCCCTGCTGCCATCTACAATTTAGTTTAATGCTGACGGGACATAATTTATTCAAGGATTATCGATCGAGTCTAATGGGGGTGTGTCAAGGTCAATCGATCTGTTGTTGTTTGGCCACGTGCGAATGACATGAGGGGTGATTTACATAATGCTGATTGGACATAATTTATTCAAGGATTATCGATCGAGTCTAATGGGGGTGTCAAGGTCAATCGATCTGTTGTTGTTTGGCCACGTGTAATGACATGAGGGGTGATTTACATAATCGATGGGGGAATTATTGATTCACGAGCGTGGGGAATTATGAAACAATAAGGCTTCTTTAATCTTAGGTCTGTGGGATAAACGTTCATTAGGTCAGAGAGAAAAATTAATATACTATTTTTAAATAGGGCTTCACGAAGGGGGAATTAAGAAACATTAAGGCTTCTTTAATCTTATGTCTGTGGGATAAACGTTCATTAGGTCAGAGAGAAAAATTAATATACTATTTTTAAATAGGGCTTCACGAAGGGGGAATTAAGAAACATTAAGGCTTCTTTAATCTTAGGTCTGAGGGATAAAAGTTCATTAGGTCAGAGAGAAAAATTAATATTCTATTTTTAAATAGGGCTTCACGAAGAGGGAATTAAGAAACATTAAGGCTTCTTTAATCTTAGGTCTTAGGGATAAACGTTCTTTAGGACAGAGAGAAAAATTAATATTCTATTTTTAAATAGGGCTTCATTGATCTTTAGTGTCAGGAATCATAAATGACATCACTTGTTATCTTGGAATTATGCGGGAGTCTAAAGAGATAGAAATTCTATTTTTAAATACGGCTTCACGGAGCTTTAAGTCGGAGAGGTAAATTGATATTCTAACGAAACCATAATAGTTTAGCTAGGAACATTTATGAGATGAAGAGATTAACGTAGGAAAGGGTTTCCTAGAAATTTGAAATGTGAAAGCACAGAGATGCCAAACAAAAGGAACACACGATGAAATTACTTTTAGGGGATTATTTGGGCGAAACGGTTTTAGACAGGTTATGGAATTATTTCGGCGAAACCGTTAGAGACGTTTTAAAAGATGATTTTAGAAAGGGTTTTAGAAGAGGTTTTGAGTGTGGTCGTTATAATAAACAAGTTCTATTTGAACAGTGTCGTGAGGTCCTCTACCCAACCCCAAAGGGCCCCGATCGCCCTACCCCGATCCAAAGGGTTCCAATCCCCATACCCCAACCCAGAAGGAACCCCCCCCGGTCCCTAAAGGTTCCCAGGGCTCCCACCGGCCCCCCAGACCCTCAAAGGCCCACCCCGGGCCCCCCAAAGGCACATCGAGCTCCCAAAAGACCACCGGGGTCCCAAAAGGCCTTCACCCGGTCTCCAAATGTCCCCCAGGCTCTCAACCGGCACCCAGGACCCCCAAAGGCCCTCCACCGGCACCCAAAGGTCCCCCAGGCTCCCAAAGGGCCCCCACCCTCCCTCTCCCTCTCCTCCCCACTCCTCACCGTCACCTCCCCCTCCCTCCAACCCCCCTGCCCCTCCCCTCCTCCCCCTCTCCTCCCCTCCTCCTCCTCTCCCCCTCCCCTCCTCCCCCCCCTCCTCCCCTCCCCATTTTTTTAATATTTTTTGTGCATTGAGACACAGAAGGGACACCCTCCCAAGGGTCCCCCAAACACCCTCCCCGGGCCCCCCAAAGAGTCCCCTCTCCATTTTTTTTAATACTTTTTTATGGCTTTATTATATCTTTTCTGAACAAGTTCCATTCATAATGTCATTCCTAAACCCATTTTCCAACCTCAAAGAGTCCCCTCCCCAATTTGTAAATACTTTCTTGAATTTTTTAACATGGTATTTTTTAACTTTTTACGTTCCAACCTTTCTCAAAGAGTCAAATTTAAGTTCTATTCCAAATATTTTCCCGGAACAAGAAAAGTCCCAAGACATAAAAAATTTAATAGTTCACTTCTAAATTTTTCCGTAGAAGATAGGAAAAGTTATACTATGATTGTGATTATTTTCTATGAAGATAAAAAATTTCACTTTAATTCTAAATTTTCTTAAATTCAGTTCTGACCATTCTCAAAGAGATGAAAAAATTTAAAGTTCTGTTCAAAATATTTCCCCGGAAGAAGAAAAGTTCAACTTCGATTCTGAATTTTCTCAATGAAAATGAAATAAGTTATTGATCAATTCTATTTTCACAAAATAATATAAAATTTTCCACTTCAATTCAGATTTTTCTCAAAGAGATGAAAAAATTTAAAATATTGTTCCAAATTTTTCTTAGAAGATAGAAAAGATCAATTTCTAATCTGAATTTTACCAAAGAACACAATTCAATTCTAATTTCTCCAGAGAAAATAAAAAGCTTCCACTTCAGTTTTAAGTTTACCAAGACATAAAAAATTTAAAGTTCAGTTCTAAATTTTTCCTTAGAAAATAGGAATAGTTATACTTTGATTGTGATTATTTTCTATGAAGATAAAAAGTTTCACTTTAATTCTAAATTTTCTTAAATTCAGTTCCGACCTTTCTCAAAGAGATGAAAAAATTTAAAGTTCTGTTCAATATATTTTCTCGGAAGAAGAAAAGTTCAACTTCGATTCTGAATTTTCTCATTGAAAATGAAATAAGTTATTGATCGATTCTATTTCTCCAAAATAATATAAAAATTTTCCACTTCAGTTCAGATTTTTCTCAAAGAGATGAAAAATTTAAAATACTATTCCAAATTTTTCATAGAAGATAGAAAAGTTCAAGTTCTCTTCTGAATTTTACCAACAAACACAATTCAATTCTAATTTCTCCAGAGAAAATAAAAAGCTTCCACTTCAGTTTTAAGTTCACCAAGACATAAATAATTTAAAGTTCTGTTCTAAATTTTTCTGTAGAAGATAGGAAAAGTTATACTATGATTGTGATTATTTTCCATGAAGATAAAAAATTTCACTTTAATTCTAAATTTTCTTAAATTCAGTTCTGACCATTCTCAAAGAGATGAAAAAATTTAAAGTTCTGTTCCAAATATTTCCCCGGAAGAAGAAAAGTTCAACTTCGATTCTGAATTTTCTCAATGAAAATGAAATAAGTTATTGATCAATTCTATTTTCCCAAATAATATAAAATTTTCCACTTCAATTCAGATTTTTCTCAAAGAGATGAAAAAATTTAAAATATTGTTCCAAATTTTTCTTAGAAGATAGAAAAGATCAAGTTCTAATCTGAATTTTACCAAAGAACACAATTCAATTCTAATTTCTCCATAGAAAATAAAAAGCTTCCACTTCAGTTTTAAGTTTACCAAGACATAAAAAATTTAAAGTTCAGTTCTAAATT
The DNA here is from genome assembly GCA_027921565.1 of Artemia sinica. Classification (NCBI taxonomy): domain Eukaryota; kingdom Metazoa; phylum Arthropoda; class Branchiopoda; order Anostraca; family Artemiidae; genus Artemia; species Artemia sinica. The sequence goes on from CM051267.1 coordinate 48,205,929, forward strand.
TTTCCTTAGAAGATAGGAATAGTTATACTTTGATTGTGATTATTTTTTATGAAGATAAAAAGTTTCACTTTAATTCTAAATTTTCTTAAATTCAGTTCCGACCTTTCTCAAAGAGATGAAAAAATTTAAAGTTCTGTTCAATATATTTTCTCGGAAGAAGAAAAGTTCAACTTCGATTCTGAATTTTCTCATTGAAAATGAAATAAGTTATTGATCAATTCTATTTCTCCAAAATAATATAAAAATTTTCCACTTCAGTTCAGATTTTTCTCAAAGAGATGAAAATTTTAAAATACTATTCCAAATTTTTCATAGAAGATAGAAAAGTTCAAGTTCTCTTCTGAATTTTACCAACAAACACAATTCAATTCTAATTTCTCCAGAGAAAATAAAAAGCTTCCACTTCAGTTTTAAGTTCACCAAGACATAAAAAATTTAAAGTTCTGTTCTAAATTTTTCTGTAGAAGATAGGAAAAGTTATACTATGATAGTTATTATTTTCCATGAAGATAAAAAGTTTCACTTTAATTCTAAATTTTCTTAAATTCAGTTCCGACTTTTCACATAGAGATGAAAAAAATTTAAAGTTCTGTTCCAAATTTTTCATAGAATATTGGAAAAGTTATACTTTGATCGTGAATATTCAAGTTCTCTTCTGAATTTTATCAAAGAACACAATTCAATTCTAATTTCTCCAGAGAAAATAAAAGCTGCCACTTCAGTTTTAAGTTCGCCATGACATAAAAAATTTAAAGTTCAATTCTAAATTTCTACATAGAAGATAGGAAAAATTATACTATGATTGTGATTATTTTCTATGAAGATTAAAAGTTTCACTTCAATTTTAAATTTTCTCAAAGAAGTGAAGAAAAGTTCAACTTCGATTCTGAATTTTCTCAATGAAAATGAAATAAGTTGTTGATCATTTCTATTTTCCCAAAATAATATAAAAATTTTCCACTTCAGTTCAGATTTTTCTCAAACAGATGAAAAAATTTAAAATACTGTTCCAAATTTTTCATAGAAGATAGAAAAGTTCTTGTTCTCTTCTGAATTTTATCAAAGAACGTAATTCATTTCTAATTTCTCCAGAGAAAATAAAAAGTTTCCATATCACTTTTAAGTTTACCAAGACATAAAAATTTAAAGTTCAATTCTAAATTTTTCCATAGAAGATAGGAAAATTTATACTATGATTGTGATTATTTTCCATGAAGATAAAAAATTTCACTTTAATTCTAAATTTTCTTAAATTCAATTCCGACCTTTCTCAAAGAGATGAAAAAAATTAAAGTTCTGTTCCAAATATTTTCCCGGAAGAAGAAAAGTTCAACTTCGATTCTGAATTTTCTCAATGAAAATGAAAAAGTTATTGATCAAATCTTTTTTCCCAAAAATAATATAAAAATTTCCACTTCAGTTCAGATTTTTTTCTCGAAGAGATGAAGAAATTTAAAGTTCTGTTCCAAATTTTTCATAGAAGATAGGAAAAGTTATACTTTGATCGTGAATATTCGAGTTCTATTCTGAATTTTACCAAAGAACACAATTCAATTCTAATTTCCCCAATAAAAAATTTAAAGTTCAATTCTAAATTTTTCGGTGGAAGATAGGAAAAGTAATACCATAAGTGTGAATATTTTCCCGGAAGATAAAAAGTTCTAGTTCAATTTAAAATTTTCTCAACGAAGTGAAGGAAAGTTCAAGTTCTCTTCTGAATTTTCTCAATGAAAAAGAAATTAGTCATTGATCATTTCTATTTTTCCAAATAATATAAAAATTTTCCACTTTAGTTCAGATCTGACTCGAAGAGATGAAAAATTTAAAATACTGTTCCAAATTTTCACTGAAGATAAAAAAGTTCAATCTGGCTCGAAGAGATGAAAAATTTAAAATACTGTTCCAAATTTTTCACTGAAGATAAAAAAGTTCAAGTTCTCTTCGGAATTTTACCAAAGAACACAATTCAATTCTAATTTCTCCAGAGAAAATAAAAATCTTCCACTTCAGTTCTTTATTTCACAAAGACAAAGAAATTTAAAGTTCATTTCTAAATTTTTCGGTGGAAGATAGAAAAAGTAATACCATACTTGTGAATATTTTCACGGAAGATAAAAGTTCTAGTTCAATTTAAAATTTTCTCAACGAAGTGAAGAAAAGTTCAAGTTCTCTTCTGAACTTTACCAAAGAACACACTTCATTCTAATTTCTCCAGAGAAAACAAAAATCTTCCACTTCAGTTCTTTATTTCACAAAGACATAAAGAAATTTAAAGTTCAATTCTAATTTTTCGGTGGAAGATAGAAAAAGTAATACCATACTTGTGAGACTAAAAATGAAGATATTTATGCAGAGTTTCAACTAGCTATGGCTAAGTTTGCTAAAGACAAGCTATTTTCTTGCGAAAACACACAAACTCAGAAAAAATGTTCAATGTTCCTTTAGTACCTATGCAATTAGACTAAAAATGAAGATATTTATGCAGAGTTTCAACTAGCTATGGCTAAGTTTGCTAAAGACAAGCTATTTTCGTGCGAAAACACACAAAATCAGAAAAAAAATGTTCAATGTTCCTTTAGTACCTGTGCAATTAGGCTTAAATGAAGATATTTATGCAGAGTTTCAACTAGCTATGGCTAAGTTTGCTAAAGACAAGCTATTTTCTTGCAAAAACACACAAAATCAGAAGTAAAATGTCAATGTTCCTCTAGTACCTACGCAATTAGGCTTAAATGAAGATATTTATGCAGAGTTTCAACTAGCTATGGCTAAGTTTGCTAAAGACAAGCTATTGTCTTGCGAAAACACAAACAAAATCAGAAAAAATGTTCAATGTTCCTTTAGTACCTACGCAATTAGGCTTAAATGAAGATATTTATGCAGAGTTTCAACTAGCTATGGCTAAGTTTGCTAAAGACAAGCTATTTTCTTGCGAAAACACAAACAAAATCAGAAAAAATGTTCAATGTTCCTTTAGTACATACACAATTAGGCTAAAAATGAAGATATTTATGCACAGTTTCAACTAGCTATGGCTAAGTTTGCTAAAGACAAGCTATTGTCTTGTGAAAACACACAAAATCAGAAAAAATGTTCAGTGTTCCATTAGTACATACACAATTAGGCTAAAAATGAAGATATTTATGCACAGTTTCAACTATCTATGGCTAAGTTTGCTAAAGACAAGCTATTTTCTTGCGAAAACACACAAAATCAGAAAAAAATGTTCAATGTTCCTTTAGTACCTACGCAATTAGGCTTAAATGAAGATATTTATGCAGAGTTTCAACTAGCTATGGCTAAGTTTGCTAAAGACAAGCTATTTTCTTGCGAAAACACACAAAATCAGAAAAAAATGTTCAGTGTTCCTTTAGTACATACACAATTAGGCTAAAAATGAAGATATTTATGCACAGTTTCAACTAGCTATGGCTAAGTTTGCTAAAGACAAGCTATTTTCTTGCGAAAACACACAAAATCAGAAAAAATGTTCAATGTTCCTTTAGTACCTACGCAATTAGGCTGAAATGAAGATATTTATGCAGAGTTTCAACTATCTATGGCTAAGTTTGCTAAAGACAAGCTATTTTCTTGCGAAAACACACAAAATCAGAAAAAATGTTCAATGTTCCTTTAGTACCTACGCAATTAGGCTTAAATGAAGATATTTATGCAGAGTTTCAACTAACTATGGCTAAGTTTGCTAAAGACAAGCTATTTTCATGCGAAAACACACAAAATCAGAAAAAATGTTCAATGTTCCTTTAGTACCTACGCAATTAGGCTAAAAATGAAGATATTTATGCAGAGTTTCAACTAGCTATGGCTAAGTTTGCTAAAGACAAGCTATTTTCTTGCGAAAACACACAAAATCAGAAAAAATGTTCAATGTTCCTTTAGTACCTACGCAATTAGGATTAAAATGAAGATATTTATGCACTGTTTCAACTAGCTATGGCTAAGTTTGCTAAAGACAAGCTATTTTCTTGCGAAAACACACAAAATCAGAAAAAATATTGTTAGGTTAGGTTAAGTTAGATTAGGTTAGGTTAGCCTACGTACACGCGCATATAGGTTAGGTTAGGTTGGATTAAGTTAGGTTAGGTTAAGTTAGGTTAGGTTAGGTTAGATTAAGTTAGGTTAGGTTAAGTTAGGTTAGGCTAGGTTAGCCTACGTACGCGCGCGTACGTAGGCTAACCTAGCCTAACCTAACTTAACCTAACCTAACTTAATCTAACCTAACCTAACCTAACTTAACCTAACCTAACTTAATCCAACCTAACCTAACCTATATGCGCGTGTACGTAGGCTAACCTAACCTAATCTAACTTAACCTAACCTAACAATATTTTTTCTGATTTTGTGTGTTTTCGCAAGAAAATAGCTTGTCTTTAGCAAACTTAGCCATAGCTAGTTGAAACAGTGCATAAATATCTTCATTTTTATCCTAATTGCGTAGGTAATAAACGAACATTGAACATTTTTTCTGATTTTGTGTGTTTTCGCAAGAAAATAGCTTGTCTTTAGCAAACTTAGCCATAGCTAGTTGAAACTCTGCATAAATATCTTCATTTTTAGCCTAATTGCGTAGGTACTAAAGGAACATTGAACATTTTTTCTGATTTTGTTTGTGTTTTCGAATGAAAATAGCTTGTCTTTAGCAAACTTAGCCATAGTTAGTTGAAACTCTGCATAAATATCTTCATTTAAGCCTAATTGCGTAGGTACTAAAGGAACATTGAACATTTTTTCTGATTTTGTGTGTTTTCGCAAGAAAATAGCTTGTCTTTAGCAAACTTAGCCATAGATAGTTGAAACTCTGCATAAATATCTTCATTTCAGCCTAATTGCGTAGGTACTAAAGGAACATTGAACATTTTTTCTGATTTTGTGTGTGTTTTCGCAAGAAAATAGCTTGTCTTTAGCAAACTTAGCCATAGCTAGTTGAAACTGTGCATAAATATCTTCATTTTTAGCCTAATTGTGTATGTACTAAAGGAACACTGAACATTTTTTTCTGATTTTGTGTGTTTTCGCAAGAAAATAGCTTGTCTTTAGCAAACTTAGCCATAGCTAGTTGAAACTCTGCATAAATATCTTCATTTAAGCCTAATTGCGTAGGTACTAAAGGAACATTGAACATTTTTTCTGATTTTGTGTGTTTTCGCAAGAAAATAGCTTGTCTTTAGCAAACTTAGCCATAGATAGTTGAAACTGTGCATAAATATCTTCATTTTTAGCCTAATTGTGTATGTACTAATGGAACACTGAACATTTTTTCTGATTTTGTGTGTTTTCACAAGAAAATAGCTTGTCTTTTAGCAAACTTAGCCATAGCTAGTTGAAACTGTGCATAAATATCTTCATTTTTAGCCTAATTGTGTATGTACTAAAGGAACATTGAACATTTTTTCTGATTTTGTTTGTGTTTTCGCAAGAAAATTGCTTGTCTTTAGCAAACTTAGCCATAGCTAGTTGAAACTCTGCATAAATATCTTCATTTAAGCCTATTTGCGTAGGTACTAAAGGAACATTGAACATTTTTTCTGATTTTGTTTGTGTTTTCGCAAGAAAATAGCTTGTCTTTAGCAAACTTAGCCATAGCTAGTTGAAACTCTGCATAAATATCTTCATTTAAGCCTAATTGCGTAGGTACTAGAGGAACATTGAACATTTTACTTCTGATTTTGTGTGTTTTTGCAAGAAAATAGCTTGTCTTTAGCAAACTTAGCCATAGCTAGTTGAAACTCTGCATAAATATCTTCATTTAAGCCTAATTGCATAGGTACTAAAGGAACATTGAACATTTTTTCTGATTTTGTGTGTTTTCGCACGAAAATAGCTTGTCTTTAGCAAACTTAGCCATAGCTAGTTGAAACTCTGCATAAATATCTTCATTTTTAGTCTAATTGCATAGGTACTAAAGGAACATTGAACATTTTTTCTGAGTTTGTGCGTTTTCGCAAGAAAATAGCTTGTCTTTAGCAAACTTAGCCATAGCTAGTTGAAACTCTGCATAAATATCTTCATTTTTAGTCTCACAAGTATGGTATTAATTTTTCTATCTCCCACCGAAAAATTTAGAATTGAACTTAAATTTCTTTATGTCTTTGTGAAATAAAGAACTGAAGTGGAAGATTTTTGTTTTCTCTGGAGAAATTAGAATTGAAGTGTGTTCTTTGGTAAAGTTCAGAAGAGAACTTGAACTTTCCTTGACTTCGTTGAGAAAATTTTAAATTGATCTAGAACTTTTTATCTTCCGTGAAAATATTCACAAGTATGGTATTACTTTTTCTATCTTCCACCGAAAAATTAGAATTGAACTTTAAATTTCTTTATGTCTTTGTGAAATAAAGAACTGAAGTGGAAGATTTTTGTTTTCTCTGGAGAAATTAGAATTGAAGTGTGTTCTTTGGTAAAGTTCAGAAGAGAACTTGAACTTTTCTTCACTTCGTTAAGAAAATTTTAAATTGAACTAGAACTTTTTATCTTCCGTGAAAATATTCACAAGTATGGTATTACTTTTTCTATCTTCCACCGAAAAATTTAGAAATGAACTTTAATTTCTTTGTCTTTGTGAAATAAAGAACTGAAGTGGAAGATTTTTATTTTCTCTGGAGAAATTAGAATTGAATTGTGTTCTTTGGTAAAATTCCGAAGAGAACTTGAACTTTTTTATCTTCAGTGAAAAATTGGAACAGTATTTTAAATTTTTCATCTCTTCGAGCCAGATTGAACTTTTTTTATCTTCAGTGAAAAATTTGGAACAGTATTTTAAATTTCTCATCTCTTCGAGTCAGATCTGAACTAAAGTGGAAAATTTTTATATTATTTGGAAAAATAGAAATGATCAATGACTAATTTCTTTTTCATTGAGAAAATTCAGAAGAGAACTTGAACTTTCCTTCACTTCGTTGAGAAAATTTTAAATTGAACTAGAACTTTTTATCTTCCGGGAAAATATTCACACGTATGGTATTACTTTTTCTATCTTCCACCGAAAAATTTAGAATTGAACTTTAAATTTTTTATTGGGGAAATTAGAATTGAATTGTGTTCTTTGGTAAAATTCAGAATAGAACTCGAATATTCACGATCAAAGTATAACTTTTCCTATCTTCTATGAAAAATTTGGAACAGAACTTTAAATTTCTTCATCTCTTCGAGAAAAAAATCTGAACTGAAGGGGAAATTTTTATATTATTTTTGGGAAAAAAAGATTTGATCAATAACTTTTTCATTTTCATTGAGAAAATTCAGAATCGAAGTTGAACTTTTCTTCTTCCGGGAAAATATTTGAAACAGAACTTTAATTTTTTTCATCTCTTTGAGAAAGGTCGGAATTGAATTTAAGAAAATTTAGAATTAAAGTGAAACTTTTTATCTTCATGGAAAATAATCACAATCATAGTATAAATTTTCCTATCTTCTATGGAAAAATTTAGAATTGAACTTTAAATTTTTATGTCTTGGTAAACTTAAAAGTGATATGGAAACTTTTTATTTTCTCTGGAGAAATTAGAAATGAATTATGTTCTTTGATAAAATTCAGAAGAGAACAAGAACTTTTCTATCTTCTATGAAAAATTTGGAACAGTATTTTAAATTTTTTCATCTGTTTGAGAAAAATCTGAACTGAAGTGGAAAATTTTTATATTATTTTGGGAAAATAGAAATGATCAATAACTTATTTCATTTTCATTGAGAAAATTCAGAATCGAAGTTGAACTTTTCTTCACTTCTTTGAGAAAATTTAAAATTGAAGTGAAACTTTTAATCTTCATAGAAAATAATCACAATCATAGTATAACTTTTCCTATCTTCTATGTAGAAATTTAGAATTGAACTTTAAATTTTTTATGTCATGGCGAACTTAAAACTGAAGTGGCAGCTTTATTTTCTCTGGAGAAATTAGAATTGAATTGTGTTCTTTGATAAAATTCAGAAGAGAACTTGAATATTCACGATCAAAGTATAACTTTTCCAATATTCTATGAAAAATTTGGAACAGAACTTTAGATTTTTTTCATCTCTATGTGAAAAGTCGGAACTGAATTTAAGAAAATTAGAATTAAAGTGAAACTTTTTATCTTCATGGAAAATAATAACTATCATAGTATAACTTTTCCTATCTTCTACAGAAAAATTTAGAACAGAACTTTAAATTTTTATGTCTTGGTGAACTTAAAACTGAAGTGGAAGCTTTTTATTTTCTCTGGAGAAATTAGAATTGAATTGTGTTTGTTGGTAAAATTCAGAAGAGAACTTGAACTTTTCTATCTTCTATGAAAAATTTGGAATAGTATTTTAAATTTTTCATCTCTTTGAGAAAAATCTGAACTGAAGTGGAAAATTTTTATATTATTTTGGAGAAATAGAATTGATCAATAACTTATTTCATTTTCAATGAGAAAATTCAGAATCGAAGTTGAACTTTTCTTCTTCCGAGAAAATATATTGAACAGAACTTTAAATTTTTTCCTCTCTTTGAGAAAGGTCGGAACTGAATTTAAGAAAATTTAGAATTAAAGTGAAACTTTTTATCTTCATAAAAAATAATCACAATCAAAGTATAACTATTCCTATCTTCTAAGGAAAAATTTAGAACTGAACTTTAAATTTTTTATGTCTTGGTAAACTTAAAACTGAAGTGGAAGCTTTTTATTTTCTATGGAGAAATTAGAATTGAATTGTGTTCTTTGGTAAAATTCAGATTAGAACTTGATCTTTTCTATCTTCTAAGAAAAATTTGGAACAATATTTTAAATTTTTTCATCTCTTTGAGAAAAATCTGAATTGAAGTGGAAAAAAAATTTTATATTATTTTGGGAAAATAGAATTGATCAATAACTTATTTCATTTTCATTGAGAAAATTCAGAATCGAAGTTGAACTTTTCTTCTTCCGGGGAAATATTTGGAACAGAACTTTAAATTTTTTCATCTCTTTGAGAATGGTCAGAACTGAATTTAAGAAAATTTAGAATTAAAGTGAAATTTTTTATCTTCATGGAAAATAATCACAATCATAGTATAACTTTTCCTATCTTCTACAGAAAAGTTTAGAACAGAACTTTAAATTATTTATGTCTTGGTGAACTTAAAAGAAGTGGAAGCTTTTTATTTTCTCTGGAGAAATTAGAATTGAATTGTGTTTGTTGGTAAAATTCAGAAGAGAACTTGAACTTTTCTATTCTATGAAAAATTTGGAATAGTATTTTAAATTTTTCATCTCTTTGAGAAAAATCTGAACTGAAGTGGAAAATTTTTATATTATTTTGGAGAAATAGAATCGATCAATAACTTATTTCATTTTCAATGAGAAAATTCAGAATCGAAGTTGAACTTTTCTTCTTCCGAGAAAATATATTGAACAGAACTTTAAATTTTTTCCTCTCTTTGAGAAAGGTCGGAACTGAATTTAAGAAAATTTAGAATTAAAGTGAAACTTTTTATCTTCATAAAAAATAATCACAATCAAAGTATAACTATTCCTATCTTCTAAGGAAAAATTTAGAACTGAACTTTAAATTTTTTATGTCTTGGTAAACTTAAAACTGAAGTGGAAGCTTTTTATTTTCTCTGGAGAAATTAGAATTGAATTGTGTTCTTTGGTAAAATTCAGATTAGAAATTGATCTTTTCTATCTTCTAAGAAAAATTTGGAACAATATTTAAATTTTTTCATCTCTTTGAGAAAAATCTGAATTGAAGTGGAAAATTTTATATTATTTTGTGAAAATAGAATTGATCAATAAGTTATTTCATTTTCATTGAGAAAATTCAGAATCGAAGTTGAACTTTTCTTCTTCCGGGGAAATATTTGGAACAGAACTTTAAATTTTTTCATCTCTTTGAGAATGGTCAGAACTGAATTTAAGAAAATTTAGAATTAAAGTGAAATTTTTTATCTTCATAGAAAATAATCACAATCATAGTATAACTTTTCCTATCTTCTACGGAAAAATTTAGAAGTGAACTATTAAATTTTTTATGTCTTGGGACTTTTCTTGTTCCGGGAAAATATTTGGAATAGAACTTTAAATTTGACTCTTTGAGAAAGGTCGGAACGTAAAAAGTTAAAAAATACCATGTTAAAAAATTCAAGAAAGTATTTACAAATTGGGGAGGGGACTCTTTGAGGTTGGAAAATGGGTTTAGGAATGACATTATGAATGGAACTTGTTCAGAAAAGATATAATAAAGCCATAAAAAAGTATTAAAAAAATGGAGAGGGGACTCTTTGGGGGGCCCGGGGAGGGTGTTTGGGGGGGACCCTTGGGGAGGGTGTCCCTTCTGTGTCTCAATGCACAAAAAATATTAAAAAAATGGGGAGGGGAGGAGGGGGGGGAGGAGGGGAGGGGGAGAGGGAGGAGGAGGGGAGGAGAGGGGGAGGAGGGGAGGGGCAGGGGGGTTGGGGGAGGGGGAGGTGACGGTGAGGAGTGGGGAGGAGAGGGAGAGGGAGGGTGGGGGCCTTTGGGAGCCTGGGGGACCGTTGGGTGCCGGTGGAGGGCCTTTGGGGGTCCTGGGGGCCGGTTGAGAGCCTGGGGGACATTTGGAGAGCGGGTGAAGGCCTTTTGGGACCCCGTGGTCTTTTGGGAGCTCGATGTGCCTTTGGGGGGCCCGGGGTGGGCCTTCGAGGGTCTGGGGGCCGTTGGGAGCCCTGGGAACCTTTGGGGACCGGGGGGGTTCCTTCTGGATTGGGGTATGGGGATTGGAACCCTTTGGATCGGGGTAGGGCGATCGGGGCCCTTTGGGGTTGGGTAGAGGACCTCACGATACTGTTCAAATAGAACTTGTTTATTATAACGACCACACTCAAAACCTCTTCTAAAACCCTTTCTAAAATCATCTTTTAAAACGTCTCTAACGGTTTCGCCGAAATAATTCCATAACCTGTCTAAAACCGTTTCGCCCAAATAATCCCCTAAAAGTAATTTCATCGTGTGTTCCTTTTGTTTGGCATCTCTGTGCTTTCACATTTCAAATTTCTAGGAAACCCTTTCCTACGTTAATCTCTTCATCTCATAAATGTTCCTAGCTAAACTATTATGGTTTCGTTAGAATATCAATTTACCTCTCCGACTTAAAGCTCCGTGAAGCCGTATTTAAAAATAGAATTTCTATCTCTTTAGACTCCCGCATAATTCCAAGATAACAAGTGATGTCATTTATGATTCCTGACACTAAAGATCAATGAAGCCCTATTTAAAAATAGAATATTAATTTTTCTCTCTGTCCTAAAGAACGTTTATCCCTCAGACCTAAGATTAAAGAAGCCTTAATGTTTCTTAATTCCCTCTTCGTGAAGCCCTATTTAAAAAATAGAATATTAATTTTTCTCTCTGACCTAATGAACGTTTATCCCTCAGACCTAAGATTAAAGAAGCCTTAATGTTTCTTAATTCCCCCTTCGTGAAGCCCTATTTAAAAATAGTATATTAATTTTTCTCTCTGACCTAATGAACGTTTATCCCACAGACATAAGATTAAAGAAGCCTTAATGTTTCTTAATTCCCCCTCGTGAAGCCCTATTTAAAAATAGTATATTAATTTTTCTCTCTGACCTAATGAACGTTTATCCCACAGACCTAAGATTAAAGAAGCCTTATTGTTTCATAATTCCCCACGCTCGTGAATCAATAATTCCCCCATCGATTATGTAAATCACCCCTCATGTCATTACACGTGGCCAAACAACAACAGATCGATTGACCTTGACACCCCATTAGACTCGATCGATAATCCTTGAATAAATTATGTCCCGTCAGCATTATGTAAATCACCCCTCATGTCATTCGCACGTGGCCAAACAACAACAGATCGATTGACCTTGACACACCCCCATTAGACTCGATCGATAATCCTTGAATAAATTATGTCCCGTCAGCATTAAACTAAATTGTAGATGGCAGCAGGGGTGCGTGACACGAGTAGCACCTCCCTCTCTACTAATACATCCCTGTAATTGCAGTTTATAATTAATATTTATCTGCAGGGTCGTATCCAGGACTTTTTTTTGGGGGGGGGGTTACAAAGGATTTTTTTCTGGGGGACAAAAATTTTTTTTAAAAAACACATCAAAAATTGGTTTATATATTCATTTTTGCTACGTTTTATGAGTTGGACAAACATTTCGGGGAGGAGGGAAGTTCAAATCCCCATAGCCCCCTCCCCTGGATATGGCCTTGTTTATCCGCTATCTTCAACTGGTTGTTCTAATTTTTAAATTTGTTTGTTCAGGGAATTTCCATTTGCTTTATCTGGCTTTACGTCATCTTCTTCCCCAGTTATGGTGGTTTTGCAACTTCCGAGCGAGAGCTCTGGTACATTACTATTGGCAATTTTTTCTGCATTCAGGAAAGCCAAAAGTATTTTGCTTTCGCATCCGGAAAACGGGTCGAAAAGACACGGAATAGAGCAAGCGACTAAAATGTTTAACTAAATATCTATCAAACGGTTCGTGGTAACGAACTATAGGTAAGGAGCGACCCGGCTCAATGGTAACCGAAACTCTAAAAAACGGAATTTTGATACCAATAGATACATCAAAAGAATCAGATTTTCATGCTGATTTCAAATATATAAGTTTCATCAAGTTTAGTCTTACCCATCAAAGTTACGCGCCTGAGAAAATTTGGCTGATTTTCGAAAAAAGGGGGAAAGACCCCTAAAAGTTATAGAACTTTAATTTTAATCACACCATCATATTCAGCGTATAAGAGAACCCTACTGTAGAGGTTCCAAGCACCCATCTACAAAAATGTGGAATTTTGCATTTTTTGCCAGAAGAAAGATCACGGATGCGTGTTTATTTGTATTTTTGTTGTTTTTTTTTCCCCAGGGGTGATCGTATCGACCAAGTGGTCCTAGAATATCGTGGGAGGGCTCATTGGAACGGAAATTAAAAGTTCTAGTGCCCTTTTTTAGTGACCAAAAAAATTGAGGGCAACTAGGCCCCATCCCACGCTCATTTTTGCCCAAAGTCACCCGATCAAAATTTTGAGATAGCCATTTTGTTTCAGCATGGTCGAAAATATGATAACTATGTCTTTTAGGATGACTTAATCCCCGAAGTCCCCGGGGGGAGGGCTGAAAGTTATGAACTTTACCCAATGTTAACATATAGTATTGGTTATTGGGAAGTATACAGACGTTTTCAGGCGGGATTTTTTCTGGTAGGTGGGGGGGGGGTCGAGGGTTATATGGGAATATCTTTCCATGAAGGAAGTTTTAATGGGGGAAGGGACATTGCTATGAAGGGGGTGCCGGATTTTCCATCATTATTAAAGAAAAACATCAGAAATTAAATTAAAAAAAAGTTTTTCAACTGAAAGTAAGGAGCAACATCAAAACTTAAAATATTACGTATATGATTGGGTTCACCCCCTAGTCAATACCTCGCTCTTTAAGCCAAAGATTTTTTAGTACTTTCATAAGAGCTATTTATTCTAATTAACGGCCTTTGTGATTAAGGGGTCATTTTTAAAGAATTGGAACAAAATTCGAACTTAGCTTAAAGAGCAAGGTATTGACTAGTGGGCGAACCCCCTAATATACGTATTAAAAATCTATGAATATAGAAGTTCGTTACGTAAGTTAATTCGTAAGTTACGTATATTTATTACTGATCAAAACGTTCGTAAATAAAATTAAACAAGTTTCGAGAAAGCCATTTAACCAAAGAAAAGTAAAATTAATATACAAATTTTGTTTTAATTATTCATTTACGGTGAGCCAATATCAAAACCTGCATTAATTCAAAAACGTTCAAAGAGTAAATAAAAAAAAAACAAGTTTTTTTAACTGAAAGTAAGGAACGACGTTAAAACTTAAAACGAACAGAAATTATTCCGTATATGAAAGAGGCTGTCCCCTCCTCAACACCTCGCTCTTTACGCTAAAGTTTGACTTTCTCACAACTTTATTTCTTTTAAACAATAAAAAACTTTAGCGTAAAGAGCGAGGCGTTAAGGAGGGGACAGCCCCTTTCATTTACGGAATAATTTCTGTTCGTTTTAAGTTTTAACGTCGTTTCTTACTTTCAGTTAAAAAAAACTTGTTTTTGTTTTTTTATTTAATAAAGAGTAAAAAAACGGTACTCTTGCATTACATGTGCCTTTACAAGGAAACCAGTCACGAAAAACCTGTTTTTTGACGGGTTAACCGCTATAGAGTAGGCAATAATAGCGTGGTTTTCATTACTTATGCGATATTTAAACTGTGGTTTTTTGGGATTTAGGGGGGGAGAGGTACCTATGTTAGGTTAGGTTACGTATTTAATATATGCAATTCTTTACCCCCCACCCTCCCCCCTAATGTGCAATTATATAGCCCAAATTTGTTTCTAAGCTGTTATATATTCGTCCTATTTTATTTTATTTCATTAGCATTAACCAAACTTGACTTTTTAGAAAGGCCCATATAATGCAAGAATATCTAAAAAAACTCATTGTATATAGAAATTGTTTATTCGCACACGCGGAATAATGTCACGTCATCGTAAAAACAATAGAAATGAAGATAAATTATTCTTTATCAGCTATCGACATTAGCGTTTATGGACCTATGAACTTGAGTTCTGCATTTTAATTCTGTTGCGTCAGTTTGTTTACTTCAATTCCAGCATCATCAGTAACTACAGTTTTTGCAGAATCTACGCGTGCCCCATTGTTCTTAAAGTCTAAGAATTATCCCCCCTTTCAGGTACTATGAATGTAAGTGAAGTGCATATGAAGAAAATTTGATTCCGGGACAAATTTACTGTCAAGACGCTATATCCAACTTGAATTAACATATATAGTTATCATTCTATTATTTTTGTAATAAATATGTCTTGCGTGTATTTAAAAATATGTTGTAATGCCTCAAACAGAAAAGCCTTCCTCATTATTTTTTTCAAGGGTGAATAATATTTCGAAAGATTCATCTAGTCAGTTAGTGGATCTGTATCTGCTCTTCTTAATCGTATTGTGAATAAAGATAAACTTACTTACAAAGCCTAATTAGATTCAATTTCAAATTTCATTTGACATTTTTAAATAACTGAAATAGCGGCCAACTCTCAAATAACCTGAAAATTCACCTTTGTAATAGATTGATCATACACATTGTTCTGTATGGGTACGAAACGTGAGCAGTTAAACCCACAGTCAACGCACCATCCTTGGGTTAGAAAAATCCCTTTTCTAACCTTTGCTCTACCTTTTATCCTTAATAAACTCTTTCTTTTGATATATATATATCACACACAGCAAAAGGCCTTCGGGTTTTCCTTTGCATGAGCGCAGTAAAAGAACGAGCGGTGTTTTTAATGATAGCTGCATCACCAAAAAATACACATTTTGCAGAGAGTTGTTTCTTATTTTAGCACTATCCCTTTTAAATCGCTATCATTTATCGTTATCGCTATTGCTTTTAAGCCAATTCAACATTAAAAATCGCTGACCAATCAAATGGTTCAAACTCTGTCCTTTGGATTTTTATTCTTCAAACTTTTCAAAAAATACAAGTGTCGTAATATCTATTCTAAAGATACGTGGGTCATTTGAAACTTTCAGGGCTTCTTCCATTACTGCTATAACTACTGCTACTACTATTATTGCTATGGAACTCAATCAGAAGAGTTTAAATACATTTAGTTGAAAAATAACTAGATGTAGAGATAAACTTACTTATAGAGCCTAATTAGAGTCAATTAATTCCTAATTAGAGCCTAATTTCAAATTTTATTTGAAATTTTAAAATAACTGAAATTACGGCCAACTCTCAAATAACCTGAAAATTCACCTTTGTAATAGATTGATCATACACATTGTTCTGTATGGATACGAAACAAGAGCATTTAAACCCACAGTCAACGCACCATCCTTAGGTTTGAAAAATTTCTTTTCTAGCTTTTGCTCTACCTTTTATCCTTAATAAACTCTTTCTTTTGATATATGTCACACACTGCAAAAAGCCTTTCGGGGTTTTCTTTGCATGAGCGCCGTAAAAGAACGAGCAGTGTTTTTAATGATAGCTGCATCACCAAAAAATACACATTTTGCAGAGAATTGTTTCTTATTTTAGCGCTATCCCTTTTAAATCGCTATCATTTATCGTTATCGCTATTGCTTTTAAGCCAGTCGATGCATTCAATTCAACATTACAAAACACTGGCCGATCAAATGGTTCAAACTCTGTCCTTTGGATTGTTATTCTTCAAACTTTTCAAAGAATACAAGTGTCGTAATATCTCGTCAAAAGATGCATGGGTCATCTCAGGGCTTCTTCCATTACTGCTATAACTACTGCTACGACTATTACTGCTATGGAACTCAAGCAGAAGAGTTTAAATACATCTTGGTGGAAAATAGGGCACATAAAATGCAAAATCTCAGGAACGGAATAAGGTACTAAGAATAAAATTTCTGGGAAAGTTGAACTGAATGTTGAACTAAAACTGATTCAGACGGTGTACATGCAGGTTATCATAAAGGAGTATAAGCAATATCCCAGGAAAGGTTTAGAGCGTCAACTTTGAACTGTCAAAGCATGCTGAGGGAGATGTTTAACTGACTAAAAGGAAATATGTGCCTACTACTACTACTACTACTTCTAGTGTTACTACTACTGCTACTATTACTGCAGCTACTACTGCTACTATTACTGCAGCTACTACTGCTGTTACTGCTACTGCTACTACTACTACTGTTGCTATTACCATCACCACTACTACTAATACTACTACTATTACCGCAACTACTGTTACTACAGCTACAACTACTACTACCAATACTACTACTACTATTACTACTACCACTACTACTACTACTTCTACTACTACTGCTACTACTACTTCTGCTAATACTACAATTTGAATGCCACTGCAGCTAGCACTATCACTACTAATACTACTAATATCATTATTGCTACTCCCACTTCTTCAACTACTACTGATGTTACTAAACATTTCTACTATTTCTAAGGCTAAATTGATAATTTAGCATTAAATTGATTAAAATTGAGGGCATTAATGATAATTTCATGGCTGCTCATACTTCTACTATTATAGAACTAATTCAAAAGAATTTATGTACATCCATGTTTTAAAATAGCACAGATACAATATCTCAGGAACTAAACAGGGCATCAAGCAGAAACTTTCTAGAAAAGTTTATGTTGAGATACAACTAAATTAAAAGGCACTATATGCATACAGGTTGTCAAAAACGGAGCGTCTGTAATATCTCAAGAACAGCTGAGGGTGTTAAGTTAAAACACTCAGGGATGCTACAATTAATACTGCTAATACTATTAATGCTGCTATTATTGAACTAAATCAAGTGTTCAAGTGCATCCAAGTTGTAAAAATGGCATAGATACAATGTCTCAAGGACCGAAGAGTCTATAAAGTTTTAACGTTCAGGAAATGTTCACGGAGTGTAAAACTAAAAAAAAAAAAAAAAAAAATACAAGGTGTATCAAAATTGTTGAAAGGGCGTAAGGTCAATGTCCCGGGCACAGCTAAAGCTGCTAGGTTGGAACTTTCAGAGCATGCTATTGAGGATGTTGAACTAAATGAAAAGGCGCTATTTGAATCAAAGCCTTTCATAAGGGTGTATTTACGACATATCGGGATCGGCTGAAGGTATTTAGTACAAACTTCCACAGCGTTAATGAGAGGGAAATTTAACTAAATCAGGTTTTTAAAAGGGTATATACGCAATATTTATGGAATGGCTAAGGAGATTAAGGTGAAACTGCCAGGGATGTTCAGAAGGATGTTGAACTAAATCAAGACACACTATATGCACACAGGTTGACGAAAGGACGTAACAGAAACATTTAAGGGGTGGCTGAGGATGTCAGATTGAAACCTCCAGGGCAACTCCCCTTCTACTGTGGCTCTTACTACTACTACTACAAGTACTACTAATGCTACTACAATTAATATTGATACTACTATTGCTACTGCGACTATTTATGAATACAGCTATGACTAATTACGATTGCGAATGCTTGCGATTCAGACTACTTGTTACTGTTTGCTTCTGTGACTATTTGTGACTGCGACTACCTGTGACTGAGAATACTAGTGACTGCGATTAATTACGACCCTACTATTTACGGCTGCAACTCCTACTACTTGTGACAGCGACTACTTGGAACTGCCATTGCGACTAAATGCAACTGCAACTACAACAACTAGTTAATTAAGTCCAATGAGCCCCCTCCGATTTTTTTACGACCACTCTTTCTATAAAAACCTTATATGTCTCTATGGCATAACTTACAACCCTTGCCCTGAGGGATACGGGGAGGGGGGGGGGGAGGTATCACCCTCAGAACTGTTAACTACGCTGAGCAAAATGGCTATCTGAAAATTTTGATTGGATGAGTTTAGGGAAATAGTGGGTGAAGGAGGGGGGTTTTACACTTTAGTGCAAAAAAAAACAATATAAAATGAACAAGCAAATATAAGGCTGAACTTTTTTTCTTAAAGTAAAAATGTTGTAAAAAAATTGTTGTCAAAACAGTAAAAAAAAAAAGCATGCAAAATTAAGAAACAAATAAGTTAGAAGAAAAAAACAACATATAGGCCTAAGTCTTGCACTAAAACCTACAAGACATTTAAAAATCAGTGATTTAAAAATCACTAAATTTGTAAGTTAAACATTTAACAGTTGTAAGGTAAAAAAGTGAGGAGGGATCTCATATATTTAACATGCTTACTATACAGGGGACGAAAGTACTTCTATAATTGCCCCGTGTGTAACAGAGCAAGTGGTTCTCCAACATATAAACAGGTGGATGAGAGTGAAGACCCCTCGCATTATTCATAGGTATCATATTTTTAATCCAGTTTCTTTGCTATTAAATCACACTACTACAAAGCATGACGATGAAAACTTCAGGTTGGAACCTCAAATTAAAAATCTTGCTAAGCAAGATTGTTAAGATCATTATCTTTCTTATCTTTTAATAAGAACCTTGGAAAAAAAACCTTTTAACTCCGGCTGCCAAGACACTAATAGAGCAAATAAACCAATAATTATTTGGTACACTTGTGAAGCATGTAAACTTGAAATCATATAAACATCGTAAACTTGACCTGGTGAATAATATAAATATAAATTACTTGGCCCCAGCAAGGAAATTAAGGGATATGGTATCCTCAATGCTTTTATTTGTGAATAATACTGCATTAGTGGGAAAACCACAAAAGGATTTGCAGACACTCTTTGGTCTTACTTCGGTTAATCTGGATCTCGAAAGATCACAAGTAATTCCCGAAAAAACAGGATTTACAGATTTTAGCAAGTGAAGAAATAACGGTGTAAAAGCATTTAAATTTCAATAACATAGGCAAAAGGCTATGAAAAGTAAAAGAGGCGTACTATTTGGTTGTTATCTAATAGTTCATCTAATAGGTTTTCATTTAATAGTTCCAAGCAGCCGTGTGTGCTCTACATAAAAACAACAGCTTAAGTGAGGTCTATAGTCTAAAAATAGTCTAAGAGTATAATACTATTGTCAATTATTCATGACAGTAGTAGAAAGGCCTCAGGAGGTCCCATCGATTACCCCTGCTGCCATCTACAATTTAGTTTAATCCCAGCGGGAGTCCATATAGGGGCATAGAGTCCCTAGGGAGAACACCTGTGCTGTCAGTCCGACGGGGGGGGGGCACCATATATGGGCATGGAATCCCCAGGGAGAACACGTTTCCGAGAAATTGATTGCGTAACCTAGCCTAACCTCATGAGCTCGTGACGGAGCACCATATATGGGCATAGCCTCCCTAGGGGAAATGGATTTCTGAGAAATTGATTGCGTAATCGAAGGGGAAATGGATTTCTGAGAAATTGATTGCGTAATCGATTGGGAATTTTATTGATCCGATAACGGGAAACAAATCACGTGTCTCCTTCTAAGCCAATCAGAGGGCTGGTTACATATTGGCGGGAGAGGATTGCAGAGAATATAAGGAAAGGATTTTTGCTATAGTTTTTTTATTAGTCTGTGAATAGAATTCAAAGGAGTGAGAACAGTTTGACTTTACTCATTTGGATATATATTTGTGTGTTGATGACAAGTGGAATGTTTACCCTATTAGAAGTTGATAGTGGAGTTGATGGCAATAATACAAGAGCACCAAACATTGCGGTGGAAATCACAAAAGGATCACGGCTTTGTCTGGAATGGGATGAAGTATATGCAAGATATGTGTTATCCTTGAGCAAATTCAAAATGGAGGATCAATTATGTTTCGCTGCAATAGTTGATATAGCACATGTGAATAGACTTCAATGTGCTTTAAGTGCATTAGTGAAACATATTGAAGACAATAAACTGTATCGCTCCATATATGGGCATAGAGTCCCTAGGGAGAATACCTGTACTGTCAGTCCGACGGGGCACCATATATGGGCATGGAGTCCCTAGGGAGAACACCTGTGCTGTCAGTCCGACGGGGCACCATATATGGGCATGGAGTCCCTAGGGAGAACACCTGTGCTGTCAGTTCGACGGGGGCACCATATATGGGCATGGAATCCCCAGGGAGAACACGTTTCCGAGAACTTGATTGCGTAATCAATTGGGAATTTAATTGATCCGATAATAGGAATCAAATCACGTGTCTCCTTCTAAGCCAATCAGAATGTTTTTGTCACTGAGAATGAAAAAAAAAACAGGATTTTTCTCACTTTGATGTATTTTCAAGGAGAATTGTCTCCGGGCGAAGTTTATTAATGTCTTTGGTGTTCGTCCAGGAAAATTGTTTCCGGGCGAAGTTTATTAATGTCTTTGATGTATTTTCAAGGAGAATTGTCTCCGGGTGAAGTTTATTAATGTCTTTGGTGTTCGTCCAGGAAAATTGTTTCCGGGCGAAGTTTATTAATGTCTTTGGTGCTCGTCCAGGAGAATTGTTTCCGGGTGAAGTTTATTATTTTGTGACGGACGATGTCAAGGTTGATTGATTTGTCACGAAAGGGGAATTAATTTGTTGTTTCTAAGGGGAATTATTGATTCACGAAAGGGGAATTAATTTGTTGTTTCTAAGGGGAATTATTGATTCACGAAAGGGTAATTAATTTGATGTTTCAAAGGGGAATTATTGATTCAAGAAAGGGGAATTAATTTGTTGTTTCTAAGGGGAATTATTGATTCACGAAAGGGAATTATAACTGACATCACTTGTTCCCTAGGAATTATACGGGACTCTAAAGAGATAAATTAATATTCTATTTTTAAATACGGCTTCATTGATCTTTAAGTCGGAGAGATAAATTGATATTCTAACGAAACCTTCATAGTGTAGCTAGGAACATTTATGAGATGAAGAGATTAACGCGGGAAAGGGTTCCCTAGGAATTTCAAATGTGACAGCGCAGTGATGCCAAAACAAAAGGAACACGTAGAAATTACGTTTAGGGATTATTTGGGCGAAATAGTTTTGAGACATTTTAGGGAATTATTTAAGCGAAACAGTTAGAGACATTTTAGAAGATGATTTGGGGTGAAACTCTGTGGTCGTTATAATACACAAGTTCTATTTGAACAGTGTTGTGAGGTCCTCTAACACAGCCCCAAAGGGTTCCGATCCCCCTACCCCAACCCTGAAGGAAGCCCACTGACCCCAAAGGTCCTCCGAGCCCCCAAAGAGCCCCCTCCCCATTTTTTAATACTTTTTTGTGCACTTGAAACACAGAAGGGCCTCCACATTTCAAAAGGCTTTATTATATCTTTTCAGAACAAGTTCCTTCTTAATGTCATTCCTAAACCCATTTTACAAGTTGAAATACCCATCCTTTTCACCCACAACTTTACTTTAAAGCTTTTTGAATGCCCCAACACCAAGCAGTACATTTCAAAAGGCATTTCAGAACAATTTACGACTTTTTTGCACACCCAAACATCAAGCAATACTTTCCAAAAGGCTTTATTATATCTTTTCAGAACAAGTTTTTTTCTTAATGTCCTTCCTAAACCAATTTACAAGTTGAAGTAGTTATCTTTTTCACCATAACTTTACTTTGCGACTTTTTTGCACACCCCAAGATCAAGCAATACTTTTCAAAAGGCTTTATTATATCTTTTCAGAGCAAGTTCTTTTCTTAATATCCTTCTTAAGCCAATTTTACAAATTCTAAATTTTTCCTTAGTAGATAGAAAAAGCTATATCATAGTTGTGAATATTTTCTCGAAAGATAAGCAGTTCTATTTCAATTTTAAATTTTCTCAATGAAGTGAAGAAAACTTCAAGTTCTCTTCTGAATTTTACCAAAGAACACACTTCAATTCTAATTTCTCCAGATAAAATAAAAATCTTCCACTTCAGTTTTAAGTTCCCCAAAGACATAAAGAAATTTAAAGTTCTATTCTAAATTTTCCGTAGTAGATAGAAAAAGCTATATCATAGTTGTGAATATTTTCTCGAAAGATAAGCAGTTCTATTTCAATTTTAAATTTTCCCAATGAAGTGAATAAAAGTTCAAGTTCTCTTTCTGAATTTTCTCAATGAAAAAGAAATTAGTTATTAATCAATTCTAAACTAAAACTAAACTCTAATCTAAAACTAAACTAACTAAAACTAAACTAAAAATAAAAGATAATAAATAAACTTAAAATAAACTAAAAATCTAAACTAAACTAAACTAAACTAAACTTCTAAATTAAAACTCTAATTAAAACTCTTAAATAAAAACTCTAGCTAATTTAAAACTCTAAACTAAAACTAAACTAGAAAACTAAACTACTAAACTAACTAAAATTCTAAAATAAAACTAAACACTAATCTAAAACTATACTAAATTAAACTAAAAATCTAACTAAAACTCTAAAATAAACTAAACATTAAACTAAAACTAAACTAAAAATCTAAACTAAACTAAACTAAAGCTAAACTAAACTACTAAATTAAAACTCTAGCTAAAACTCTTAAATAAAACTCTAGCTAAAATAAAACTCTAATCTAAAACTAAAAATAAAGGTAATAAATAAACTTGAAATAAACTAAAAATCTAAAATAAACTATACTAAACTAAAACTAAACTAAACTTCTAAATTAAAACTCTAATTAAAACTCTTAAATAAAGCTCTAGCTAAATTAAAACTCTAAACTAAAACTAAACTAAAAAAACTAAACTACTAAACTAACTAAAAATTCTAAACTAAAAACTAAACACTAATCTAAAACTAAACTAAATTAAACTGAAAATCTAACTAAAACTCTAAAATAAAACTAAACGTTAAACTAAAACTAAACTTAACTACTAAACTAAAACTAAACTCTAGCTAAAAACGCTAAACTAAAACTGAACTAAAACTAAACAAAATATAAACTATAACACTAAACTAAAACTAAACTAAAACTAAACTAAAAACCTAAACTAAACTAAAACTAAACTAAACTACTAAATTAAAACTCTAACTAAACTCTAAACTCTAAACTACTAAACTAAACACTAAACTAAACTATAATATAATCTAAACTACTAAACTAACTAAAAATCTAAACTACTAAATTAACTAAAACTAAATTCTAAACTCTAAACCACTAAACTAACTAAAAATCTAAACTATAACTCTAACTAAAAACTCTTAACTACTAAACTAACTAAAACTCTAAACTAAAACTAAACACAAGTCTAAAACTAAACTAAAATTAAACTAAAGCGGAACTAAGCTACTAAATTAAAACTCTAACTAAAACTCTTAAGTAAAACTCTAGCTAAACTAAAACTCTAATCTAAAACTAAACTAAGTAAAACTAAACTAAAAAAAATAAAGGTAATAAAAAAACTTAAAATAAACTAAAAATCTAAACTACAACTAAACCAATAATCTAAACTGAATTAAACTAAAAATAAAAGTAAACTATAAAACTAAACTTAAACTAAACTAAAAATCTAAATTTAACTATAACTAAAACGAAACTAAAAATCTAAACTAAACTAAACTAAAAAACTAAACTAAACTGCTAAATTAAAACTCTAACTAAAACTCTTAAGTAAAACTCTAGCTAAACTAAAACTCTAATCTAAAACTAAACTAACTAAAACTAAACTAACTAAAACTAAACTAACTAAAACTAAACTAAAAATAAAGGTAATAAATAAACTTAAAATAAACCTAAAAATCTAAACTAAATAACTAATAAAATAATAAACTAAAAATCTAAACTAAACTAAACTAAAAATAAACTAAAACTAAACTAAACTTCTAAATTAACACTCTAATTAAAACTCTTAAATAAAACTCTAGCTAAATTAAAACTCTAAACTAAACTAAACTAAAAAAACTAAACTACTAAACTAACTAAAATTCTAAACTAAAACTAAACACTAATCTAAAACTAAACTAAATTGAACAAAAAATCTATCTAAAACTCTAAAATAAACTAAACATTAAACTAAAACTAAACTAAAAATCTAAACTAAACTAAACTAAAAAACTAAACTAAACTGCTAAATTAAAACTCTAACTAAAACTCTTAAAAAAAACTCTAGCTAAAATAAAACTCTAATCTAAAACTAAAAATAAAGGTAATAAATAAACTTGAAATAAACTAAAAATCTAAACTAAACTATACTAAACTAAAACTAAACTAAACTTTTAAATTAAAACTCTAATTAATCTCTTAAATAAAACTCTAGCTAAATTAAAACTCTAAACTAAAACTAAACTAAAAAACTAAACTACTAAACTACTAAACTCTAAACTACTAAACTAACTAAAAATTCTAAACTAAAACTAAACACTAATCTAAAACTAAACTAAATTAAACTGAAAATCTAACTAAAACTCTAAAACAAAAAGTAAACGTTAAACTAAAACTAAACTTAACTACTAAACTAAAACTAAAATCTAGCTAAAAACACTAAACTAAAACTGAACTAAAACTAAACAAAATATAATCTATAACACTAAACTAAAACTAAACTAAAACTAAACTAAAAATCTAAACTAAACTAAACTACTAAATTAAAGCTCTAACTAAAACTAAACTCTAAACTACTAAACTAAACACTAAACTAAACTATAATGAAATTTTAAAACTAAACTAACTAAAACTATACTAAATAAAACTAAACTAAAAATAAAGGTAATAAGTAAACTTAAAATAAACTAAAAATCTAAACTAAATAACTAATAAAATAATAAACTAAAAATCTAAACTAAACTAAAATAAACTAAAACTAAACAAAACTTCTAAATTAAAACTCTAATTAAAACTCTTAAATAAAACTCTAGCTAAATTAAAACTCTAAACTAAAACTAAACTAAAAAAACTAAACTACTAAACTAACTTAAATTCGAAACTAAAACTAAACACTAATCTAAAACTAAACTAAATTAAACTAAAAATCTAGCTAAAACTCTAAAATAAACTAAACATTAAACTAAAACTGAACTAAAAATCTAAACTAAATTAAACTAAACTAAAACTAAACTAAACTGCTAAATTAAAACTCTAACTAAAACTCTTAAATAAAACTCTAGCTAAAATAAAACTCTAATCTAAAACTAAAAATAAAGGTAATAAATAAACTTGAAATAAACTAAAAATCTAAACTAAACTATACTAAACTAAAACTAAACTAAACTTCTAAATTAAAACTCTAATTAAACTCTTAAATAAAACTCTAGCGAAATTAAAACTCTAAACTAAAACTAAACTAAAAAACTAACTAAAATCTAAACTACTAAACTAACTAAAAATTCTAAACTAAAACTAAACACTAATCTAAAACTAAACTAAACTAAACTGAAAATCTAACTAAAACTCTAAAATAAAAGTAAATGTTAAACTAAAAACTAAACTTAACTACTAAACTAAAACTAAACTCTAGCTAAAAACACTAAACTAAAACTGAACTAAAACTAAACACAAATATAAACTATAAAACTAAACTAAAACTAAACTAAAACTAAACTAAAAATCTAAACTAAACTAAACTAAAACTAAACTAAACTACGAAATTAAAGCTCTAACTAAAACTAAACTCTAAACTCTAAACTACTAAACTAAACACTAAACTAAACTATAATGAAATCTAAACTACTAAACTAACTAAAAATCTAAACTACTAAATTAACTAAAACTAAATTCTAAACTCTAATCCATTGTTTTTTTTTGTTAAACACGATTGGCTGAAACAAAAGAGGAACTTTTAAAATCACAACAACTGAAGGTTAGTAAATATAAGTTAGGTTAGGTTAATTTAGGTTAGGCTAGATCAAGTTAGGTTAGGTTAGGTTAGCCTACGTACGCGCGCGTACGTAGGCTAACTAACCTAACTTAACCTAACCTAACTTGATCTAGCCTAACCTAACTTAACCTAACCTAACTTATATTTACTAACCTTCAGCTGTTGTGATTTTAAAGTTTAGTAGTTTAGAGTTTAGTTTTAGTTAGAGCTTTAATTTAGTAGTTTAGTTTAGTTTTAGTTTAGTTCAGTTTAGATTTTTAGTTTAGTTTTAGTTTAGTTTTAATTTAGTGTTATAGTTTTATATTTTGTTTAGTTTTAGTTCAGTTTTAGTTTAGTGTTTTTAGCTAGAGTTTAGTTTTAGTTTAGTAGTTAAGTTTAGTTTTAGTTTAACGTTTAGTTTTATTTTAGAGTTTTAGTTAGATTTTCAGTTTAATTTAGTTTAGTTTTAGATTAGTGTTTAGTTTTAGTTTAGAATTTTTTAGTTAGTTTAGTAGTTTAGATTTTAGTTAGTTTAGTAATTTAGTTTTTTAGTTTAGTTTTAGTTTAGAGTTTTAATTTAGCTAGAGTTTTATTTAAGAGTTTAATTAGAGTTTTAATTTAGCAGTTTAGTTTAGTTTTAGTTTAGTTTAGATTTTTAGTTTAGTTTTAGTTATAGTTAAATTTAGATTTTTAGTTTAGTTTAAGTTTAGTTTTATAGTTTATTTTATTTTTAGTTTAATTCAGTTTAGATTATTAGTTTAGTTTTAGTTTAGATTTTTAGTTTATTTTAAGTTTATTTATTACCTTTATTTTTAGTTTAGTTTTAGTTAGTTTAGTTTTAGATTAGAGTTTTAGTTTAGCTAGAGTTTTACTTAAGAGTTTTAGTTAGAGTTTTAATTTAGTACCTCAGTTCAGTTTTAGTTTAATTTTAGTTTAGTTTTAGATTTGTGTTTAGTTTTAGTTTAGAGTTTTAGTTAGTTTAGTAGTTAAGAGTTTTAGTTAGAGTTATAGTTTAGATTTTTAGTTAGTTTAGTGGTTTAGAGTTTAGAATTTAGTTTTAGTTAATTTAGTAGTTTAGATTTTTAGTTAGTTTAGTAGTTTAGATTATATTATAGTTTAGTTTAGCGTTTAGTTTAGTAGTTTAGAGTTTAGAGTTTAGTTAGAGTTTTAATTTAGTAGTTTAGTTTAGTTTTAGTTTAGTTTAGATTTAGTTTAGTTTTAGTTTAGTGTTATAGTTTATATTTTGTTAAGTTTTAGTATAGTTTTAGTTTAGCGTTTTTAGCTAGAGTTTAGTTTTAGTTTAGTAGTTAAGTTTAGTTTTAGTTTAACGTTTAGTTTTATTTTAGAGTTTTTAGTTAGATTTTCAGTTTAATTTAGTTTAGTTTTAGATTAGTGTTTAGTTTTAGTTTAGAATTTTTAGTTAGTTTAGTTGTTTAGTTTTTTAGTTTAGTTTTAGTTTAGAGTTTTAATTTAGCTAGAGTTTTATTTAAGAGTTTTAATCAGAGTTTTAATTTAGAAGTTTAGTTTAGTTTTAGTTTAGTATAGTTTAGTTTAGATTTTTAGTTTATTTCAAGTTTATTTATTAACTTTATTTTTAGTTTTAGATTAGAGTTTTATTTTAGCTAGAGTTTTAGTTAAGAGTTTTAGTTAGAGTTTTAATTTAGCAGTTTAGTTTAGTTTTAGTTTACTTTAGTTTAGTTTAGATTTTTAGTTTAGTTTTAGTTTAATCTTTAGTTTATTTTAGAGTTTTAGTTAGATTTTTAGTTTAATTTAGTTTAGTTTTAGATTAGTGTTTAGTTTTAGTTTAGAATTTTAGTTAGTTTAGTAGTTTAGTTTTTTAGTTTAGCTTTAGTTTAGAGTTTTAATTTAGCTAGAGTTTTATTTAAGAGTTTTAATTAGATTTTTAATTTAGAAGTTTAGTTTTAATTTAGTTTAGATTTTTAGTTTATTATTTTATTAGTTATTTAGTTTAGATTTTTAGTTTATTTTAAGTTTATTTATTACCTTTATTTTTAGTTTAGTTTTAGTTAGTTTAGTTTTAGATTAGAGTTTTAGTTTGGCTAGAGTTTTACTTAAGAGTTTTAGTTAGAGTTTTAATTTAGCAGTTTAGTTTAGTTTTAGTTTAGTTTAGTATAGATTTTTAGTTTAGTTTTAGTTTAATGTTATAGTTTACTTTTATTTTTAGTTTAATTTTGTTTAGATTTTTTAGTTTAGTTTTAGTTATAGTTAAATTTAGATTTTTAGTTTAGTTTAAGTTTAGTTTTATAGTTTACTTTTATTTTTAGTTTAATTCAGTTTAGATTTTTAGTTTAGATTTTTAGTTTATTTTAAGTTTATTTATTACCTTTATTTTTAGTTTAGTTTTAGTTAGTTTAGTTTTAGATTAGAGTTTTAGTTTAGCTAGAGTTTTACTTAAGAGTTTTAGTTAGAGCTTTAATTTAGTAGCTTAGTTCAGTTTTAGTTTATTTTAGTTTAGTTTTAGATTAGTGTTTAGTTTCAGTTTAGAGTTTTAGTTAGTTTAGTAGTTATGAGTTTTAGTTAGAGTTATAGTTTAGATTTTTAGTTAGTTTAGTAGTTTAGAGTTTAGAATTAGTTTTAGTTAATTTAGTAGTTTAGATTTTTAGTTAGTTTAGTAGTTTAGATTATATTATAGTTTAGTTTAGTGTTTAGTTTAGTAGTTTAGATTTTAGAGTTTAGTTAGAGTTTTAATTTAGTAGTTTAGTTTAGTTTTAGGTTAGTTTAGATTTTTAGTTTAGTTTTAGTTTAGTTTTAGTTTAAAGTTATAGTTTATATTTTGTTTACTTTTAGTTCAGTTTTAGTTTAGCGTTTTTAGCTAGAGTTCAGTTTTAGTTTAGTAGTTAAGTTTAGTTTTAGTTTAACGTTTAGTTTTATTTTAGAGTTTTAGTTAGATTTTCAGTTTAATTTAGTTTAGTTTTAGATTAGTGTTTAGTTTTAGCTTAGAATTTTTAGTTAGTTTAGTAGTTTAGATTTTAGTTAGTTTAGTAGTTTAGTTTTTTAGTTTAGTTTTAGTTTAGAATTTTTAGTTAGTATAGTAGTTTAGATTTTAGTTATTTTAGTAGTTTAGTTTTTTAGTTTAGTTTTAGTTTAGAGTTTTAATTTAGCTAGATTTTTATTTAAGAGTTTTAATTAGAGTTTTAATTTTAGAAGTTTAGCTTAGTTTTAGTTTAGTTTAGTTTAGAGTTTTAATTTAGCTAGAGTTTTATTTAAGAGTTTTAATTAGAGTTTTAATTTAGAAGTTTAGTTTAGTTTAGATTTTTAGTTTATTTTAAGTTTATTTATTACCTTTTATTTTTAGTTTAGTTTTAGTTAGTTTAGTTTTAGATTAGAGTTTAGTTTTAGTTTAGAATTGATTAATAACTAATTTCTTTTTCATTGAGAAAAACTCAGAAGAGAACTATAACTTTTCTTCACTTCATTGCGAAAATTTAAAATTGAAATAGAACTGCTTATATTTCGAGAAAATATTCACAACTATGATATAGCTTTTTCTATCTACTACGGAAAAATTTAGAATAGAACTTTAAATTTCTTTATGTCTTTGGGGAACTTAAAACTGAAGTGGAAGATTTTTATTTTATCTGGAGAAATTAGAATTGAAGTGTGTTCTTTGGTAAAATTCAGAAGAGAACTTGAACTTTTCTTCACTTCATTGAGAAAATTTAAAATTGAAATAGAACTGCTTATCTTTCGAGAAAATATTCACAACTATGATATAGCTTTTTCTATCTACTAAGGAAAAATTTAGAATTTAAAATTGGTTTAAGAAGGATATTAAGAAAAGAACTTGTTCTGAAAAGATATAATAAAGCCTTTTGAAAAGTATTGCTTGATCTTGGGGTGTGCAAAAAAGTCGCAAAGTAAAGTTATGGTGAAAAAGATAACTACTTCAACTTGTAATTGGTTTAGGAAGGACATTAAGAAAAAAACTTGTTCTGAAAAGATATAATAAAGCCTTTTGGAAAGTATTGCTTGATGTTTGGGTGTGCAAAAAAGTCGTAAATTGTTCTGAAATGCCTTTTGAAATGTACTGCTTGGTGTTGGGGCATTCTAAAAGCTGTAAAGTAAAGTTGTGGGTGAAAAGGAAGGGTACTTCAACTTTTAAAATGGGGTTAGGAATGACATTAAGAAAGGAACTTGTTCTGAAAAGATATAATAAAGCCTTTTGAAATGTGGGGGCCTTTCTGTGTCTCAAGTGCACAAAAAAGTATTTAAAAAATGGGGAGGGGGCTCTTTGGGGGCTCGGAGGACCTTTGGGGGCCAGAGGGCTTCCTTCGGGGTTGGGGTAGGGGGATCGGAACCCTTTGGGGCTGTGGTAGAGGACCTCACAACACTGTTCAAATAGAATTTGTGTATTATAACGACCACAGAGTTTCACCCCAAATCATCTTCTAAAATCATCTTCTAAAATGTCTCTAACTGTTTTGCTGAAATAATTCCCTAAAATGTCTCAAAACTATTTCGCCCAAATAATTCCTAAACGTAATTTCTACGTGTTCCTTTTGTTTTGGCATCACTGCGCTGTCACATTTGAAATTCCTAGGGAACCCTTTCCCGTGTTAATCTCTTCATCTCATAAATGTTCCTAGCTACACTATGAAAGTTTCGTTAGAATATCAATTTATCTCTCCGACTTAAAGATCAATGAAGCCGTATTTAAAAATAGAATATTAATTTATCTCTTTTTAGTCCCGTATAATTCCTAGGGAACAAGTGATGTCTTTATAATTCCCTTTCGTGAATCAATAATTCCCCTTAGAAACAACAAATTAATTCCCCTTTCTTGAATCAATAATTCCCCTTAGAAACATCAAATTAATTCCCCTTTCGTGAATCAATAATTCCCATTAGAAACAACAAATTAATTCCCCTTTCTTGAATCAATAATTCCCTTAGAAACAACAAATTAATTCCCCTTTCGTGAATCAATAATTCCCCTTAGAAACAACAAATTAATTCCTCTTCGTGACAAATCAATCAACCTTGACATAGTCCGTCAGACAATAATTAACTTCACCAGGAAACAATTCTCCTGGACGAGCACCAAAGACATTAATAAACTTCGCCCGGAAACAATTTTCCTGAACGAACACCAAAGACATTAATAAACTTCGCCCGGAGACAATTCTCCTTGAAAATACATCAAAGTGAGAAAAAATCCTGTTTTTTCATTCTCAGTGACAAAAAAACCATTCTGATTGGCTTAGAAGGAGACACGTGATTTGTTTCCCGTTATCGGATCAATAAAATTTCCAATTGATTACGCAATCAAGTTCTCGGAAACGTGTTCTCCCTGGGGATTCCATGCCCATATATGGTGCCCCCGTCGAACTGACAGCACAGGTGTTCTCCCTAGGGACTCCATGCCCATATATGGTGCCCCGTCGGACTGACAGCACAGGTGTTCTCCCTAGGGACTCCATGCCCATATATGGTACCCCGTCGGACTGACAGTACAGGTGTTCTCCCTAGGGACTCTATGCCCATATATGGAGCGATACAGTTTATTGTCTTCAATATGTTTCACTAATGCACTTAAAGCACATTGAAGTCTGTTCACATGTGCTATATCAACTTTTGCAGCGAAACATAATTGATCCTCCATTTTAAATTTGCTCAAGGATAACATATATCTTGCATATACTTCATCCCATTCCAGAAAAAGCCGTGATCCTCTTGTGATTTCCACCGCAATGTTTGGTGCTCTTTTATTATTGCAATCAACTCCTCTATCAACTTCTAATAGGGTAAACATTCCACTCGTCATCAACACACAAATATATATCCAAATGAGTAAAGTCAAACTGTTCTCACTCCTTTGAATTCTATTCACAGACTAATAAAAAACTATAGCAAAAATTCTTTCCTTATATTCTAAGCAATCCTCTCCCGCCAATATGTAACCAGCCCTCTGATTGGTTTAGAAGGAGACACGTGATTTGTTTCCCGTTATCGGATCAATAAAATTCCCAATCGATTACGCAATCAAGTTCTCGGAAATCCATTTCCCCTTCGATTACGCAATCAATTTCTCAGAAATCTATTTCCCCTAGGGAGGCTATGCCCATATATGGTGCTCCGTCACGAGCTCATGAGGTTAGGCTAGGTTACGCAATCAATTTCTTGGAAACGTGTTCTCCCTGGGGATTCCATGCCCATATATGGTGCCCCCCCGTCGGACTGACAGCACAGGTGTTCTCCCTAGGGACTCTATGCCCATACATGGACTCCCGCTGGGATTAAACTAAATTGTAGATGGCAGCAGGGGTGAGCAATGGGACCTCCTGAGGCCTTTCTACTGACAGTGCCGAGTAGTAGTTGGAGGGACTGACGTAGCAAAACAAATGAAGTCTTTCCGGTCCTTCTCAAAATGTAGGGGAGGCAGAATGTATTTTTGAAAATCCAGGTAGGAGGCAATTTTTTATTCAGCTTATCAATGAAACCACCAATAAGCCATTTTAATTAGAAGTGATAAAAATATATTTTTCAATATTTAAAGGGGGTGGGTGTACAAGGTTTTTGTGAGTTCAGAGCTATTTTATTCACCCATAAATACAAAATGGAAATATAATACATTTATTCCCCTCAAAAGGCTCCATGGCCAAAGAATGAAGAATGTTATTTAAGCCAAAATTAACTGTTAAGCAAATTAGAATTTGCATTCGAATGCGAGCCAATTCTCTACCACTTATCCAAATAGGTTACAAATTTGTCCACTATGCTCTATTTTGGGGAATGGACTTCGAAATTTTCCTTTTATGCGTAATGAAAGTGAATTTAAGGAGTTTGTTTAACAGTGTTAGCGAGGAGCTACAGCTGAGATTCCTTAAATCAACCTCTCTTAGATTTAGAGTGGTTATAAGCAATTTCATTTTAAGAATTATTCAGAGGCAAGTAAATTGAATTTTTTCTTTATTTTTATCAGTTTCTTTTTGTTGTTTCGTATGGCTTTATTGGGTCTGAAAGGCTATATTTCTCTTGCAGAATAGCTTTTATTCGTAAACTTAAATTAATAATTTAGTCTTGGTATCCCAAAAGGCAGCCATCCAAATGTGAAGTTTCTACCAGTAGCAACCAGGGGCGTAATTTCGTCAAAATCCTGGGGGAGGGGGCAAAGTGTGCGCCAATTGTCCCAAATCAAGTGAAAATGACAGTAAAAACTAAAAAAATAAGCCATTTGGTACCATAAAGGTACTATTTAGTACTTTCAAAGTACTATAAAGGTACTTTATAGTACTATATAAAGGTAACTTTATTACTATAAAGGTAAATATGTGCTAAAGAACTGATCTGTTTCTGTAGATGCTTGAATTGGGTAGGTTTATCTTAGTTTTGCAAGATTTTGGAAGAAACTAAATTTCAGCTGGGGGGGGGGAACTGGGGTCCGGGGGGAGGAGACCGAGGTCTGGGAGTGGCAGTTTTCCCCCTGCCCCTTAGCAACTTGCACCCCTGCTAGTAACTAATTGAAGGGATTTTAATTTTCCAAATAGGTTGCGAACTTGCCCACTATGCTCTCTTTTTGGGAGTGGACTGTGACATTTTCCTTTTACATGTAATAAAAGTGAATTAAGGGGAGATTTCTTTATCAGTAACAGTAAGGAGCTTTGGGAATCTTTAAATCAACCTCTCCTAGACTTAGAGTGGTTGTAGGAAATTTTATTTTAGAAAGTATTCAGAAGCAATTAAATTGAATTTTTTTCTTCATTTGTATCAGTTTCTTTTTGTTGTTTCATCTGGCTTTACTGGGTTTTGAAAGACTACATTTCTGTATGCAGCCTGTGTGCTATATTTCTGTCAGCTCATATTAACATTTTAGTCTTGATCATTCAAAAGGTGGCCACAATAAAGTTTTTTTTTCTTACAAAAAAAGTTCTATTCTTTTCTTTAATTGATTAAGGATTGTACAAAAATTGATAAATTTGCGCATCATGATTTACACTTTATCCTGAAACAGTTTTATCCTTTCAGTTTTTATTTGTTATTTTCCTAAGCTATACTCTAAAAGAATTTGCTAGCCACTTCCCCCCCGGAAGTTTCTCCCGAATACCCCACCCCTTACAGAAAGCTCCCCCACATGCAAAATTGAGCAGCCACAGAGAAAGTACAAAATGGGTACCTCGAAAAGTCGATCAGACAGTCGATCCTAAGGGGTGATAAAATGACCAGGTGCCAACAAAACATTGAAAGAAACTTGACGAATATTTTGTAAGAGGAACGGCTCACTTTACCTTCAAAAATACAAAATAAATAAAAGAAGCCCTCCATTCTGTTTGGTCATTTAAGATGGCCCTTAAACTTTTAATTTTGGCTCGAATGAGCCCTTTCCAATTTTCTAAGATTCTTGATTCGATACGATCATCTCTGGGGGAAGGGCAACAAACAAGAGACATCCACGATCTTCCATAAATGCAAAATTTGAAATATTTGTAGATGAGAGCTCGAAACCTCTTCACTAGGGTTCTCTGATTTTTTATTTTTTTTTAGTTAGGGAGGTTGCAGATACCTCAAAGGGTGTATTTTAATTACAAAAACATCCCAGATCTTGTTGAGCCTTCAGGTAAATACAGAATTAGTTCCAAGAAGGGTACAGGCAGAAATTGTTATATCATACGTATTGATTCCGGGAATATTATTGGTATACATTGTTGTTACAAAAGTAAAGAGTATCATTAAACCCCAAAATGAATTGATTTTTGTTCTGCATAGTAGGGGTAACGCCCTCCTCATCCCCAACCTCCCCTTTGGGGTTGTAAAACTTCAGAGGATGTTCATTCGATCAGAAATTGAGAGTTCTAGTCCTTTGTTGTTTTTTTTTTTTTTTTTTTTTTTTTTTTTTTTTTTTTTTTTTTTTTTTTTTTTTTTTTTTTAATTCGAAGTGATTGGAGATCATTTGTCCTAGAGCTGTTTCTTAATATCCTGTCTTTTTGTTACCTCTTAGGACATCTGATTGACATTTTTGGTACCTATTTTGTACTTTTTCTGTGGCTGCTCAATTCTTTGCGTGGAGGAATTTTTCATGGGGGGAATTATCCTTGGCGAAGTTTCTGGGGGGAGAGGGTTCCGTAGGGTGTTATTTTCCGTGGGAATCTTCAGAGGGAAATTTTCCGGGGGGAACACCGGCCATCCTAAAAAAAGACCATTCAAGAATATAGACAATCAAGAATACGGTCAGTGCTCTCAATAAGGCTTTTTGAAGGTTTTAAAGATAATGTTCATTATTGTTTTTTTTTTTTAATATCTCAATGTTCAACGACACAACAGTGACTTTAAAAGGCTAAGTGACCCAAATAGCGACATCAATGAAGGGAGGGTCTAGGTATTACTATCATAATCAAAGGCAAAATAATTCATAAAATGCCCCCAAAGTGGGGAGATATTTGTAGAAAATGAGGTACAACTTAGGTACTTTTAGTTTTTGCCCCCAACAAAAATATTGGTCCCTCTCTTCAGTACAAACATTTTGGAAGATTTTCTCACAAACAAATAAACGTTAACTCCATTCAGTGTATTTCAAATTCCAAAATATTAACCTCATTTACCACTATGAACTTGAAATTCAGCATTAATTCGCAAATTTAAAATAGCCGACCCAGCAATAGTTCTATCAATACGCATAACCGCAAAATCAGTGTTCATTCATGGTGTCCACTTCTTATATAGTGATTATTTGAAAAAAACTACGTTTTTCTAAAGAGTTAAAGAGGCTGAGTTACAAGGTCGAACCTTAAAACGTACAGGGATTAGGAGGCACAGTTGGGGGGCTGCCGCCCCCCAAACCCCCCGCTTTCGCAGCCTTTAAATAAAAAAAAAAGTTTTTTAAAACTGAAAGTAAGGAGCGACATTAAATCTTAAAACGAACAGAAATTATTCCGTATATGAAAGAGGCTGTGCCCTCCTCAACGCCTCGCTCTTTACGCTAAAGTTTTTATTGTTTAAAAAAAGAGTTGTGAGAAAGTCAAACTTTAGCGTAAAGAGCGAGGCGTTGAGGAGGGCACAGCCTCTTTCATATACGGAATAATTTCTGTTCGTTTTAAGATTTAATGTCGCTCCTTACTTTCAGTTTAAAAAACTTTTTTTTTTATTTAAAGGCTGCGAAAGCGGGGGGTTTGGGGGGCGGCAGCCCCCCAACTGTGCCTCCTAATCCCTGTACGTTTTAAGGTTCGACCTTGTAACTCAGCCTCTTTAACTCTTTAGAAAACGTAGTTTTTTTCAAATAATTTCTGCACGTTTTTGTACAGTTTATTACTTATTATTGCTCCTTGTAACTCAGCCTCTTTAACTCTTTAGAAAACGTAATTTTTTTCAAATAATTTAAAAAGAAACTGGGTTTCTTTTTAAAGTTTGAATTCAGTATTAAAAAAATTGCTCTGATGGTGAATCGAACCCGGTTTTCCTCCTGAAAGTCTGGAGTGTAACCGCTAGACTATACAGACACAATAGTAATTGTTTTTTAGTATATGGAAGCTATTTTCGACGCAAGCAAATTCCCAAAAAACTTGATATTTGGTTTTTGGAAAACAGGGAAGGAGTGATCAGATTGAGCTGAAATTTCGAGGATAAGCTCCCAGGCCCCAGGAAAGATTATCCTCCAAATTTCAGCCCGATCAGACAACGTTAAAGGGGGGTTGTGGTCGGAAAAATTAACATGGGCTAATATAGGAAAACAAGGTTTTTCGTAAATGTAAATTCGGGGGATAATTTTTTCGGTCTGAAAATATATCAAAAGGCCCTAACAGGTCGAATTCTGCTTCGAATGAGTCCTCATTCAACCGGATCCGTTGCCAACTGTGCCCTGTAGGCGTGGCTAAGAAAAAAAAAAGAAAATGAATTTTAAGTGGCTATATTTGGTTTTTTGAAAACAGGGAAGGAGTGATCGGATTGAGCTGAAATTTCGAGGATAAGCTCCCGGGCCCTAGGAAAGCTTAACTTCTAAATTTCAGCCCAATCGGACAACGTTAAAGGGGGGCTGTGGTGGGAGGGTCCAAACTTCCGGCCCAGTTTACCCCATGAAGATAAAGTCGGAGGAGGATGAAATTTTGCAAGTTTCTTAGTTTGAGCTTCGGCTACAAAATGCGATTACCGCCGTCTCTCTGCGACCTCTAGGACCTGAAATCGCTTAACATTGTGGTGGGTCGTTTCTTTATAGAGGCACAAGTGTGCCTCCTTGATGCTTAAAGTTGTATGTATGATGTATGTAACAGTTGTTCGGTGTTTTATAGTTAGCTCAGTATATATTATATTGTTATTTGTTCTGGTAAACGTTGAGATGTCTTTTTTTTTCTTATTCCTATTTTTTTGTCATTTTCTGTATTTTGTACTACGTCTCTGTGTACTTTTTTGTATTATTGTGAACCTAGGATTATCTTGACCTATAAAAAGAGGTTAGTTATAATTTGAAATTTGATTTTCTCACAGATTCACTCCTGCTTAGCAAGAAATCTTTGTATTAATTTTTAAATGAAGGATTAGATCCGTCGGTTCACCAAAATAATTGGCACGAAAAAGAGAAAGAATTTGCCAGCATGTTATAAAACTTGAGAGATGGAATTTCTTCTCAGTATAATCATGGATGGCATACTGAATATTGAACGTCTGGAATGGTGTATTGAAGATAATGGTGATACCCACCATACTTGGGATTATTATTATATGGAAAAAGGCGAAAAATCGAGACTTGTTGTAAGACGAGGTCAGCCTTTTTTGCTGCTACTCAAGACAGATAGGAAATATGATGGTGAAACAGATGTGATTGTCCTTGTAACTACAGTACAAGGTATTATTTTAATTTGTTACATTTATATAGGACTATGGTGCATAATTGCTTTTATAATCTAAGATATACATGTAGTTCCGAGGCTTCAAAGCTTTGCGTACAACAAACACACCCAGAACAGCCAGAATGGATGTTACGTAATTTGTGTAAATGCCATTTCTTTCGTGGCCTTAAACCTAATTTTGGACGCACACATTAATGAATACCAGATCCTGTAATATAAACTTGACAGAACTACAAAATAAAACAGCAGTTTTACATTACCACGCCCTAACATGAGCTACTTGATGCTAGAATATGAGTGCATTCCAAGTTTGACCAAAAGTCGCTAAAAAGCTACTAAAAACCTACTTTTCTTTTCCAGGTGACGTTGTCGTAACAGCTGGACAGGCATAAAAGAAACTTTGAATTTATTTTTGTAGTAACTTTTGCTAAATGTACTCAACGGATATTTTTAATGAAGTAAATCTGCATCATTATCATCATCGGTATTACTATCTGGTCGAAAGATACAGGAAATTATATTAGATTGAGAGAGATGGATACATTGGAAACTTATGAAGATTATACCCTAATAATCCTGTTTAGCCGTATTTACTGCAACCGTTCCCGGTGGATGTCAACTGAAAGTTACTTCCGTATTTAATGTAAAGCTACTAGGGATTACGATCTGGAATGTAGCCTACCCTTTAAAATTGTCTCTGACTTGTCACATACCAATAACCTACGAATCAGAGACAAGGTCATAATTCTAGGTGCCTTACTTAAAATAAATAAAAAAAAAAACAAATTTTTTTTAACTGAAAGTAAGGAGCGACATTAAAACTTAAAACGAACAGAAATTATTCCGTATATGAAAGGGACTGTCCCCTCCTCAACGCCTCGCTCTTTACGCTAAAGTTTTTTTTATTGTTCTAAAAAATAGAGTGGTGAGAAAGAGTCAAACTTCAGCATAAAGGGCGAGGCGATGAGGAGGGGGCAGTCCCTTTCATATATGGAATAATTTCTGTTCGTATTTATGTCGCTCCTTACTTTCAGTTTAAAAAAACCTGTTTTTTTATTTAATTTCTGAACGTTTTTAAATTAATCCAGGTTTTTGATTTTAGCCCACCGTACATGGATAATTAAAACGAAATTTGCATATTAATTTCACTTTTTTGGCTAAATGGCTTTCTCGAAAGTTGTTTAATTTTATTTACGAGCGTTTCATTAGTAATAAATATACGTAACTTACGAATTAACTTACGTAACAAACTTCAATATTCGTATATTTTTATTCCATATATTAGGGGGGGGGGGGCTCGCCCCCCTAATCAATACCTCGTTCTTTACGCTAAAGTTTGATTTTTTTTCCAATTCTTTAAGAATGACCCCTTAATCACAAAGGCCATTAATTAGAATAAATAGCTCTTATGAAAGTACTAAAAAAAAACTTTAGCTTAAAGAGCAAGGTATTGACTAGGGGCAAATCCAATCATATACGTAATAGTTTCTGTTAATTTTAAGTTTTGATGCTGAAAAGTTTTCAGTTGAAAAGTTTATCAGTTGAAAACTTGTTTTTTTTTATATTTAATTTCTGATCATTTTTTTTTAAATAATGCTAGAAAATCTGGCGCCCCCTTTATAGCAATGTCCCTTTCCCCATGTAAACTTCCTCCTTGGGAATATCCTCCCACATAACCCCCGGCCTCCCCCCCCCACTACCAGAAAAAATCCCCCCTGAAAACGTCTGTATACTTTCCAATAACCAATACTATATGTAAACATTGGGCAAAGTTAATAACTTGCAACCCTTCCCCCGTGGACCGTGGGGGATTAATTCATCCTCAAAGACATAGTTATTATATTTTTCGAACATTCTGAACAAAATGGCTATCTTAAAATTTTGATCGGGTTACTTTGGGAAAAAATGAGCGTGGGAGGGGGCCTAGTTGCCCTTCAATTTTTGGTCACTTAAATAGGGCGCTAGAAATTTAATTTCTGTTTGAATGAGCCCTCCTGTGATATTCTAGGACCACTGCGTCGATACGATCACCCCTGGGGAAAAAACAAATAAACACGCATCCGTGATTTTTCTTCAGGCAAAAAATACAAAATTCCACATTTTTGCAGATAGGAGCTTGAAACCTCTGCAGTCGGGTTTCTTTGATACGCTGAATCTGAGGGTGTGATTTTCATTAAGGTTCTATGACTTTTAGGGGGTGTTTTCCCCTTTTCCGAAAATAAGGCAGATTTTTTCAGGCTCGTAACTTAATGGGTAGACTAAACTTGACGAAACTTATATATTTGAAATCAGCATAAAACTCTGATTGTTTTGAAATATCTATTTGTATCAAAATTCCTTTTTTAGGGTTTTGTATACTATTGAGCCGGGTCGCTCGTTACTTACAATTCGTTACCACGAATTGTCTGAAAACCCGCGTGATAAACCTACTTAGCCAATCTGAAACCAATGTAAAAGCTGGGGAGGATAGGTAATCATAAACCTGCGACTTTGGAGCAAACACGAACTAAGGTCAATGTTCCGTATCGAGGGCGTCTCGGGTAGTCTGTTTTCAGAGGCAGACAATTACTTTTTTTTTCATTTTTCTAAGATATTCTAGATTCAATGTAATGCATGAAACAGGAAATTTGCATTGGTGTTAAGGGAGAGTTCTTTAAATAGCTACTAACATCACTCCAGAGCCTTGATAATGAAGCCAAAAGGTGTCTTTGAAGTATGAACTTGGAGCAATTTAAGGAAAGTGAAAAATGTCCTTGTTCGCTATTTACAATTTGAAACTAAGAACTTTCAGGTGATACACCTTCGATGGTAAAAGAATCTGAAAGAGTCTTGTAATTCCAATTTAGGCATAACAAATAAACGTTGAAATGGGGATAAGTTCATTTATTTAGGCAGTGAAAACAGGTACAAAAGTCTAAGTATACAACCATAAATTCAACAAATCTTTAGCAATTAGAAGACACAGAAAACTTTACCACCTTCATTGGAAATTCATTTTACATTTAGGAATTATTAAAGAAGAAAAATTACATCTCAAAACTTTGAATGAACCCTGTTATTGAACTCTCTGACTCAAATCTAGTGAATGACCGGAAGTTAATTTTTTGTATAGTATAAACATGTTAGTTTTAATTTTAACACTTTCGTATTTCTACTGATGACGATTGCTGTATATGTGATCGAAATAACTAAACTTTTGTACCTGTTTCAACTGTCTAAATAAATGGACCTATCCCCATTGGAGCTTTTATTTGTTCGTCATAGAAAGGCAGTGTAGTCTGGAAAAAGCATACCTGGTTTAAGGTATTGTACAAAGAATGCAAATTAGGCAGATTCATTTGCTCAAAATAAGTATTTCCCCCCCAGCAATTAATTATATTTCTTAAGCGCGTAATTCAGAGGGGCTTTGACTCTTTAGAATCTACCCTTTCCCCCTCTTTGTTTAGGTGGCCTCATGAATATTCAAAAAACCCTGTCATATATGCCAGCACTGTTATTAACAAAACCACTACGAATCCACCAGAAGCAAAACGGAGGTAAGCGAGTCTCCACTTTCCTCGGTATCCTGTTTACAGCCTCTACAGCGTCCCACTCGGGTTGTAGAAACGTGTCAATTGTGTGGGGATGTAAGAAGTGTAGAGTATAGGGTGTTCATAGAACCTCCGCTTTTACTTAAATAAACAAACAAGTTTTTCAACTGAAAGTAAGGAGCAACATCAAAACTTAAAACGAACAGAAATTATTACGTATATGATTGGTTTCGCCCCCTAGTCAATACCTCGCTCTTTGCGCTAAAGTATTTTTGGTACTTTCATAAGAGCTATTTATTCTAATTAACGGCCTTTCTGATTAAGCGGTCATTTTTAAAGAATTGGAAAAAAATCGAACTTTAGCGTAAAAAGAGCGAGGTATTGACTAGGGGGTGAACCACCTAATACACATATTGAAAATATATGAATATAGAAGTTCGTTACGTAAGTTAATTCGTAAGTTACGTATATTTATTACTAATAAAAACGTTTGTAAATAAAATTAAACACAACTTTCGAGAAAGCCATTTAACCAAAAAAAGTAAAATTAATATGGAAATTTCGTTTTAATCATTCATGTACGGTGAGCCAAAATCAAAACCTGCATTATCTCGAAAACGTTCAGATATTAAATAAAAAAAAACAAGTTCTTTAACTGAAAGTACAGAGCGATTTTTAAGTATTAAGTTTTGAGTTTTAATGTCGTCCTTACTTTCGGTTAAAAAACTTTTTTTTTTTTATTTAATAAGCGTTAAAGGACGATATTCGTTATAATAATTTGGTTGTTTTTAATCCGTATCTGAAACGAATAGGGAGAGAGCGCATAGTGAGTTCAGGAGTTTTCGGAGAAACATTTTTTCAAAGTCTGAAATCTGATATTCGTGTTCCCATTTATATCCGCAAGGTCACGCACAAAAGGTAGATGACTGGGGTGGAGCTCCTTTTCAGGTAGTTCTCACTAAATCAAACATGATGTGCGTTTATTCCTGGTATATTTCAAATTAGGAGACATAGTAAGTTCTAGCATATACGGCTGCATACATTTTTCCACCTAAAATTTAGCCAAAGACGTAACGTAAATGCTGGACGAAACATTTTCATCTCTATCCCATTAGGAGGTCTGAAGAAAGTGACGGCCAGTCAGCCTTTAATGTTTTTTTCAGGACTCTGAACTTCAAGAAATTTGGATGATACATGTAGATAACCAATTATATTTTAACTGTAACCTTCCGTAACAACAGTAAGTATGTACAAGCTTTGATTGCCCTTGTATCAGTCCCTTTTTAAAACGTATATTTCAGATGCTCTACAGCCAAGCATAAGTCATGGTACTCAAGCTGTAGTTCCTTTGGAATTTCAAGGGATAATACATTATCAGCCCCATGGAAAGGCGAGATACTGGATTCAACCGACAATAATTTGCTGATTCGAGTAAGTACACTTATAGTACTTCCCTCCAACGGTGTATGACGACCACAAAAGAAAGTACAGACATTTACAAAATCAGGATATTTGATACTAAAGATACTTTTTTAAGGAATTGGAACTCCCCGTTTTGGGAAGAAGGAAGCACGAAGTCTGGGTACAAACGTTTCAAGCTGGCGAAATTTTCAAGACCCACAAATTAAAAATACTTAAGTGGTAAAATAGATGGCACGGGTTTTAAAATCTATCTTATATCTGTTAGTGTTGGTGGCCAAATCGCAAAAATGAACTGATTCATATTTCATTAAAAGTATCAAAACGTTTGGTAGTTTAATGCAAACTTCTAATTAAGTATTTTGTGTTACTAGGCATATAATTAGTGCTCAATAAAGTGCTAGTCCTATTGTCCTATAGCTTAATCACTAGGTTTTATGCTTCTGTATAAGCCTTGACTTTCAAACATGTTTTATTTCTAAAAAAGAAAACATAGATTGGCTGCTTAAAACACAAGATTTTCTACATTCCCATTTTTAAAGCACGCTTAAATTTAATGTTACACAATTTTCTGAAACATCATTTTTTCCTTAGTAGATTTTTTTCGGATATAACTTGATAGCAAAATCGTATTTGCTATCTTTTTTTTCAGTAACTCGCCCTAAATCTTAAAAGATGTTTCTGTAAGATCTAAGCATATTCAAAAGATCCCTACACCTTAAAAGATCCCTGGCCGAACCCATTGAATCAGGAGATCGGCACCTGCGCAACGCAGACCATTGGTCGGCATGCGAAAAAGTAAAAAAAAGCTAAGTCATGGAGTGCCAGCATAGGTAAGTCAAAGCGTGTTCTGACTTGCCACTTACTCCCTTATCACTTATCCCATATATATGCCTTATAATACAAACTGACGTTTCACTGTGTATAATTTTATTTATGAAATATAAAGCAAATCAGTTAAATGAAGCTTTCAAATAAATTCCAGAGATGTGTTTTTTTTGCAATAAGAAGGCAGAAATTACTCCACACAGCAACCTTAATAAGGTTTAGTCTAAATGAAGGGTGAAGAGAGATAAATTAAAATACCTCCCTTTCATACCCCTTTCCATATTTATCTGAAAGCTCAGAGACATTTAGACAATTTAGGCACTGAAATGTGCTCTTTAAGCATCTTACCCCTCCTCCCTCGCTTAAAAAATGATCCACCGTCTCTGTTCCTAGTAGGTGATGGGCAGTTGCATATCACTAAAACATAATTTTATGAAAAATCAACTGAATCAGCTTATAGTCAGGGACCCAGCCAGTGAAGTTCTATTACCATAGGCCTCAAAAATCTGGAGAAGGTCTGAGGAATTTATGAGGAGCAGAATTGGTTACGAATTTACGAAAATGAAAAACGAATTTAAATGGAGGGGGGTACAAAAATTGTGTGTGCCAAAGCAAATATCACCTAATTTTCATAATCGATGACATCATCAGCTATATTTTGTGATTTTCGGTCAAGAAATGTTTCAACTTAGAATATAATTAAATAAATAAAACAAGTTTTATCAACTGAAAGTATGGAGTAACATTAAAGCTTAAAAACGAACAGAAATTATTCCGTATATGAGGGGGGTTGCCTCCTCCTCAACACCGGGCTCTTTACACTAAAGTTTGAATTTTGTTCTGATTCTTTAAAACGAAACACAAGGGTCGTTTAATTAGAACAACAAGAAGTTTTTAAAAGCACTAAAAAATTTTAGCTTGAAGAGCGAGGTGTTGAGGAAGGAGAGCAGTGGAGGCCCTTACTATACAAGAGGGAGTTCATTGGACTCCAGCCCGAATACCGTATAAAGTGACCAGAATCAGTTACTGAAATTACATAATTTATTCTGTAATACAGAAAGGTATTTCATTTGCATAATTCATACCTGAGGAAAAATATCAAGATATATTCAACATTCAGAAGTAATTTGATTCAAGTACACTCAAATGGTTAAAATTGCTTACCAACTAAAGGTAAGTCGAAGGGAAT
Source organism: Artemia sinica (assembly GCA_027921565.1). NCBI lineage: Eukaryota > Metazoa > Arthropoda > Branchiopoda > Anostraca > Artemiidae > Artemia > Artemia sinica. The sequence continues at coordinate 48,250,867 of CM051267.1, forward strand.
GGTGACTCCCACGCCACATTATATAAATGTCAGAATATGATTAGAATATATTCAACCTTTCAGGAGTCGATTGATTTGATTGACCAAGCTTCACTTCTTGGCACTGGAACAAGCAAACACCCGCCAGACACATAGGCAAAGATAGTGAGAGAGATTTTATTTTCCCTTTTTGTTCCTAAAACAGAGATCGTGACATCACTGATTGCTCTAGAGGAGTCGGTGACCAGTTTGTCAATATCCTGTTTGGATAAAGTTTAAAGGGTATTTAAGAGAATATCTGACATTAGGACAGACAGCTCAAAGATGTAGGTCTGGCAAGTTTGAGGGTCTTTGTGGAGATGAGCGTTGAAATGAGTGATTTTTTTTTCAGATTTTCGTAAGACGTATATTAAGTGCAGACACGACTAGTGAAATGTCGCTGTTAAAATCGAAACCAGCAAGGGTAAGAGTATCTAGCTCAGACCATTTCCACCGCCTACTAAAGAGCACGTAATGAATAAGATTACGGGTTTTTCCATAAGGTGGGTCCAAGTCACATTCCGAAGTTCTCTATGTTGGAAGAGAGTGTTAGTAATGGTCATATCGTTATCTTTGCAGAACTCAATAAGGTGTTCTTCCCTCTTGTTAATTTGTCAAAAGACATTTTTTTTTTTTTTGGCCAATTGGGGCTTGATGCAACGAAGTTCATATTGCTTATGTTTTTTTTTTCAGCATTTAGGAGCCTAAAAAAAGAAACGTGTCACATACCTGCAGTGCCGTGTATAATTGAGTTTTTTCTTTCTCGTTTTTGTAATATGTTCTAAGAGCTGATTTAGATCTTTGCTCCAGCGTTCGTCACTAAAAACCACATGTATAACTCCTAAGTTTATGTCTATTGCTTTTTTTTTTGCTTATTGCTCCGGCTTTTCCTTTTTTTGTATCACGGGTATTCCAATAAATAATAATAATGATAAATCTACCCATACAACCTCATTTCCAGCAACAGCCTTTCCAACAATAGTATTGAAGTCGCCAATGACCAGTAAAATGTTTTTTTCAGAACTGCATTAACTAGACTTTGAAGTTTAAGGTAGAAAATTTCCCACTCTACATCTGGTTTACTGGAGTGTAGACTTGGATAATCGTAATGTGGATCGGCGATACTTTTATTCGTATAATAATTAGCCGTTCTGAAACAGGTGTCGCATAAATCAGGGATCCTCGTGCTCTACTAGATATCAAAGAGCCAACACCTTGGAGATTGATGCCATCGGTTCGTCCAGCCACTATAAGACTAGCATTCCCGATCCTTTCTTTGCCGCTGGTAGGTAGGTGTGTTTCTGAGAGTCCAACTATATCCCATTTATATCGGTTTAATTCATTGAGAATCAGATCTTTTTTGCCTTGTTTTGCAAGCGTCCTAGCATTCGTGGTTCAAATAGATAAAATCGATTTGGGGGATAACATAGCCTCCAGGGTCGGAGTTAAATCGTCGGGTGCTCCGGACATTGTAGTTATCTTCTTATGGTCTTCGTTGCTTACCTCAGACTCGGTAGCACTGGTTCTTTTTCTTGTTCAATCATAAAAAAACTTTTTCAACAAAATAAGCTTTTCAAAGAAAAGTAAAGAACTCCATTAAACAAAAAATGAACAAAAATAAAATCATATAATCTACGAAGCGTGAAACTACCGCAAATCAGCATCAATAAATAAATGAAACCCAAAACGAACAAAAATTACAATAGATAACCAAGTCGAACTCAAAACGAGCAGAAATTAACATAAGCTGTGCTCAAAACCCCTATGCCTTCCCAAGGCCAGAACATTATTTGCACTTTACTGAAAAAAATATAAATGTTTTTACTTTTATAACTCTAATAAATCAAATAATATTTACAGTTTGATTACTAAATAGCAATATATGTATATTAAACTGACAATGTACATTCATTTGTATTTTTTCAGTAAAGTGCAAATATTGTTCTGGCCTTGGGAAGGCATATGGGTTTTGCGCCCCAACTTATGTTAATTTCTGCTCGTTTTGAGTTTGACTCGGTTATTTATTGTAATTTCTGTTCGTTTTGGGTTTCATTTATTTATCGATGCTGATTAATGGTAGTTTCCCGCTTGGTAGATTATTTGATTTTATTTTTGCTCATTTTTGTTTGATGGAGTTCTTTACTTTTCTTTGAAAAACTTATAATGGGGAAAAAGTTTTTTTTAATTAATTTCTGTTCGTTTTATATTGACATAGTTATATTTCAGAGAAAAAGAAAATAATACTTTAAATTCGACTTAAAAAAAAACTCGACCTTAAAAAAACTGTATTGGGCTTATTTTTGGATTTTCTAAGGCCTTTGACATGGTCGATCATAGTATTTTAATAAGTAAATTAAATAGTTACGGTATTCGTGGTGTTCCCCTCTCTTGGTTTGATTCTTATCTATCTGGAAGGGTACAGAGTGTGAGCCTGGGTGGAGTATCCTCTCAGCCCTTACCTGTTCGGAGGGGTGTCCCGCAAGGCTCCGTTCTAGGCCCTATTTTATTTCTCCTGTATATAAATGATCTTGTTATAGACCTGGGCCCTTCAGTGTATCCTGTATTATTTGCTGATGACAGCAACTTCTTCATCACTGGCACCAATCTACCATTGGCAGTAACCTCTGCCCAAGTCCTTCTGAACAGAGTCCAGGCGTGGTGCCTTACGAATAACATGACCATTAATAGCAAAAAAAGTCAAATAGTGTTATTCAGAACCCCCTACAACAAAGACGTTATTCAACCTGCTCTTGGTCTCAGGTACTCCTCCGACATCATCCCACAAGTGGAGGTTGCCAAGTTTCTTGGTGTATTTATTGACTCATGCTTGTCATTCTCTAATCATATTTCTTACATAACAGCAATAATTTTGAGACAAGTTGCTATGATTAACCGTGTGAATTATTTTCTTCCTCCTGATATCCTAGTTACCCTCTATTATTCCTTTATTTTTCCTTACCTTTCTTATTGCGGATCAGTTTGGGGAAATACAAAACGGTCCTTCATTAAAAAACTCAAATTTGCCCAAAACCGCGCCATTAAAGCAGTTTTTCGGCTTCCCCGTCTATATCCAACTCGTGATTTGTATTCAGATTTTGGCATAGCTCCACTTGATCAAATCATACAAAAACTAAATTTATCGCTTGCTTATTCTGCTTTCCACAATAATCTTCCACCTCAACTCCTAACCTATTATAATATTAATAATTCGGAAGCCCATTGTCTCCGTTCATCCAATAGAGCCTTTAAAATTCCTAAATGCCTTTCTAGTGCTGCCCAGCAATCTCCCATTTACAAATCTATTATTCAATGGAACAAAATTCCCTCCAGTGTTGAACTAGCCACAAGTTTCTGCAAGTTGTATAAAAATGTAACAAGACTTGATGGTATAATTTAATATTTCCATTTTTAACAAATTTGCTCTAATTAGCCAAGTTTTATTCTTCTATTTTTTTTTTTTTTTTTTTTTATTTTTTTTTTTTTTTCTCTCTTCAGTGTTACTTTAATTTTTTTTTCTCTTGGTCCTTAACAAGTTATCTTCTAGGATCTTTATTGTTTTATTAATGTTTGTGTTATGTTTTTATTCGAATAAATTGAATTGAATTGAAATCCTTTCGTTTTTTTAAGACTTTATAGTTTGGCTTGCTATTTGTATGCTGGAGAAAAATATTCAGCAATTTTTAAACAACATACACCCTTTTAAAAATCTTGACACAAATAGTACTGTTTAATATAGTTTCATACCTCCTCTAGTTGACCTGAAATGGTAAACTTGATACCATTCGCAAAAAAAAATCTATTTACTTTCTTTGATAGCTTGGATACACTTACGCTATTTTGATTTGGTTAAATTTTAAGAGCAGAAGTAGCCTTGAAAGTTCGAACATAATACCCTCAGTTGTTCTTGGGTACTAATGAGATGCCTTATTGGGAATAAGCATTAACACAGTTCATTTTGATTTAATCTTAAGGTAATATTTAGTTTTTAAACATATTGGGCAAATGGGAGGGTAGACGTGGGAGGGTGGGAGTAGCATAACTTACAAACCCTTGCACTGAAAGGGCTCTGAAAGAGTTATCATCCTTAAAGACCAAATTTCAAGAACTTTCAACTACGTTGAACAAAATGGATATCTCAAAATATTGATTGGATGTGTTTGGGAAAATGGTGGGCGTGAGAGGGGCGTTAGTCGCTCTCCAACCACTTTCAACTATTAAAAAGGCACTAGCCCTTTCAATTTCCAATTTAATGAGCCCTTTTGAAGTTTCTACACTTTCAATAAAAATCTTATATGCCCCCAGGACATAACTTACAAACCTTGTCCTGAGGGCTTTTGGGGGGAGGGGTTGTCATCCTTAAAGAACTAATTTCTAAAACTTTCAACTACGTTGAATAAAATGGCTATCTAAAATATTGATTGGATGTGTTTGGGGAAAAGATGGTCGTGAGAAGGGGGTTAGTTGCCCTCAAATCACTTTCGACTATTAAAAAGGGCACTAGCTCTTTGAATTTCCAATCGAATCAGCCCTTTTTCAAGTTTCTACTACAAAGATTTCAATAAAAACCTTATATGCCCCCAGGACATAACTTATAACCCTTGCCCTGAAAACTGTGGGGGAGGGTCCTGCTGAAAGGTATAATTTCCTGAACTTTGAACTGCGTGGAACAAAATAGCTATCCCAAAACCTTTATTAGATGTGTTTGGGGAAATGGTGGGAATGGAAGGGGTGTTAGTTGCTTTCCAATCACTTTCGACTATTAAAAAGGCAATAGTCATTTCAAGTTCCAATCGAATGAACCCTTTTTGAAGTTTCTACGACAACGCGTTCTATAAAAACCTTATATGCCCCCTGTGCATAATTTACAACCCTTGCCCTGAGGGCTCTGGGGGGTTGTCATCCTCAAAGACCTAATTTCCAGCACTTAAAAACTATGTTGAATAAAATGGCTATCTCAAAGTTTTGATTAGATGCGTTTGTGGAAAAGTGGGCGTGAGAGGCGGGTTAGTTGCCCTCTAATCACTTTCGACTATTTTAAGGGAATTAGCCCTTTCTATTTTCAATTGAATGAGCCCTTTTCGAAGTTCCCACGGAAACTCCTTCGATACGAAGTGCCCTGGTCTAAACAACAACAACAACAAAAAATAATACATTATACCCACATCGATCTTTACTATAAAAAAGTCAAGCCTTCCAATCCCTTTCAGTTATTAAAAAGGGCACTAGGCCTTTCGATTTCCAATCGAATGAGCCCTTTTTGAAACGACATCGCTTTCTATAAACACCTTATATATCCCTAGGTTATAAATTACAACCCTTACCCTAAGGTCTGTTTGGGTGGTTGTCATCCTCTAAGACCGAATTTCCAGAACTTTCAACTACGTTAAACAAAATGGCTATCTCAAAATTTTCATTGGATATGTTAGGGGAAATGATGGGCGTGAGTGGGGCGGTAGTCGCTCTCCAATCATTTTCAACAATTAAAAAATGGCCCTAGCCCTTTCAATTTCCAATCAAATGAGTCCTTTTGAAGATTCTACTGCAAAACTTTCAATAAAAATCTTATATGCCCCTAGGGCATAACTTACAACCCTTGCCCTGAGTGGTGGGGGAAGGGGTGTCATTCTCAAAGAAATAATTTCCAGAACTTTCTTCTACGTTGAACAAAATGGCTATCTGAAAATTTTGATTAGATGTGTTTGGAAAAATGGTGGGAGTGAGAGGGGGGTTAGTTACCCTCCCATCACTTTCGATTATTACAAAGGGCACTAGCCCTCTCAATTTCCAATTGAATGAGCCCCTTTTGAATTTTTACGAAAACTCTATCTATAAAAACCTTATATGCCCCCAGGGCAGAACTTACAACCTTTGCCCTTGGGGCTCTGGGGGGTTTGTCATCCTTCAATATATAATTTCCAGAACTTTCAACTACGTTAAACAAAGCGGCTATCTCAAAACTTTGATTGAATGTTTTAGGGGAAATAATGGGCGTAAGAGGGGGGTTAATTACTCTCCACTGACTTTCGACTATTAAAACGGGCAATTTCAATTCCAATCAAATGAACCCTTTTTGAAATTTCTATAACAACTTTCTATATAAACTTATGCCACAGGGCATAACTTACAACCCTTGCACTGAGGGCTTCTAGAGGGTTATCAAACAGTTCGTGGTAACGAACTGTAAGTAAGGAGCGACCCGGCTCAATGGTAACCGAAACTCTAGAAAACGGTATTTTGATACAAATAAATACATCAAAAGAATCACATTTTAAATGCTGATTTCAAATATATAAGTTTCATCAAGTTTAATCCTACCCATCAAAAGTTAGGCGCCTGAGAAAATTTGGCTGATTTTCGAAAAAGGGGGGAAAGACCCCCTAAAAGTTATAGAACCTTAATGAAAATCACACTATCATATTCCGCGTATCAGAGAACCCTACTGTAGAGGTTTCAAGCTCCCATCTACAAAAATGTGGAATTTTGCATTTTTTTGCCAGAAGAAAGATCACGGGTGCGTGTTTATTTGTTTGTTTGTTTTTTTTTTTTTTTTTTTTTTTTTTTTCCCAGGGGTGATCGTATCGAACCAGTTGTCCTAGAATATCGTGGAAGGGCTCATTGGAATGGAAATTGAAAGTTCTAGTGCCCTTTTTAAGTGACCAAAAAAAATGGAGGGCAACTAGGCCCCCTCCCACGCTCATTTTTTTCCCAAAGTCACCTGATCAAAATTTGAGATAGCCATTTTGTTCAGCATGTTCGAAAATATTATAAGTATTTCTTTTAGGATGACTTAATCCCCCGAACTTCCGGGGGGAGGGCTGAAAGTTATGAACTTTACCCAATGTTAACATATAGTATTGGTTATTTGGAAGTATACAGACGTTTTCAGGGGAGATTTTTCCTGGTAGTGGGGGGGGGGGGTGGGTCAGGGGTTATGTGGGAGGATCTTTCCATGAAGGAAGTTTTCATGGGGGAAGGGACATTGCTATGAAGGGGACGCCGGACTTCCCAGCATTATTTAAAAAAAGATCATAAATTTAATATAAAAAAACAAGTATTTCAACTACAACAGCAGCAACATCGAAACTTTAAACGAACAGAAAATATTACATATATAATTGGGTTCACCCCGTAGTCAATGCCTCGCTCTTTAAGCCAAAGATTTTTTTAGTACTTTCATAAGAGCTATTTATTCTAATTAACGGCCTTTGTGATTAAGCGGTCATTTCTAAAGAATTGGAACAAAATTTGAAGTTTCGCTTAAAGAGCAAGGTATTGACTAGTGGGCGAACCCCCTAATAAATGTATTAAAAATATATGAATATAGAAGTTCGTTACGTAAGTTAATTCGTAAGTTTCGTATATTTATTACTAATAAAAAACGTTCATAAATAAAATTAAACAAGTTTCGAGAAAGCCATTTAACTAAATAAATGTAAATTAATATGAAAATTTGTTTTAATTATTCATGTACGGTGAGCCAAGATCAAAACCTGCATTTATTCAAAAACGTTCAAAAATTAAATAAAAAAAACAAGTTTTTTAAACTGAAAGTAAGGAGCGACATTAAAACTTAAAACGAACAGAAATTATTCTGTATATGAAAGAGACTGTCCCCTCCGCAACGCCTCGCTCTTTACGCTAAAGTTTGACTCTGTCTCACAACTTTTTTTAAAACAATAAAAAAATTTAGCGTAAAGAGCGAGGCGTTGAGGAGGGGACAGTCTCTTTCATATACAGAATAATTTCTGTTCGTTTTAAGTTTTAATGTCGCTCCTTACTTTCAGTTTAAAAAACTTGTTTTTTTTATTTAATCATCCTAAAAGACCTAATTTCAAGAACTTTCAACTACGTTGTACAAAATGAATATCTCAAAGTTTTTATTGGATGTGTTTGGGAAAATGGTGGGCGTGAGAGGTGCGTTAGTTGCTCTCCGATCACTTTCAACTATTAAAAAAAGCACTAACCTTTTCAATTTCCAATTGAATGAGCCCTTTTGAAGTTTCTACGCTTTCAGTAAAAAACGTTATATGCCCCCAGGGCATAACTTACAACCCTTGCCCTGAGGGCTGCTGGGGGGAGGGATTGTCATCCTTAAAGATCTAATTTCTAAAACTTTCAACTACGTTGAATAAAATGGCTATCTAAAATATTGATTGGATGTGTTAGGGGAAAGATGGGCCTGAGAGGGGGGGGGGGGGTAGTTGTCCTCAAAATTACTTTCGACTATTAAAAAGGGCACTAGCCCTTTGAATTTCCAATCGAATGAGCCCTTTTTCAAGTTTCCACGAAAAAGATTTCAATAGAAACCTTTATGCCCCCAGGGTATAACTTATAACCCTTGTCCTGAAGACTGTGGGGGGGGGAGGGTCCTGCTCAAGGGTATAATTTCCCAATAAAGATCTCAAAATCTTTATTTGATGTGTTTGGGGAAATGGTGGGCGTAGAAGGGGTGTTAGTTGCTTTCCAATCACTTTTGACTATTAAAAATGGCACTAGCCATTTCAGTTTTTCAATCGAATGAGCCATTTTTGAAGTTTCTACTACAACGTGTTCTTTAAAAATCTTATATACCCCCCTTGGCATATTTTAAAACCATTGTCCCAAGGGCTGCGGAGGGGGGGGGCTGTTATCCTCAAAGACCTAATTTCCAGAACTTAAATCTACGTTGAATAAAATGGCTATATCAAATTTTTGATTAGATGTGTTGGGGGAAAAGTGGGAGTGAGAGGCGGGTTAGTTGCCCTCTAGTCACTTTCGACTATTAAAAAGGGCATTAGCCCTTTGAATTTCCAATCGAATGAGCCTTTTTTGAAGTTTCTACGACAACGCCTTCTATAAAAAAACCTTATATGCCCCATGGTATAACTTACAACCCTTGCCCTAAGGGCTGCGGGGGACTGTCCTCCAGCCCTTTCAATTTCCAATGGAATGAGCCCTTTTGAAGTTTCTACGACAATACTTTCAAAAAAAAAACTGTTTATACCCCCAGGGCATAACTTAAAACCCTTGCACTGACGGCTCTGAGGGGGTTATTATCCTAAAAGACCTAATTTCCAGAAATTTCAACCAAGTTGAACAAAATGGATATCTCAAAATGTTGATTGGATGCGTTTGGGAAAATGGTGAGCTTGAGAGGGGCGTTAGTCGCTATCCAATCAACTATTAAAAATGGCACTAGCCCTTTCTATTTCGAGTTGAATGAGCCATTTTGAGTTTCTACGACAACGCTTTCAATAATATCTTTATATGCCCCCAGGGCACATCTTATAACCCTTGCCCGGAGGGTTGTGGGGGAGGGGTTGCCATCCTTAAAGACCAAATTTCCATAACCTTCAACTACGTTGAATAAAATGGCTATTTAAAAATTTTGATTGGATGTGTTTGGGGAAAAGGTGGGCGTGAAAGGGGGGTTAGTTGCCCTCAAATCACTTTCGACTATTAAAACAGGTACTAGCCCTTTTGAATTTTCAAATCGAATGAGCCCAGTTTCAAGTTTCTGCGACAAAGATTTCAATACAAACCTTATATGCCCCCAGGGCAACTTAAAACCCTTGCCCTGAAGACTCTGGGGGGAGTGTCGTGCTCAAAGGTAGAATTTCCTGAACTTCGAACATCGTGGGACAAATTGGCTATCTCAAAATTTTTATTGGATGTGTTTGGGGAAATGGTGGGCGTGGAAGGGATGTTAGTTGCCTTCCAATCACTTTCGACTATCAAAAAGGGCACTAGCCATTTCAATTTCCAATCGAATGATCCCTTTGAAGTTTCTACAACAACGCATTCTATAAAACCATATATGTCCCCAGGGCATAACTTACAAACCTCGCCCGAGTGTTTTGGGGGAGTGTCCTCCTCAAAAAACATATCTTATATTTGGAAATTAACTATGCTGAACAAAATGGTTACCTCAAAATTTTGATAAGATGTGTTTGGGGGAATTATGGGCGTGGGGGGCGGGCTAGCTGCCCTCCAATCACTTTTGACTATTAAAAAGGGCACTAGCCACTCCAATTTACAATCGAATGAGCCCTTTTCGAAGTTTCTACGACAACTTCTTTGATACAAAGTGCCCTGGTATGGAACAAAAATAATACATTGTGCCAACATCATTCTTTACTTAGGCAGCGCGATCGCGCTGCCTTTGATTTATACAAAAACTTTCTATATAAACCTTATATACCCCCAGGGCATAACTTACAACCCTTGCACTGAGGGCTCTGAGTGATTTATCCTCCTAAAAGATCTAATTTCAAGAAGTTTCAACTACGTTGAACAAAATGGATATCTCAAAATTTTGATTGGACTTGTCTGGGGAAATGGTGGGCGTGAGAGGAGTGTTAGTCGCTATCCAATCCCTTTCAACTATTAAAAAAGGCACTATCCCTTTCAATTTCCAATGGAATGAGCCCTTTTGAAGTTTCTACGACAACACTTTCAAACAAACTTTTTATGCCCCATGGCATAACTTACAACCCTTGCAATGAGGGCTCTGAGGGGGGGGGGCGTATCATCCTAGAAGACCCAATTTCCAGAAATTTCAACTAAATTGAACAAAATGGATATCTCAAAATTTGGATTGTTTGTGTTTGGGAAAATGGTGAGCTTGAGAGGGGCGTTAGTCGCTATCCAATCAACTATTAAAAATGGCACTAGTCCTTTCAATTTCCAATTGAATGAGCCATTTTGAAGTTTATACGACAACGTTTTCAATAATAACTTTATATGCCCCCAGGGCATATCTTATAACCCTTGCCCTGAGGGTTGTGGGGGGGGGGTTGTCATCCTCAAAGACCTAATTTTCGGAACCTTCAACTACGTTGAATAAAATGGCTATCTAAAAATTTTGATTGGATGTGCTTGGGGAAAAAGTTGGCGTGAAAGGGGGTTAGTTGCCCTCAAATCACTTTCGACTATTAAAACAGGTACTAGCCCTTTGAATTTCAAATCGAATGAGCCCTATTTCAAGTTTCTGCTACAAAGATTTCAATACAAACCTTATATGCCCCCCAGGGCATAAATTATAACCCTTGCCCTGAAGACTCTGGGGGGAGTGTCCTGCTCAAAGGTAGAATTTCCTGAACTTCGAACATCGTGGGACAAATTGGCTGTCTCAAAATTTTATTGGATGTGTTTGGGAAAATGGTGGGCGTGGAAGGGCTGTTAGTTGCCTTCCAATCACTTTCGACTATTAAAAAGGGCACTAGCCATTTCAATTTCCAATCGAATGATCCCTTTTTGAAGTTTCTACGACAACAAATTCTATAAAAATCTTATATGCCCCCAGGGCATAACTTACAACCCTTGCCCCGAGGGTTTTGGGGGAGTGTCCTCCTCAAAAACATATTTTATATCTGGAAATTAACTACGCTGAACAAAATGGCTAACTCAAAGTTTTGATTAGATGTGTTTGGGGGAATTATGGGCGTCGAGGGGGGGGTAGCTGCCCTCCAATCACTTTCGACTATTGAAAAGGGCACTAACCACTTTAATTTCCAATCGAATGAGCCCTTTTCGAAGTTTCTACGACAACTCCTTCGATACGAAGTGCCGGGGTATGGAGAAAAAAAAAACAATACATTGTGCCAACATCGGTCTTTACTTACATAGCGCTATTGCGCTGCCTATGATCGTTTGTATTTAACCATTTTGTTTTAAGAAGAAAGCAGGTTTCTTAGCTAATTTCAGGAGAGCGGTGAGCCACTCCTCTCCAATTCTAGCAGGGATTGGCCATATGTAAAGCCATTAATGCGCCCTGCTGGTGACCTGCGCCCCTAACAATTTATCCCATTGGTAGGAGAAATTTTTGACTGGTGGGACAAATCCATGCGCCAATGGGCCCTTTCCAGTACCTATTAGAGTGGCCTTCCACCTCCTCCATCTGAATTTATGTTCCCCAGACGTGGGTGTTCTGGCTTTATTTATAGATCCCTAGAGACTGGGTCTCTCCTTGGTCCGTGCCTCCCTACCTGGTGGTACCCTGTATATCTAAATGATGTTCCTCTATCCATCACCTGAGGCCATGCTGAGTGGCCTGGGGGAAGCCCCTACTGAGAATATGATCCACTAGTACTCAGGGAAAAAATCAGGGATGAAACATTTTACAAAAAAAGAAATGCTAAAAAAAAACTCCTTAGAATTAAACATACTCAATCTTTTTTTCTCTTTTCTGCATATTAAATAAAAAACCAGTTTTTTCAAATAAAAGTAAGAAGCAACAATTAAACTTAAAACGAAAAGAAATTATTACGTAAATGAAAGGGTCCACATCTTTGTCAATACATCGCTCTTTACGCTAAAGTTCGAATTGTATTGGAATCATTAATCCCTGAATCACAAAGGCCGTTCAATTAGAATAGATAGCTCTTTTGAAAGTACTGAAAAAAAAACTTTAGCGTAAAGAGCGTGGTATTGACAAGGGGGCGAACCCCTCATATAAGTAAAAAAAAAAAATTTCGTTTTAAGTTGTAATGTTGCTCCTCTCACTTTCAGTTGAAAAAACTTATTTTTTGTTTAATTTCTGATCGTTTTTTAAATAATGCTGCGAAATCCGGCACCCCCTTCATAGAAATGCCCTTCCCCCAAGAAAACATCCTCCATAGAAAGATCCTCCTATGAAACCCCCTCTTCTGACCGCCCTCTCCCCCCCCCACCAGAAAAATCTCTCTTGAAAACGTCTGTATACTTCCCAATATATGTAAACAATGGGCAAAGTTCATAACTTGCAAACCTTCCCCAGGATGTCTGGGGCATTAAGCCATCCTAAAAGACATATTTATTAGACAGTCGACTATGCTGAAAAAATGGCTATCTAAAAATTTTGATTGGGTGACTTCGGGTAAAAATGAGCGTGGAAGGGGGCCACATTGCACTCCAATTTTTGGTCACTTAAAAGGGCACTAGAACTTTTAATTTGTATTCAAATGAGCCCTCTCACGGTATTCTAGGACTACTGGATTGATACGATCACCCCTGGGAAAAAAAACAAACAAATAAACACGCATCCGTGATCATTCTTCTGGCAAAAAAATACAAAATTCCACATTTTTGCAGATAGGAGCTTGAAACATCTACAGTAGGGTTTTCTATTACACTGAACCTCAGGGTTTGATTTTCATTAAGATTTTATTACATTTAGGAGTTTTTTTCCCCTATTTTCGAAAATAAGGCAATTTTTCAGGCTTGTAACTTTTGGTAGATAAGTTTAAACTTGACGAAACTTATATATTTCAAATCAGCGTAAAAATTCGATTCTTTTAATGTATCTACTAGTATCAAAATTCCGTTCCTTAGAGTTTCGGTTACTATTGAGCCGGGTCGCTCCATACTTACAGCTCGTTACCACGAACTGTTTGATTCTATTTTTTTGCCTTTCGCACGAGGAATTTCCTCTTTGAAGCCTGTTATCTATTTCCAAGTGATTTCCCTTTGTCACAGGTCCTTGAATTTTAGTTAAAAAATAAATGTCCGGATTAACCATTTATCTTGAACGGACCAAGAGACTTTTCAGGAACAAATGCGCTGGGGTGTTTCTTTATTTCCTTTCCAATTCGGAAGCTCAATAACTTTTTTTCTATTTTTTTTTTACACTTCTAAATGGATTATCTATCTGGGAATTTTCAATCGATAGCATCTTGGTCCTCTTTGGGGCAAAATCGTTGTTTGGTATCACAAAATGGCAGATAACGCCTTTTCTAGTGGCAAAATCTTTTTGGCTATTGAAAAAGGGATCAGAAATTTATTCGAATGAGCCGTCTCTTGATCTTTTAGTTCCATTAGTTCGATATTATCAGATCACCCCTGGAAAATAAAACAAAAAACAAGTAAATAAACATTTTTGAGCTTTCTTCTGGCAAAAAAAAAAATAAAAAGTTCCACATTTTTATCGATAAAAAGCTGAACACACCTAGGGTAGGGTTCTTTGATGTGCTCAATCTGATGTTGTGTTTTTAGCTCAAATCGATCAAATTTGCGGGGTACTTTCCCCACTTTTTTTGGATTTACGAAAATCAGGAAAATTTTCTTAGGCTCGTAGTCTTTGATACATAGCATTAAACATAGTTCAGGTATGGAGTGGAGATCCTGATTCTGAACTTAAAGCCGAGGAATGGGGTTAGAAAAATAAAGATGACTTCTTGTATCCATTGACTACTGACGTCCTACCAGCCCCTCATCTGCTTCTAAAAATCGTGAAGTGCTCCTGTCAACTGGAATGTAACTCAACGAGATGTAGCGGCTTAAAAAACGACTTAGGTTGCATTGTAGTATGTAAATATGCAAAGGGACAGCTTGTTCTAACTCTCCATGACACGAAAACTATAACGAAGAGGAGACCGTCGAAGCTTAGATTAAAAGAATAAATTGTGAGTACTAGTCGGAGTTTGATTTTGTCTTTCAAATGTTCATGAAGTTGATTCGATAATTTTATCAGTTGTGAAGACTAGTCGGTGTTTATTATAAGAGGGATTTTAAAAGTTGGCTGCTGAAACCTAGTTTCATAGATGATTTCCCTTTTCTAATATTTTTAATGTTTTAATAAACATCTTGCAATCACTTTTTTTAGGCCGAACCGTCAGGTGACGGAGCCAGCGATGATCAGATTCAGGCTAATTACTAGATCTCAAAATGACAATTTAGCCAGCAAAAGATGGTCTGGTAAAAAAAAATGGGAGTCACGACGACGAGAAGCGTAAAAATCTCATATTGGTGATCATGAAACTTTTTTACATACTGTACACCAAATTTGACTTCATTTCCCCATTCATCTCGTCTTTTTACATCGGAATAATAATTCAGTTCAAGAAAAATGAACAATTGCCGGAACTTTTTTTTTTTTGTTAGGAAAGTGAGAAAACTGACACGATACGCAAAAAAACTAGTTTTGCGTCGACCTAAAATGTGCAAACTTTGGATATATTGTTCAGTTTTTTTTCCTCTACAACATGGTGTAAAAATCATTTGTGTTGCAATTTGTTTTTATCAACAATCGACGAATTGGTGGACAATAAGCGCTAAACGAAACATGTCAAATGACAATAAAAAAAAGTACATATTGATGAATATGAAATGGGTTTTCTAGTAGACATTACATCAGGTTAATTTGATTCTTGGGCTCAGCTCATAATTTTATGTCAGAATAGTTGCCTTCTGATAATATGGTGAAAAAGAGGTCACAACGATGAGAAGGGTAAAATCACATATTGATTATATAAAACTTTTTTTCTGGTACATTGTACATCAAATTTGCTTTATTTTTTAAAGCTCAGCTCTTCATCTAACATCAAGACGGTACTTCATATACAGAAAAACGAACATTTACTGATAGTTAATTTTTTTTTTTTTTACTGAAAAATTCACACGAAAAGCAAAAAAACAACTAATTTTTCGTCGACCTAGAATGTGCAACTTTGGATATATTGTTTAAGCTTTATTTTCACTACAATATAGTATTAAAATCATTTCTGTTGCAATTTGTTGGGGGTCAACCCATATTTTTGGCTAGTTTGCCTGTACTATATAGGCTTCACGGCTCCATCACAGATGATGATTTGCCGCTTGTCCTGGTAGTTACCTCATTTTCTAACACTGATGCACTTGTTTTATACCTTCTCTTGAACGCGTCAAGGGAAGAATTTTCCGGGGATACCTCTGCCGGCAATCTAATCCATGTGGCAACCGATCGCCAGGCGAAACTCGTTTTCAGATATTCTGGGCGGGGAGTTAGGAAAGTGAGAAAACTGACACAATACGCAAAAAAACTAGTTTTGCATCGGCCTAAAATGTGCAACTTTGGATATACTGTTCAGTTTTTTTTGCCTCTACAACATGGTGTAAAAATCATTTCTGTTGCAATTTGTTTTTTACCAACAATCGACGAATTGGTGAACAATAACTGCTAAAAGAAACATGTCAAATGAAAATAAAAAAAAGTGCATATTGATGAATATGAAACGGGTTTTCTAGTAGACATTACATCAGGTTAATTTGATTTTTGGGCTCAGCTCATCATTTTATGTCAGAATATTTGCCTTCTGATAGTATGGTGAAAAAGAGGTCTCAACGATAAAAAGGGTAAAATCACATATTGAGGATTATAAAACTTTTTTCTGGTAATTGTACATCGAATTTTCTTTCATTTTCGAGCTCAGCTCTTCATTTTACATTAGGACGGGACTTCATATACAGAAAACGAATATTTACCGATATTTCATTTTTTTTTTAACTGAAAAATTGACACGAAAAGCAAAAAAAAAAACTAACTTTTCGTCGACCTAGAATGTGCAACTTTGGATATGTTGTGAAGCTTTTTTCCTCTACAATATGGTATTAAAATCATTTTTGTTTCAATTTGTTGGGGGTCAAACTCTAGTTTGTCTGTGCTAATAATAATAAAAAATAATGTCTAACGATAATCCTGGTGTTTAATTTACACAGTAAGTTTTTTTTTTTTAATCCCATTGTGGATATGGTAGAGTACCTTTGAAATGATAAAAAAGAGTCAGGTTACAGCAGCTTTGTTGAGCTTTGTTTGCATATGGCTTTAGTCAGCATAATTTTTGTTCAAATTTCCGTCCGTAAATATTAAATCATTTGTAATGTATTATTAGTCTTTTAGAAACAGTGCCAAATTTATAGCATGCCAAAACTAGGCATTGGAAAGGACAGAATAAATTAAAGAAAATCTGAATAATAAATCAACACTCTTCGTATCAGTCATTCGAAGGTGATATCCAAAAGTTTGTGGCAACGAACTCTAAGTAACGAGCGTTTTATTTCTATGTTTCCCATCAAAAGCTACGGGTTTGAGGAAACTTAATTGATTTTTAAAAAAGAGGGAAATACCCCCCAAAATGTCAGCTCATCTTAATGAAAATTGCACCTCTAGATCCAACCATATCACACAAGTTTCAAGCTCGTATTATAAAAATGTGGAATTTTCGGGTAGAAGAAAGATCATGAATTCTTGTTTTTTTTTTTGTATTTTTCCAAGCGGTGATCGGATAGAACCGACGGTCCTAGAAGATTGGGAGATTACTCATTCGAAAATTTTGTAAGAGTTCTAGCTATTATTTTAAGTGGCCAAAAAGACTAGAAGGCTGCTAGCCGCTATATCACGATTATTTTTCAATTAGACTTAGAACACTTTTATATATATATATATATATATATATATATATATATATATATATATATATATATATATATATATATATATATATATATATATATATATATATATATATATAATATATATATATATATATATATATATATATATATATATATATATATATATATATATGTATATATATATATATATATATATATATATATATATATATATATATATATATATATATATATATATAATATATATATATATATATATATATATATGATAGACTAATGTCCTGATATGATAGTCTAAGTCCATCAAAATGATCAATATAAAGGGGGATAGAAAACATCCCTGCTTTACTCCTTAGTTAGTGTGAAACCCGTTGCTAACCTCATTTCCTACCTTAAGTGCAGCAGTGCTATTCTCGTACATAGTACTAACCACTTTATTGTATTTCTCTGGTATACCATACAAGGATAAGACCTTCGCTAAGGCTCTTCTATCAGAAGTAGAATTAGAAAAGTAGTAAAGTAGAAGGTCATCTAGTAATTTTTAATCAGTGGAAGCAAATAAAATACCATGTTTGAAATAAGTCAAATTTATATGGAAATAGTTTGATTCTTTAACCGAAGTTGTGCTCGATTTAGATTCTGTGATTCCAGGAACAGTAAGAAAACACAGTTTTCAATTCTTCTCATATAATTTGTATTTAGCGGATTCCACACTGCGTTCATATTATGATATATCTATACATATATATATATATATATATATATATATATATATATATATATATATATATATATATATATATATATATATATATATATATATATATATATATATATATATATATATATATATATATATATATATATATATATATATATATATATATATATATATATATATATATATATATATATATATATATATATATATATATATATATATCTTAAAAAACAGAGCACAGGCCTAGATACGTACTTCATATCACATCCGATTGAGATTTTGAGATAGCCACTTGATTTACCGTAGTTAAGAAGTTGAATAACTATTCCTCTGAACAAGATATTACCCCCCAACGATCCCAGTCGAAAGGGCTGTAAGTTACGCAAATTTTTCCGCATTGTTTATATAGGAAATACACATTATGTTAGTGACCATGGAGCCTTTCGAGGGGTAATAAGAGTATCGTATTTCAATTCTGTATTTATTGGTGACTAAACTTACTTACACAAACCTTATCCGGGGAAATTTTCTGCGCGGGGATTTTTAACAGGTGGATTTCCGCGGGAAAAAAATTTCCAGGGGAATTATATGGGGGAGGATTTCCTCGTATGATTTGAAAATAGCCGGAAACGAAAAAAAAACACGTGTATTTTTCAACTGATAGTAAGGAACAACATTATAAATTAAAATATACAGAAACTATTCAAAAAATGAGGGGAGTTCGTCCTTCCTCGTAATTTGCTATTTACTTTAGAGTTTCTCATTTTTAGTTAGCATTTTTTCTACTTAATTCTAAGACTACGAAAGGGCTAATCAACACTTGGACACGTAAATTTGCTTAGGGAAAAAGATCAAGTTACGACAACCTCTAGAATTTTTTTTTTTTTTCAAATAACAAACCCTAAATTTATACAGATCCGAAAAAGAACATATAGGCCTAGGCTAATAGAATTAATAAGCAAACAAATTTGGTAGTCTTTGCAAAGTGAACCAAAAACGACTGGCATTTAAAGAATATAGTCACAGTTGTTATAATAAAATCCAACTTGCGGATAATTCAATAAAATTTACAACCACTAAACTTGGCTTTTGAAAGAGGGAGGGACCGAGAACCCATTCTTCCGAAGCCTGAAAATCTGAAGTTTTATGACTGAGCAGCATTTTCAATTGAATTCAATTTATTTATAACCTGTCAAAACAAAAAAGGGCGCAGTTCCCTAAATGACAGTTTCCCTAAATGACTTTTCCCTTTTAGTTTTCCCTAAAAAGGGGAAAAAAAAAGAAAGGGAAGAAAATTCATAAACTGAACAAAAAAAAGGAGTTTTTATAATTATAATAACATAATCATAAGATCTATAATGTAACACAATCATAATAGAAAACACATAAGACACAAATCATAATACATAAAAAATCATAACCCAATCATAAAAATCATAAAAATAAAGAAGACCATTCATGATTAAGTTTACTGGTGGAAGATTTAAAGTCTTTTACTATTTTACCAATAATTGTAG
The DNA here is from genome assembly GCA_027921565.1 of Artemia sinica. Lineage (NCBI taxonomy): Eukaryota > Metazoa > Arthropoda > Branchiopoda > Anostraca > Artemiidae > Artemia > Artemia sinica. Next base: position 48,270,250 of record CM051267.1, read on the forward strand.
AAGGAAAGATGAGTTTGAATTTTCGGGACAAAAAAGAGTTACTAGTCCAAGGGGACATATGTAAAAGGAGTTTAGCAAACTTAAGATAAAATCCGGTAAACAAGTTTCTTTTTTTTTGAAGCAGGAAAAAGTTGCCAAATAGGAGACAGAGCAAGAAGATGAGGCACAGTTAGACTATTGTAAAGTTTAGAAAGATTGAAACGATTAAGGGGTGTAATGTTAAAGACAAGTGACGCATAAGCTATCCTTGTCTTTTTTCAAGATTAATTAAAAAAAAACTTTTTTCCACGAAATAAGTTTTTCAAAGAAAAGTAAAGAGCTCCATTAAACAAAAATGAGCAAAAATAAATTAAATAATCTATCAAGTGTGAAACTAACACAAATCAGTATCGATAAATAAATGAAACCCAAAACGAACAGAAATTACAATTAATATCCGAGTCAAACCCAAAACGAGCAGAAATTAACATGAGTTGGGCTCAAAACCCCTATGCCTTCCTAAGGCCAGAACATAATTTGGACAACAATAGCTATCTCAGAATTTTGATCGGATGTGTTTGGGGAAAAGGTGGGTGTGAGAGGGGGTTAGTTTGCCCTCCAATCACTTGCGACGACAACGCGTTTTATATAGACCTTATATTCCCCCAGGGCATAACTTAAAACATTTGCCCTGATGGCTGGGGGGGGGGGTTGTCATACTCAAAGACCTAATTTCTAGAACTTAAAACTACGTTGAATAAAATGACTATCTCAAAATTTTGATTGGATGTGTTTGGGAAAAAGGCGGGCGTGAGAGGGGGGTTAGTCGCCCTCCAATCACTTGCGAAGACAACGCGTTCTATAAAAACCTTATATTCTCCCAGGGCATAGCCTACAACCCTTGCCCTGAGGGATGTGGAAGGGTTGTCATACTCAAAGACCTAATTTCCAGAACTTAAAACTACGTTGAATAAAATAGCTATCTCAGGATTTTGATTGGATGTGTTTGGGGGAAAAGGTGGGCGTGAGAGGGGGGTTTAGTTGCCCTCCAAATTACTTGTGACTATTAAAAAGGGCACTAGCCCTCTGAATTTCAAATCGAATGAGCCTTTTTCTGAAGTTTCTACGACAACGCCTTCAATAAAAACCTTATATGCCCCCAAGGCATAACTTACAACCCTTGCCCTGAAGGCTGTGGGGGAGTGTCCTCCTCAAATATATAATTTTTATCTGGAAATCAACTAAGCTGAACAAAATGGATATTTCAAAATTTTGATTGGATGTATTTCGGGAAATTGCGGGCGTGGAAGGGGGGTTAGTTGCCTCCAATCACTTTCGGCTATTAAAAGGGCACAAGCCACTCCAATTTCCAATTGAATGAACCCTTTTTGAAGTATCTACGAAAACTTCTTTGATACGAAGTGCCCTGGTCTAAACGACAAAAATAATAAATAATATATTGTGCCAACATCGTTCTTATATGCCCTCAGGGCATAACTTAAAACCCTTTTTCCTGAGGTGGTTGTGGGGAGTATCCTACTCAAAAACATATTTTCTATCTGGAAATCAACTCTGTTGAACAAAATGGCTATCTCAAAATTTTGATTGGATCTGTTTGGGGAATGATGGGCGTTGGGGTGGGGGGGGGGGGCTAGTTGCCCTCCAATCACTTTTTACTACTAAAAAGGGCAATAGCCACTCCAATTTCCAATCGAATGAGCCCTTTTTGAAGTTTCTACGACAACTCCTTCAGTATGAAGTGCCCTGGTAGGGAAAAAAAATAATACATTGTGCCTACATCGTTCTTTACTTAGGCAGCGCGATTGCGCAGCCTATGATTTTGGATGGCAAGCTTAATAGTTTCTGTTGGGGTTCCACCCCTGTTTCTTTTCTTTTCAGATAAATGCCCTGGTTTTGTTCCGTAATTACATTTGCTTAGATTTGCCTATAGTATAATTTTCAATGACAATTTAAAAGTCTCGTTACTAAGCTATAGTGGTTTTGCAATAAGTAAGCTTTGAAGTAAATTCTATTTTGGACTTCCTGGTTTGAGTCATTGAAAAATAAGGCTAAGAAAGTAGAATTGGTTATGAATGGGGATTGAGAGGATTGGCTGGGCCAAGCAAAGGTCTACCCCTATGAAAAATTGCTGTAAAGAATATTATTTTTGAATAGTCTGCATTTAGGCCCCGTTCGGGTAAACATATTTTTTGTTATTATAAGTGACCGTTGGAAGAATACAAGTAAGGTATTTTCTACAAACTGTCTACTAATTTTCCGGAACACAGGCAGGGTAGGAATAGAGCTACGAGATACCGTCATTATTATATTGACAGGGGGGTTTGTAACCTCCAAGGAGAGAGTTAGACATTTTTAGTGGTAACCCAAAGCGGGTCCACTTGGCTTTAGAAAGCGGCCATTTGACCACTCGATCGCGTTATCATACCCTGGGACAGGGTATACTTTAAATAGGGTAGTACCAAAACCCGATATTTGCAGAACCGGTGTGGTAGACGCGGGCATCACATTATAATTTGGAGCCGGGGCTCTCCCCTCCAATAAGTGGTGACACCCGTACCTTAGACTCCCAATAAGTGGTGGCAGCAAGAAATGGTCCTATCAGTAAACCTGATAGTAAAAGAATTCCGCGTTTTCGAAGAGACAAGTTTAATTTAGCCTACAGAGTAGCCTATTGTGATTACATATAAGGAGAAAAAATACGGAATCAATTAATAAAATTATGAGGATCTATTATGGGCTGTGCCTTGTTAGATCATAATTGAAAAATTTACGAATCAATATACCGCGCAACTAATTAGTGTGCCAAAAATATAAGGCTAATTGACACGCAGCGATTTTTCGCGAGAGACTGGAAGTTATATGGATGAGAGAATTTTCATTTAGAGTGAAGAAGTATTTGGAAGCTAACAGAATTTTGAAATAATGACCGAGAAGACCGAGACTCAAGACTCAAGACCGAGAAGGGTGAGTGAAGCCCACAGAAAAAGTAGGAAAATAGAAAGAAAGGCTAATGTGGAGGCCTTTGAGGGAGAGCACCGAGAATATAAGGAAAAAATGCAGGCTGAGAAAGATGAAATTAGAAAGAATAGAAAAGAGGACGAAAGGGCTAGAGTAGCCTATAAAGAAAAAGAGACAATACGGATAGAGAACGAACAGATTCAGAAAATGAATTAAGAAGAAATAATGACAGACGGAATCAAAGTATTCCGAGTAGAAGGAGTAGTGTTGAATCAAGATCCAGCAGGAGCTCGCGAAAAAAGCACTCAAATAGATATTACACAAAAACTATTAATTTTCATGGAGAAAGATAGATTAGCCAGAGAACGAAAAGAGGAGGAAGATAGAAAAGAAAGAGAGAAAGAGAGGATAGCCAGAGAACGAAAAGAGGAGGAAGATAGAAAAGAAAGATAGAAAGAGAGGATAACTAGAGAGCAGAGAGAAGAGAATATTAGAATAGCTACAGAACGAAAGGAAGAGGCAGATAGAGAGGATAGAAGAGAATTAGAATTGGTTTTGAATGGGGATTGAGAGGATTGGCTGGGCCAAGCGAAGGTCCATCCCTATGAACAGTTGCTGTAAAGAATATTATTTTTGAGTTAGTCTGCATTTAGACCCCGTTCGGGGAAAACATATTTTTTGTTATTATAAGTGACCGTTGGAAGAATACAAGTAAGGTATTTTCTACAAACTGTCTACTAATTTTCCGGAACCCAGGCAGGGTAGGAATAGAGTTACGAAATACCTTCATTATTATATTGACAGGGGGGGTTTGTAACTGCCAAGGAGAGAGTTTGAGATTTTTAGTGGTAACCCAAGGCGGGTCAACTTGGCCTTAGAAAGTGGCCATTTGACCACTCGATCGGGTTATCATACCCTGGGACAGGGTATACTGTAAATAGGGTAGTACCAAACCCGATATTTGCCGGGCTTTCCCTCCAATAAGTGGTGACACCCGTACCTTACACTCCCAATAGTTTCCTTAATTGAATTTCCTATGGGCATTCCCAGGTAAATAAGGTTTTTAGAGAGGGGGATATAAGTTTAAGTAAGTTGGAGGGATTTATCAGAGTATCCTTTGAGGTTGAAACCGACAGCTACAGTTTTATCCACATTAAAACTTAAATCAATCTGCTAATATTTAGTTTTAACTTTGGGGGAAGTGCTCTCACAACCAGAGAAAGTGCGACTCAGATTCAGGATATCATCAGCATACGTAAGTAAAGACACGTCTAAGCCCCCGTAAATACAGGTGGACTCAATAGAACTTCCCCCGGGCCGGGCGCGGTTGAAGTGAGGCCTCCTTGTCTAACGCCCTTTAGCACATGAGAAAAGCTCTGAACCGCACTTCATTTTGGCACGAAGATGTTTATACATGTATCGAAGACATTTTATAACTGATAAGTCAACCCCTCTCTTTAAAGCTTCTACTAAACTCTGGGCAAAAATACACGAATCAAATGCTCTGGGTATGTCTAGCTCACATAGAACAAGAAAATCCCCGGAACCTTCCACATGTACAAGAACCTTAAAAAAGGAAAAAGAGCATGATCACGACTAAGTTCTGTCTGAAAACCAGAACAAGCACAGAACACTTTTGGGAAATATCTCTAAGAATAATAGACTCAAATATTTTAAAAGAAGTACTAGAAACGGTTATAGGCCGATACGATCGACAATCAGTGAGATCTTTTTCCCTTTTATGGGAATAGGCGTAATCTGGCCAACACAAACCTGTTGAGGCACAATACCAGAATAAATAGAAGTTTAAAAAAGTAACGAAAGTTGCTGCAACAAAAGTCTACTACAATGTTTGAAGTGTTTAGCAGATCAACACCGGCAAAGATTTTTTCATAATGTTTTTTTAGAGTAAAACTCAATATCAGAAGGCGTCACTATAAAAGCAAAAACGTAAGAATTAGCAAGCAAACGGTCAATCTCTTTTTCATATCTACTTTCTGCAACAAGGTCAGGCGCGAAAAAACTCACTTTTATAATAATCAATCCAGCTTTTTTCTAGAATACTACCGACAGAAGTCCGATCACTGCGTTTAAAACTTTTCCACAAAAGTGAAGGATCACTAGCAATCTTATCGACGTTTTTTTGGATCAACATTATTTTGTGCCATTACTTTTAGGAAGTGTTGAGGGGGATTTTGAACTAAGTCAAAACCAACTGCACCCATGCATGTTGTCAAAAGAGCACATAATCAATACCAGAGGCAACGTTATAGCATTGCCTATAGTAAAGGCCATACGGCTCCAATGTTGTATTATTATTTATTATTTTCTTTCCCAGAGGTACTTCATATGGAAGGCGTTGTCGTAGAAACTTAAAAACAGGCTCATTCGATTGGAAATTCAAAGGGTTAGTGCCCTTTTCAATAGTAGGAAGTGATTGGAGGGCAACTAACCCCCCCCCCCCACACCCATTATTCTCCAAACACATCCAATCAAAATTTTGAGATAACCATTTTGTTCAGCGTAGTTGATTTCCAGACAGAAAATGTATTTTTGAGGAGGGCACTCCCCCTCAATCCTCGGGGCAAGGGTTTTAAGTTATGCCCTGGAGGTATGTAAGGTTTTTTGTAGAAGGCGTTGTCGTAGAGACTTCAAAAAGGCTTTCCCCACAACCCTCACAGGGGTTTTAAGTTATGCCTGGGGTCATATAAGGTTTTTATAGAAGATGTTGTCGTAGAAACTTCAAAAAAGGTTCATTCTCTTGGAAATTCAAAGGGCTAGTGCCCTTTTTAATAGTCGAAGGTGATTGGAGGGCAACTAGCCCCCCCATGCCCATCATTCCCTAAAACACATCCAATCAAAATTTTGAAATAACCATTTTGTTCAGCGTAGTTGATTTCCAGATAGAAAATATATTTTTGGGGAGGACACTCCCCCACAACCCCTCGGGGCAAGGGTTTTAAGTTATGCCGTGGGGGTATATAAGGTTTTTATAGAAGGTGTTTTCGTAGAAAACTTAAAAAGGCTCTTTCCATTGGAAATTCAAAGGGCTACTGCCTTTTATAATAGTCGAAAGTGATTGGAGGGCAACTAGCCTCCCCACGCCCATCATTTATCCAAACACATCCAATCAAAATTTTGAGATAGCCATTTTGTTCAGCGTAGTTGATTTCCAGATAGAAATTATTCTTTTGAGGAGGACACTCCACCACAACCCTCAGGGCAAGGGTATTAAGTTATGCCCTGGAGGCATATAAGGTTTTTACAGAAGGCGTTGTCGTAGAAAAACTTCAAAAAAGGCTCATTCAATAGGAAATTCAAAGAGCTTGTGCCCAAATTAATAGACAAAACTTATTGGAGGGCAACTAACCCCCTTGTCACGCCCACCTTTTCCCCAAACACATCCAATCAAAATTTTGAGACAGCCATTATTAAACGTAGTTTTAAGTTCTGAAAATTAGGTCTTTGAGGATGAAAAAATCCCCCACAGCCCTCAGAGCAAGGGTTTTTAAGTTTTGCCCAGGGGGGCATATAAGGTTCTTATGGAAGGAATGCTCGTATAAAATTCACAGAGGGCTCATTTGATTGAAAATTGAAAGTTCTAGCTCATTTTTTAAGCGTCAAAAGATATTGGAGGGTAACCAGCCTCCCCCCCCGCCTTTTTCCCAAATACATCCGATAAAAATTTTGAGATAGTTATTTTGTTAAAAAAAAAGTTCAAATATCATATACCAAAAACTCCGGTGTCGACACAACCCTACAGGGCCCGGGGGCAGGCGTTGTAAGTTATGCCCATTGGAGCGCACCTAGCCCCCTCCCCTCCACGCCTTTTTTTCTCAAACCCATCTGATAAGAACTTTGAGATAGCCATTTTTTTTAAATTGTTCGAAGACCATATACCGAAAACTCAGGCCATATGGTAAGACCATATACCATATACGAAAACTTGTTTAAAAAAAAGTTCAAATATCATATACCAAAAACTCAGGTGTCGACACAACCCCCCAGGGCCCGGGGGCAGGCGTTGTAAGTTATGTCCTGAGGCATATATGGTTCTTTTGAAAGGGATACTTGTATAGACTTCAGAGAGGGCTCATTTAATTAGAAATTGAAAGTTCTGGTTCACTTTTTAATAGTCAAAAGAGATCCGAGGGCAACTAGCCCCCCCCCCGTAAGCCTTCTTTTTCCAAACCCATCTGATGAAAATTTTGAAATAGACATGGCGTTAAAAAAAAAAATAGTTCAAAGGTCGGATAAGAAAAAAACTCCGGTGTCAATACAGCCCCCGGCCCGGGAGAAGGCGTTCTAAGTTTTGCCCTAAGGGCATGTATGGGTCTTATGAAAGGAATGCTCGTATAAACTTCATAGAGGGCTCATTTGATTGGAAATTGAAAGTTCTAGTTCACGTTTTAAGAGTCAAGAGAGTTAATGGCAATTAGCCCTCCCATGCCCTGTTTCTCCAAAAGCATCCGCTACAAATTTTGAGATAGCCAGTTTTTTTTGAAAATTTTTCAAAAATTAGATAACAAAAACTCCGGTGTCAAGACAATCCCCCAGGGCCCAGGGGACAGGCGTTGTAAGTGTTGTCCTGGGGGGTTGTATGGCTCTTATGAAAGGGCTGCTCGTAAAAACTTCAGAGAGGGTTCATTTGATTGGAAATTGAAAGTTCTAGTTCACTTATAGGGAGTCAAAAGATATCCGAGGGCAATTAGACCCCCGCCACACACTCTTTTTTCCTCAAGCCTATCCGATAAAATTTTTAAAATAGCCATTTCATTAAAAATAAATTAAAAGTCAGATAAGAAAAACTCCTGTGTCGACGCAACCCGCCATGGCCCAGAGGCAGGCGTTGTAAGTAATGCTCTGGGGCATATATCGTTTTTATGGAAGGGATGCTTGTATAAACTTCGGAGAGGGTTCATTTGATTGGAAATTGAATGTTCTCGTTTACTTTTTAAGAGTCAAAAGAGATTGGAGGACAACTAGCCCCCCCCCACGCCCTAAATGCATCAGATACAAATTTTGAGGTAAACATTTTGTTAAAAATACTTCAAAGTTCAAATAACAAAAACTCCGGTGTCGACACAGCCCCACAGGGCCCGAGGGTAGGTGTTTTAAGTTATGCCCTGGGGGCATATATGGTTGTTATGGAAGGGATACTCGTATAAACTTCATGGAGGGCTCATTTGATTGGAAAATGAAAGTTCTAATTCACTTTTTAAGAATAAAAAGAGATCAGAGGGAAGCTAGTCTCCCCCACACTCCATTTATTTTTTTTCCCAGACGCAGTTCATATAGAAGGGGTCGTCGCATAAACTTCAAAGGGGTATCATTTCTAAGGGGGCCATCTTTTTTTCACTTTGATATTGTTACTTTGATACCAGTTTTGATACTTTGATGAAGATTTGATTTTTTTTTAAGTTGGATTTTGAAATAAAGAATTTGTAAAAAATTGAAATTTTTTGCAATCAAAAACGAACAAAAAATTAATTAAAAAAAACTTTCCGCAAAATAAGTTTTTCAAAGAAAAGTAAAGGCCGTTTTAAACTTAAGCTCAGCAGATACAAATACCTGTTAAAATTAAAACTCAAAGGGACCAGAAATTACTATTAAAAAATAAATGAAATTCAAAACGAACAGAATCTTGAAACGAAGCTTGAAACAGAAGCTTGAAACGAACAAAAAATCACTACAAACAAGAGTTTGAGCATTGCCTCCTTCTCTCACTGTAAAAGTCTAAAACCCACTGCATCATTGGCGCTTTACTGAAAACTATATGCGTCATGAACAGTCTTGGAAAGTATAAACAACATCAAGTTGAATATTCGATGTATAATGATATTATTTGTTGAAAGATCCATCAGTTCAACAATTTATTTCATTCTAATTTTATTTTTATTTTTATTGCTAAAAGAACTGGAAAAGAAAATATTTGTAATATAATTCGTTTTTCAGTGAAGCGCCAGTGACGCAGTAGGCTTTTGGTTTACATTTACAGTTAAGGAAGGGGGCAGTATTCAAATTCTTGTCTGCACTGAAACTATATTCGTCTTGAACAATTTTAGAAAGAGCTAATAAATTAAACTGAATATTTGATGTATTATGATATTAACTGCTGAAAGCTCATCAGTTCAAAATTTTACTATAATTTTAATGTTTACTTTCAATAATAAGCACAAAAGAAGATATTTGTAATAAAATTGGTTTCCAGTAAAGCGCCAATGACGCAGTAGGTTTTAGACTTTTACAGTGAGAGAAGGAAGCAATGCCCAAACTCTTGTTTGTAGTGATTTTATATTCGTTTCAAGCTTGATTTGCATATTCAATTTAAGTTTCACCCGGTTTCAGATTTATTTATTCATTTACATGAATGTCCATCATATGTTTGTTTGCATTGATTGTTTATTTAATTTCTGTTCGTTTTAAGTTTCATTTATATTTCATTTGAAAATATTTTTTTGTTGTTTTAAGCTTGATTTTCATATTCAATCTAAGCATTACTCGCTTTAAGATTTATTTGTTCATTTATATTATTACTTGTTACGTGTTTTTTCCTATGATTGTTTATTTAATTTCTGTTCGTTTTGGGTTTCATTTATTCTTTAATAGTAATTTGTGGTTGCTTTGAGTTTAAATTTTAACAGGTATTTGTATCTGCTGAGCTTAAGTTTAAAATTGCCTTTACTTTTCTTGGAAAAGCTTATTTTTCGGAAAGTCTTTTTTTAATTAATATAAGGAAAGGGTGAGGGTATCAAGTTGAAACTTTCGGGACATATTCGGGGATATTGAAAGGCCCCCAGAAGGCAAAGACTCCTCTCTTCCTTTTTTGGTGTCCCCGTCACAATTGATGACAATCCTGAATAAGCCAGATTGTCCAAAATAGTCCAAAACTCTAATAAATGTATCTTCCAGGACTCTGCGCCCCCACACCCCCGCAGAATGAGCTTTAAATTATACAATTTACCCATTGTTTCAATACAGGATTTATCATTGGAAAAGAAGGGAATGTTCGATCCGGGGTTTTTCCAAAAAAGAGTAAGGATATTAAACAGAAACTTCAGGGAGTGTTGAGGGAGATAGACAACTGAACTAAAATGCCCTATGTGTGTTTAGGTTATCAAAAGGGCTCATCTGCTATATCTTAGGAACGGCTAAGGTTTTAACTTGAAACTTTAATGGCTACTACTACAACTGTAACTGCTTGAGATTACAACTAGGAATGCTTACAATTAGCGCTGCGACTACTTGAGACTATGAATACTTGCGGCGGCTACTGGGACTACATATGACACAAACTGTAATTACAAGCATTTGTAAATATGACTACTTGTGACTACGAATATCACAAATTGTATCTGCGACTACGACTGTCACCACTTGTCGCTTTGACTACTTTGCAACTGTGATTGTTTGCGACTGTGACTACTAAACAACTGCAACTTCTTGCGATTGCGACTACAATTGACGCTACTAGTGATTACGACTTTGACTAAGGGTTACTTTGATTACTTTTGGCGTTGACTATTTGTGACTGTGAGAACTTGCCACCTCAAGTGCTTGCGACCATGACTGGTTGTGACTGTTCATGACTACAAATAGTTTAGATTGAAACTACTTGCGACTGAGACAATTTCTGCCTGAATCTTGAACGTCTCATCCATGTCCTACAGTTCTCTGACCAAGGAAGACTGTTTAGAGAGAGGCTTTGAGAAAGATCAAGTTCAAATAGTCCCAACATCTTAAAGTTAAGGTCTGAGCCCTATTTCTACGTGAATAAGTGACTTAGTTTTTTTATGGTATGATAGCCATTGATTTGTAGGCCTAATTTGTATTTCAAATTTCTTTATCACGAGGCAAATAGAGAAAAAAGAAAACTATCATTTCAAATAAAGGAACATGAAAACTAATTACATTTCCAAGACTGTCACGACCGGAAAATACAAAATTTTGGATTTTCATAGAGAGGCCATAAACCTTTGACTGTTTAAGGGAACTTGAGCCAGCAAATTGACTTTTATTACTGTTTTTTATCAGAACATTAATGATGTTAGACGTCTAGACATTTAGTTGTTTTCAGACATTTGCTCTGAAAACAATCTATTGTTTTCAGACCTTTGTTCTGAAAAAATCAATTGTTTTTTTTCCCTTTCCGTTAAGTTTCTTTTTCCCTTGTCTATTTGTTAATCATTTTTTGCAATTGCTAAATGTTTTAAAAAATTCTGTCTAACGTTTCTCAAAATTCTGATTCAGCATGCCTGCTGCAACTTGCTAAATATGGCTTTTAATTTGTTTTATTGCTTTAATATAAGCTACTTATCTGAAACATGACATACAAGCCTCTCTGGTCGAGATTCTGTGATTTTGGGGCAACTCAGTTCAGATGCCGTTTGTCACGAGTTCAATCAGTATATTGTAGGTCTGCTTTGTACATCCTCGAATGGCTTATTTTTGCCTTATTCTGTACTAGGATAGGTACAATCTTCACGTTGGATTCAAGCAATCTGGGTTTGTAGTTCCCAGATCCTGGCAGTGGTATTCCCGGTAAAGAATATACCGAAGAGCTACCGTATTCTGATCTAATTAGGTTTCACTTGTCGCTATAGTTTTTCAGCTTGGGTATACCCACAGAGAAATACATCTCTCTATCCACATCCCGTCGAGGTAGTTGGGAGAGGTATTGAATTCTACCGAAGTGCATTAGTAGAACATCGGGTTTGATTCCGATGTCTTCTAGACGGTTGTAGTCTCCGGGTGCTAGCTTATAACAGTTGCCTATGGGTAGCTTCGTTTATCTTAATAAGTGTGTATTAACGTTTACTGATATTCTAACACTTCCCACGTGAAAAAATAGTTTTCTAAAATGATGGTCATTTTAAACATTTCAGGTAACTTCTGGTTCAGGGTGCATCGTGGGACCATGGGAAATCGAATTTGATACAAAACTAATTGGTTTTCATCAGAGAATGAACTTCAAGGCAGATAGACCATTCTTTATCATATTTAATCCATGGTGCCCAGGAAACTTACTATTTTCTTATTTCATCAAATTTGTTCGAAAAAATAGTCGAGTCTGTAAAGTGGCTTTCATGCTATGTACCTAATTTTCTAAGCTAAGTGGTCAAGTTACGTTTTTCGAGAATAGCTTTTCCCGCTTAAACCAGTTCCATCATATTAGGCTAACGTAAAATCATCAAACTGGTCTTGTAAAATTATCGCAATCATCAAAAGCAACTTATTTAAAAATTAAAATGAGATATTGAGATGTGAATTCAAGCTCTGATTAAACCCTGAAAGGATTTCTAAGAAAGTCTATCAGTTTGTTTTCAAGACGAATTAATTACTCATATATTTACTTTTCCGCAAAGTAATATACGCTTCCATATCGTAGAATATTAAGTAGAGCCTACTACTAAGCACTGCAAAGTTAAAGGCAAAGTTTCTTCCTTAAAATATAGAACATAATTTATGGTCTAAAAGTATTCGACTTTGATAGGTTTTATGGCATATTGTGAAAAACGTCGGAGTTGATATTAGAGTTAAAATAAATTAGGTCCAGCTTTTTCCAAAAGTCCCACTAAATCCTCTAATATGTCAAATTCATACAAATAACGTTTTAGGGCTGAAGTTATATCAGAATCTTTTCTAGTTGGTCTTAAAATACTATAACCAATAGTTGCTATTTAACTAGGGCTTTAAATAATTGCATTTGTTTTTGAAAACCCATTTGCAAATGGTTGAATCTTATTAAGTAACACTCCAATTCTGCAAAATTTGCAAATATTTTCAAAATGAATTCACTTCAAGACTGATACTATAAAAACTACTCCTACAAACTCATTGAAAAGTTGAGACGCCCAAAGCTGACATACTGGTCAGCATTCCTGACTGGTCAACGACCCACCATGTTTTGAGAGTCGGGAAAAATAAAAGTTTTTAATTTGTACAAGTTTAAAATTGAAAGTCCATTCTGCACTTGCTTTTTCTTTCTTTATATACATTCAATTTGTTATAAAACAGGTTAACCCAAAAAACATTCTAAGAAAAATCACATAATAGTTGGTTCGAAGTTGGCTCAGAAGAATTTTTTCTGGGGCAAAACTGATCAGTCACTGATCAGTACAATAATTTTCGTCTATATTTTTTTTTTTTTGGTTTCCATACCAGTGCACTTTGCATTAGTTACTACTAATAGTAACTCACCGTAGCACCATGCCACCTGAGGCCGACACAGATGCACAAGTTCCTCCTCCTTCCCAATCTATTCAAAGCCTCCCTCTTTACACCCACCCAGGAAGTTTCTATTTCCTTTAAATCTTTCTTTGTGACATCCTTCCACCCCAACCATGGACGACCTGTTTCCCGTTTAGCACTAGACGGTTGGCCTAAAAGGAAAATCTTTAGCAATCTGTAATACTTCATCCGCAGAACGTGCCCAAGCCATCTCAACCTTTCTCTCATTTTAGCCGTAGAAAGCGTGATTGAACCACACTTTTCTTACAGCCTACTGTTTGAAATACGGTCAGTCAGCGGGGTATCAAGAAAAATCCGTAGGCAATTTCTCTGGAAATATCTAGCAAATATTCATCCGCTTTCCGGAGAACCCATGCTTCAGAGCCATATTTGACTACTGTCATCACTGTAGCTCCCAAAATTCTAATCCTGGATTGCAGACTTATCTTCCAATTCTTCCAATTTTTTTTTAACTGTGAAAAAACCTGAGCCTTAGCTATTCTATTTTTAACATCTTCACTGTTCCCACCTTTTTCACTAATAATACTACCAAGGTAACTAAAGCTGTCCACCTCTTCAATCTTTTCGTTACCCAACGTAACCTTTTCATCCTCACTTATTCCTAACCTTAGTGACTTAACTTTAATTTGTAAACCAATTTTAGCACCCTGAACTCGCAAAACCTCTAAAAGTTCATTTATTTTGCTCACACATTTCATCTAGGATGCTTAAATCATCAGCAGAATCTAAGTCCAGGAAATTGTTTCCTCCCCATTTGATTCCATGGTCTCCCATTGCCTTTCCTGTGCTTCTTAAGACTAAGTCCATCAAAATGATCCATATAAAGGGGGATAGAAAACATCCCTTCTTTACTCCTTAGTTACTGTGAAATCCGTTGCTAACCTCACCTTAAGTGCAGCAGTGCTATTCTCGTACATAGCACTAACCACTTTAATATATTTCTCTGGTATACCGTACAAGGATAAGACCTTCACTAAGGCTCTTCTATCAAAAGTATAATTAGAAAAGTAGTAAAGTAGAAGGTCATCTAGTAATTTTTTAATCAGTGGAAGCAAATAAAAATACCATGTTTGAAATAGGTCAAATTTATATGGAAATAGTTTGATTCTTTAACCGAGGTTGTGCTCAATTTAGATTTTGTGATCCCAGGAACAGTAAGAAAACACAGTTTTCAATTCTTCTCATATGATTTGTATTTAGCGGATTCTACACTGCGTTCATATTCAACCCCTATTCAAGTACGAGTGCCAAAGTTGCTGTAAAAAGAAGTGTCTCTTACTTGCAGCTCAAGCTAAGGGAAAGCCTTCAAACAGGTGGAATTCCGATTTTACAACGAGTAGCGCTGGCTCCTCATCAAACCGCGAACCAAGCTCCCATTACAACATCAGCCAGCCAACAAATGCTTCTCAACTCTAGCTCTACTATCGATGGCCTGCTCTCATAGGAAAAAAACAAGAAAATACTGAGGAAAGAGAAACAAAAAAAGTTCGTTGTGTTTGGACTTTCAGAATCAAAGACCGTGCCTGACAAAGAGACGGTGATCAAACCAATTGCAGAAAATGACCTGGGCACAGAACTGCAGATCGACGACATATCCGGAACCTTGAGAATAGGAGCCCAAATAGAAGACAGAAAGCCTCGTCTACTGATGATCAAGCTCAAGAAAAATTCACTTGATTGCCTCGAAAAGCGAAACAAAATATGTAAAGTTCGCCCGAAACCTTAGAAGTTCTGCTTACATCTTCACAAAATCAAACATTTTTTCATAAATCCTGATCTTACACCAATGCAAGGAGCTAATCAAGCAACAAAGCGTCAAGCTAGAAGGTTGGAAAACCCGCAAAATCACTTAAGAAAGCCACAAGGAGAGTCCAGAATCCCAGGAGACCCTACTGAAAAGATATAACTAAACTGACGTCAGAGAAACCGACGAAAAACTGAGAAAACACCTATCAAATGCATTTACTTCAACGCTGACTCACTTTTCAATAAACTCTCAGAAACAAAGGAATTAATCAGGAAGAACAACCCGGATCTTGTTGCTATAGTCGAAGTGAAGCCGACAAATTGCAGATTCCTACCGACCTCGGCCGAATTTAAACTGGATGACTACACTACCACTGCCTTAAACCTGGAAGATGAAAGCAGCAGAGGAATAATATGCTACTGTTCCGAAGAATTCTCAGCTCAGCGCGTTTCCTTCGGAAAATTCTAACCCTCACGAATGCCTTTGGATCAAGCTACCTATCCCTAGCGGCAACAGCATAGTTGTAGGGGTAACCTACCAAAGTCCCAACAGCTCTTTGGAAAATGACCAGGGCGATATGCTCACAATTTTCTCTGTAGCTAGTGAGCAAGATCTAAGCCTTGTAATTGTCGGTGACTTCAACTTACCTAAGGTTGACTGGCAACAACGCTACACTGGCACTTTGACGCATAGGCCTACACGGCTGTACATGGAAACGTTTAACGAAAACTATCTCGAACAGCTGATAGATGAGCCCACGAGAGTGTGTGGCACCGACACCCTAAGCATCTTAGATCTCCTTCTCGTGAGTGATATTAGTATGGTAAAGAATATTGTAGTGCTAGCATCAAGAGAAAATCCGATCATACCGTTATAGCGTTTGACATCAAAGCCAAACCACAAGCGAAATCACCAGCTCAACTGAAGCGCAACTAGTACAAGGTAAATTATCAAGCGATCAGACAAGACATTCGAAATATTGACTAGGAGAAATGTTCAAGGACCAAGACTCACCTGGCAAAACTCTATGACACTTTCCTGTTGATCATAATAAAAGAGGCTGATTGGCGACACATTCCGCTGATCAGACGTGAATCGCGGATAGCATTGCCGAGCGAAACAACTAACCTCATAAAAGAAAAAACAAGAAGCTTGGGAGAAAATGAAGTTGAAACTAAGAAGTAAGCTTCCTGCTGACTCGGAAAGCGCTGGCCAACGAAAGACTTCTAAAAGAGTTCGAAAAGCAGCCTGCTTTGAAGAAAATGAAAGGGAACGGAAACTGAGGTAGAACAGAGTTAGAATTCCACCTTTGTTTGACAAGCAGCTGGACATCCTCATAGAAGACACAAAGGGCAAAGCAGAGCTTCTTGGCAAGCAATTTGCAAGAGTCTTTACTCAAGAACCAGACCTTAAAGAATCCATTCCTCGACCAGCAGCACAAACGATCACGAGCCGATCTCCAGTATCAGCATAACTGAATCTTTAGTACTCAAGAAACTGAAGGAATCAATGATAACACCCTTTTCTCCCTTCTTTTAAATTTCACTCCAAAAACTTAAAAAAAAATATTGTATAATTAGTTGCGCGCGTGGAAAAAACCTTTGAAATTGTGATTTTGTATTTTATTCTCTCACACAAAATCCCCTTTCTCTAGCAAGCAAAGGGGACACATTACACGCTGTAGTGTAATGTCAAGGCATATTTCTCAGATGTGAATACTCAAGATGGCAACCAAAATTTTTTTAATTTTTTTTTCACCAAGAAGTACTTATTGCCCTATAATCACGTGAGAGTATATTCTCTAGGCCAAAAAGCCTTACACTCTATTTTCTTGTAATGCTCTTCTGGCACAAAGTCATTTAAGATATTGTTATTGATAACACAATTCACTACGGATTTTCACCAAAATTTTAGGAATTTTACTATTGATAAAGAGATTTTAAGTCATTTTTGCCAATATTTGCTAGGGATTTTGGAAACAAAACATGAAGTGTAAACGATGTCCCTTACATGAAACCTGCTTGAAGACAAAACAATATCGAAATTGCAAATACTCAACATGTTTATTTTTAGACAAGAAAATGATAATTTCTCTGGAATATCCAACAAATATGCTATGCTAAGGATTTTAAGTCAGTTTTGCCAATATTTGCTAGGGATTTGGAAACAAAATATGAAGTGTAAACGGTGTCTCTTGCATGAAACCTGCTTGAAGACAAAGCAATATCGAAATTACGAACACTCAACATGTTATTTTTAGACAAGAAAATGATAATTTCTCTGGAATATCCAACAAAGATTTTCTTTTTTTTTTAAGATATTTTCAGGACGATGCTGACAACAAAACCTTCACTCAAATAAAGAGTTGTGTTTGCAGAAGATGTATTTTATAATCAAATTTGAGACACCCAGAATATACATCCTATAGCTGACAAAACTAAATTCCCATCCAAGAAGAAGATTTGAATTGAACAGTCATACTTTTAAAAGTTTCTAAGGATCATGTATCTGTAAAACTCAGTCAAATATAATTGCTAGTAACCTACTCCTGGGCTAATTATTGTGGGCTTAAAAAATACTTTGGTAGATATGTTCGACCGCATACTTTTATGGGAGATTAAATTAAAAAAAAAAAAAGTTTTTTTTTAACTGAAAGTAAGGAGCGACAAGAAAAACTTAAAACGAAAATTATTCCGTATATGAAAGGGGCTGTCCCCTCCTCAATACCTCGCTCTTTACGCTAAAGTTTTTATTGTTTTAAAAAATAAGGTAGTGTGACAGATTCAAACTTTAGCATAAAGAGCGACGTATTGAGGAGGGGGTTAATGTCGCTCCTTGCTTTCAGCTAAAAAAACTGTTTTTTTTCTATTTAATTTCTGAATGTTTTTGAATTAATGCAGCTTTGATTTTGGCTCGCCGTACATAAATAATTAAAACGAAATTTGTTTATTAATTTTACTTTTTTTGGCTAAATGGCTTTCTCTCGATATTTTGTCGAATCACAAACCCCTGAATCACAAAGGCCGGTTAATTAGAATAGATAGTTATTTTAAAAGTACAAAAAAAACTTTAGCGAAAAGGGCGAGGTATTGACTAGGGGGCGAACCCCATCATATGCGTAATAATTTCTGTTTGTTTTAAGTTTTAATGTTGCTCCTTACTTTCAGTTGAAGAAACTAGTTTTTTTATTTAATTTCTGATTGTTTTTTAAATAATGCTGGGAAATCCGGCGCCCCCTTCTTATGAATGTCCCTTCCCCCAAGGAAACATCCTCCATGGAAGAATCCTTCCCCGTAACCCCCTCCTCCTACACCCCCCCCCCTTCAGAAAAAAATCCCTCCTGAAACGTCTTCATACTTCCCATTAACCAATACTATATGTAAACAATGGGCAAAGTTCATAACTTCCAGCCCTTAACCCAGGAATTGTCGGGGATTAAGTCATCCTCAAAGACATATTTCTTAGATTTTCGACTATGCTGAACAAAATGACTATCTCAAAATTTTGATTGGGTGACTTTGGGAAAAAAAATAAGCGTGGGAGGGGGACAAGTTGCCCTCCAATTTTTTTGGTCACTCAAAAAGGGCACTTGAACTTTTAATTTTCGTTCAAATCAGCCCTCTTACGGTATTCTAGGACTACATGATCGATACGATCACCCCTTCGAAAAAAAAAAAAAATAATAAAAAAAAATAAACACGCATCCGTGATCTTTCTTCTGACAAAAAATACAAAATTCCATATTTTTGCAGATAGGAGCTTGAAACTTCCGCAGTAGGGTTTTCTAATACGCTGAATTCGATGGTGGGATTTTTCATTAATGTTCTATGACTTTTTGGGGGGTTTCCCCCTTTTTTTTTTGTCGAAAATAAGGCAAATTTTCTCAGGCACGTAACTTTTGATGGGTAAAACTAAAGTTAATGAAACTTATATATTTAAAATCAGCATAAAAATTTGATTCTATTAATGTATCTCTGGGTACCAAAATTCCAGTTTTTAGAGTTTCGGTTGTTATTGAACCGGGTCGCTCCTTACTTACAGTTCGTTACCACGAACTGTTTGAAATAAAGATTGCGTACGCAGCAAGCACCCCATATCCTCTTTTTGCGTGACAGGAAGGAGAATGTTAGCGCTACATTACTGTCCTCCATGAACATTCTTCATAAAAATGGTGATAGCCTATTCATGATCTTTAAGATAATTGTATTTCTAAAATAAATAAAACCATTAAAAATATTCAGGAAATAGCAACGGTGCACAATATCAATTGTTGGAGGTCTAGATGTTCATTTAGTGAAAAGAGCCCAAAGTTTCCCCTTTATTACGGAAAAAGCGAATTATTATGGCCTTAAGATTTGATCATTATAATTACTTTATATACTTTACTGAGGAGAGTGAGTTATTTAATTCAATGTATGATTAGCTATCAAAGCTAATTTTAGCTATTTAATCCAACGTGTGAATCTGTGTCCTTATTTTCATAATAGTTTTTGATTAATTATACCCCATTTTCTGCACAGCTTTGTGAATCTTATGATCCGGAACCTCTTGGTTGGAAAGGAATTAGAGCTATTTTGATAGTGGGGATAGGGAAA
Organism: Artemia sinica; assembly: GCA_027921565.1. Lineage (NCBI taxonomy): Eukaryota > Metazoa > Arthropoda > Branchiopoda > Anostraca > Artemiidae > Artemia > Artemia sinica. Next base: position 48,289,801 of record CM051267.1, read on the forward strand.
AATAAATGGCAGTGCCTGTAATGGCAATTAATATATGTGTGTATGTATATACTATCTTTATATGTGACTAATAATTGTGTATGTATTTATGGGTACTTATATATTAAACGTACTCTTTTGGAAACCAATCAAGAAAAACCCGCCCATTCAAGAGACCGCTATAGACTAATGCAATGCAAGGTGTAGTTTTCATTGCGGTAACGATATTTATACTGTTTTTTTTTGGGGGGAGGGTTAGGGGGGGAGAGGAGAAAGGCAACTAGGTCAGGTTAGGTTATGTATTTAATATATACTGTACCCCACCCCCACCCGTTACACAAAAAAAAACTTAAAAAAACACATACAAATTTTTTTTTATTCATTTTTGTTACGTTTTTACGTGTCAGAAAAACATTTCGGGGGGGGGGATGGGGGGTTTCAAAAGGACTTACCCCTCCCCCCTCCTGGATACGGCCTGGAAGAGGGGACCACTACTCCAGAATCACGTAACCGACATGCATCATTTTATTACGGATCCTGGGTCAATTACTTGATTGAAATGAAAGTTGGTCTCCGTGGCTGTAGCAACAAGGCAATAGAAATATGTTGCAATATACGAAACAGGAATAATAAATAAATATGTTTGGGATGACACCCACTGTATATTGTTGTGAAGTAGAGCTATATTAGAAACAAATTTGTTTTTAATTGAAAACACTTTTTTACACAATTTTTTTTTTTCACAGTTCAAATTAAATTGACAGAAATTACGACAGCTAATTTGGGACCCCTCCTAAAATCAGAATGGGGCTATAGCCCCAGCCAGCCCCCCTAAATGATGCCCCTGCCAGTTGGGAATCAAAGTTGGAACCATTTTGTCTCGTTCTTCACATTTAGAACTTTTGTGTCAAGCTCTCAGAAATTGATACAACTTCCTTTCATTTGAGCTTAATTTAGCAGCATAGCTCAATTGAAAATGATTCATATTGAAAAACATGCTTTCATTTTTTTTCAGATGATCCAGTTTTTGTTGATGAAGAAGTTGATAGGAAAGAATATGTGCTAGAAGAGTCTGGCCTTCTCTTTCGTGGCACTGCCAAGCACTTGCAAGCAGCTGTTTGGAATTATTCACAGTTTGAAGATCCTGTTTTAGACGTTAGCTTCTGGAGTTTGTGGAATATATCTAAACTCCCTCCCTTTCAGAGATCTGACCCTATTGCTGTTTCTAGAGCTATCAGCGCTGCGGTGAGTTTGTTTTTCTTTTAACTTTTATTAGTTTGGCCTGAGGTTTTTCTCCAATTTAGCCATTTATTATTTTAATTTCACCTTATTTGTGTTTTCGATTGGATTGCCTTATGTTCCAAAATGTTCAGCGATTTAATATTATCAAGAAATGACAATTCAGGGTTTATTCAGAAAATAGAAAATCTTTTTTCCCTTTTTTCCCCTACTAAAAACATATAAGAATATATAAGAATACAAGAAAAGATTTTGGAGTGATTCCTGGTAACCTATTATCTTTCCAAATGTCAATTTCAATCGGTTGACATGTATTTTTTGTGGGGGGGGGGAAGTGCACTAAAGAACTTAAGTGGTCCTAAGGTCTTAGGTTGTTAACTTTAATTCTCTTGAACTTCAAAAGTCTCACATAGGACAACAAAGATATTCTATGAAAAATATTCAATAAATGTCTAAATGTCTTGTTGAGAGTGAAATCAGACTTAAGAGTTCACATTTTATTATTTCACAGAAATTAATTAAAAAGAAAATCCTAAAAATAAGTTTTTCAAAGAAAAGTAAAGGCCATTTTAAACTAAGCTCAGCAGATACAAATACCTTTTAAAATTCAAACCCAAAACGACCAGAAATTACTATTAAGGAATAAATAAAAACCCAAAACGAACTGAAATTAAATAAACACTCATAGCAAAAACATAGAACAAGTAATAATATAAATTAATAAATAGATCTTAAAGCGATTAATGCTTAGATTAAATATGAAAATCAAGCTTAAAACAAAAAATTATTTTCCTATTGAGCGATAAATGAAATAATTCCTATTGAACTATATATGAAACTTAAAACGAACAGAAATTAAATAAACAATCAATGCAAAAAAATGTACAATATATGTTGATGTAAATTAATAAATAAATCTTAAAACGAGTGAAAATTGAATATGCAAATCAAGCTTAAAACGAATAGAAATATTTTCCCTGTCAATATAATAATAACGGTATCTCCCAACTCTGTTCCTACCCCTGCCTGGGTTCCGGGAAGCTTTATACACAGTTTGTAGATAGTACCTTACTTGTATTCTTCCAAACGGTCACATATAAAAACCAAAACTAGGGTTCCCCGAACTTGGTCTAAATGCAGACTAACTCAAAAATAATATTCTGTACACAAACTTTGCATAGGGGTGGACCTTCGCTTGGCCCAGCAAATCCTCTCAATCCCCATTCAAAAGCCATTCTACTTTTTCTTAGCTTTATCTTTCAATGGCTCAAACCAGGAAGTCCAAAATAGAATTTACTTCAAAGCTTACTTATTGCAAAACAACTATAGCTTAGCAACGAGACTTTAAATTGCCATTGAAAATTATACTATAGACAAATCTAAGCAAGTGTAATTACGGAACAAAAACAGGTCATTTATCTGAAAAGAAAAGAAACAGAGGTAGAACCCCCAAACCCCCCCCCCCCGTAAAATAAATGACCGCCTACGCGCTACCTTGGTCCACCCTTACAAACATAAACACATAACTTCAACTTTACAAAATCCATTTGCCATCTCGTAGAACCATCATGGTCTAGATCGTATAGAAGCCGCATTAGGTTTTGAAAGTTGAAGTCCCCAAGATTCGTCGAAAATGATTTGTGCGCAGCACAATCAAAAACAAAAATTTCTCGCTCTCACGAATTTACATTTGAGAGGAGCAAAGAATCAGTTTCTGGCACATTTGATGATGCTAGCCATCATAAAAAATTGGCTGCACTAGCCTCCTAATTTCCATCTGTGGAAACAACCCCACATCTCAATAAAAAAGTAAATTGCCCCTTGGCATAATTTGAAATAGTTCCAGGCCAAAAATACACAGGCCTCTGAATACAATAAGGATACTGGGAATCAAGTAAAATTTTGAGCAAACCATGAATTGCCTTTTTTCTGGGTTTCCTCCCCTGGGATAATCAAATGCAGAATATGCGTTGATGCTAACTGAAGATGAAACTTAGATACTGAATATGGTTTTCCGAAAATAATTGTCGATTCCCATGAAGAATAACAGCTATGAATAGAGTTACTGGACAAAGGTTTGGGTGAAGTATGAAGTGACTGGGAGAGAGTATCCCCAAAGGCCTCCAGATCAGAGAGGTAAAATCTCGGTAAAGGGATCACAACTTGTCCGCCAGTTGTGCATTGAGGAAAAGGGCTATCTTCCGTGACTTCCTGCAGGGGATCTTCCCCAAGGGATTCCTCCCCCTCATAAAGGATCGACATATATCTTTTGAGTTAATAATACTAATCTCAGATTCCTTTCCAGGTTTTTCTAATCCGAATCGACATTCAATATCACCCAGCTTTCCCCAACCCGTTGTAGGCCATTCATCTCTATTTTGTAACCATCTTGTTTTATTCCTCATGGGTCTTGGACCTCTTTTTCCCCCTTAGTATTTATGTTATCAAGGCACAGCCCATCCAACATTTTTTTTGTTTTTCGCCACTTCAGGCTGAATCTTCAAATTTTGTCTCTTTTTTGCATTTATTTGTTCTTTTTTCACTTTTCTCCATTTTTTCATTCGCACAAAATAATAAGTCATCGTTAAATATGATTTGGACTCCAGTGGCCATCATCTTTGACTGCATTTCTTCATTGTAGCTCCGTTTAATATCTCTTTTGTCTCTTTTAGTTCTCTTTACTTTTACCGCAGAAACAAATATTTCGTTATCAAATGGGAACTGAATTCCGACATTTGGTTTTTCATATTGTACTAAAATTTCTCGAACTTTGCGGAAAAGAGTGTACAATAAACTTCGTCTCCTTTTTCTCTGGTACAATCAGCGCTTCATTTTGGCAACCATTTTTCGGCGTCTCACACTCGTTAAAAGTGTTCTCAAGTTTTCCATTTTCTGGAAATTTGGATTTCCGATATCTTCCAAGTCTTCTCCTACTAAAACATCCACTGCTAGAGTAGGTACTAAGCCTACTTTTATCTTTTTTCTCTGGACCATACCGTCTTTCTTTGCAATTTCTATTCTTACCCAAGCAGACGGGCATTGGTGCTTATCTCCATAATAACACACTGTTGTAATATTATTTTTATGGTTTATTTCCGTCTTTTTAATAAGGTCCATTCGCACAAAAGTTTGCTCATTCCCTGAGTCAATTACCATTTCGGTCAATTTTCCGTTGAATTTTCCTTCTATTTTATGTAATTTCACAAACTCGTCAATGTTTCTTTCATTATGGGCTATTGCCCAGTTTGTTCTTTCATAGTTTATTTTCTCATCTCTCTATTGTGGCAATTTTTAGAAAAAGGCTGCAAGGAATCAAATTTTATCAGATTATCAATATTTTGAGTATCAAGCATTTCATTTTTCCGACAGGGTGGCACAGCCTCTCAATTTGTTTTATGGGCCGGTCCACCTCCCTCCGTAGTCAGTGAACTTTTATATTTTCTCCTTACTGCATTTACTGTCTGATAATTCTCTGATAATCTCTCACTCATTGGCCATCCCTTACGGGCTTCACAAGCTTTAAAAAGGGTTTCCATACGAGCCTGATATGATATATTTCATTGGCTTGTCTATCTTTTTCAATTTTGTCCATACGGGCTTGATGAAGTATTTCTCTTTTTCAATTGGATCTATCTCATCCTGTAATTTTTTCATATACTCTAGGTGTTTTTCACTACTTTTTCTATGGGCCTCTCTGGCTATCCTCTCTTTCTCCATGAAAATTAATATATGTTGTGTCATATCTATTTGAATAATTTTTCGCGAGCCTTTGCTGGATCTCGATTCAACACTGCTCCTTCTACTCGGACTACTTTGATTCCGTCTGTCATTATTTCTCCTTAATTCATTTTCTGAATCTGTTCGTTCTCTATCCGTATTGTTTCTTTCTTTATAGGCTAGTCTAGCCCTTTCGTCCTCTTTTCTATTCTTTCTAACTTCATCTTTCTCAGCCTGCATTTTTCCCTCATATTCTCGGTGCTCTCTCTCTCAAACGCCTCCATATTAGCATTTCTTTCTATTTTCCTACTTTTTCTATGGGCTTCATTTGCCCTTCTCAATCTTGAGTTAATCTTATCTCTGTCCGACATTATTTCAAATTTCCGTTAACTTCAAAATAGCTCTTCAGTCTAAATGAAAATTCTTTTACCCATGTAACTTCCTGTCTCTCGCGAAAAATTTGCTGCATGTCAATTAGCCTTATATTTTAGCACACTAATTAGCTGCGCGATATATTGATTCGTAAATTTTTTTATAATTACTGTCTGATTAGTCACAGTCCATTCAGATCTTCATAATTTTATTAATTGATTCCGTATTTTTTTTCTCTTTATATGTAATCACAATAGGCTACTCTGTATGCTAAATTAACTTGTCTCTTTGAAAACGCGGAATTCTTTTAATATCAGGTTTACTGATAGGACCTTTTCTTGCTGCCACCATTGTTGGGGTATTTAGCCACCAATATTATACCGGTAGGCCACAATAACACCAGTGTTATAGTGGTAAGCTACAATGCCACCAGTAATGGCGTGTAATGTACGGGTATCACCACTTATTGGAGGGGAAAGCCCCGGCACCAAATTATAATGGGATGCCCGCGTCTATCACACCTGTTCTGCAAATATCGGGTTTGGTACTACCCTATTTACAGTATACCCTGCCCCAGGGCATGATAACGTGATCAAGTGGTCAAATGGCCACTTTCCAAGGCCAAGTGTGCTCACCCTGGGTTAACACTAAACATCTCTAACTCTCTCCTTGGAGGTAACGAATCTCCCTGTCAATATAATAAGGACGGTATCTCCTGACTCTGTTCCTACCCTGCCTGGGTTCCGAGAAACTTAGTACACAGTTTGTAGAAAATACCTTACTTGTATTCTTCCAACACAGTCACATACAACAACCAAAAAATATGCTTCCCCGAACGGGGTCTAAATGCAGACTAACTCGAAAATAATATTCTCTACACAACTGTTCATAGGGTTGGACCTTCGCTTGGCCCAGCCAATTCCCTCAATCCCCATTCAAAACCAATTCTACTTTTTCTTAGCTTTATCTTTCAATGACTCAAACCAGGAAGTCCAAAATAGAATTTACTTCAAAGCTTACTTATTGCAAAACAACTATAGCTTAGCAACGAGACTTTCAATTGCCATTGAAAATTTTATTATAGGCAAATCTAAGCAAATGTAATTACTGAACAAAAACAGGTCATTTATCTGAAAAGAAAAGAAACAGGGGTAGAACCCCAACAACCTCCTTCTCTCACTGTAAAAGTCTATAACTTACTGCGTCATTGGCGCTTTACTGAAAACCAATTTTACGACAAACATTTTTTTGTACTTGATATTGAAAATAAACATTAAAATTATAGTAAAATTTTGAACTGATGAGCTTTCAGCAATTAATATTATTATACATCAAATATTCAGTTTAATATATTAGCTCTTTTAAAGTTGTTAAAGACGAATATAGTTTCACTACAACCAAGTGTTTGGATACTGTCTCCTTTCCTAACTGTAAATAAAAACCAAAAACCTACTGTGTCATTGGCGCTTAACTGAAAACGAAATTATATTACAATTATTTTCTTTTCCAGTTCTTACAGCATTGAAAATACAAATACAATTCCAGTCAAATAAATTCTTGGACTGATGGATCTTTCAACAGTGAATATCATCATGCATCAAATATTCAATTTGATAGGATTTATTTCAATAGGAGTTTATTTCTCCTATTACTAAGTTTTATTTCAGTTCAATAGGAAAATATTTTTTTCGTTTTAAAGCTTGATTTTCATATTTAATCTAAGCATTATCGCTTTAAGATCTATTTATTCATTTATATTATTACTTTGTGTATGTTTTTGCTATGATTGTTTATTTAACTTCTGTTCGTTTTGGGTTTCATTTATTCTTTAATAGTAATTTCTGGTCGTTTTGAGTTTGAATTTTAAAAGGTATTTGTATCTTTTGAGCTTAAGTTTAAAATGGCCATTACTTTTCTTTGAAAAACTTATTTTGTGTAAAGTTTTTTTAATAAATTTTATTCGTTTTTGATTGCAAAAAATTTAAAGTTTTTAAAAATTCCTTATTTCAAAATCAAACTTTAAAAAAAAATCAAATATTCATCAAAGTATCAAAACTGGTATCAAAGTAACAATATCAAAGTGAAAAAATGGATTTGTTTCAACCATGGAGTTTTTATTATCTTATGTTTGAACTATTTATAACAAAATTGCTATTTCAAAATTTTTATCGGGTGGGTTTGGGAAAAAAGGGCGTGTAGGGACTAATTAAGCTTTGGTCTCTTTTGACTCTTTAAAAGTGAACTAAAACTAACTATTTTCAATCAAATGAGCTCTCTCTGAAGTTTATAAGAGTATCCCTTCTATAAGAACCATATATATCCCCAGAGTATAACTTACAACGCATGTCCCTGGCCCTGGCGGGTTGTGTTAACCCTGGAGTTTTAATATCTGATGGTTGAACTATTTTTAACAAAATGGTCACCTCAATATTTATCGGATGGGTTTATCCATCCGATAAACCCAAAGCCGTGGAGGGCGGGAGGGGCTAGTTGCCCTCCGATCTTTTTTCACTCTGAGAAAATGAACTAAAACTTTCAATTCCCATTCAAATGAGCCCTCTCTGAAGTTTATACGAGCATCCCTTTCACAAGAACCACATACGGTCCCCAGAACATAGCTTACAAACCCTGCTCCCCAGGCCCTTGGGGGATGTGTCGACACCAGAGTTTTTGTTATCTGACCTTTGAACTATTTTGAAAAAATGACTCTCTCAAAGTTCTTATCGGATGGGTTTGAGGAAAATAGGTCATGGAAAGGGGGGCTAGTTGCCCTCCGATATCTTTTTACTCTTAAAAAGTGAACGAGAACTTTCAATTACCAATCATATGAGCCCTCCGAAGTTTATTCGAGCATACCTTCCATAAGAACCATATATGCCCTCAGAGCAATACTTACAACGTCTTCCCAGACCCTGGAGAGGGGTGTCGACACAGAAGTTTTTCTTATGACCTTTGAACTATTTTTAACGAAATGGCCATACGTAAAGGAGTTTTTGTTGTATGATCTTTGAAATTTTTTTTTAACAAAACGGCTACTTCAAATTTTTTATTAGATCAATTTGGGGAAAAAGGTCTTGGGGATCAGTTGCCCTTCAATCAGTATTGACTCTTAAAAAGGGCACTAGAAATCTTGATTTCCAATCGAATGAGCCCCTTTGAAGTTTATACGAAGACCCCTTCTATATGAACTGCCTCTGGGAAAAAATATTGGAATGTGGGGGGAGGCTAGCTGCCCTCCAATCACTTTTGACTCTTAAAAAGTGAATTACAACTTTCAATTTTCAATCAAATGAGCCCTCTTGGAAGTTTTTGCGAGCATCCCTTCCATTAAAACCATATATGCCCCTAGAGCATAACTTGCAACGCCTACCCCCGGGCCCTGGGGGCTGTGTCGACACCGGAGTTTTGTGTTATCAGAGCTTTGAACTATTTTTAACAAAATGTCTATCTCAAAAATTTTTATCTGATGCATTTAGGGCGAGAAGAAGGGGGACTCGTTGCCGTCTGATCTCTTTTGACTCTTAAAAAGTGAACAAGAACTTTCAATTTCCAATCAAATGAGCCCTCTCCGAAGTTTATATACGAGTATCCCTTCCATAAGAACTATATATGCCCCTAGAGGTTAGATTAGGTTCATGGTGCTGTCCTTACACCCTACCCCCACCCCGCAACCTGATATGCAAATTTGTAGCCCAAATTATATTATCACAGGCTATATTTCATTAGGAGTAACCTAACTTCACTCCTTGGGTGGGTTTCTCATAACGCCTGCTTCCGAGCCCTGGTGGGCTTCCGTCGACACAGGAATTTTCTTATCTGACCTTTTAACTATTTTTAATGAAATGGCTATTATAAAAATTTCATCAGATGGGCTTGGGGAAAAAAGGATGTGTATGGGGGGGGGCTAGTTGCCCTCGGATATTTTTTTGAATTTTAAAAATTGAACTAGAACGTTCAATATCCAATCAAATGAGCCCCCTCTGAAGTTTATACGAGCATCTCTTTCATAAGAACCATATACGCGCCACAGGACAACACTTACAACGCCTATCCCCCGGGCCCCGGGGGGAGCTTTTGTTATCTAATTTTTGAACAATTTCCAAAAAACTGGCTATCTCAAAATTTGTAGCGGATGTGTTTGGGGAAAAAAGAGCGTGGGGGGGCTAGTTGCCCTTAACTCTCTTGACTCTTAAAAAGTGAGCTAGATCTTTCAATTTCCAATCAAATGAGCCCCTTATGAAGTTTCTACGAGCATCCCTTTCATAAAAACCATACATGCCTTTAGGGCATAACTTAGAACACCTTCCCCTGGGCCCTAAAAGGTTGTATTAACACCGGATTTTTTCTTATCCGATATCTGAAATATTTTTAACAAAATGTCTATCTTAAAATTTTCATCAGATGGTTTGGAAAAAGAAGGCGTGGGGGTTAGCTGCCCTCGTATCTCTTTGACTGCTAAAAAGTGAGCTCACACTTTCAATTTTCAATCAATAATAACCCCTCTCTAAAGTTTATACGAGCATCCCTTTCATACGATCCATATATGCCCCAGGGTATAACTTACAACGCCTGCCCCCGGGCCCTGGGGGGTTGCGACGACACCTGAGTTTTTGTTCTGGCTTTAGAGCAATTTTTAACTTAATGGCTATCTCAAAATTTTTATTGGATGCATTTGGGGAAAAGGGGGCGTGGGGGGGGGGCTATTTGCACTTCAATCTCTTTTGCCTCTAAAAACCTGAAGTAGAACTTTCAATTTTCAATAAAATGAGCCATCTCTGACGTTTTTACGAGCATCCCTTCAATAAGAACCATATATTCCCCGAGGGCATAACGTAAAACATCTGCCCTCGGGCCCTGGGGGGCTGTGTCGACCCCGGAGTTTTCGTTATATGGTCTTTGAACTATTTTAAAAAGAAGCTATCTCAAATTTCTTATCGGATGGATTTGAGGAAAAAAGGGCGTGGAAGGGGGGGGGACTAGGTCCCTCCAATTTCTTTTGACTCTTAAAAAGTGAACTAGAACTTTCAATTTACAATCAAATGAGCCCTCTTTGAAGTTAATACGAGCATCCCTTCCATAAGACCCATATATGCCCCCAGGGCATAACTTACAACGCCTACCCCCGAGCCCTGGAGGGTTGTGTCGATACCGGAATTTTTGCTATATGATCTTTTAACTATATTTAACAAAATAGAGATCTTAAAAATTTTTACTGGATGTATTTGGCAAAAAGAGGTTCGGCGGGGGAAGCTGGCTACCCTCCAATATCTTTTGACGCTTAAAAAGTGAACTACAACTTTCAGTTTCCTATCAAATGAGCCCTCTCTGAAGTTTGTATGAGCATTCCGTCCATAAGAACCATAAATGCCCCAGGGCATAACTTATAACCCTTGCCCCCGAAGACTCTGGGGGAGTGTCCTGCTCAAACATAAGCTTTTTATTGGATCATTTAGGAATAAGAGGTTTGGGGGGGGGGAGCTGGATACCCTCCAATATCTTCTGACGCTTAAAAAGATAACTAGAACTTTCAATTTCCAATCAAATGAGCCCTCTCTGAAGTTTATATGAGCATTCCGTCCATAAGAACCATATATGCCCCAGGGCATAACTTATAACCCTTGGCCCTGAAGACTGTGGGGGAGTGCCCCGCACAAACATAAAATTTCAAGAACTTTCAACTACGTTGGACAAAATGGCTATATCAAAATTTTTGTTTGGGGAAATAGTGGGCGTGGAAGGGGTGTCAGTTGCCTTAGAATCCCTTTCGACTATTAAAAAAGTGAAATAGCCATTTAAGTTTCCAATTGAATGAGCATCCACGACAACGCGGTCTATACAAGCCCCCAAATCAAAATCCAATCAAAATTTTGATTGGATGTGTTTGGGGAAAAAGTGGGCGTGAGAGGGGGGCTGGTTGCCCTCCAATCACTTTCGACTATTTAGAAGGACACTAGCTCTTTGAATATCCAATCGAATGAGCCTTTTTTGACGTTTCTACGACAACGCCTTCTATATAAACCTTATATGCCCCCAGGGCAGATTTTACAACGCTTGCCCTGAAGGCTGTTGGGGAGTGTCCTCCTCAAAAATAATTTCTATCTTGAAATCAACTACGCTGAACAAAATGGATATCTCAAAATTTTGATTGGATGTGTTTTAGGAAATGGTGGGAGTGGAAGGGGTGTTAGTTGCCTTCCAATCACTTACGACTATTAAAAAGGGCACAGGCCACTCCAGTTTTCAATTCAATGAACCCTTTTTGAAGTTTCTACGACAACTTCTTCGATATGAAGTGCCCTGCTCTAAAGGAAAAAAATAATGTGCCAACATCGTTCTTATATGGCCCCCGGGCATAACTTAAAACCCTTGCCCTGAGGGTTGTGGGGGAGTTTCCTCCTCAAAAACATATTTTCTATCTGAAAATCAACTACTCTAAACAAAATGGCTATCTCAAAATTTTGATTGGATGTGTTTAGGGGAATATGGGCGTGGGGGAGCTAGTTACCCTCCAATCACTTTTTACCTTTAAAAAGGACACTAGAACTCTCGATTTTCATTCGAATGAGCCCCCTTTGAAGTTTATACGACGACCCCTTCCATATGAAGTGCCTCTGGGAAAAAAAAAATAATAAAACATTGGAGCCGTACTGCCTTTACTATAGGCAACGCTATGGCGTTGCATCTGATATATATCACAAAATCACCCAAGACTTAACAAACATGCCTTTTGGCCAATAAAAAGTCTGAGCACTACACAGCTTTTAACTTAGAAAATTACAATCAGTCGACAGCATTCAGAAAAACAATAATGCATCAGCCACAATGGTATAAAAAAAATGAATAAACTACTGAAGAATCCCTTGCTAAAAAAAATTTCTTCATTTTAAATTTAAAGTACGGAAATGAAACTGATTTTTTTTTTATATAGTCTGGTATATTATTTCATATCTGAAAACCCTTGTGTTTAGAAGAAAAAGAACTCTTGCTTGTATGGTGATGTACACCAGCAAATCAACTCTTTGTTGTATGGTGATGAACATCAGCAAATCACTAAGCGCAGAAAAAGTTGCATAATGCTGATAATCTATAGAACTGCGGAATAGGCCAAAATTCAATAGGCCCTTTGGTGCAAGATCATTTACAATCTTGAAAACAAAAGAGGAAACTCTCAGATTGTGTCGGGATTTTATAGCAAGACATTTTCCTCTCCTCTACGATTTATCTCCAGAATTTTCATTACAATATAGCTTAATTACAATTTTTTAAATTAACAAAAATAGAGCTATAACTGTCTTAAATCTGAAACAAAAAGTACAAGAGTATTATTCTCTTTTAATATTAACAAAGATTGTACCCACGATTTGTGTTAGATCCAAAAGGAAATATAAAATTTCCTGTTCGATAATATTTTGCCAAATTAGAATAGCAATTTTTTTTGGGGTAAAAAAAAAATCACTGTTAAGATTTTTGTACAAGATACTGATAAGCAACTATAGCCAGATGATAGCTCTACAAGAAAATATCAGGTTCAAGGGAGGATTGAGAGATGGCTATCAGGTCACTCAGATTTACTGAGGTTGTAGGAGTTTACCATGTTCCGAAGCAAGCTTTATTTTCAGTACTCCCGGCCATTTCATGTGTACTCCTTTTCTTCAGTAGCTTTTTTAAAATGACAAGGCTTTTTTAGAAATAAATTTTTTTTATTAAAATAGAAGACCTGAACCTCTCAAAATTTTGATTGATAAAACTTTGTCATGCTATTTCCAATACAATGTGTCATTTAAAATCATGCCAACGTGTTGAAACTGACTAAATCTTTCAATTTCAATATTGTTAAAATTTAAAATATGTTCTACGAAATAATCTAAACTTTAAAAAAATCACATACCTTGACTTAGAAATAATTATAAAAATATGGTTACGGTTCAGATAGAGGTTGAGCCTGGAAAAAAACACTTACTATCAGACTGTAATGTCTGTCGATCAGAAATACACGAAAAGAAGAACTGTGTAATCAAAAAGGCTATCTGAAAATTTGATTGTATGTGTTTGGGGGAATAGCGGGCGTGAGGGGGGGAGGGGTAGCTACCCTCCAATCACTGTCGACTGTTAAAAAGAGCACTAGCCCTCTCAATTTCCAATTGAATGAGCCCCTTTTGAAGTTTTTACGAGAACTCTATCTATCTATAGAAACCTTATATGCCCCCAGGTCATTACTTACAACTTTTGCCCTGGGGGCTCTGTGGGGTTTCTCATCCTTAAATACATAATTTCCAGAAGTTTCAACTATGTTGAACAAAACGGCTATCTATAAACTTTGATTGAATGTGTTCGGGGAAATGGTGGGCGTGAAAGTAGGGGTTAATTACTCTCCAATCACTTTCGATTATTAAAAAGGGCAATTTCAATTACCAGTCAAATGAGCCCTTTTTAAATTTCTAAAATAACTTTCTATATAAACCTTATATGCCCCCAGGCATAACTTACAAACCTTGCACTGAGGGCTCTGATGGGGTTATCATCCTAAAAGACCTAATTTCCAGAACTTTAGACTACGTTGAACAAAATGGATATCTAAAATTTTGATTGGATGTGTTTTGAGGAAACGGTGGGTGTGAGAGGGGGGTTAGTTGTCTTTCAATCACTTTCGGCTATTAAAAGGGCACTAGCCCTTTCAATTTCCAATTGAATGATCCCTTTTTGAAGTTTCTACAACATCGCTTTCAATAAAAACCTTATGTGCCCCCAGGTATAACTTACAAACCCTTGCCCTGAGGGCTCTTGGGGGGGGGGGGTTCATCCTTAAAGACGTAATTTCCAAAACTTTCAACTATGTTGAATAAAATGGCTATCTAAAAAATTTTGATCGGATGTGTTTGGGGAAAAGGTGGGCGTGAGAGGGGGGGTTAGTTGCCCTTAAATCACTTTCGACTATGAATTTCCAATCGAATGAGCCCTTTTTCAAGTTTCTACGACAAAGATTTCTATAAAAAACTTGTATGCCCCCAGGACATAACTTATAACGCTTGCCCTGAAGACTGTGTGGGGAGTGTCCTAATCAAAGGTATAATTTCCTGAACTTTAAACTGCGTGGAACAAAATGGCTATCTCAAAATTTTGATTGAATATGTTTGGGGAAATGTTGGGCGTGGAAGGGGTGTTAGTTGCCTTCCAATTACTTTCAACTATTACAAAGGGCACCAGCCATTTCAGTTTCCAATCAAATAATCCCTTTTTGAAGTTTCTACGACAACACGTTCTACAAAAACCTTATATGCCCTCAGGGCCTAACTCACAACCCTTGCCCTGAGGGCTGTGGGGGGTTTGTCATCCTCAAAGACCTAATTTCCAGAACTTTGAACTACGTTGAATAAAATGGTTATCTTAAAATTTTGATTGGATGTGTTTGGGGAAAAGGTGGATGTGATTGGATGTGTTTTGATTGGATGTGAACTTTCTACGACAACGCCTTCTATAAAAACCTTATATGCCCCCAGGGCAGAACTTATAACGCTTGCCCTGAAGGCTGTTGGGGAGTGTCCTCCTCAAAAATATAATTTCTATCTGGAAATCAACTATGCTGAACAAAATGGATATCTAAAAATTTTGATTGGATGTGTTTGGGGAAAAGTTGGGCGTGGAAGGGGTGTTAGTTGCCCTCAAATCACTTTCGACTATTAAAAAGGGCAATCGACCTTGAATTTACAATCGAATGAGCCTTTTTTCAAGTTTTTTACGACAACGATTTCAATAAAAACTTATATACCCCAGGACATAACTTATAGCCCTTGCCCTGAAGACTGTGGGCTGAGTATCCTGCTCAAAGGTCTATTTTCCTGAGCTTTATACTACATGGAACAAAATGGCCATCTCAAAATTTTGATTGGATGTGTTTGGGGAAATGGTGGGCGTGGAAGGGGCCATAGTTGCCTCCCAATCACTTTCGACTATTAAAAAGGGCACTAGCCAGTTCAATTTCCAATCGAATGAGCCCTTTTGAAGTTTTCTACGACAACGGGTTCTATAAAAGCCTTAAATTCCCCCAGGGCATAATTTACAACCCTTGCCCTGAGGACTCTGGGGGGTTTGTCACCCTCAAAGACCTAATTTCCAGAATTTTCAGCTACGTTGAACAAAATGGCTATCTTAAAATTTTGATTGGATGTGTTTGGGGAAAAGGTGGGCGCGTGTGAAAGGGGGGTTAGTTGCCCTCCAATCACTTTCGACTGTTAAAAAGGGACCTATCCCTTCGGATTTCCAATCGAATGAACCTTTTTTGAAGTTTCTACGACAACGCTTTCTATAAAAAACCTTATATGCCCCCAGGACATAACTTACAACCCTTTCCATGAGGGCTCTGGGGAGTGTCCTCCTGAAAAACAAAATTTCTATCCAGAAATCAACTACGCTGAAGAAAGTGGCTATCTCAAAACTTTGATTGGATGTATTGCGGGGAATGGTGGGCATGGAAGGGGTTTTGCCTTCCAATCACTTTCGACTATTAAAAACGGCACAAGCAACTCAAATTTCCAATTGAATGAGCCATTTTTCGAAGTTTCTACGCCAACTTCTTTGATACGAAGTGCCCTGGTCTAAAGTAAAAAAAAAAAAAAAAATAATACATTGTGCCAACATCGTTCTTCTATGCCCCCGGGTTTAATTTAAAACCCTTGTCCTGAGGGTTCTGGGGGAGTGTCCTCCTCAAAACATGTTTTCTATCTGGAAATCAGCTACGCTGGACAAAATGGCTGTCTCAAAATTTTGATTGGATGTGTTTTGGGGAAAAGGTGGGCGTGGAAGGGGTGTTAGTTGCCTTCCAATCGCTTTTGACTATGAAAAAGAAAACTAGCCACTCCAATTTACAATCGAATGAGCCCTTTTCCAAGTTTCTACGACAAAGATTTCAATAAAAACTTATATGCCCCCCAGGGCATAACTTATAACCCTTGCCGTGAAGACTCTGGGGGACTGTACTAATTAAAGGTATAATTTCCTGAACTTTAAACTGCGTGGACCGAAATGGCTATCTAAAAATTTTGATTGGATGTGTTTGATGGAAATGGTGGCCGTGAAAGGGGTGTTAGTTGCCTTCCAATCACTTCCGACTATTAAAAAGGGCACTAGCCATTTCAATTTCAAATCGAATGACCCCTTTTTGAAGTTTCTACGACAAAACGTTCTGGAAAATTCTTATATGCCTCCAGGACATAACTTACAACCCTTGCCCTGAGGGCTGTGGCGGATGGGGTTTGTCATCCTCAAAGACCTAATTTCCAGAACTTTCAACTACGTTGAACAAAATGGTTATCTTAAAATTTTGATTGGATGTGTTTGGGGAAAGGGTGAGCGTGAGAGGGGGCTAGTGCCCTGAGGGCTGTGGGGAGTGTCCTCCTCAAAAATATAATTTATTTCCGGGCAAATTTTCACCGGAATTGAATTGTCTAGAGGATATTTCCGTGGGGATTGAGTTTCCCCGTGGAGGTGGGGCCAGATTTCCTGGCACTAATAACAAACGATTAGAAATTACATTAAAAAAAAAATTCAACTGAAATTAAGGAGCAACATTAAACTTAACAAGAACATAAATTATTACGTATGCAGAAGGGTTTGCCCCTTCTTCAACACCTTGCTCTTTACGCTAAAGTTTGAATTTTATCCCAATTCTTTAAGAATGACTCCTGAAACACAATGGCCGTTTAATTAGAACAATAAGACGCTTTTTTAAAAGTACTAAGAAACTTTAGCGTACAGAGCGAGGTGTTGAGGAGGGGGAACCGCCCTTTATATGCGTAATAATTTCTGTTCGTTTTAAGTTTTAATGTTGCTCCTTACTTTCGATTGAAAAAGCTTTTTTTATTTAACTGAAAATTAAAGTTCAGGCGATGATTATAATCATTACTTTAATGGTATGTAAAAATCACACGCAATAAAATATAGAAAATAATGAACAATCAATAAAAACAAAAATATTAAATAACAGTCACAAGTTTCATTTAGATAGGGTACTCGCGTAATTAGTGTATATTACGAAGTGATTAATCATCCGTTGAGATAGCTTATAATATGCAACCATTGCCGCATGAATCACTTGAATCAAACTAGAATCACTCTTTTTCCTCGACTGAACCACAAATTATACTTAGAGTTGATTAGACCCAACGATGCACCAATCCTCCCTTTCTATGTCTCGAGCTCTTCTGTGAAAATTGATGTGTACCTTTCTATGAAAACCCCCCAGGAGGGCGGACAAAGTGTTTACTTGCCCCATTGCCAAAGAAGACAAAAATATATAAACAGTAGAAAATTTTGCAGTGTCTAGTAAATCACCTCCCCTCCCATACAAGTTTTTATGCACCTCCTGCCTCACTGGAAAAACTTAAGTGGATTCCCATCGACAGGGGATTTTGAAATCTTCCCAAGATAATAAGCACTGCAAGCAACCCATCTGTTAAAAAAATAAATTATACGGCAACAAAAACACTCATCCTCGCCAATCTTGCTTCTAGGTTGTCCTGTAACTAGTAATCCTTGATATTCGTCAGTATTTGCGCTGGGGTAAGAAAGAAAAATATCAACTTGCTTTAAGCACTCTCGAGTTCCTTTTCTTTTGCTATGTAAATTGTTGGGGACCTGGGCTCTGTTTTGTTCCTTTTCAAAGGGCTTTTATCAAACTTCATATGTCTTGGTAAAAGAGAAAACAGCAGGTAAAGATTGTAGATGCCTGGTTTCCAACTAGCCTCTTAATGCATGCTCTTAGTTTAGCTTTATTAATGCATAAGAATCATTCTATGCGTAATGATCGAAAATTGGCTAGAGGACTTTTGAAATAAATAATATGAAATATTTGTTGTTGTTTTTTTGTATAGAGAAATCACTTTATTTACATAAATATTTACAAACTTCCAGAAGCCTGGTCATTCAGGCTTGTCAGACACTATCTCCTTTCAATTTAACATCCTCACATCTTTTAAACAAAAACAAACAAAAAACGACGAGACACCTCTTGCTCAAATCAATTCCCCGACGGGTAAATTTTATATTTACTCTGGAAAAAATATTGTAAGTAGGATTTGTCTACTAGTACACCTGTATGAATGTGGTTTTGTAGGTAACACAGATCTTACTTTTAAAGGTATAAAAAATTTAGAAAGTTACAAAAACAAGCTTTATATTCTTAATATTTTTTAGCTTTATTTTATAAAAACACCCAATAAGGATGGTTATAGCTGATAGGGTATTTTAAAAGCTACCCAAGACTAAAATGAGATATTTCAAAAAATTAAAAAACAAATGTTTTGCCTCCAGTGTACTAAAAATCTCTTCTTTGGTTTTACCACCAAGACAAACGGATTTTTTCTACAGCTAAAAATGAAAATTTGGGGTGTTTCGTTTCATATTTTCCCACTGGCAGTTTTTGTGTCCTGAACATCCCTCATTTCCATTTTTAGCTTTAAAAATATCAATTTTACCAGGATACAGTTTATAGATATTTCAATTAGAGATAAAATCTTTTTTTTTTGTTATATAGGTGAATCATGCGGATGATGGTGGAATCATGGTAGCTCTATGGTCAGATGCTTATGAAGGTGGATTCGCACCAACCAAATGGACAGGCAGCTTGGAAATCCTTAAAAGATACTGGGAGTCAAAAGAGCCAGTCAAGTTTGGACAGTGTTTTAACTTTGCTGGTGTCATTACTACAAGTAAGCATCAGTTACTTATAAAGGAAAGAAAAGGATAAATTACATGAATTTAGTCTTATTAACAATCTAAAAAGAAAATGGAAAGCATAAGTGAGAGTAAGCTCTACACCTTTCAAGAAAATTATTTACTGTTTTTCTTCCATATTGTTTATATAATTTCTCATACTTATATTATCTGGACCAAATTATACACCCCCCTCCCGATTCTAAACCAGCTAAGAAATAAGGTTCCATATATATGGCAATATTCGGAACGGTTGTTTGCAAGGGATTCAAAGACGTAACAAGATAAATTGCAGAGGAAACCTTAGAAGTCAGAAAAACTTCTCGCGGGAGCGTAAGAACCAAATTCTTACCTATCCTCCTCTTACTTGCATATCTGAAGTAGTTCTTTCATTAAGGCTACTTCAAAAAACTTAATAAAAGATTTAAAAATTGTCGTAAATTATTTAAATTATTTTTTAATGTTTAGTTTTTGTATTATTGTTTATCAGTGCTATAGCCAAAGAGGTTTTGGGACTTTCTTTTTTACACTTCTTAATGTAAGAGGGTGTGAGATATCTGCTCTCCTAAACTATTGAGTTGTTTTATAATAAGTTTTTCCCGATTGTTTCAGGATATCCCTGAAACAATTCTATAAGTGGCGTATCTTTTTTTTTTTACCAAAGCTTGCTTTCACTTTAGACTCAATAAAAATACTAGAAAACTATACTAGAATCAGCTGTTGATTCTCCATATTTTTTTCATATTGATTAAACCCAGTGGCGCCAATTCACGAAAATGTAGGGGGGGGGGGCAAGGATTTTTTTTCGATTTTTTTTTTAATTAAGATGCAAAAAAAGAACAACATTTAGCAAACATACCTAAAACAGGGGGTAGCGGCGAGGTCGCTGCTTGGCAAAATCGTCGACTAATCTATCCAAATCCAGTTTCTTTACCTCCTCTTTTTTAACGGCCATTATCATAAGATCACTGAGTCTGTCGTTTCCCATCGTCGATCGCAGATAGTCTTTCACACGCCCTAATGCCGAGAAGAATCGTTCATTACTGGCAGTGGTCACAGGCAAAGTAGCAACTAGCTTCATCAGTTTTAGCACTGCAGAATAGGCAATTGGGAGGTCGGACAAGGTTTCGATAGCTCGAAGAAGATCCATTTTTGAAATATCACTTTTTGACAGATGCAGCTTTGCAAGAGAAAGCTGGGATTCTATGGCATGGTCGTCGACACCGAGAATCTCTTGATAATGACACATAACTCTTTCCACTTTCGAAAGTTCGAGAAAATTGGAACTTGAGGGTCGAAGGCAGATAAAGCGTCGAGCAGAGGCATATTCTGCATGAAACGTTGGTCCATCTCACCCGTGAAACGATCTATTACCTCAAAGTACAGAAGTTTACCTCAGTCTGATTCAACGGGCTGACTGATATTGCGTTTACCGGTTGTTGAGTTTGAAAGAAAGGCTTTGAGACGAATGGAAATGGCTTGACTTCTCTTGTTTCGAGCACTGGTTTTAGATTGTGGAGATTTCGATTCCTGGATATCGTTTAAAGCTAAGAATTCAGATATGTTTTTGCTTAAGTTGTTCCATTCGTTATCATTTCTCAGCTTTTGGAGTGTCTCATATGTCCCAGAAATCAGTGCAAGTGCCTTATAAATCAACAAACTTCTGGATTGAAGTTGCTCTGATAAACAATTTACAATGACTAATACTTTTTCCATTATGTGTAAAGTTGAAACAAAAGAGGCAGAGTTGATTTTGTCCAGTAGTCCTTTTGCTTCACACGCTGCCTCGCCGTTGGAACTATCAGAGACTGCGGCAAGCACAGCAACAATACAATCAAATCTGGTCTTCACCTTCGAAATAGAGCGGACTGCGTAAAACCAGCGAGTCTGGACGGTCCTCTCTAGCTCCAAGACTTTTTGCCCGCTAATACGCTGGGATTCCACAAATAGCTCGTGACGAGTATTGCTGCATGATATAAATGCGTAAAAGTCTTTGCACCACAGAGAAAAATTCAGAAAGTTCGCTGATATTTTTTAGGCAGTCAGTCAAAACCAAGTTTAATCTGTGGGCGTGACAGTGTACATAAACTGCATGAGGCACCTTCTCCCTAAACTTTGCTTGAACTCCGTTAAATTACCCACTCATAACGGATGCGCCATCATAACATTGGGCAATACACAGCATCGAATCTACACCAAGCTTTTCTATAGTTTCACAAATAGAGGTGGATAAGCTCTCGGCGTCTAATTTGTGCATGTGATAGCAGCCGATTGGTCGCTCCACTACTTTTCCATTTGATATGTACCTGAGTAGGATCGCTAATTGTTCTTTTCTAGAAACGTCTTTTGTCTCGTCGACAAGAATAGCAAAGTAATTAGCTGATTTTACTTCTGAAATAATATCTTGGCGCAAGGCATTTCCTATCAGTGTAACTGCGTCATTTTGGTACTGATGGCTGCAATAGTGACCATATCGGCGCTGTAACTTGGCCTTCAGCTTTTCGCCGCCTTTAGACATTTCCTCCATCAATTCAACCAAATTACCCCGGTTTGCATATTTTTCTGATTCGTCATGACCCCTCAAAGCAAGACCCTGGCGGCCAAGAAAGCAAATAGCGCGAAAAATGTACTTCACATGATCTCTATTTTCCTGAACCTCTTGAGATCTGGATTGATTTAAGGCATTCGCTATAGATTTCGAAGTATCAGTACTCATTATCTTAAATTCCGTCCATGCTGACATACAATGCCTATGTCTTTCAGAACCATCATGTTGCTTTAATAGAGCAGAACTGTCTTTCCACTTGCAAAATCCTGACTCAATGAAAGCCCTTTTTCCAGCAGTTTCTCCAGCCTTAGAGTCACCATAGAAAAATGGCGGCAAGCAAAACAAAACACGGAATTCAAGGTTTTTGAGTATTCAATCCATTCATAAGTCTTATAGTAATGTGCACTGAATTTCCTTCCGTTAGAAGTGGAAGCCGGATATCTCAAGAATAGGTTGAGCTGGTTTGTCGTGACGCGTCCTAGAGATATCTGAGAGTTTCTTGACTGCTACTGGAACCCGCAAGGGGTTCAGCGATGCAGACCGAACTCTCATGTTGATCTCATGATTCTGTCACAGGTGGGGGAATGTATCTCAACTAACCCGAGACTTTGGGCGCTGACACTATTGCCAGTTTCTTGCACTAAAGTTTCTTCATTTTTCTTCCGCATTTTCACCGAAAAAAAATCCAAAGTTTGTTGTCGCTTTTTACTCATAGTTAAACGAGTAGTAGACAATGACTTCACTCAGACACGGCAAGAGAAGAACTGAAGAAACACGTAGAAAAATCACTTAGAAAATCACTCCCATACTCCACGGTGAAACTACCCCGCTTAGAAACCCCATAAACCAATCACTTACATTTCCTGTTCACGACAGTCCCATACACTCCACTGGGACTAGTCATCCATAAACTATTCAACAACGTCAAGAATCTGCTGACCAAAACCCCTTGAAACCCTAGAACACATTTCCTTTCCCAGCTACTAAAAAAGGCAATATACAAAACTCATAGTTTACAACGAATTCTTCACAAGAACAATAACGAAACGGGTACTGACCACATGAAGCTTAGTTTTGAATGAACCCTACTCGGAAATAAAATAGTGTAGACGCGCTCGCTCTTAGACATTTCAAAATAAGATTATATAATTAGGGCACCAGTTTGTTGGTCGTATTTATTGGACCAGTTGCTGGTTAATATAGCACATAGCTAAAATAGAAAATAGCTGTGAGATATAAATAAGAAGGTAATTTTCAAAGTCTGGGGGGGGGGGGGGGCATGGCCCCCCTGCCCCCCCCCCCCCCCTAATTGGCGCCCCTGATTAAACCTTTGCTGAAATTACTGAAACTCAGTCAGATTCACTTGCTATTGCTATTGTTCTGTTACCACTCTTCTAAAGATTTAGCTTTTTCAGTTTGTCGATCTCTTGGTATTCCGTGCCGGCCTGTTACCAACTATGAATCGGCTCATGACTCCCACGGAAGTTTAACAGTAGATGTGATTGTAGATGATAATGGCTACCCCCGTAGCAGAAAAGATATTTGACACAGTTTGGTAAGAATTTTCCATGTAGCTTATAAACAAGGGGGTTTGGTGCAGGAGCTTGCGCAGGATTTCTGTAGATGAATAAGAAATTCGAACAAGCCAACAGCGTTCGGTCAATATAGAACAGCTTTTACAAAATGTGGCTGAAATTTCTAAATTATTAGTGCGGTCCATTTTAGTGCTAAATTAAATATTTTTTTTCAACTGAAGGTAAGGAGCAACATTAAAACTAAAAACGAATTGAAATTATTCCGTATATGAAGGGATTGTCCCCTTCCTCCTTACCTCGCTCTTCACACTAAAGTTTTTAGAACTTTTAAAAAGGCTTCCTATTCTAATTAAACGCCCCTTGTATTTCAGGATTTGTTCTTAAAAAATTAGACAAACTGTCAAACTTAGGCGTAAAGAGCAAGGTATTGATGAGGAAGCAATCCGCTCATATATGGAATAATTCCTGCTCGTTTTCAGTTTTAAAGTGGCCCCTTACTTTCAGTTAAAAAGATTTTTTATTTAATTTCTGATCGTTTTTTAAATAACGCCGGTAAACCTGGCTTACCCTCCATGAAAAATTCCTTCCTCTGATGGGAAATCCTCTGTGGAAAATTCATACAAAGTAAAATACACCCTCCACTGTAAAATTTCTTCCACATAACTCCAACCTCTCTGAAAATTCCACCTCCCCCTCCGTAAAAACTCTTACAGAAGATTCAGTCTAAAAAATTCTCCTTAGCATACTTTCATTTTAAAAGACTTTAGGTTCTAATAGTTTTTCTGATCACTTTGGAGATCCCCCCCTTCCACGAAAATCGTTTCCTGGAAAACCAAACAAGATGAAAATTTTCCTCGGACAATTACCCCGAAACATCTGGGGTAATTCATCTGGGTAATCTGGGGTAATCACATGCAAAATTGAGTAGACAAAGGACAGTAAGTAGAATAAAAGTAATTTCATATAGGAATACTTTCAAATCCCCCCCCCCCCCAGTGTAAAATTTTCCCTGAAAAGTTCACCCCAAAAAATTTCCCTCCACACGGGAAATTGTCCCCATGGAAACCCATCCGAAGCACAAAATACCCCCCCCCCCCGAACAATTTCTGTATGCTTCACGATAGCTAATTCTATACGACAACATGGGAAATTTTAATAACTTAAAGACCTATCCCCAGGAACTGGAGAGGTCATGTTATCTCCAAATGGTATAGTTTTTAGGACTTCTCAACTATGTTGAACAAAAGGGCTATCTGAAAATTTTGATCGGACAATTTTGAGGAAAAGGGGCGTTGGAGGTGGACTAGTTACCCTCTACTCTTTTTGGTCACTTAAAAGAGGCATTAGAACTTTTAATTTCAGATCAAATGAGCCTTCTCCCGATGTTCTAGGACCACTGGTTTGATACAATTACCCGTGGGAAAAAAACAGCAAATAAACACGCATCCGTGATCTTTCTTCTGACAAAAAAAAAAAAAAAAATATCCCACATTTTTGCATATAGGAGCTTGAAACCTCTGCAATAGGGTTCTTTGATGCGCTGAATCTGATTGTGTGATTTTAATTAAGATTCTTTGAATTTTAAGGGGGATTTCTCCCTTTTTTTTCCAAAAATCAGGCAAATTTTATCAGGCTCTTAGCCTTTCATGGGTACCGCTAAGCTTAATGTATCTTATATATTTGGAATCAGCAAAATAAGCAGATTTTTTTTAACATATTTACTGATACCCTAATTCCGTTTCTTAGAGTTTTGGTTGCCATTGAGTCGTGTCACTACTTACTTACTGTTCGTTATTACGAACTGTTTGATATCCTGTTTGGCTATTACGTTTGATAAAAAAAAAAACGAAAAAAGGATAAGAGAATATATAAATATTAAGAAACGATAAATTAGGATGTTGAATACATCTTAGAAAGTAATTACCTCAAACTGTTACAAACCCTAAAGTACAGTAGACAGAATATACCAGTAAGCTTATCGCAGATCATTTCTGGTCTTTCATTCTCGGTGCGAACAAAAAGCTCCTCCCACTTATTTCTGCATTAGCGGGAATGCGGGTTAGTCTGTTTCCGATTGTTTCAATGCACTTTGATGGAAACAATCGGAAACAGACTAACCTGCATTCCCGCTAATCTGACTTCGCCTATGTTTATATCTGCAAAAACGTTCTCCGGAGCACTCGCACCCCGTCCGGGTTTTTATAATGGGTGAGATAGAGAATGATCATACTGGTATATTCTGTCTACTGTGCCCTAAAGTCACTAATCCAAATGTTGCCGTCACAAGCCGTCAACATGCAACACGACACACCCAACAGCGACACACCACACACAAACGAACAAGTATCGCCGGCCACAACCAAACACAACACCAGCAGCGCCACAAACACAACTAAGCCAACTGAATGCATGTCTGTCTGTGTGTCCTGTAGCTTATGCATTATTCATTTGATCGCCAAGAAGCTGTAAGTTGTTTAGCACACTCTTTCTAAGGTTTAGTATAGAGTTTGTATCACCCGCCCCCCCCCACGAATGCCCTCTTAATCTTTCGATTTTTTTATTTCGTTGACTAGAATTGGATATTTCAAAAATGTCTGAAATAGATGGCATTAAGATGATAAACGAAAGTTTTTGAATCACCTAAACTTTTTGAACAGATTCACTTTTGCAAAGGGTATAGGTGTAAAAATCCTCCCCCTATGCCCTTTGAACCCCTGAAACACTCTTCGTGCTTACTGAACTTAGACAAACCTGAGCACGAATGCTTGGATTACATGGCATTAAGGTGGTAAAACGGAAGTTAAAATTTTATCCTTATTTTTTAAACCATTTAAGTTATAGATACCCTGGTTATTAATGCACTGGGAGAATTCTCTGCAAGGGAATTTCCGGTTAGATTTTCTGTGGTGCGCAGGGAAAAAAGACT
Organism: Artemia sinica; assembly: GCA_027921565.1. Lineage (NCBI taxonomy): Eukaryota > Metazoa > Arthropoda > Branchiopoda > Anostraca > Artemiidae > Artemia > Artemia sinica. The sequence goes on from CM051267.1 coordinate 48,315,824, forward strand.
CCTGAAAACAAATGCTAGTAAATGATGGCGTTGAGGTTGTAAAATAGAAGGTGATAATCCTAACCTAGATTTTTCACATAATTTAAATTTAAACATACAATAGGTATTAGTACGCGGCAGAGGCGCTAATTAGGGAGGGGGAAGGGGAGACATGCCCCCCCCCTGGACTTTGAAGATTACCTTTCATTTATATTTCACAGCCATTTTCTATTTTAGTTTGTGCTATATTAAAGCAACGAAACTGTCTAACTGTTCGTTTTTATTAGTCAACCCTATGCATCGTTTTGCACAGCTATTAAATAGCACTTTTTGAAGTTACTTTTTGATGATCTTATTTTGAAATATCCCGTCTTTCCCACTTTTGTACCACCCTAATTCTACCATTAGGAGACAATCTTTTTTTGAAATGTCTAAGAGCGCGTCTACGCTATTTTATTACCCAATCCTCGACCGGAAATGTGATTTCTGAGTAGGGTTCATTCAAAACTAAACTTCAGCTGGTCAGTATTTCCTTATTGTATCTTGTGAAGAGTTTGTACTCAAACTAAAATTAAAAAAGCGACTAGAAACGTTGGATTTTTTTTCGGTAAAAATGCACAAGAAAAATGAAGAAACTAGCAGTAGTGTCAGCTTTCAAAGCGTCAGGTTAGTGGAGATAAATTACCCACCTGTGACAGTCCTTCGGAAACAAGCGGAACAATAACTGGCTCAGGTCAAAATGAAAGTTCGGTGTGCATTCCTGAACCCCTTGCGGGCCCCAGTAGCAATAGCAGTCAAGAACCTCGCTCGGATATCTCAACGAGACGTCACGACAAAGCAGCTCAACCTATTCTTGAGAGACATCCGCTTTCCACTTCTAACGGAAGAAAATTCAGTGCAAATTACTGTAAGACTTATGAATGAATTGAATACCGAAATATCTTGAATTCTGTGTTTTGTTTTGCTTGCCACAATTTTTCTATGGGGACTCTAAGAGCTGGAGAAACTGCTGGAAAAAAAAACTTTCATTGATTCGGGATTTTACAAGTGGAAAGACAGTTCTGCTCTATTAAAGCAACACGATGGTTCTGAAAGACACAGGCATTGTATGTCAGCATGGACGGAATTTAAGAAAAAATAGTACTATACTTCGAGATCTATATCAAATGCCAGAATTCAATCTAGATCTCAAACGGTTCAGGGAAATAGAGATCACGTGAAGTACATTTTTCGCGCTATTTGCTTTCTTGGTCGCCGAGGTCTTGCTTTAAGGAGTCATGACGAATTAGAAACAACTGCAAACCGGGGTAATTTGGTTGAATTGATGGATGAAATGTCTAAAGACAAAGAAGAGCTGAATGCCAAGTTAAAGCGCCAATATGGTCTTTATTGCAGTCATCAGTACCAAAATGACGCAGTTACACTGATAGGAAATGCTTTGCGCCAAGACATTATTTCAGAAGTAAAATCAGCTAATTACTTTGCTATTCTTTTCGACGAGACAAAATATATGTCTAGAAAAGCGATCCTACTCAGGTACATATCAAATGGAGAAGTAGTGGAGCGACCAATCGGCTGCTATCACATGCACAAATTAGACGCCGAGAGCTTATCCACCTCGATTTGTGAACTATAGAAAAGTATGGTGTAGATTTGATGCGGTGTATTGCCCAATGTAATGACGGCGCATCCGTAATGAGTGGGGAATTTAACGGAGGCAAGCAAAGTTTAGAGAGAAGGTACCTCATGCAGTTTATGTACACTGTCATGTCCACGGATTAAACTTGGTTTTGACTGACTGCCTAAAAAATATCAGCGAACATTCATATTTTTTTTTTTTTTGTGGTGCAAAGACTTTCCGCATTTATATCATGCAGCAGTACTTGACACGAGCTATTTATAGAATCCCAGCGTATTAGCGGGCACAACGTCTTGGAGCTTCAGAGGATCGTCCAGACTTGCTAGTTTTACGCAGTCCGCTTTATTTCGAGGGTGAAGGCAAGATTTGATTGCATTGTTGCGGTGCTTGGCAGAGTCTCTGACAGTTTCGCCGGCGAGGCAGCGTGTGAGGCAAAAGACTACAGGACAAAATCAACTCAAATCCTTCCTTTTTAGACTGCACCAACGTCCGACAAATAAGATAATATAATCATAAACTAGGTCAAAGTTTGATTTAAAAGTCAAGTATTAATAGATATTTTTCTTTTTTACAATTTTTTAATTTGTATTCTTTTTTTTTCTCGCTCTTTCACCAGTTTTGTTGTTTCAACTGTGCACTGTTTTTGTTTAGCCTTTTTTCTCCCGTTTGCTTTGCCTTGCTACGTTTTTCTTTTCTATTTTTTTAACATGTGGATAAATTAATTAAAAGAAAAAACTATACGATATAGTGACTAAGTTCAATATTTACAAAATAATTGTTTTACGATTCACAACCTGTAATTATGAACTGCGATATGAAAAATCAACTGAATGAAGATTAAATATTGTGTAACTGTGATTTTGTATCGACATTAGCTAATGTTTTCAGTAATATTTCAGCAACCTTATTGTATCCTATTTTAAAAGAGGGGTCTTGTTGTATTAGAAGATTGAAATAGCTGCAGATCAAGACAAAACTAGAAGCCACTGTGTCTAAGTCTGATACACACCAGTAGAATGGCCCCTATTGACACGATCCCTCACCCCTGCTGCCACCCTACAATTTAGTTGTTAATGCTGACGGGACATAATTTATTCAAGGATTATCGATCTGTTGTTGTTTGGCCACGTGTAATGACATGAGGGGTGATTTACATAATCGGCGGGGAAATTATTGATTCACGAAGGGGAATTATGAAACATTATGGCTTCTTTAATCTTAGGTCTGAGGGATAAACGTTCTTTAGGTCAGAGAGAAAAATTAATATTCTATTTTTAAATAGGGCTTCATTGATCTTTAGTGTCAGGAATTATAAATGACATCACTTGTTATCTTGGAATTATGAGGGAGTCTAAAGAGATAGAAATTCTATTTTAAATACGGCTTCATTGATTTACATAATCGGCGGGGAAATTATTGATTCACGAAGGGGGAATTAAGAAACATTATGGCTTCTTCAATCTTAGGTCTGAGGGATAAACGTTCTTTAGGTCAGAGAGAAAAATTAATATTCTATTTTTAAATAGGGCTTCATTGATCGTTAGTGTCAGGAATTATAAATGACATCACTTGTTATCTTGAAATTATGTGGAGTCTAAAGAGATAGAAATTCTATTTTTAAATACGGCTTCACGGAGCTTTAAGTCGGAGAGATAAATTGATATTCTAACGAAACCTTAATAGTTTAGCTAGGAAAATTTATGAGATGAAGAGATTAACGTAGGAAAGGGTTTCCTAGAAATTTGAAATGTGAAAGCACAGAGATGCCAAAAAAAAAACAAAAGGAACACACAGAAATTACTTTTAGGGGATTATTTGGGCGAAACGGTTTTAGACAGCTTATGGAATTATTTCGGCGAAACCGTTAGAGACGATGATTTAAAAGATGATTTAAAAGAAGATTTTAGAAGAGGTTTTGAGTGTGGTCGTTATAATACACAAGTCCCATTTTACAGTGTTGTGAGGTCCCCTACCCCAAGCTCCCAAAGGGCCACCGGCGCCCCCAAAGGCCCACCCCAGACCCCCAAAGGCCTTCCCCGGGCCCCCCCAAAGGCCCATCGAGCTCCCAAAAGACCAACGGGGTCCCAAAGGCCCTCCACCGGTCCCCAAATGTCCCCAGGCTCCCAACTGGCCCCCGGGACCCCCAAGGCCCTCCCCCGGCCCCCAAAGGTCCACCGGGCTCCCAAAGGACCAATCGGTCCTCAAGTGCCCCCTAGACCCCCAAAGGCCCTCCCTGTGCCCGAAAGGCCCCCCACCGGTCCCCAAAGGTCCCCCCGGGCCAGAGAAGCGCCGCCGGGATGCGCCGTGGGCCAGGAAAGCGCCGCAGGATGTGCCGCAGGGATGCGCCGCGGGTCAGGAAAGTGCCGCAGAATGTGCCACAGGGGATGCGCCGCGGGTCAGGAAAGCGCCACGGGGGTTGCGCCCGCAGGGATGCACCGCAGGAAAGCGCCGCAGGATGCGCCGCAAGGATGCACCGCAAAAAAAGTAAACTAAAAAGTAAAAATTTCGAAATGTTATCCCCCAAACGCCCTCCTCAGACCCCCCAAAAAGGCCCTCCCCAGGTCCTCAAAGGTCACCCGGGCTCCCAAAGGGCCAACCGGCCCCCCAAGGGTCCCCTAAACACCCTCCCTGGGCCCCCCAAAGAGTCCCCTCTCCATTTTTTTTTAATACTTTTTTATGGCTTTATTATATCTTTTCTGAACAAGTTCCATTCATAATGTCATTCCTAAACCCGTTTTCCAACCTCAAAGAGTCCCCTCCCCAATTCGTAAATACTTTCTTGAATTTTTTAACATGGTATTTTTTTTAGCTTTTTTACGTATCTTAAAATGACATGAAATATGCTTACGGCTCTACCAATCGTACTCTGTGCTTGTTCATGGACACGACGTGGCTTTCCCACTGGTACTTTATGGCAGGTTATCGACACTACCTAGTTTATTGCATGCATTAAATCAGTATTTTTTACGCAGTGGAAGGATAAACACACAATTCATATCTGTAAAAAAGTGTGGATGAATTATTCGACGAACGTATGTGCACATGATAAAAATCATTGTCGTATTGAATGCTGACAAGGAGAAATACCTGAACTATGAAACGAGTGCAAGCGGTAACACTATTGGAAATGTATGCATGCGTTGTCATGACAGCGAGAAGTTAGATTTCTTTGGAGTACCCAAGAATTTCAATCGTGTAAACGGTGGATATGCAAGAGTATCATTACCAGAGAAATTAGTGCTCAAAGAGAATGCAAACTTAAAAATAATTGTCGATGATCGGGGACAACTCCTTGCTAGGGTTTCTGGTAACACATTACCTGTTGATAAATCCTATCATCATCTTTCCGGTATTAGCATTTTAAAGAGAACAAGAAGGAGAAGACAAGCATACTCCTGCAATAATGTCATTAATCATATCTTGTCAATATGCCAAAACTGCCATCTATGTAAAATAATGTGACAGTAGACAGTGAAATCACAGGCAGAATAAAAAGGACATTAGCAGACAATATCATCAATGAATATAAAGATGAATTGACGGAAAGTGAAGCGCAAGTGTACTAATAATGTGTAATAATGTATTTAACGTATTTTTATATTAATATTCTACATCTCATTATTTCATTAAAAATATTTTATGTATTATTTTGTTAAGTGTTCATTATTTTAGGGTATGCTAGAACGTCAAACGTTCAGAATATCTATTAAAAAGGTCAGAGATGAAAGAAAAAGAATTTTTAGAGATAAAGATACTACTAGCAGGCTCAATGTTTCATAGAAGATAGAAAAGTTCAAGATCTCTTCTGAATTTTACCAAAGAACACAATTCACTTCTAATTTCACCAGAGAAAATAAAAAGCTTCCACTTCAGTTTTTAAGTTCACCAAGACTTAAAATATTTAAAGTTCACTTCTAAATTTTTCTGTAGAAGATAGGAAAAGTTATGCTATGATTGTGATTATTTTCCATGGAGATAAAAAGTTTCACTTTAATTCTAAATTTTCTTAAATTCAATTTCGACCTTTCTCAAAGAGTCAGATTTAAAGTTCCGTTCCAAATATTTTCCCGGAAGAAGAAAAGTTCAACTTCGATTCTGAATTTTCTCAATGAAAATGAAATAAGTTATATTGATCATTTCTATTCGCACAAAATAATATAGTAATAATAGGTTATATAATAGGTTAAATATAATAGGTTAGCCTACGTACGCTTCACTTAGGTTAGCTTAGGTTAGGTGAGAGACATGCAAATAGTTAGGTGTATGATTAGGTTAGGTTAGGTTAGATTAAGTTAGGTTGGGTTAAGTTAGGTTAGGCTAGGTTAGCCTACGTACGCGCGCGTACGTAGGCTAACCTAGCCTAACCTAACTTAACCCAACCTAACTTAATCTAACCTAACCTAATCATACACCTAACTTTTTGCATGTCTCTCACCTAACCTAAGCTAACCTAAGTGAAGCGTACGTAGACTAACATAACCTAACCTAGCCTAATCTAACCTAACTTAATCTAGTCTAACCTAACCTAACCATACTCGCCGGAAAAGGTTAGGTTAACCTATCATGAGCACTCATGATAAATAGTTAACCTAACCTAACCTAACTTAAACATGTAGGAATGTTTCTATTTATTTATTAATATTTATTTATACCTAACCTAACCTATTGTGTTTGAAGGTTAGATGAACGAGTTTGAACGATTGTCTTTAATAATAGAACGAGTCACTCATTTTCTAATTTAAAAATTTGATGGGTAAATCCATGTGACAAAGGGAGCTAGAATTTAATTTAAAATTAGAAAAGAACTTTAAATTTTTCATCTCTTTGAGAAAAAAAAACAGAACTGAAGTGGAGCCTTTTTATTTTCTTGGAAAAATTAGAAGAGAACTTTGAATTTTTTATGTCTTTAAGGAATTAAGAACTGAAGTGGAAGCTTTTTTCATTTCATTGGTAAAATTCAGAATTGAGCTAACTTTTTTCACTTCTTTAAGAAAATTCAGAAGAGAACTTGAACATTTTGCACTTCTTCGAGAAAACTCAGAATTAAAGTGATGCTCCTTATCTTCATGTCGAATATTCAAATCAAAGTATAACTTTTTCTATCTTCTATGAAAAATTTGGAACAGAACTTTAAATTTTTCATCTCTTTGCAAAAAATCGGTAGTGAACTTAAGAAAAATTAGAATTAAAGTGAAACTTTTATCTTCACTGGAAAATAATCACAATCATAGTATAACTTTTCCTATCTTCTACAGAAAAATTTTAGAACTGGACTTTAAATTTTTTATGTCTTTGAGAAATTAAGAACTGAAGTGGAAGGTTTTTTCATTTTCATTGGTAAAATTCAGAATTGAGTTAACTTTTTTCTCTTCTTTAAGAAAATTCAGAAGAGAACTTGAACAATTTGCACTTCTTCGAGAAAACTCAGAATTAAATTGGAGTTCCTTATCTTCATGTTGAATATTCACAATCAATGTATAACTTTTTCTATCTTCTATGAAAAATTTGGAACAGAACTTTAAATTTTTCATCTCTTTGAGAAAAATCAGAACTGAATTTAGGAAAAATTATAAATAATGTGAAACTTTTGATCTTTATGGAAAACAATCGTAGTCATAGTATTACTTTTTCTATCTTCTATGAAAAATTTGGAACAGAACTTTAAATTTTTCATCTCTTTGCAAAAAATCGGTAGTGAACTTAAGAAAATTAGAATTAAAGTGAAACTTTTTATCTTCACTGGAAAATAATCACAATCATAGTATAACTTTTCCTATCTTCTACAGAAAAATTAGAACTGGACTTTAAATTTTTTATGTCTTTGAGAAATTAAGAACTGAAGTGGAAGGTTTTTTCATTTTCATTGGTAAAATTCAGAATTGAGTTAACTTTTTTCTCTTCTTAAAGAAAATTCAGAAGAGAACTTAAACAATTTGCACTTCTTCGAGAAAACTCAGAATTAAATTGGAGTTCCTTATCTTCATGTTGAATATTCACAATCAATGTATAACTTTTTCTATCTTCTATGAAAAATTTGGAACAGAACTTTAAATTTTTCATCTCTTTGAGAAAAATCAGAACTGAATTTAAGAAAAATTATAAATAATGTGAAACTTTTTATCTTCATGGAAAACAATCGCAGTCATAGTATTACTTTTTCTATCTTACATCTAAAAATTTAGAATAGAACTTTAAATTTCTTTATTTCTTTGGGGAACTTAAAACTGAAGTGGAAGATTTTTATTTTCTCTGGAGAAATTAGAATTGAGGTGTGTTCTTTGGTAAAGTTCAGAAGAGAACTTGAACTTTTCTTCACTTCGTTGAGAGAAAATTTTAAATTGAACTAGAACTTTTTATCTTCCGGGAAAATATTCACAAGTATGGTATTACTTTTTCTATCTTCCACCGAAAAAATTTAGAATTGGACTATAAATTTCTTTATGTCTTTTGTGAAATAAAGAACTTAAGTGGAAGATTTTTATTTTCTCTGTAGAAATTAGAATTGAATTGTGTTTTTTTTGGTAAAGTTCAGTAGAGAAACATGAACTTTTCTCCACTTCATTGAGAAAATTTTAAATTGAACTAGAAATTTTTATATTATTTTGTGCGAATAGAAATGATCAATAACTTATTTCATTTTCATTGAGAAAATTCAGAATCGAAGTTGAACTTTTCTTCTTCCGGGAAAATATTTGGAACAGAACTTTAAATTTGACTCTTTGAGAAAGGTCGGAATTGAATTTAAGAAAATTTAAAATTAAAGTGAAACTTTTTATCTCCATGGAAAATAATCACAATCATAGCATAACTTTTCCTATCTTCTACAGAAAAATTTAGAAGTGAACTTTAAATATTTTAAGTCTTGGTGAACTTAAAACTGAAGTGGAAGCTTTTTATTTTCTCTGGTGAAATTAGAAGTGAATTGTGTTCTTTGGTAAAATTCAGAAGAGAGATCTTGAACTTTTCTATCTTCTATGAAACATTGAGTCTGCTAGTAGTATCTTTATCTCTAAAAATTCAATTTTTCTTTCATCTCTGACCTTTTTAATAGATATTCTGAACGTTTGACGTTCTAGCATACCCTAAAATAATGAACACTTAACAAAATAATGCATAAAATATTTTTAATGAAATAATGAGATGTAGAATATTAATATAAAAATACGTTAAATACATTATTACACATTATTAGTACACTTGCGCTTCACTTTCCGTCAATTCATCTTTATATTCATTGATGATATTGTCTGCTAATGTCCTTTTTATTCTGCCTGTGATTTCACTGTCTATTCTCACATTATTTTTACATAGATGGCAGTTCTGGCAGGTAGACATGATATGATTTATTACACTAGTGCAGCAGTAGGCCTTTCTTTTCTTCTTTGCTTTCATTTGAATAGTAATACCAGAACGATGGGAATAGGATCTATCAATAGGTATCGTGCTACCAGAACTGTAAGCAAGGAGTTGTCCCCGATCATCGACAATTATTTTTAAGTTGGCATTCTCCTTTAGCACTATCATCTCTGGTGCTCTCACTCTCGCATATCCACCTTGAGCAATTTTGAATGATTTCGATAGTCCAAAGAAATCTAACTTCTCGCTGTCATGACAACGCATGCATACATTTCCAATAGTGTTACCGCTTGCACTCGTTTCATAGTTCAGGTATTTCTCCTTGTCAGCATTCAATACGACAATGATTTTATCATGTGCACATACGTTCGTCGAATAATTCATCCTCACTTTTTTACAGATATGAATTGTGTATTTATCCTTCCACTGCGTAAAAAATACTGATTTAATGCATGCAATAAACTAGGTAGTGTCGATAACCTGCCATAGAGTACCAGTGGGAAAGCCACGTCGTCTCCATGAACAAGCACAGAGTACGATTGGTAGAGCCGTAAGCATATTTCGTGTCATTTCAGGATTTAAGAAAATTAGAATTAAAGTGAAACTTTTTATCTTCACTGGAAAATAATCACAATCATAGTATAACTTTTCCTATCTTCTATGGAAAAATTTAGAACTGGACTTTAAATTTTTTATGTCTTGGTGAACTTAAAACTGACGTGGAAGCTTTTTATTTTCTCTGGTGAAATTAGAATTGAATTGTGTTCTTTGGTAAAATTCTGAAGAAAACTTGAACTTTTTTAACTTCTATGAAAATTTGGAACAGTATTTTAAATTTTTTCATCTGTTTGAGAAAAATCTGAACTGAAGTGGGAAATTTTTATATTTTATTTTTGGGAAAATAGAAATGATCAATAACTTATTTCATTTTCATTGAGAAAATTCAGAATCGAAGTTGAACTTTTCTTCTTCCGGAAAATATTTAGAACAGAACTTTAAATTTGACTCTTTGAGAAAGGTTGGAATTGAATTGAAGATAATTTAGAATTAAAGTGAAACTTTTTATCTCCATGGAAAATAATCACAATCATAGCATAACTTTTCCTATCTTCTACGGAAAAATTTAGAAGTGAACCTAAAATTTTTTATGTCTTGGTGAACTTAAAACTGACATGGAAGCTTTTTTTTTATATTTCTCTGGTGAAATTAGAATTGATCAGTAACTTATTTCATTTTCATTGATAAAATTCAGAAGAGAACTTGAACTTTTCTATCTTCTATGAAAAATTTGGAACAGTATTTTAAATTTTTTCATCTGTTTGAGAAAAATCTGAACTGAAATGGAAAATTTTTATATTATTTTGGGGAAAATAGAAATGATCAATAGCTTATTTCATTTTCATTGAGAAAATTTCAGAATCGAAGTTGAACTTTTCGTCTTCCGGGAAAATATTTGGAACAGAACTTTAAATTTGACTCTTTGAGAAAGGTCGGAATTGAATTTATGAAAATTTAGAATTAAAGTGAAACTTTTTATCTCCATGGAAAATAATCATAATCATAGCATAACTTTTCCTATCTTCTACAGAAAAATTTAGAAGTGAACTTTAAATTTTTTTATGTCTCGGTGAACTTAAAACTGAAGTGGAAGCTTTTATTTTCTCTGGTGAAATTAGAAGTGAATTGTGTTCTTTTGGTAATATTCAGAAGAGATCTTGAACTTTTTGGTATCTTCTTGAAAATTGAACTTTTCTATCTTCTATGAAACATTGAGCCTGCTAGTAGTATCTTTATCTCTAAAAATTATTTTTTTCTTTCATCTCTGACCTTTTTAATAGATATTCTGAACGTTTGACGTTCTAGCATACCCTAAAATAATGAACACTTAACAAAATAATGCATAAAATATTTTTAATGAAATAAGGAGATGTAGAATATAATATAAAAATACGTTAAATACATTATTACACATTATTAGTACACTTGTGCTTCACTTTCCGTCAATTCATCTTTATATTCATTGATGATATTGTCTGCTAATGTCCTTTTTATTCTGCCTGTGATTTCACTGTCTACTGTCACATTATTTTTTACATAGATGGCAGTTTTGGCATATTGACAAGATATGATTAATGACATTATTGCAGGAGTATGCTTGTCTTCTCCTTCTTGTTCTCTTTAAAATGCTAATACCGGAAAGATGATGATAGGATTTATCAACAGGTAATGTGTTACCAGAAACCCTAGCAAGGAGTTGTCCCCGATCATCGACAATGATTTTTAAGTTTGCATTCTCTTTGAGCACTAATTTCTCTCTGGTAATGATACTCTTGCATATCCACCGTTTACACGATTGAAATTCTTGGGTACTCCAAAGAAATCTAACTTCTCGCTGTCATGACAACGCATGCATACATTTCCAATAGTGTTACCGCTTGCACTCGTTTCATAGTTCAGGTATTTCTCCTTGTCAGCATTCAATACGACAATGAATGATTTTATCATGTGCACATACGTTCGTCGAATAATTCATCCTCACTTTTTTACAGATATGAATTGTGTGTTTATCCTTCCACTGCGTAAAAAATACTGATTTAATGCATGCAATAAACTAGGTAGTGTCGATAACCTGCCATAGAGTACCAGTGGGAAAGCCACGTCGTGTCCATGAACAAGCACAGAGTGCGATTGGTAGAGCCGTAAGCATATTTCATGTCATTTAAGATACATAAAAAAGTTAAAAAAATACCATGTTAAAAAATTCAAGAAAGTATTTACGAATTGGGGAGGGGACTCTTTGAGGTTGGAAAATGGGTTTAGGAATGACATTATGAATGGAACTTGTTCAGAAAAGATATAATAAAGCCATAAAAAAGTATTAAAAAAAATGGAGAGGGGACTCTTTGGGGGGCCCAGGGAGGGTGTTTAGGGGACACTTGGGGGCCGGTTGGCCCTTTGGGAGCCCGGGTGACCTTTGAGGACCAGGGGAGGGCCTTTGGGGGTCTGAGGAGGGCGTTTGGGGGGATAACATTTCGAAATTTTTTACTTTTTAGTTTACTTTTTTTGCGGTGCATCCCTGCGGCGCATCCTGCGGCGCTTTCCTGTGGTGCCTCCCTGCGGCGCATCCCCCGCGGCGCTTTCCTGACCCGCGGGCGCTTTCCCTACCCGCGGCGCATCCCTGCGGCGCATCCTGCGGCGCTTTCCTGACCCGCAGCGCATCCCTGCGGCACATCCTGCGGCGCTTTTCCTGGCCCACGGCGCATCCCGGCGGCGCTTCTCTGGCCCGGGGGGACCTTTGGGGACCGGGGGGGGCCTTTGGGCACAGGGAGGGCCTTTGGGGGTCTCGGGGGCACTTGAGGACCGATTGGTCCTTTGGGAGCCCGGTGGACCTTTGGGGGCCGGGGGAGGGCCTTTTGGGGTCCGGGGAGCCAGTTGGGAGCCTGGGGGACATTTGGGGACCGGTGGAGGGCCTTTGGGACCCCGTTGGTCTTTTGGGGAGCTCGATGGGCCTTTTGGGGGCCCGGGGAGGGCCTTTGGGGGTCTGGGGTTGGCCTTTGGGGGCGCGCCGTGGCCCTTTGGGAGCTTGGGGTAGGGGACCTCACAACACTGTTAAAATGGAACTTGTGTATTATAACGACCACACTCAAAACCTCTTCTAAAATCTTCTTTTAAATCATCTTTTAAATCATCGTCTCTAACGGTTTCGCCGAAATAATTCCATAAGCTGTCTAAAACCGTTTCGCCCAATAATCCCCTAAAAGTAATTTCTGTGTGTTCCTTTTGTTTTTTTGGCATCTCTGTGCTTTCACATTTCAAATTTCTAGGAAACCCTTTCCTACGTTAATCTCTTCATCTCATAAATTTTCCTAGCTAACTATTAAGGTTTCGTTAGAATATCAATTTATCTCTCTGACTTAAAGCTTCGTGAAGCCGTATTAAAAAATAGAATTTCTATCTCTTTAGACTCCCACATAATTCCAAGATAACAAGTGATGTCATTATAATTCTTGACACTAACGATCAATGAAGCCCTATTTAAAAATAGAGTATTAATTTTTTCTCTCTGACCTAAAGAACGTTTATCCCTCAGATCTAAGATTAAAGAAGCCATAATGTTTCTTAATTCCCCCTTCGTGAATCAATAATTTCCCCGCCGATTATGTAAATCAATGAAGCCGTATTTAAAAATAGAATTTCTATCTCTTTAGACTCCCGCGCATAATTCCAAGATAACAAGTGATGTCATTTATAATTCCTGACACTAAAGATCAATGAAGCCCTATTTAAAAATAGAATATTAATTTTTCTCTCTGACCTAAAGAACGTTTATCCCTCAGACCTAAGATTAAAGAAGCCATAATGTTTCATAATTCCCCCTTCGTGAATCAATAATTTCCCCGCCGATTATGTAAATCACCCCTCATGTCATTACACGTGGCCAAACAACAACAGATCGATAATCCTTGAATAAATTATGTCCCGTCAGCATTAAAACTAAATTGTAGGTGGCAGCAGGGGTGAGGAATCGTGTCAATAGGGGCCATTCTACTCACACCGCTATAAAAAAAAAATGAACTCAGTTATAGTGGCAGTACATTGCCACCACCCCTCAGCATGCTCCATCTCTTATAATTTTGTAATTTAAAGATAATCCCTGATGCTGCTTGCTTGGGTTATCAAAATTGGAAAGTCGTAGGATAAAAACTAATGTTCCAGCATAAAAAACGCTGATTATAATTACATATAGTAAAACAGGCAATTTATCACCAGTTGTGCAGCCATAGCAGCAAAATAGCTGCTTTTAACTAGAGGCCTTCAGAAATCCTTAGAATAATACTAGCCTTTCGTGACACAAATAGCGGATAAGATACTCTATAGTGTAAGTATATCTGGGAGGGTCTCAACTCTAATTGTCATTCTAGGAGTCTAATCTCTAATGGGTTCTACTCGCTAATATGTCAGTGAATGTCCCTACCAGGAGGTTTCTATGGCCATACCAATCCGTGGGAACGAAACTGTTTCCCAGGGTTGATTTGTATGTAGCTGAATAGCCAATCCATGCAACTTCCAATCCAGAGGAGTTCGGGCAAAGTGTGTGCTTTAGAAATTAGTCCATATTTCACCTTTGCCTCAACCGGACGCTTATCTTTTACCATCACTGTATTGTATGTGTGTGCTTTTAACGTTATTCAATAAGGACCTTATCTCGAAGCTAATGTTCTCGACTATCATAGAGAAATTTTGGCAAGTCGGCATATAAAGAGAAGGTTTACACTGGCATAATTGGGCTTTACTAACTATAGAAAAAATTTCGATTAAGAATTCAAAATTTTTATCCTGAAATCAAAATCACCCTCTTGAAAATCCGCAAACAGAAATCAGAGAAAAAAAGAGGTTGTGCTTTAATTTAATTGGTATACAGTATTTCCTTAAGTCTATCATATTATTCCTAATCTTTTGGAAAACAAATAGCCCAGGTATCTTAACACCTGATTCGTTTCAAAACAGGAACAATAGTTCTCGTGTTTAAAACTGTCCGCTATCCCAATTGGCTTCTGGTATGTCCTCTCGCTATTTTTACACTATTTTTAAGGAATTACCATGTTTGGAATGAAGTCTGGATGAAAAGACCTGATCTTGCCCCCCCTGGTGATTATGATGGTTGGCAAGTGATTGATGGAACCCCACAAGAAGCATCTGAAGGCTTATTTCAGTGTGGTCCAACCTCTGTGAAAGCTGTTAAAAGGGGTGAAATTCGTAAGCATTATGACACCTGTTTCGTATTTGCTGAAGTTAACGCCGATCGCGTCTTCTGGAGAGACACGGAGAGAGGTCTGAAGTTTTTACATAAACAAACATCCGAGTGAGTAATCAAACTGTCTTGGAAAGCAGGTATCTGTTTTTCATCATTTGAAAGATGATTAAGGTTTTTTATCATGATAGAATAATAGGCATTGAAGCCAAAAAATTAAAAAAGAAGAATATTTTTCCGGGGAATAGAGAGATAGCCTACTGGAGAGCTAAAGGATGCTGGGGAATAATAAAATGCTTAAATAAAGTTTGTTTCAGAGCCTGAACATTTTGATTTTGGCTTATTATACTACTGGTAAAATTTTTGTTTTGAAATTCTAGGATAAACCCTTGAGTATGACTAAAAGATTCAGGATGAGCCTTTGATGTAGGATGAGCCTTTGAGTTTGTATGCGAGCATGATTTAAGTAAATGATTCTATTTTTTTCTTAGTGCACAAGAGAAACTCCATAATGAACACAATAAATGAAGTTATCTCATCGTTCTTGTTCAGAATTCCCGTTATGAAGGATTTTCAGCTTTAGAATTTTATCAAGGAATTTTACCTAGAATTATCAAAAGAGCAAAGTTAATTGTATATTTACGCAAAAGAATGTTGAGATTACGGCTAACAGCCATGTCAGATAAGTTATTTTGGGATAAGTTAAAGCACCAAGAAAATCATCACAAAACATTTATTACCCTCGTGACCTATTTAAGGTCTAATTTGAGGAAACCATAATTTTTTGGTCTCATATAAGGTCTCACATCTAGAAACCGTAATTTTCTAATATTGCTCATGGGTTGTTTCAACTTCTGAAGTTTGTAGAGCTATAGCCTAATAAATTATCATCATTAATGCCACGTTTGACTTCTAAATGAGGAAGTTAAACTTTTAAATCTAGTTCAGAACGCTTTTTGTCGCTAAACATTAAGATTAATTATGTCTTGATTTTCAAAGACAACTAGACGCTTATAGAAAAGCTGTCCCATTCTCAAGTCGTTTGAGACGGTATGTTTTAGCTTATTCTTTGTTCCTTTCGTTTTTTATCACGTTTCTTGTTTTTCCTTATATTCGGTACTCCTTACTCCACTATCGTTACTTAAGAAAGCAGCACTTAATGGAACTTAAAGAAAGCAGCACTTAAAGAACTCAATTTCCTTTTAACCAGTTCAAACAATCAGATTTTATTTTCACTCTCCTTACTTAAAGAATCATCATTTAAAAAAACACTTAATAGAACTTAAAGAAAGCAACTCTCAAATTAAGCAAAAAAAAGGCCAAAGAACAGAGTGCGATTGAGTGTGGCCTCAGAATAGAAAAATCACGCGAAGTTTTAGTATTCAAGAGTTAACGGTAAATATTTGAACAAGGGTTTGTCGAAGTTTGTCATTTTAAAACTTTTGTAGCTTTGCTAAGTTTTTTTTTTACCAACTTGATTGATTTTATTTTTATCTTGATTCCTTATTTTCTTCGCAACTCGTCCCTTCAATTTTTTTTAATATAGTGAGATATAAATTAATTGCTATATTGCTCGAAATTTTCCATTCTATCAAATATTATTCTAAAACAATAAACCGGAAAGTCTCCCTCCCCCCAAAAAAAACTTTAAAAATGCTACTTAAATGAATTACGCATTAAACACTTAGCTTATAAAGCACCTAAGAGCACAATTATTTATTTTTGTGTGTTTCTAGCATTGGATTAAATGTCAGCACAAAAAGTGTTGGTAAATTTGGCCGTAGTGATGTTACAGATCGTTATAAGTTCAAGGAAAACTCAGCTGAAGAGAGGGAAGTTGTTCTTAGAGCACTACGGCAGTCTGATCACACTTCACGCGCATCTACCTGAATCAAGCAATAGAAGACATTCAATTTGAGCTGATTTCATTGGATGATTTTATTATTGGTGAAACTATAAAGTAAGCTTGGGTTCTAACATCCAAACGTCTACGAAGGTATTTACATAGTTATTAACATATATTATTCCATGTTCTGATGGGAGGACTGGTACTAATTCATAAAAATATAAGGGGGAGGGGATTTTTAAAACGAATATTTAATCTGTGTTGTTGTTTCTTTCAATTAAAAGAACCAGAAATAGTGCTTTCAAAAATGCCCTCACCAAATTTTGGTTGTCCTGAACAGAAGTCAAATTTTCACTCTGGTCACCGAATTTTTCATGATTTTCGACAAGGAAAAGAGTGATTATTTGATTTACTTTAGTCTTGAACCTGAGTTGCCAAACTTCCTTCTCTTATTGGTAGAACAATGTTAAAAAGGAGTACAATCCTTGCGCTTGTAGAAAAATATGGCATTCACTTTATATAGGTATTCAAATGAATCTTTTTTCGAGAAATCACATAAATAAAAATTAAGTTCTCGCCCATTGGACAAGTTAACAACTGAAATATCAAGAAAAAAAGTGTCAAACAATAAACAAAAAAAAAAAAACTGGCACAGCCGTAATTACCCTGATACATGGATTTTTTTTTGGTGTGGGGGGGGGGAGTAGATAAAAAAGGGCTTGCATAAACCAACCCCAATCAAAATTCCGTTCTTAAATAGTGCATAAATTCAAACTCGAGAACTCAAACCAAGAATCGAAGAGCATTAACGTGAATCGAACTCAGACGCTAAGCTTGTACTTGTGACTTAACTATGTATAAAAAAACTCAAACAGTACTCAGACTCAAAACTGAATTTATAAGACCTAAGCATAAAAGAAGGAGTTTAACTAATTTTAACGTTAGATAAATCAAGGTTAACCCCCGGTAAACAGATAGTTCCAGTCTTCCAGTGAACGTGTTCATAGGCTTTACAATTCTATAAACAAAAAATCCTCCTCTCTCTCTCTCTCTCTCTCTCTCTCTCTCTCTCTCTCTCTCTCTCTTCTCTCCATCTCTCTCTCTCTCTCTCTCTCTCTCTCTCTCTCTCTCTCTCTCTCTCTCTCTCTCTCTCTCTCTCTCTCTCTCTCTCTGCTGTTTTGCTCGTTATTAAGATTTTTTTTTCCTTTTTCTCAGCATATGCACAATGAAAAAGCCAGGAGATTTGAATAAAGCCAAACCTTAGGGTATCCGAATGACAGCAGTAAAATTAGAGTCAAATACGAAACTGCTTTCATTAAAAATGAGTTAGTTTATATAATGAAAGTGAAAAGTGACTTAATACGATCAAACCGCATCGTATTCATTGAGAGGGGGAGGAGCTGTCACAACCCAAGCCTCCAGTATAGTGCAAATTTTGTTCTGACCTTGGGAAGGCATAGGGGTTTTGCGCCCAACTTATGTTAATTTCTGCTCGTTTTGAGTTTGACTCGGTTATTTTTATTGTAATTTCTGTTCGTTTTGGGTTTCATTTATTTATCGATGCTGATTTGTGGTTGTTTCACGCCTGGTAGATTATTTGATTTTATTTTTGCTCATTTTTTGTTTAATGGAGTTTTTTTTACTATTCTTTGAAAAACTTACTTTCTGGAAAAAGTTTTTTTTAATTAATTAGAATAAATAGCTCTCATGAAAGTACTAAAAATCTTTTTCTTAAAGAGCGAAGTATTGACTAGGGGGTGAACTCGATCATATACGTAATATTTTCTGTTCGTTTTAATTTTTGGTGTTGCTTCTTACTTTCAGTTGAAAAACTTGTTGTTTTTTTTTTGTTTAATTTCTGATCTTTTTCTTTAATAATGCTAGGAAATGCGGTGCCCCCTTTATAGCAATGTCCCTTCCCCCATGAAAACCTCCTTCATGGAAAGATCTTCCCACATAAACCCCGACCCCCCCCCCCTACTTACCAGAAAAATCCCCCTGAAAATGTCTGTATACTTCCCAATAAACAATACTATATGTTAATATTGGGTAAAGTTCATAAACTTTCAGCCCTCCCCCTGAGGACTTTGGGGGATTAAGTCATCCTAAAAGACATAGTTATCATATTTTCGACCATGCTGAACAAAATTACTATCTCAAAAGTTTGATCGGGTGAATTCGGGAAAAAATGAGCGTAGGAGGGGGCCTAGTTGCCCTCCATTTTTCGGTCACGTAAAAAAGGCACTAGAACTTCTAATTTCCGCTCCAATGAGCCCTCTCACGATATTCTAGGACCACTGGGTCGATAGGATCACTCCTGGGGGAAAAAAATAATAAACATGCATCCGTGATCTTTCTTCTGGCACAAAATGCAAATTCCACATTTTTGTAGATAGGTGCTAGAAACCTCTACAGTGGGGTTTATCTGATACGCTGAATATGATGTTGTGATTTTCATTAAGGTTCTATAGCTTATAGAGGGTCTTTCTCCCTTTTTTGTAAAATCAGCCAAATTTTCTCAGCGTAACTTTTGATGGGTAAGACTAAACTTGATGAAACTTATATATTTGAAATCAACATTAAAATCTGATTCTTTTGATGTATCTATTGGTATCAAAATTCCGTTTTTTTTAGTCTCGGTTACCATTGAGCCGGTTCGCTCCTTAGCCTACTTACAGTTCGTTACCACGAACTGTTTGATATACTGATTACTATTATATAAACTTATAATTTTTTTTTTAGATGTTATGACGGTTCGAGCTTCTGACGGTTTGATGTTATGGCGTTTCGTGTTTGTGACGATTCGCCGAAACGGTAGCACCTATTAAATGAAAAATAATTTCACTTTATACGTTTGAATGAGAACTTTTTTTTTTATTTAAAGTAGATATAGTTTATTTTGTCCACAATTCATTGATCTTACCAGTGATTCTAGATCTCTTCCCTTTAGGTAAAAAAATGAAGATAATTAGTCACTTTTTTCTATTGTCATTTATTTATTTCACTCCCCCTTATTGTATGTCGTCAGATAGATAACATGCACGTAATTTTCTGTCATTTGAAAACTTAAAGAAAAACTTTGCGCTACAATCTTTTTTATGATTTAGCTAGAACTATACTTATCAAACAGTTCGTGGTAACGAACGTAAGTACGGAGTGGCGAAACTCATAACTGAAACTCTACAGGACTGAATTTTGATATCCAAAGATATATCGGATGAATGATTCCCAATTCCGGCTTGTTATGCTGATTCCAAATATATAAGGTTCATTAAGTTTTGTGTTACTCATAAAAAGGTTACGACCCTAAGAAAATTTGCCTGATTTTCTAAAAAAGGGGAAAAATAATACTCCCTAAAAGTTAAAGAACATTAATGAAAATCAGACAATCAGAGGGGGAGAAATTCCTCATATAAGTAATATGTGGGGTTAGCCCCCTCTTCAATACCTTGCTCTTTACGCTAAAGTCCAAATTTTGCTCCAATCCTTTAAGAATGACCCTGAATCACAAAGGCCGTTTAATTAGAATAAACAGCTCTTCTGAAATTATTAAAATTACTTTAGCATAAATAGCGAGGTATTGAGGAGGGGACGAACCCCCTCATATACGTAATAATTTCTCTTCGTTATAAGTTTTAATGTGACTCCTTACTTTCTTTTCAACAAGTTTTTTCAACAAGTTGAAAAAACTTGTTTTTTGTTCAATTTCTGATTGTTTTTTAAATAATGATGGGAAACCCAGCATCCCCTTCGTGGAAATTCTCTTCCCCCGTGAAAAATTCTTCCATGGAAAGATCTTCCCACGTAACCCAATCGCCCAGACCCCCCACCCCAGAAAAAATCCTCCCCTGAAAAAATATGTATACTTATCAATAACCAATACTATATACAAACAACGGGCAAAGTTCTTAACTTTCAGCCCTTCCCCTGGGGACTGTGGAGGATTAAGTCGTCCTCAAAGAAATAGTTATTAGATTTTTCAACTGCTGAACAAAATGGTTATCTCAAAATTTTCATCCGGTGACTCTGGGAAAAATGAGCGTGGGAGGGGGTCTAGTTGACCTCCAATGTTTTGGTCACGTAAAAATGGCAATAGAACTTTTAGTTTCCGTTCAAATGAGCTCTCTCAAAAAATTCTAGTACCACTGGGTCGATACGATACGATGACCCCTGGGAAAAACAAAACAAAAAAAAAAAAACAAACGAACACGCATCCGTGATCTTTGTTCTGGCAAAAAATAGAAAATTCCACATTTGTGCAGATAGGAGCTTGAAACCTCTACAGTAGGGTTCTCTGATACGCTGAATCTGATGTTGTGATTTTCATTAGGATTCTATGACTTTTAGGGTGTCTTTCGCCCTTTTTTTTTTTCGAAAATAGGGCAAATTTTCTTAGGCTCGTAACTTTTGATGGGTTAGACTAAACTTGATGAAACTTATATATTTAAAATAATTATAAATATCCTCTTCTTTTGATGAATCTATTTGTATCAAACTTCCGTTTTTTTTTTAGAGCTTCGGTTACTATTGAGCCTGGTTGCTCCTTACTTACAGTTCGTTACCACGAACTGTTTGAAACTTATAGTATTTACTACAAATTTATCTCAAGCTCTGAAAGATTATTATAATGTGTTAAAAACCAAGAACTGACAATTCTAAGGCAGACTTGGTGGTTACTAATAGAAGTGAAAGCAAACGACATTCCATTACAGCTATTCTTCGAATTGATTCCATCCTCTATACTGGAAAGATGCTTGGAATTGTGAAAAAAGAAAAAAATTTGAAGTGGAAATCGAGCCTAAATCTAGTAAGAATGACTTATTTTTATAAATACTCTACTTGCTTCCTTCTTATCATTATTTTCATTACAAAAATATTTATTACGTCTACCACCTTAGCGTAAGAGCACACCATTGACTGCAGAATACATAAATTGCAGACTCTATGCATATTTAAAACATAACAAAAAATAGCTTCTAGGGCAGCAATTTTGCATTTTTTTTTTTACGTGTATATACAATTAAACAGTGATAGGCATAGAAGAGTAGCGAATCATTGCTAGAATATGAAAGAGGCTGCCCCCTCCTCAACGTCTCGCTCTTTACGCTAAAGGTTTTTATTGTTTAAAAAAAATAGAGTTGTGAGAAAGTCAAACTTTAGCGTAAAGAGCGAGACGTTGAGGAGGGGACAGCCCCTTTTATATACAGAATAATTTATGTTCGTTTTAAGTTTTAACGTCGTTCCTTTCTTTCAGTTAAAAAAAAACTTGTTTTTTTATTTAATTTTTGAACGTTTTTGAATTAATGCAGGTTTTGATTTTTGCTCACCGTACATGAATAATTAAACAAAATTTGAATATTAATTTTACTTTTATTTGGTTAAATGGCTTTCTCGAAACTTGTTTAATTTTATTTACGAACGTTTTTAATTAGTAATAAATATACGTAACTTATTGATTAACTTACGTAACGAACTTCCATATTCATAGATTTTTAATACGTATATTAAGGGGTTCGCCCCTAGTCAATACCTTGCAATTTAAGCTAAAGTTCGAATTTTCTTCCAATTCTTTAAAAATATCCCCTTAATCACAAAGGCCGTTAATTAGATTAAATAGCTCTTATGAAAGTACTAAAAAATCTTTGGCTTAAAGAGCGAGGTATTGACTAGGGGGTGAGCCCAATCATATACGTAATATTTTCTGTTCGTTTTAAGTTTTGACGTTGCTCCTTACTTTCAGTTGAAAAAACTCTTTTTCTAATTTATTTAATTTCTTATCTTTTTCTTTAATGATGCTGGGAAATCCGGCGCCCCCTTCATAGCAATGTCCCTTCCCCCATGAAAAATTCCTTCATGGAAAAATCCTTCCTTATAATCCCCAACCCACCCCCCCACCTACCAGCAAAAATTCCCCCTGCAAACGTCTGTATACTGCCCAATAACCAATAGTATATGCTAACATTGGATAAAGTTCATAACTTTCAGCCCTCCCCCCGGGGACTTCAGGGGATTAAGTCATCCTAAAAGACATAATTATCAGATTTTCGACCATGCTGAACAAAAATGGCTATCTCAAAATTTTTGATCAGGTGACTTTGGCAAAAAAAAGGTGAGCGTGGGAGGGGGCCTAGTTGCCCTCCATCTTTTTGGTCACTTAAAAAGGGCACTAGAACTTTTAATTTCTGTTCCAATGAGCCCTCCCCGCGATACTTTAGGATCATTGGGATGATACGATCACCCCTGAAAAAAAAAAACAAAACGAATAAACATGCATCCGTGATTTTTCTTCTGGCAAAAAAATGCAAAATTCCACATTTTCTTAGACAGGTCCTTGAAACCTCTACAGTAGGGTTCTCTGCTACGCTGAATATGATGGTGTGATTTTCATTAAAGTTCTATAACTTTTAGGGTCTTTCCCCCTTTTTCTAAAATCAGCCATATTTTCTCAGGCACGTAACTTTTGATGGGTAAAACTAAACTTGATAAAACTTATATATTTGAAATCAGCATTGAAGTTGATTCTTTTGATGTATCTATTTGTATTAAAATTTCATTTTTTAGAGTTTCGGTTACCATTGAGTCGGGTCGCTCCTTACTTACTCGTTACCACGAACTGTTTGATAGGAACTGGGCCGCAATTAGTAATGAGGAAAGAGTTAAAGAAAGAAGGGCAGAACATTTTGAGAATGTGTTAAACCGAGATACAGTTGCAGGAAAAGTTGTAGAGGAAAATGGAAAATTTTGTGATATCCGATGTGAAGGAAGATTTATTTTATGTGGAAGAATTAGTGACAGCACCAAAATGATTAAAAAATAATAAAGCCCCAGGTGCTGATAGGGTTGCAAATGAGCTTCTTAAGGTTAAACTCCCTAAATCCATTGTAATGTTAATTTTCCTATGCTATGAAAAGAGATCTAGCTCTCTGACCCGGCATGTCAGCAAAACAAATTTTTCCACAAGGGATCTTTGAAGAAGGATCTAAAATTTGGCCATTTTGTTTTTTCTGATTTAATTCCCAGGAAATAGAAAAAAAATCTAAAGTGAAACTTGGTAGCTTTTTTTGGAAAAGGTCTGGAGCGTAAAAAAAGGACAATTTGAAAAAATTGAAAGTACCATAAATTAAGAAAAATCTTTTAAAATTAATTGGCCCTTTTGAAAATTCTATTTTTTTTAAATTTATTCCTCCACGATTGTTTTTACGTTTTCACAATTTAGACTCTTGTAGGGCTTGTCTAAAAGCGACGAAGTCGAAATTGACTTCAAGTTGTAGCTCTTTTTTTTATTTTAGTATATTCCAAGCTTTTCAGCTTTTTATTCCGAGTCGTTAATTTTATATCTATTTATAAAACAAATTAAATTTTTACTTTATTTCTCCTGTTCTACATAACCCCACTATACACCCCCTGGATGGAAACATACCCAAGGCTAAGACGGGTCAGAAACATTTTTAATTCGAGTTTGACTGCTGAGAGAATCGCATGAAAATGACTAGGAGAAAAAAAGATCAACAAAGGATGGCTTAATCTAAAACATGTGCGGTAAGTACATAAATTATACGTAATTTATTGTATAAATTACGTTGTATTAAATACGTAATTTATTGCATAAATTAAATACGCTCTGGGAGCATATTTCCAAGTTGTAGTTTTCACTATTTTGCTAATAAAGCATTCTATTTTCATCATGTTTTTTTTCATTAGGTTAAATAGGTTTGGTTAGGTTAAAATAGGTTTGTTTAGGTTATGCATTTAATATATGCTATGCTTTACCCCCCCCCCCCTACCCTAATGTCCAAATATATAGCCAAAATTTGTTTCTAAACTATTGTATTTTCATAATAATTTTGTTTTATTTCATTAGCATTCACAAAACTTCACTTCTCGAGTGTGTTTTATATAATAGACAAGTATTAAAAATGGTGCTATTTTTCTTACTTTTTCCTTGCGAACTCAATTTTACATGTTGAGGTGTTCTGGAGACATTTTCCGGAGAAATTTTCACCTGGGTTGGAACTGTCTGGAATATTTTTCCATTGGGGGGGAATATCCGTGAGAAAAATTCTTCATGGTGAAATTATCCATGGAAGCATTTTTCAACTGGAAAGGGAGGATTCTTTTTTGGTTAGATTAAGAATTTTGTATAGTATTTGATCATTAGCGGCCTTAGACCTCATAATCTGGGAGGGGGGGGCAAGGTATGCCACAGGAGTATACAAATATAAAATACAAGCGCTGCCCCCTCCCTGCCCCGACCTATAACAGCCAATGTATTGGATTAAGCTAATGAGGGTACCCATTAATTAAATTAAAAAAAAATCTTAGGGGAGAAGATAGGAGTAAGGAGTACTCATTTTGCGATGAGCAGCCTGTAATGGAAGGAACTAACCAAAACCTGATTCAAGGTTAAATTAGGCTTATATGGGTGGTATGCAACGTGTAATGTATGGGTAGCAATGTATATAACTTACAAAACGACACAATCATTCTCCTAAACATAATCATACTTGAAACGGTTGAAGAGGGCAAACAGTAACCGAGGAGAGTGGGGGAGGGATAATGGACCTGAAAAACAGAGCGACTCGGCCCAATAGTAATCGAAGCTCTAAAAAGCAGAATTTTTATAACAATAGACCCATAAAAAAGTCAAATTTTATGCTTATTCCATATATATAATACTCGTTAAGTTTAATATTATTTGTTTTTCAACTTTTTCCTCAATCTTTTTTTGGTTTTTATCCTAAGGGTCAAGTGCCATTTTTATTGAGGACTCACCTACCAGGTGACAGGAGGACCAGCGGTTCAGTCTGCCTCTGGACAAGAGTGAACTATATTTACAATTCAGCTGGCCTAGATAAACAAAATGAATACTTTCATTTTTTCAAGAGGAAAATGGTTATCTTCTAGTTATTTTTCTTATTTTTGCCTCTGATAGGTTTTGTTTTGGAAGTGGTTGCAAATGTGCTCTACTTTACTACTGTGTTATGTTAGAGACTTTTTTTTAATTTTTTAATCGGAATTCATCTTCAGAGTACCTGATCCCAGTCAGAAAAGTAACAAATGACGTATGGTGTTATCCCTGATATAAATAAATAAAATTTGACAAGAACGCAATTGACAACCCTGATTTGAAACAAGAGGAGCCAACTAGATTCACTCAAGAACTCGGTTAATTTTTCAGCCCCCTTTCCCTCTTTTACACATAAATGATTATTGATAATTACACTATTCTAAATACATTTTGCGCGCCAAAAAGTTTAGCTAGAGTGGTATTCCTTTAAATATGGTTTTCGGAAAAACATAGCATATTTAATTTCTTTTAAAATTGCTTGTTCTCTCACTGCCTGCTTCGATTACTAACTTACTTTTCGTCTTTCAGGTCCTTCCTTCCAAGGGAAACTTCTATTGCTAATGAGTCTACAGATGATACGAGGGATTCAGTATCAGATGCAGGACCAGCTCTCATTGAGAAACAGAAAAAAAATTCTCGAGGGTGTTGATTTAGGGAACATTCCGAATCTCAGCTGCATAGTGAACCTTCCATTTTTCGTCCAAGAGCTCGCAGAATTTTTACTGCACAAATTTCAATGCAGAGAAGAAAGCCCCGATATGCGCATCGTTCGTGTATATAATGTTGGCTTAAAAATTACACTAGTGACAGAATGTACTGCCTGTAAGTGGAAAAAACTAGTGAAAAATGAACCTGACCCACCCGTGATAAAGATCAAAGATTATTTAACATCTTTTTCCGAAGAAAATCCGAAAGAATCGATTGAACGTTACACAAATGTGCATGGAGACCTCAATTTGAAGGCTACTTGGGGTGTCATGGGCTCAGGAGGAGGCTACGCAACACTTTGTGAGATTTTAGGTGTACTAGGTGTGCAAGGCATGTCACAAAAGTTATTTTTGAAAACTCAACTTTCTGTAGGGAAAGTATGGATGGATACTTTGACAGATGTTTTACTGGAGAATGGAAAAGAATCCCTACAGCGTGCAATTCACGAAGATTGATATGTCGATGATACATACTGGACCAAAGTGGTTTGTGATGGTGGGTGGAACAAACGGAGTAAGGGGCATGATTATACAGCTAAGGGTTGTGTGGCTGTAATCATTGACGCTTACACAAAAAAATTGCTGTACGTGGGCATAAAAAATAAATATTGCTATGTTTGTTTTCGGGCGAAAAAAGAGGTAAAAACTCCTCTACAACATTTGTGTTTTATGAATTATGATGGCCCGTCAAAGAGTATGGAGACGGATATTCTCATTGAAGGTTTTAGAGTGAGCGATGAAATGCATGGACTGCAGTACCGTCGTTTTATTGGAGATGGAGACTCGAGTGTTTTTATACAAATTGAAACAGAACATCTCATACGGTCCTCTAATTGAGAAAGAAGAGTGTGCAAACCATGTTACGAAAAACTACACTTCGTATCTATATAATCTAGTGAAAATGAAGAAAGGTGCACATGCAAAATTTATAAAAAGAGAGATTATACAAAGACTTACAAAATACCTTCGTGGGGCAATAAAAAAAAATGCAGAAGAGGAGTGTACAGCCGATAATTTAAAAAGTTTGCTCCAGAAAGGCCCCGATCATGTCTTTGGAAATCATGTAAAGTGCAATGATACTTGCCCCCAAAAAAGTCAACTACCCAATGGCTTTATAGAGGATCGTTGGTCCAACTTGCCAGCACAGGTTCTCCAGGATGTGAGACATGGGGTTGAGAACGTGTGCAAGAAAGCAGATTTCCTCCTTACCGATGTAACAACGAACCTTGCCGAAAATTACATGTCAGTAGCTGCCAATTTTTGCGGAGGCAAGCAAATAAGTAGGTCAAAGCGAGGGTCATATCATGCCCGAATTGGTGGTGCAAGCTTGTCCTACGCACTTGGTCCAAAGTGGCATGCTTATACATGGAAAAAAAACATTTAATCACAGTCCAACAAATATAATGAAGAAGTTCTGTAGTAAAACCGCAAACCACCGAGCTAAATCCAAGCGAAATCTGATACGGTATTTATAGTAATAATGGGGGTAGATTCCAGGCCAAAAAAAAATGCAATCAACAACTCTCTCTGGGTAACTCTGACTATGGACCGAGCTGCAATAGGCCTGATATGAAAGAAGAGGAGCTAAAAATAGCTATGGTTACATTTGAGGAGTCCTATCTAAAGAGTAGTAACACCGCTTTGAAGGAACTTTCCGAGAGAACCAAAGGCCAATCTTCCAATGAAAACTGGATATATGAAAGAAGTAATAGAATAATCAGCACGTACTTTCACAGAATAGCTACACGCAAATAATCAACTAAAACTGCACCGATTGTGAAAGATATTAGAAGTGGAGGTTGTGGTTACCGCTCAACTGCTATGCTGAAAGGTAGTCGGTTAGAACCTATTGCTTTAAGAGCATATGAAGAAAAAATTGGCGCGGAAATTACGAAAGGTGAGGATATTGGTCTTTTGGTTCACTCAACACATCAGTTTCTTGGTACTTCATTAGACGGGATTTTGCCAGATGGGACACCAATAGAGGTTAAGACTGTCCACAATATTCCAGAAAACAAAACTATAATTGATGCAGCTCGTACGAAAGGCCTTGTCAAAGACTTCTTTCTGCAGAGTATCGGCTTAGATATTAAGCTCAAAGCCACTCACAAGTATTATAGCCAAATTCAAGGACAGCTTGAAATTTCAAATCAAGAAAAATGTTGCCTACTTGTCTATAATAACGAGAAGGATTGGGAAGTCCTTACAATTGAACGCAATAGAGAGCATTGGGCCCGAGTATTCCCAAGCCTTTTAAGCTTCTGGAAGGAAAGTCTTTTACCAGAAATAGTTGATTCGCGCCTTCTCAGGAATCTAGAGCCCAGAGAACCAATATCTATTGGAACAGCTATGAAGACGTTGGGCTATAATAGCGGTAAGAGGCAGATTTTGAACCCAAATAACACAAACCACAAAAACAGAGAAAAGAAGAATTAGCAGCTCAAGAAATTTTTGCCAATTATTTGGTCTGACTCTGAACCTGAGCCGTAGTTTTTGCTTGTATTTCTATATTTATTTTTATACAATTTAATGGGCGACGAACATATAAATCATTTATCAGTTTACTTAATATGGTTTTGCAAGGCCGTATCCAGGGGGGGGGGGGGGGGGGTTTCCCAGTTTGAACCCCCCCCCCCCCCCCCCCTGAAATTTTTGACCGAGTTGAAAATAAGTCGAAAATTAGTAAAACCTAGGTAAAAATCAGTAAAATTAGTCGAAAACTGAGTCAAAAATTGGTAACCCCCCCCCCAAAAAAAAAAATCCTGGATCCGCCCTTGTGGTTTTGAGTCAAATTTGATGAAAAGAAAAAAAAATCTTTGATAAAAATTCAAGGCTTATCAGATTAATGATTCTTGGTTGATTTGTTATGGTAAATACATACCCAAAGGACGCTCTGGCTTTTGATGGGTTAAGAAGACAGGCGGTCAAGGTCTTATTTGTGATAAGACCTGACTTTTCATTTTAATGCTTGGACCTTATGGGTTCCTTCTTTTATATTTCATTTATTTGATCATATTAATTTATGTTCATATTAAGTTTGACTTTTATATGACTTTATTTCGGGTCATTTCAGGTTATATTATGGCTCTCTACTTTTCGTTGAATAGCTTATTGGAAAATGTGTTGTTTTTTTTAGTCGCATTTATTGAAAGAGTTTCATTGAAGGTTAATCGTCGAAGTGCTTGTAGATTTTTCCACTGCTGGATTGTCATTTTTTTACCAAAAATATTTGAATGCAACAAACATTTTCAAAATTAAAAAATTTAAACATTTTGTCAAAATTTTCGATCATCCGTAGTTTTATGCAATACCTTTTTACTAATATTTTTTGCACGGGGAGGATGGGGAGGCTTTTAATTATACGGACTGAATATTATATTTTCAGTCTGGCACTGAGGCCGTTTCGACCCTTGGCTAGTAGAAGGCAGAAAAAGGCAGGCGGTCAATGTCTTATTTGTGATAAGACCTGACTTTTCATTTTAATGCTTGGACCTTATGGGTTCCGTCTATTCATCCAAAGTAGCATCTCTTATATTTATTTTTGATTTAATTATTCATTTAATTGATATTTGTTTTATATTTCATTTATTCGATCATAGGAATTTGTGTTCATATTAAGTTTGACTTTTTATACGAATTTATTTCGGGTCATTTCAGGATATATTATGGCTCTTTACTTTTCGCTGAAAAGCTTTTTGGAAAATGTGTTTTTTCCAAGTTTTGATATAATTATTAATTTTAATTGATATTCGTTGTATGTTCCATTTATTGTATAATAGCAATTTGTGTTAATATTAAGTTTGACTTTTTATATAATTTTATTTCGGGTCGTTTCAGGTTATAGTATGGCTCTTTGATTTTCGTTGAAAAATTTATTGGAACAGGTTTTTTTTTGTTACTTAGCCTAGTATTCGCATTAATTGAAAGAGTTTCATTGAGGGTGAATTGTCGAAGTGTTGGTAGAGTTTTCCACTGCTGGGTTTGTCAGTTGTTTTTTTTTGTTTTTTTTTTAATCAAAATTTAATGGAATGCAACATAGATTTATAAAATTATAAAAGTTTAAACATTATGTCAAAATTTTATATCATCCGTCGTTTTGTGTAATACCTGTTCACTAATATTTTTTGCATGGGGTGGATGAGGAGGAGGATTTATAATTATACGGATTGAGTATTATAATTTTCAGTCTAGCACTGAGGCCGTTTCGACCCTTAGCTAGTAGAAGCCCTTGAATATACTTTTATCTTTTTCTACTATTTATCAAAAGAATTGTTTCATGTACTGTTTTGTCAGAACTATTAGTTTTTTGTTTTTTTAATAGATGCATGACAATGTGATTTATAAAAAAAATTCTGTTTTGTTGTATTTAGATAAAATAAAGAATTCGAAATTCGCAAAAGATTCAAACTATTGTTTCTTGACTTATTTTTCTATTGAGGTTCCCATGTTATCATTTACGTTCAGTTGTTTTGTAGTTTTCAAACGAATTAGCTAGGTAACAAAACAAACATAAATCAAAATAAATAACAGAGTCAAACTCAAAACGAGCAGGAATTAATGTGAGTAGGGATCTAAACCCCTATGCTTTCCAAAAGCCAGAATATAAATTTTACTTTACTGAAAAAAATTCAAATGAATTTACTGAAAAAAAAGTGCATTATCAGTTTAATATACATATGCTCATATTTATTCCTTAAAATCTTAATTAATTTTGATTTCTTAAAGTTATAAAAATGAAAACATTTAAAAGAATTTTTTTCAGTTAAGTACTGAATTTCTGAATATTCGGGCTTTTAGAAAGCATAGGGGTTTTGATTTATCTCCCTTCGTCCCTTTCTCATGCCCTGTAAGTTTCAACCCAAAAAGAGGAGAATTTAAGGTTTTTAGAAATTCGCGTGTCCCCACTTGATGTAACCGGTTTTTATTCATACTTTCTTTATCTTTATATGCTGATTAAAGGGGGCCTCCATTGGTCCTGTCTATATGCCCTGTAAGTTTAAGGCAACTGGGAAAGGTGTTTTTTTGGGCAGTTTTAGGCGCTTAATATTGATACAACCAAACTTCTAAAATGTTATGTCTTTATTAGGGTCTAGTTGACCCTGTTTCATAAACACTGTAAGTTTCCAGACTATTTGAGACCAAAGAAATTTTGGGGTTCATGAATTGACACAGCCAAAAATTAGTCTCAATCTGTGTAACAGTAATAATCTTATTTTTTATGTCTTTCTTTTTTTTACTTTCCAGAATTGTTTTTCTTTTCGTAAAGACGATTCAGTTAAGTTTAGTCAAGTTTTTATTCCCAGGCACTTTACTAAAACTGTACGGATGCAAGTGATCTCGGGACCTGGAAGCTGAAATCCTAATCGACCCGAGGCCTGATATCCTTTTTTTTTTTCCGGAAATTTCTGCATTTTTCTTATTCAAATTATTATATTTTTGTATTTTATTTTAGAGCCTTCCCCGAGAAATATTCATGCACACATCCTTCTCACTAAAAAAGTTAAATCACCAACCTGATTTGACAAAATCTACATATGATGGTGGGGGTGCATAATAGAACTTAGAAATTAGCCGAACAAGTATGGCTTGCTTATTGATTGATTCTGCATACAAGACTTAATGATATTGAACCAACGGGATAAAAATTATATTGGGTCAAGAGATTTGAGTGGATTATAATTCAGAAACATTTAAATGGAACTTCAATTTCAAAATAAAGTGAACAAGAGGTTTCCGCACCCTTGCTAATTTATAAACTAGATAACTGAATGACGACCATATTTTCATTGGCAGTCTGTTGCTATTATCTGGTTTTCAATGACTGTCCTACAATTTATCATTGGTTTGATCTGCTTTCCGGAATTATTGCTTTCTGGACTAGACATTATACTAGCAAAAACATGGGGACCCATAGATTCGCATTCAAAACTATTCCCATATGCAATGACTGCTACCGTGATAATACCGTATCCCAGATCCCCTCCCAAATATGGTTCGATATAGCCCTAGTCAAACAGTTCGTGGTAACGAACTTTAAGTAAGGAGCGACCCGGCTCAATAGTAACCAAAACTCTAAAAAACAGAGTTTTGATACCAGTAGATATATCAGAAGTGAATTTTTATGCTTATTTTAAATACGTAAGTTTCATTAAGTTTAGTCTTACCCGGGGGTGATCGTATCGACTCATTGGTCTTAGAAGATCTTGAGAGGGGTCATTAAAAACGGAAATTAAAAGTTCTAGTGCCCTTTTTAAGTAACCAAAAAAATTGGAGGGGAACTAGGTCCCCTTACACGCCCCTTTTATCGCAAAACGGTCCAAACAAAATTTTGAGATAGCCATTTTCTTCAGCATAGTTGAAAGGCAAGGGCATAGCTCCAGCATTTTTATTGAGGGGGGAAACAAGTTCCGCATCCAGAAAGTCAAGGAGCATGGGCTATATAATAGCTTTTTTTCAATTTATTTGGGGGGCAACTGCCCCCCTTGCAAATCCCAAACGACGCCACTGTTGAAAGGCCAAATAACTATGCCTTTGGAGATATCTGGGCCCCCCACAGCCCGTGGGGAAAGGTCTTTACGTTACAAAATTTGCCCATTATTCACGTATAGTATTTGTTATTGGGAAGTTTGCATACATTTTTCAGGGGGGGGGGTTCTGCTGGTGGGATTCTCCATGGGGAGGGTAGTTTCCATGCGGTAAATTTTTCAGGGGAAATTTTAAAACTAGGGGAATTTGACAGAATTCCTATACGAGAATTCTTCTTAGTTATTTCTTTCTTATTGTCGACTCAATTTTACGCGTGGAGATGTTAAGGGTACTTGTCCGAGGTAAATTTTCACCAGGATTGAATTATCTAGAGAATAAATCTGTGAGCAAGAGGGATTTATCTGTGGAGATGTTGCCAGATTTCCTGGCATTACTTAAAAAAACGATCAGAAATTAAATAAAAAACAAGTTTTTTCAACTGAATGCAATAAGCAACGTTAAAACTTAAAACGAACAGAAATTATTACACATATGAGGAGGGTTACTCCTCCTCAACACCTCACTCTTTACACTAAAGTTTGAATTATGTCCCAATTCTTTAACAACGACTCCCGAAACAATGTTCGTTTAATTAGAACAATAAGAAGCTTTTTTTTAAAGTTCTAAAAAACTAGCGTGAAGAGCGAGGTTTTAAGGAGTAGCAACCCCCATCATATACGCAATAATTTCTTTTCGTTTTAAGTTTTAATGCTGCTCCTTACTTTCAGTTGAAAAAACTTGTTTTTTTATTTAATTTCTATACAAAACTGTTACTTCCTTTGTTGGCTGGCATGATTTTTTGGCGCCTTTCTCATCATTTTTTGGGCTTCATAGCGCAAAAAATGTATTTTGAAAAAGAATATCATTAACTTTGTATAGAACTTAGGGCTATATCTTGGCTCCTAGGGGGGAGGACGCAATAGTCACGTTAGTGACCATGGGTAATAGATCGGTGCAATGCATGTTCTTTTGTTGCTACAGTGATGGATTCAAAAGAGGCCGTGCACAATCGTGCTAATAACTAAAGCTCCCCCCCCCCCCCAAAAAATTACCAGGGGCTTGTTCAATATTTGAGGGCCACTTAGAGTCATACAGCTTACTCGCATTATCTCCCGATCAAGCATTTAGTCAACAAACTAATAATACAATCAAGGAAGAAATCACCCTAAGGGGTGAATCTATTAGTGAGCGGGTTGTAAATGGGCGTGTTTCAAATTCGCCTGGTTTGTGTCTTCAATGTTAAGAATTTAAGTAGATTAACCTTAAATATGGTGGCTCTGAGGTTAGAAATAAGTTACCAAAGATTAAGAATGTAATTTTTTTTAAAGTACCTAGTACCTAGCGATTATAGGGAAACCCTAATTAAACCACTGTATGAGAAAGGTGATAAAAGTAAGTACAGGTAATTATTGAGGCATTAGCCTTGTCTCTGTATGTGGCAAATTGCTTAGTACAGTAATATGATATGTTTTGGACTGAGAGATGGTAAAAGACAAAGTTTTAAGTGAAGAACAGTGCGGTTTTAGAAAAGGTAAAGGATGTCTCGACCAAATATTCACTCCTCAGCTAATAGTTGAGAATTGCCTGAGTTATCAAACAACTTCAGTCATCCGTTTTAAAGATTATGAGCAAGCGTTCGATTCTGTTGATTGTTGTTTTATTGTTTTAAGAAATAAATTTGTGAGACAGAGTAAAACTTTAGCGTAAAGAGCGAGGCGTTGAGGAGGGGACATCCCCTTTCATATACGGAATAATTTCTGTTCGTTTTAAGTTTTAATGTCGCTCTTTACTTTCAATTTAAAAAAAACTTGTTTTTTTTTTATTTAGTTTCTGATCTTTTTTTAGTTAATGCAGCTTTTATTTTGGCTCACCGTCATTGAATAAGTAAACAAAATTTGCATAAAAATTTTACTTTTCTTTTGCTAAATGGATGTCTATAAATTTGGTTATGACGTAATTTACAAATTAACTTACGTAACTAACTTCTATATTCGTATATTTTTCTTCTGGCAAAAAAATACAAAGTTGCAGATTTTTTGCAGATATGAGCTTGAAACCTATGTAATAGGAGTTTCTGATACGCTGAATCTGACGGTGTGATTTTCAATAAAATTTTTTCACTTGTAGGGGATGTTTCCTCCCTCTTCAAAAAATCGGGTAAATTTTCTCAGGCTCATAGCCTTTGATGAGTAATACTAAACTTAATAAAATTTATATATTTAGAATCAGCATTATAAACATATTCTTTTGATACATTTATTGACATCAAAATTCCGTTTTTAAAAGTTTCGATTACTATTGAGCCGTATCACTTGTTTTTTTTATTGTTTTTTTTTTATTAGGTATATATTATTACGTATATGAGGGGTTTCTCCCCTTAGTCAATACCACGCTCTTTACGTTAAAAGTTAAAAAAAAAAATTTGATTCACAAACCCCTGAATCACAAAGGCCGTTTAAATAGAATAGACAGCTCTTTTGAAAGCACTAAAAAAAACTGTAGCGTAAAGAGCGAGGTATTGACTTGAACGAGAACCCCCTCACATACGTTATAATTTCTGTTCGTTTTAAGTTCTAATGTTGCTTCTTACTTTCAGTTGAAAAAACTTGTTTTTTTTTAATTTAATTTCTGATCGTCTTTTAAATAATACTTGGAAATCCGGCGCCCCCTTCATAGAAATGTCCCTTACCCCAATGAAACATCCTCCACGGAAAGATTCTCCAGAATAAACCCCTCCTCTAGCCCCCCCCCTACAGAAAAAAAAATCCCCCCTGAAAATGTCTGTATACTTCCCAATAACCAATAAATAATGCTGGCAAGTCCGGCACCCCCTTCATGGCAATTTCCCATCCCCCATGAAAACTTCCTTCATGGACAGATCCTCCAACATAACCCCCGACCCACCCACCCTACTACCAGAAAAAAACCCTCCTGTAAACTTCTGTATACTTCCCAATAACCAATACTATATGTTAACATTGGGTAAAGTTCATAACTTTTAGCCCTCCCCTAGGGACTTCGGGGGATTAAGTCATCCTAAAAGACATATTTATCATATTTTCGACCATGCTGAACAAAATGGCTATCTCAAAATTTTGATCGGGTGACTTTGGGAAAAAAATAAGCGTGGAAGGGGGCCTAGTTGCCCTCCATTTTTTTGGTCACTTAAAAAAGGGCACTAGAACTTTTAATTTCCGTTCCAATGAGTCCTCCCACGATATTCTAGGACCACTGGGTCGATACGATCACCCCTGGGAAAAAAAAACAAATAAACACGCATCCGTGATCTTTCTTCTGGAAAAAAATGCAAAATTCCACATTTTTGTAGATAGGAGCTTGAAACCTCTACAGTAGGGTTCTCTGATATGCTGAATATGATGGTGTGATATGATTTTCATTAAGGTTCTATAACTTTTAGGGGTCTTTCCCCCTTTTTTTGAAAAGCAGCCAAATTTCCTCAGGCGCGTAACTTTTGATGGGTATCACTAAACCTGATGAAAGGTATATATTTGAAATCAGCATTGAAATTTGATTCTTTTGATGTATCTATTGGTAACAAAAACCCGTTTTCTAGAGTTTCGGTTGCCATTGAGCCGGGTCGCTCTTTACTTACAGTTCGTTACTACGAACTGTTTGATACCAGACAAATACATTAAAATTATAAGTGCTATGTACTAAAATAACACTGTTACCGATAAGGTAGGAAATGAGGTTAGCAACTGGTTCCGTATTAAACCAGGAGCTAAACAAAATTGTGTTCTATCCCCTTTTATGAATCATTTTGATGGATTTTATCTTAAGGATCACAAGAAAAGCAATGGGGGAACACAGAATCAAATGAAGAGGAAAACCGTTCCTGGACTTAGATTATGCTGATGATTCAAGCAGTCTAGATGAAAGAGTGAGCAAAACGAATGAACTCTTAAAGCTTTTGCGAGTTCAGGGTGCTAGAATAGGTTTGAAAATTAATGTTAAGCAGACTAAGTAACTAAGGCTATGAATAAGTGAAGATGAAAAGGTGGCGTTGGGTAAAGGAAATATTGATCTGGTGGATAGCTTCCCAGGTGGGTAGACGGTGGGAGCAGTGAAGATGTTAAAAGTAGAATTGCCAAGCCTCAGTGCTTTTTTTCACAGTTGAAACAAGTTTGGAAGAATAGGAAGATAAGTCTGCAAACCAAAATTAGAATATTAGAAGCTACAGTGATGACAGTAATTAATAGGGTTCTGAAGCATGAGCGTTCCAAAAGACGGATGAACATTTGTTTGATGTTTTCCAGAGAAATTGCCTACA
Source organism: Artemia sinica (assembly GCA_027921565.1). NCBI lineage: Eukaryota > Metazoa > Arthropoda > Branchiopoda > Anostraca > Artemiidae > Artemia > Artemia sinica. Next base: position 48,352,767 of record CM051267.1, read on the forward strand.
GATTGCTCTGGGTAACCGGCTGATTGACGGTATTTTAGACAGTAAGCTGTACGAAAAGTGTGATGCAGTCCCGGTTTTTAGGGCTATAATGAGGGAAAGGTTGAGTGGGCTAGGGCACGTTCTGCGGATGATCGATGACAGATTGCCAAAGATTGTCCTTTTCAGCCAACCATCTAGGTCTAAAAAGAAAGTGGGTCGTCCACGGTTGGGGTGGAAGGATGTCATAAAGAAAGAGTTAGTGGAAATAGGAACTTCCTAGGGGGTGTAAAGGAGGAGGCTTTTAATAGATTTGATTGATGAGGAGCTTTCGCAGCTCTGATGGTCTTAGGTGGCTTGGTGCTGTGGTGAGTTGTTAGTAGTAGTACTAGTAGTAGTAGTAGTAATAGTATTTCACATCTCCTTAATTAGAATTTTAACGTTTTCTCGACTCTCCTTACATTCCCTTTATTTTTCATGTTAATATACAACTTACATATATCTTTTACAAACACCTACTCCAATTTGCTAACATAAACCATTCTCACGAATATTTTCTAGTTGCATTTCCAACTTTCCTAATTTCTAACTTTCCTTGTTAAGACACCATGAGCGACCACACAAACTATTTTAAGAAAAGTATTCTACTTCCGCTTTTAAAAACTTTAGACTCTCAATGTTTGTATTCAACGGTTCCTGGAGAGTTTCTCTGAAATTGTAATCCTGGAGTCTATTAGCATCTTAGCTTCCTGGAAGGTGGTTAACCTTCTTAAAGTTCCTAACTTTAACATCAATAAAAACACTCCTATGAACTCAAATATCTTACATCGACAATACAATATTCAGTAAGGTTAGCAGTCCTGAAAAAAAAACGACCATGGATTGTCAGTTGAATGTACATATACTGATATTTATTCCTTAAATTAAAAAAAAAAAATTCATTTATGAAAGTCAAAAAAGTGAAAACATTTAAAATATATTTTGTTTTCAGTAAAGTGCAAATTATGTTCTCGTCTCGAGAAAGAATGGGGGCTCTCAGCAGTACTCATATTAATTTTTGCTCTTTTTGTGTTTGACTCGGTTATTTATTGTAATTTCTGTTCATTTTGGGTTTCATTTATTTATTGAAGGTGATTTGTGGTAGTTTCACACTTGGAAGATTATTTGCCTTTATTTCCGCTCATTTTTGGTTTAATCGAGCTGTTTGCTTTTCTTTGAAAAACTTGTTTCGTGGAACTTTTTTTTTAAATTTATTGCTATTCGTTTTTACTGACATAGCCTTTTTCGTGGAAAAAAAATTTTATTTATTTACGTTTTTTTTATATAACAATACCTAGTTTGGCTTGCTATTTGTATGTTGGAAAAAACTTTTTTCAGCAATGTTTAATCCTGGTATAAATAGTATTACTAATAATACTACTACTAACAACTCACCGCAGCACAAAACCACCTGAGATCAACACAGCTACGCACGCTTCTTCTCCATCCCAATCTAATCAAAGCCACCCTCTTTACACCCTCCAAGGAATTTCCCATTTCCTTTAAATTTTTCTTTATGACATCCTCCAACCCAAGACGAGGACGACCTGCTTTCCGTTTAGCCCTGGACGGTTGGCCGAAAAGAACAATTTCCGGCAATCTGTCATCCTTCATCCGTAGAACGCGCACTTTCATTATAGCCCTAGAAAATTCGATTGAACCACATTTTTCGTACAGCCTACTATTAGAAATACGGTCAGTCAGCTGGGTGCCCAGAATAATCCTTAGTCAATTTCTCTGGAAAACATCTAGCAATTCTAGTTCTGACCACTGGTTAAATCTATATTTGACCACTGTCATTACTGTAGCTTCCAATATTCTAATCTTGGTTGAAGACTTATCTTCCTATTCTTCCAAACTTTTTTTAACTGTGAAAAAGCACCTTGGCTATTCTACTTTTAACATTTTCACTGCGCCCACCGTCTTTACTAACAATTCATTAAAAAAAAAAACTTTCCGAAAAATAAGTTTTTCAAAGATAAGTAAAGTCCATTTTAAACTTAAACTCAGCAGATACAAATACCTGTTAAAATTCAGACTAAAAACGACCAGAAATTACTTTTAAAGAATAAATGAAACCCAAAACGAACAGAAATAAATAAATAATCGTAGCAAAAAAACATACAACGAGTAATGATATAAATGAATATATAGATCTTAAACCGAGTAATACTTAAATTGAATATTAAAAGCAAGCTTAAAACGAAAAAAATATTAGTAGAAGGGGAGGTACCAGCGCGATTGCCCACCCCTGCTGCCACCTACAACTTTTTTTTACATAATTTATGTCTGTTTGTTGTCAGTGAGAATGAAAAAACAGGAATTTTCTCACTTTGATGGATGTTTTCTTGGATGGTTATGTGTGTTGGTCAATATTTGATGTTTTTCATGGATGTCAACAGTAATTTATGTCTGTTTTATGGTTTTTGTCAGTGAGAATGGAAAAAAACAGTATTTTTCTCACTTGAAAAAACAGGAATTTTCTCACATTGATGGTTGTTTCTTGGACGGTTATGTGTGTTGGTCAATTTATTTGATGTTTTTCATGGATGTCAACATCACTTTATGTCTGTTTTATGGTTTTTGTCAGTGAGAATTTGAAAAACAGGAACTTTCTCACTTTGATGGATTATTGAGTCTAATGGGACAGGTCAATGACACTTCCTTCAAGATCATGTTGTTGTTGTGGCTCGAGGCAAATGTTATGAGTTTGCAGGAAACAGTTAGATCACATGTTTCCTTCTCAGCCAATCAGAGGGCTTGTTTACATATTAGCGGCGGAGGGAATATAAGGAAAGGATTTTTGCTATAGTTTTATTAGTCTGTGAATAGAATTCAAAGGAGTGAGAAGAACAGTTTGGACTTTACTCATTTGGATATATATTTGTAATAATGAGTGGAATGTTTACACTATTAGAAGTTGATAGTGGAGTTGATGCTAATAATACAAGAGCACCAAACATTGCGGTGGAAATTACGAAAGGATCGCGGCTTTGTCTGGAATGGGATACAGTATATGCAAGATATGTGATATCCTTGAGCAAATTTAAAATGGAAGATCAATTATGTTTCGCCGCAAAAGTTGATATAGCACATGCGAATAGACTTCAATGTGCTTTAAGTGTATTAGTGAAACATATCGAAGACAATAAACTCTATCGCTAATTGTACATACATAGTATTATTGATGTTATAATTATTCAATAAAATTGTTTCGAAATCGAAAAATGTGTTCCCTTTCTTTTCTGGTCAGTCTAGAGTCAGCAGTCAGAGTGAAAGGACTGAAAAATGAATAAATTTGAGAAAGAGAGAATTAGATCAAATCTAGTGTTTATGGAAAAACATTTGATTTGGGATGATGATTTTCTCGAGTTATCTCTTCAACGCAGGATATTCTCTCAGGAAACACTTGACAATATAATGAAAACTGATTCTCCCCCATTGAACTATTGTATGAAACTTTTAAAATGTGATTCAAATGCTTATACGCAATTTATTGATATATTAATTGGAACAAAGCAGAATCATATTGTGGATATACTTTTGAAATCATTGCCAATGGATTCAATGTAGATGGCTCCTCCTTCGAAAGAGGTAACGTCACAGAGTTACTCCTCTCCCCTTTCCTAAACTTTGAATTTTATCGAGCGAAGACGATCAGTTTCGTTTTAGCTGTGAGAGAGTTGACATCGGAAACCAAAAATGTTCTATATATGTCCATTGTGCATGTACACTCTTGGCAGTTGGACTCAATGTGAGAATTGTACAATTATTGATGACTATAGTGAGAAGTGTAAATTATGTAATCCTTGCAAATTACATAGAGGCTATGCAGTACAAATTAAAGGATGTAATTCATGTCTTGAAGAGGTGTGTGACTCTCACCTTAGAGGGCACCTCTGCTCCAATTGTCACCATGATAAATGTGATCAGTGGGAGAATACTTACCCGCTATGATTGGAAAGAATCCTAAACGTGATTTTAGTTTATTTCTACGAGATTGGTATCGTCGTGGATTTAAATTATTCTGGGAAGAGGAATCTGGTCTACGATTCAACTGTTGGGGTAACAAGACAATCTGGTTTCTACGTCATCGCTGTGACGACACTGCCTACTATGACTATAAATCAAGGGATTTTTATTTGGCAGTTACCGAATGTGATTCACCACTTGAAAAACACTGTACGTGATATTGCTTCAAATGGACAGATTGAAACTCGTGAATTTCATAATATGAATGCAAATAGTATCATTGACTATACAAAGAGATATGACAAGAGTGAAGTTGCATTGTACTGCAAAAAATGTGACCCTGACTTTGCAGTCAATCAAGATCAATATACAGTGAATCCAAATGATTTACCAGCATTAGTGGTTCACGACAGTTGCCTATACACCGATGAAGAAATCTAAAAGTGAAGATTTAAGACATTTTTTTATATATACATTTTATTAATAAACAAATTCACAAACATTTTTAAAGCACTTTACTCTTAGGGCACTGAAATCAATACTGTATAGGTCCGAGAGGATATTTTCCACTAGAAAGTCGTTCAGACGTGGATTGTCACCATAAATGTGGAGAAACTGCTTGTAAGTATAGCCACGACATCGGAACACAAATTATAGTAGTGCATGGAAGCCGCAGCTTTTAGTCGTTAGATCCTGCACCCTCTTTATATTTTGAATAATAGTTTTCCCACTGCTCTCAATATAGTTGCTGATGTGGGGTGTGTAGAATGTATAGGGTAGGCCAAGAGGATCAAAAAATTCAATCGTTTTCATTGTTTGATAGATGCACAGCCAATGACCCGTCAGCACAGTCGATGGACTGCTATTAACAATAATCAAGGTATTGTTCGCACTTTGAATTTTTCCAAGATAGTCTGAGGGTAGACAATAGGAATTGTACTGGGACATGTAGGGGTCCATATTAAATACATTGATTATTTGACTGGTGTTCATGGTGCCAAGTCTAGTAGAACACTGCCTTCGGGAGTGATTTCCCAATAGGTTTCATATTGAGTTAGTGAGATTAGTGCAATACTCTCAGCCAATGGGTCGGCAAATGTACACTCTAAACGCACAGTCCCCGTACGTACTATACTCATATCCTGTGTGCCAGACAAATCCAATACAATGATACCATGTGTTTTAGCAAACATATCTTCGGTTATACCATTTTCAAATAGTTGCGAATCATGATCTAGGGTTTGCATGGTCAACTCATACAATGTTCTATAGGATTTATCAAAGGATAGATTGTAGAGAGGGATACCATTTACTTTGGACACAAGAGATGAAAGTCCAAACATCTCGAATTTATGTGGGCATTCAGTCCACGATCCTATTGCACTAGCGCTTTTTACAAATGCCAATGCAAGTTTCGAGGGGATTTCGCCATTGATAAAGGATGAATCGGTGAAGGTGTGTGACCCCATGGCAATATGACGTTGATTGGTGATTGTATGAGGAACCAGTAGTTTAATATTATTTCCATTGGCTCTCAGTTTTTCCACGGCCAAAGCAACAGAACTCATAACCTGCTGTTTGCGTACATGAAGTATTGCTGAGGTGAGGGAGAGACTTACATCGGGATTGGCAGCAAGTTCTTTTCTCAATATGAAATTGGATGGTGCAAGCGTCAATTTTATATCCACTTTAACATTGGGCGGCAGCCATTCTGGTATATTAAATATTTCATGATATATTTTTCCAACTAGATGTAATTCACTAGTTGTAGCATTTTTAAGTGCATCTGTACTATCAGTATTAGTAATATATTCATATCCATTGGAGGCGCCTCTCAATTTCTTGTATGACTTGGGTTGTCATCAACATGAATTGCATATAGTTTGCATAGTTTGAGAGATTGTTGCTTGTGCTCACCAGCGTGCCATTGATGTAGACACTAATTTGACGAAATAAATTATGTAGTATACAATTTTCATAGGATATCCCATCGGCTCGAACTGGCATTGTATTATCGGATTTCCGGACTTTCATTTGTAAATCGATAAATGTTGAAGACATGTCCATAAAGTAGTCTTCATTGGAATAAATTTGAAAGTGGATATTATCAGAGAGGGGCTGTAGTGGATAAAATTGTTCATAGTATCCATGCTTGACACTCACATCAACATTTTCAGCACTGAATAGATTCAATGAGGTGGTGATTGAAGGTTGAGAATCCTTATGCGGCAGGTAGGACATCTTAAGAGAAGAAATCTAGTTTCGATCTAACAATTTTCTTCCTGGGGCTTCTGTTTACACTACGTGTCGGCTTTTTCCTTCTTTTCTTTGACAAAAGGGATGATGTCTTTCGTTTCCGTCCTGAGTAGAGACTGTTGAGTGATGCATTGTTTCTTGACCTTTTTAAACCTTTACCATTTTGTTTTAATTTCTCGCCAAGGGTTCGCGCACTGGACCTAAGATTTTCCGTAGCACTTTTTTTAAAATCCTTGCCAGAGCCCCAATCGTATAGTGTAGAGGATGCAAAATCTGTCACAGCCGGTACAAGATATTTTCTAGCCAGTGGTAGTGAAGAGCGAAACAGCTTAGCAAACCAACTGCCAAGACCGTAGCCAGACATCGACGAGCGACCCTTGTAATAGTCCATTCCATTGCCCTGTTGTCTTGGCCAAGAGTATTAACATAGCAGACAATATCAGGACAAGTGAATACCACTTTTCTATTAGACATCTTGCTGTTGAACGATGGGCCGAAAATGACATGTAATCACAGCCAAACCCTTTGAAATTGCTATGGGATCACCTAATTCAGTTCTTATTGTTAACTGACAGAGTTCCAAATAGGAAGTGTTTACGGGAATATACTGAAGATGCTTTATATTGTACTGGTGAATATGCTCTTGATTGGTTTTTCGTTCAAGAACTCGTAGAGGGGGACATTTGAATTACCAACCCGAGATGTTTCCACAAATGAGGCGTAGAGAAATATACAAGTGTCTGTGGAGAAGGCAGGTGGGTAGTCAGCAAAAATGAAATTAGTGTTTCCGGCACTTTTACCATTGATTATATTGAGCTTAAAGCCAAGAACATCCTTTAGGTTATCATTGAGAATAACCTTTTCGCTGGCAATAGGTGAACTAATGTAGATCTTGCCCTCCTCCTTTGAATAGTTGAAATGAAAAGCTCCTTTTTTACGAGCGGAAATTCTTTTATTGATAGAACGACACAAATCATTCATACAGGTGAGTTCCTCGTAGGGTAATTCAATATATGGATAATCCATCCAATTGATTTTTTGAATTTGTTGTTGATCACCTGGTGGTGGCGGCCAATCATAGGGTCTAATTTTTATTTCATATTTACGATCCTTTCTCAGGATGTCATAGGTATTTTTGAGAATACAGTCGACAAGAGCCACTTCATACTTTCCGTCGAATTTGATGTGGTGGGGGAGAGTTTCGTCCAAAAATCACTTGTTTTATTCAGATCATTGTAGAGAGGATCAGAAACATTGGACATGAAAGTCACATAGAAATCATTGAGCATTGTTAATATCTTCAGCACTGACCCAAGAATCAAAATCCGAGTTGTATCCTAGCCAGCGAACAAGCAACTGTTTCTTGCCCCTACGAGTACGACTCTTTAATATCTTTTCAATTTGATAAATTCACTAGTGTTTCTAACTTTTTGCAGTTCATATTCATAAAAACCGCCGAGAATCTCATCATCTTTGGTGTCTCGTAGTCGATACGTTGTGGGCTCGATGTCTAGGATTTTGGACACTTTAAAAAGTTCGGTGCTCCATAAATAATTCCCCTTTTCAAAAATATTGGTGGTTCTATTAATTCGAACAGTATCACCAACATGAATTTCTTCTTCTTTTTCTTCTCATTGCCATTGGAGTATTGCTTTAGAAAAGCATCAAATGTATTTTCACTGTAATGAACATCCCGAGGGCTAGAGTTGGACAGAGATCGATGTGGTCGATGGTTGTATATGCGCAGGATTTATCTAAATCATGAATAAAAGCCAGTGTATTTTTCAATGTACAATATCTTGAAATTCATAGACGAATCGTTCTTATTAATCATTCAGCCAATGCAGCCTTTATCGGGCTGTGACTATGATAAAGTGTTGTATTATATTTCAATAGAACCTTTTGCACATGGGGATTAACAAATTCACTGACACGATCCGATTGAATTTTTTCTATATGAATCCTGTTCAAGAATACTTTCAATGGCCCGAGCAACTTCAACACCTCTCTTTGACCGTAATGGAATGGCATAGGCATAGTGACTAAAGATACTGATTGCCACCAGAATATATTTTTAGGGTGCATTGTGACGCCGTTGAACTGCGTCTAGAGTTAAAAGATCCATTTGCATTATATGCAGAGGGAAAAAGGCTTTAGTTTGTCGATATTGTTTGCCACAAAGCCTGTGATTCCGATGTAGTGTGTAACTCGGTTCATTTTCTAGATACTTTTTTTGCATTTTTCAATGTGGTGCCGGAGACAGCTCTAGAAAGCGTTTTGGGAGAACTTAAACTTCCCGCTTCACCAATATTTTCATAGACACCTTTAAGAACTTCATCCATTTTGAACGCAAACACGTAGTGTAATGTCCACTCCCCTTTTGCATACTGGAGGGTGAATCAATTCGTCTTCGCTTTTGACTAGCAGCCACAGGTGTTGTAAAATCATTGCTGCTAATATTTTCAAATATTGAATCTTCTTCTTCTTTTTTAAATGGTGTTGGCGTTGTTGGAGGACTATATTCTCTTAGTTTCTTAAGAATTTGCTTATTGCCAATAAGACTTTTGGGAAAGTTTGATACACTTAGAAAGGTGTATAGATTATCGTCAAAGGATAAGAGTCCTTTACGATTCGTCACCATATTACAAATTAAATCAACTAGATTATAACTTTTTCCCTGAATTATAATTCGTTTCCCTGTGCTGTCGACTTGAACTTGATCACCAGTTTCCAACACGAGATAAGATAATACTCTTTTACTCTGTTCTCGATAGGTCAGTGGCAATAGGTTTCCAATTTTCGATACAATCGAATTCAATTCCTTCTCCTTTGATTGTGCAGAATCTTGAGGAGATGTTTCCTGTTTAGAGGGATCGGCGGTGGGTCTCTCACGATAAGGTTTATGTTTGTCCACACGTTGCAATGCATCTTGAAGTAAAAGCAGTTTTTTGTCATCGGCAATATTCTCATCATTAATGAATTTGCTTAGATTGTCTTCAAAATGTTCGACGGGCGAGAGGACAAGTTCAAATGGTGTCAATTTATAGGGTTTTGCCATTCTCTAGAGAAAACTGTTTACAAGTCCTGCAATTATTGGCAGTAAAAGTGTTAAAAAGCTACCGCCTGCTTGAAGGAGCCGTTTTCTTTTAAATTTGTTTCCCCTTGTTTTTACAAGCCAAGGCACGTACAGTGGAACGATGTTGCTTTGTCTGTTGTCTAACACCTTCTGGCAGTTGAACATTGCCCTCAGTTAAATTTAAACAAAGTTCAGAAGAGTCTTAGCTTAGAGTTTTTGTTGAAGCTCTAGTCTAGTTTAGTTTTAGTTAGGAGTTTTTAGTTTTAGCTTAGAGTCTTAGCTTAGAGTTTTTGTTAGAGTTTTAGTTTAGTTTAGTTTTAGTTAAGAGTTTAGAAATTTAGCTTAGAGTCTTAGCCTAAAGTTTTTTAGAGTTCTAGTTTATTTAGTTATAGTTAAGAATTTAGAGTTTTTAGCTTAGAGTCGTAGTTTAGAGTTTTTGTTAGAGTTTTAGTTTAGTTTAGTTAAGAGTTTAGAGTTTTATCATAGAGTCATAGCTTAGAGTTTTTGTTGAAGTTGAAGTTTAGTTTAGTCATAGTTAAGAATTTAGAATTTTTAGCTTAGAGTCTTAGCTTAGAGTTTTAATTAGAGTTCTAGTTTAGTATAGTTTTAGTTAAGAGTTTAAAGTTTTATCTTAGAGTCTTAGCTTAGAGTTTTTGTTGAAGTTCTAATTTAGTTTAGTTAAGAGTTTAGAGTTCTACTATAGAGTCTTAGCTTACAGTTTTACTTAGAGTTGAAGATTAGTTTAGTTATAGTTAAGGGTTTAGAGTTTTAGCTTGGAGTCTTAGCTTAGAGTTTTAGTTAGAGTTCTAGCTTGGTTAGTTTTAGTTAAGAGTTTAGAGTTTTACCTTAAATTCATAGCTTAGAGTTTAGAGTTCTAGTTTAGTTTTAGTTAAGACTTTTACCTTAAAGTCTTAGATTAGAGTTTTAGTTAGGGTTGAAGTTTCGTATAGTCTAGTTATAGTTAAGAGTTTATAGTTTTAGCTTAGAGTCTTAGCTTAGAGTTTTAGTTAGAGTTATTGTTTAGTTTAGTTTTAGTTAAGAGTTATAGCTTAGAGGTTTAGCCTAGAATCTTAGCTTAGAGATTTAGTTAGAGTTGAAGTTTAGTCTAAACTAGCATAACCATAAAATTTCCACAAAATTGCATAGAAATACCATAACCATAGGTTAGATTAGGTTAGGTTAGAGGTTAGGTTTCTCCACGTTTAAGTTAGGTTAGATTAGGTTAGCTTATCATGAGCACTCATGATAAGCTAACCTAATCTAACCTAACTTAAACGTGGAGAAACCACGTCTTATGTCTAATAGAAAAGTGGTATTCACTTGTCCTGATATTGACTGCTATGTTAATACTCTTGGCCCAAGACAACAGGGCAATGGAATGGACTATTACAAGGGTCGCTCGTCGATGTCTGGCTACGGTCTTGGCAGTTGGTTTGCTAAGCTGTTTCGCTCTTCACTACCGCTGGCTAGAAAATATCTTGTACCGGCTGCGACAGATTTTGCATCCTCTACACTATACGATTGGGGCTCTGGCAAGGATTTTAAAAAAAGTGCTACGGAAAATCTTAGGTCCAGTGCGCGAACCCTTGGCGAGAAATTAAAAGAAAATGGTAAAGGTTTAAAAAGGTCAAGAAAACAATGCATCACTCATCAGTCTCTACTCAGGACGGAAACGAAAGACATCATCCCTTTGTCAAAGAAAAGAAGGAAAAAGCCGACACGTAGTGTAAACAGAAGCCCCAGGAAGAAAATTGTTAGATCGAAACTAGATTTCTTCTCTTAAGATGTCCTACCTGCCGCATAAGGATTCTCAACCTTCAATCACCGCCTCATTGAATCTATTCAATGCTGAAAATGTTGATGTGAGTGTCAAGCATGGATACTATGAACAATTTTATCCACTACAACCCCTCTCTGATAATATCCACTTTCAAATTTATTCCAATGAAGACTACTTTATGGACATGTCTTCAACATTTATCGATTTACAAATGAAAGTCCGGAAATCCGATAATACAATGCCAGTTCGAGCCGATGGGATATCCTATGAAAATTGTATACTACATAATTTTATTTCGTCAAATTAGTGTCTACATCAATGGCACGCTGGTGAGCACAAGCAACAATCTCTCAAACTATGCAAGCTATATGCAATTCAAGTTGATGACACCCAAGTCATACAAGGAATTGAGAGGCGCCTCCATGGATATGAATATATTACTAATACTGATAGTACAGATGCACTTAAAAATGCTACAACTAGTGAATTACATCTAGTTGGAAAAATATATCATGAAATATCTAATATACCCCAATGGCTGCCGCCCAATGTTAAAGTGGATATAAAATTGACGCTTGCACCATCCAATTTCATATTGAGAAAAGAACTTGCTGCCAATCCCGATGTAAGTCTCTCCCTCACCTCAGCAATACTTCATGTACGCAAACAGCAGGTTATGATTTCTGTTGCTTTGGCCGTGGAAAAACTGAGAGCCAATGGAAATAATATTAAACTACTTGTTCCTCATACAATCACCAATCAACGTCATATTGCCATGGGGTCACGCAACTTCACCGATTCATCCTTTATCAATGGCGAAATCCCCTCGAAACTTGCATTGGCATTTGTAAAAAGCGCTAGTGCAATAGGATCGTGGACTGAATGCCCACATAAATTCGTGATGTTTGGATCATCTCTTGTGTGCAAAGTAAATGGTATCCCACTCTACAATCTATCCTTTGATAAATCCTATAGAACATTGTATGAGTTGACCATGCAAACCCTATATCATGATTCGCAACTATTTGAAAATGGTATAACCGAAGATATGTTTGCTAAAACACATGGTATCATTGTATTGGATTTGTCTGGCACACAGGATATGAGTATAGTACGTACGGGGACTGTGCGTTTAGAGTGTACCATTTTCCGACCCATTGGCTGAGAGTATTGCACTAATCTCACTAAATCAATATGAAACCTATTGGAAAATCACTAACGAAGGCAGTGTTCTACTAGACTTGGCACCATGAACACCAGTCAAATAATCAATGTTTTAATATGGACCCCTACATGTCCCAGTACAATTCCTATTGTCTACCCTCAGACTATCTTGGAAAAATTCAAAGTGCGAACAATACCTTGATTATTGTTAATAGCAGTCCATCGACTGTGCTGACGGGTCATTGGCTGTGCATCTATCAAACAATGAAAACGATTGAATTTTTTGATCCTCTTGGCCTACCCTATACATTCTACACACCCCACATCGGCAACTATATTCAGAGCAGTGGGAAAACTATTATTCAAAATCGAAAGAGGGTGCAGGATCTAACGACTAAAAGCTGCGGCTTCCATGCACTACTATATTTTGTGTTCCGATGTCGTGGCTATACTTACAAGCAGTTTCTCCACATTTATGGTGACAATCCACGTCTGAACGACTTTTCTAGTGGAAAATATCCTCTCGGACCTATACAGTATTGATTTCAGTGCCCTAAGAGTAAAGTGCTTTAAAAATGTTTGTGAATTTGTTTATTAATAAAATGCATATATACAACAATGTCTTTAAATCTTCACTTTTAGATTTCTTCATCGGTGTATAGGCAACTGTCTTGAACCACTAATGCTGGTAAATCATTTGGATTCACTGTATATTGATCTTGATTGACTGCAAAGTCAGGGTCACATTTTCTGCAGTACAATGTAACTTCACTCTTGTCATATCTCTTTGTATAGTCAATGATACTATTTGCATTCATATTATGAAATTCACGAGTTTCAATCTGTCTATTTGAAGCAATATCACATACAGTGTTTTCAAGTGGTGAATCACATTCGGTAACTGCCAAATAAAAATCACTTGATTTATAGTCATAGTAGGCAGTGTCGTACAGCGATGACGTAGAAACCAGATTGTCTTGTTACCCCAACAGTTGAATCGTAGACCAGATTCCTCTTTCCAGAATAATTTAAATCCACGACGATACCAATCTCGTAGAAATAAACTAAAATCACGTTTAGGATTCATTCCAATCATAGCGGGGTAAGTATTCTCCCACTGATCACATTTATCATGGTGACAGTTGGAGCACAGGTGCCCTCTAGGGTGAGAGTCACACACCTCTTCAAGACATGAATTACATCCTTTAATTTGTACTGCATAGCCTCTATGTAATTTGCAAGGATTACATAATTTACACTTTTCACTATAGTCATCAATAATTGTACAATTCTCACATTGAGTCCAAACTGCCAAGAGTGTACATGCACAATGGACATATATAGAACATTTTTTGGTTTCCGATGTCAACTCTCTCACAGCTAAAACGAAACTGATCGTCTTCGCTCGATAAATTCAAAGTGTAGGAAAGGGGAGAGGAGTAACTCTGTGACGTTACCTCTTTCGAAGGAGGAGCCATCTACATTGAATCCATTGGCAATGATTTCAAAAGTATATCCACAATATGATTCTGCTTTGTTCCAATTAATATATCAATAAATTGAGTATAAGCATTTGAATCACATTTTAAAAGTTTCATACAATAGTCCAATGGGGGAGAATCAGTTTTCATTATATTGTCAAGTGTTCCCCGAGAGAATATCCTGCGTTGAAGCGATAACTCGAAAAAATCATCATCCAAAATCAAATGTTTTTCCATAAACACTAGATTTGATCTAATTCTCTCTTTCTCAAATTTATTCATTTTTCAGTCCTTTCACTCTGACTGCTGACTCTAGACTGACCAGAAAAGAAAGGGAACATTTTCGATTTCGAAACAATTTTATTGAATAATTATAACATCAATAATACTATGCATGTACAATTAGCGATAGAGTTTATTGTCTTCGATATGTTTCACTAATGCACTTAAAGCACATTAAAGTCTATTCGCATGTGCTATATCAACTTTTGCGGCGAAACATAATTGATCTTCCATTTTAAATTTGCTCAAGGATATCACATATCTTGCATATACTGCATCCTATTCCAGACAAAGCCGCAATCCTTTCGTAATTTCCACCGCAATGTTTGGTGCTCTTGTATTATTAGCATCAACTCCACTATCAACTTCTAATAGTGTAAACATTCCACTCATTATTAAAAATATATATCCAAATGAGTAAAGTCAAAACTGTTCTTCTCACTCCTTTGAATTCTATTCACAGACTAATAAAACTATAGCAAAAATCCTTTCCTTATATTCCCTCCGCCGCTAATATGTAAACAAGCCCTCTGATTGGCTGAGAAGGAAACATGTGATCTAACTGTTTCCTGGAAACTCATAACATTTGTCTCGAGCAACAACAACAACATGATCTTGAAGGAAGTGTCATTGACCTGTCCCCATTAGACTCAATAATCCATCAAAGTGAGAAAGTTCCTGTTTTTCAAATTCTCACTGACAAAAACCATAAAACAGACATAAATTGATGTTGACATCCATGAAAAACATCAAATAAATTGACCAACACACATAACCGTCCAAGAAACAACCATCAATGTGAGAAAATTCCTGTTTTTTCAAGTGAGAAAAATACTGTTTTTCCATTCTCACTGACAAAAACCATAAAACAGACATAAATTACTGTTGACATCCATGAAAAACATCAAATAAATTGACCAACACACATAACCATCCAAGAAAACATCCATCAAAGTGAGAAAATTCCTGTTTTTTTCATTCTCACTGACAACAAACAGACATAAATTATGTAAAAAAAGTTGTAGGTTGCAGCAGGGGTGGGCAATCGCGCTGGTACCCCCCTTCTACTAATATTTTGCTATTGAAGTATAAATGAAACTTAAATCCAAATAGAAATTGACTAAAAAATCAAGGCAAACAAACATTTAATAGATATTAATGCAAATTAATAAATAAATCTTAAAACGAGTGAAACTTAAATTGAATATGCAAATCAAGCTTGAAATGAACAAAAATAACTACAAACAAGAGTATACTGCCCCTTCCTTAACTGTAAATAAAAACCAAAAGCTTACTGCGTCATTTGCGCTTCACTGAAAACGAATTATATTACAAATATTTTCTTTTCCAGTTCTTACAGCATTGAAAATAAAAAATACAATTAAAGTGAAATAAATTCTTGAACTGATAGATCTTTCAACAACTAATATCATTATATATCGAACATTCAATTTATGTTGTTTTTACTTTCCAAGACTGTTCAAGACACATATAGGTTTCAGTAAAGCGCCAATGACGCAGTAGGTTTTAGACTGTTACAGTGAGAGAAGGAGGCGATACCCAAACTCATGTTTGTAGTGATTTTTGTTCGTCAAGTTCATCAAGCTTCATTTATACTTCAATAGCAAAATTTATATTTTTTTTGTTTTAAGCTTGATTTTCATACTCAATCGAAACATTAATCGCTTTAAAATCTAATTTAACAACATTACCATTATCGTACTTACACATAGTTATTCATTCACATTATACCAAGGTCGTTGTATTTTTTTCCTATGATTGTTTATTTAATTTCAGTTCGTTTTGGGTTTCATTTATTCTTTAATGGTTTTGCAATTTCTGGTCGTTTTGAGTTTGAACTTTAACAGGTATTTGTATCTGCTGAGCGTAAGTTTAAAATGGCCTTTACTTTTCTTTGAAAAATGGGCTTATTTTCGAAAAGTTTTTTTTAATTAATAAATATAAAACATTGGAGCCGTAGGGCCTTTACTATAGGCAACGCTATAACTCTGCCTCTGATACTACCAAGGTAAATGAAATTGCCCACCCTGATCAATCTTTTCGTTACCCAACGTTACCTTTTCACCCTCACTTATTCCTAGCCTAAGTAACTTAGTCTTTTTAACATTAATTTACAAACCTATTCTAGCACCCTGAACTCCCAAATCACTTAAAGCTTATTTATTTTGCTCACACTTTCATCTAGGATGCTTAAATCATCAGCATAATCTACGTCCAGAAGATTTTTTCCCCATTTGATTTGGTGTCTTCCATTGCCTTTCCTGTGCTCCTTAAGTCAAAGTGTATGAAAATGGTCCCATATAAAGAGGGATAGAACACAACCCTGCTTAACTCCTCATTTAATACAAAAGCAGCTGCTAACCTCATTTCCTTAACCGCAGCAGTATTATTCTCGTATATAGCTCTAATCACTTTAATATATTTTGTCTGGTATACGATACAAGAAAAAGACCTTTGCTAAAGCTCTTCTATCCACATAATCAAACGCTTGCTCATAGTCTATAAAACTGAGGACTGAGGTGTTTGACAACTCAGGCATTTTTAAATTATTAATTGAGTCAACAGAGAAAATTTGGTCGACACATCCTCTACCTTTTCTAAAACCGCGCTGTTCTTCTCTTTTAACTGTGTCTACAGCATCTCCCAGTCTAAAACGTATCATATTACTGTACTAAGTAATTTGCTACATGCAGAGACCAGACTAATGACTCGATAATTATCATACTCACTCTTATCACCTTTCTTATACAGTGTTTTAATTAAGTTTTTCCTAAAATTGTTAGGTACTTCTCCTTTTTAAAAAATAATATTCATAATCTTCAGTAACTTATTTCTAACCTCAGAGCCACCATATTTAAGAAACTTATTTACCAACTATCAGCATCGGGAACCGAATTATTTTTAAACCTTTTTGTACTGTCGCTAATTTTTCCTCACAAAACAAATCTTCCTTCACATCCAAGGTATCACAAACTTTTTCATTTTCCTCTTATCTTTTCCTCCAACTGTATTTCGGTTTAGCGCATTCTCAAAATGTTCTGCCCATCTCTCTTTAACTCTTTCCTTATCAATAATTGTGACCCTGTTCCTATCTTTAACTGGGAGAAGTCCGGATTGACTTCTCCATCTCAGTTTATTAACATGCCAGTACAATATTTTACTATTATGCCGTCTAGCTGCATCTTCCAGATCCTCGGCAATTTTATCCATGACCTCCACGTGACACCTCGTTAGTTCAGTCCTTAATTTTCCGCTTTCTTTACATTCCTTTCGTTTTCAAACAATCTATCGCGCAGATAATTATTGTACAAGCCCCTTCTCCTCTCTATTAAACATAAAGCTTGTCCACTAATATTCCTAGCTGCAGTCCTAACTTTCTTCCCTAAGACACCCTCAGCAACTTCACAAATTGCTTTTTGAAATTATTCCAACCATCTTCCACATTGTCAAATTTTCAACTCATAAGTTTAGTTTAGTTAAACTCTTAACTGTTCCTGGAAAGTTTCTCTCAAATTCTTACCCTGGAGTCTATCAACATCATAACTTCCTGAGAGGTAGTTACCCTTCCAAAATTTCAGCTTTAAAGTAACCCAAGACACTACTAGATAATGATATTTACTTTTAACATCAATAACAGCACTCCTATATACCCTATTATCTTGTATTGATCCTGCCAGTCTTCGTTTTACTATAACATAATCAATAGGGTTTGCTGTCTTACCATTACGTGAATACCATGTCTACTTGTGGGCCATTTTATGACCAAACACCGTATTGGTTATAACTAGATTGTCATACCTACAAAACTGCAAAAGTCTGTGACCATGACTGATTTCTTTTCCTACGCCAAATTTACCTAGGCTAGAATACCATCTATCACTATTTTTACCAACCTGGGCGCTAAAATATTCTAGTAAAAACACCATATTTCTATCTAGGACCCTGTCTATTTGCTCCTGTAACAGTAAGTAAAATTCATCTGAGTTACTAGTGTCTCCGTCAGTCGGTTCTATAGGGGAATATGCTACTATAACTGATACCCTGAAATTTTTAGTCATAAAATGAGCCATTGGTATTTTATTATTAATATCTTAACAGCCTAAACAAGACTTGGCAGCTTCCTTATCATCTTGAGCCCTACGCCCTGTCTATGTAACCCATCTTTCCTGCCTGAGTAAACGAAATCGATATAACCTAATTTCACGCTTCCTACCCATGGGATATGAGTTTCTGCAATTCCTAATAAGTCCAGTTCGAATCGTCTGAATTCGTCAGTCAAAATAATACCCCCAGTCGTTCTCAATATATTGCTGGGGTGTCTTATTGGCAACCATACACACATTGCCTTTTGATTTAGTTTTAAAAGCAACATTTAGCTTTAAATCATAGTTTGCCGATTACATAATTGTAGCGGGTTACCATACTCAATACTCCTAGAGACATAGTTGCTGGACCGTTCGACTATGCTGAACAAAATGACTGTCTGAAAATTTTGACTGGATGTGTTTGGAAATGAATGGGCTTGGGAGAAGGGCTGCTTGCCCTCAAATCTCTTTGAACTCTTTGACATGTCACTCAAACTTTTTGATTTAGTTCAACAACCGCCTAAATATTCGTTGAAAGCTTCACCTTAGCTTGCATAGTAGCAATGGTTACAGCAGTATTAGTTGCAGTAAGCGCATAGCACCTATGGTTTCTTCCACATCCCCGTCAAAAGACACTGAAAGTTTAAGTTTAATACCATAAAACGTTCTTGAAGCATTTCTGATACGTCCTCTTAACAACTTGTGCGTTTTTAGTGTGTTTTCCATTTAATTTCATAGAGTTTCAATATTTCCCAAAGTTTTTGCCTTAAAGTTTTAGTAGCAGGAGTAGTAGTAGTAGAAGTAAAATTTATAGTAATTACCTTAGCTTTAGTGGCAGTAGTAGTAATAGAAGTCGTAGTAACAGTAGCAGTAGCAGTAGTAGTGGGTAGAAGCAGCAGCAATAGGATGTAAATATTTTCTTTAAGTTAGTTCAACATTGCCCACAACAAGCCCTGTTAGTTTCAAACTTCACTCACCAAACTGTTCCTAAGATATTGCTATTGCACCCATTTGACAACCTGCATACAGACGGTGTGTTGTGATTAAGTTCACCCCCCCCCCAAAAAAAAAAAAAATCTTGAAATTTCGCCTTCATAATTTTAGGCATAATTGTAATCATAGTGCTAGTATTTGTATTACTAGTAGTCAAATGTAATAGCGGTAGTACTAGTAGCAACAGCAAGATTAAGGTATTGCCTTTACAGGTAGTTGCTATAGAAGCAGTAGTTGAAGTAGTAGCAGTAGTAAATGTAGCAGCAATAGGAGTAATAGTAGTATCGTACACATATTGCTTTTTGGTCAGATGATTTCCCTTTTTTAGCATTCTCTGAAAGCTCCATTTAATAATCAAATCAATTCTTGAGATACGCTCTTTTGACAGTGTGCATGCACATAACGTCTTTTGACACTGTTCAAATATTCTCTCAATACATTAAATGAGTAGTGTGGTATTAGAAGTAGTAGTATTGTTAGCAATAGTAGTAGTGGTAATTGCAGTAGTAATGGTAGCATTCAAATATTCCCTTTTTGATCATCTCCCTTATTGTTTCCCGAAAGTTCCAAATTAATATACCCAGTCATTCAATAGTTACGTCCTTTTGAAAAAACCGTATAAGCTTAACGTGTTTCGATTTAGTTTCAAACACTCCCCTCAACATTCTCTGAAAGGTTCGTCTGAATTCCTTCGTCTTTTTGGAAAATTAACCAAAAAAACTTTTTGCACAAAATAAGTTTTTCAAAAAAAAAATGTAAAGAACTCCATTAAACCAAAAATGAACAAAAATCGAATCAAACAATCTACCAAGCATACAACTGCCACAAATCAGTATTATAAATAAATTATATCCAAAACAAACAGAAATTAAAATAAGTCAAACTCAAAACGGGCAGAAATTAATGTGAGTAGGGTTCTAAACCCTATGCTTTCTAAAAGCAAGAATATAATTTGTACTTTACTGAAAAAATAACATATGAATTTACTGAAAAAAAATGTGCATTGTCAGTTTAATATGCATAATGCTGATATTTATTCCTTAAAATCTTAATTAATTTTTGATTTCTTAAAGTTATAAAAGTCAAAACATTTAAAAGAACTTTTTTTCAGTAAAGTACGAATTATATTCTGGCTGAACAAAATGGCTTTCTCAAAACATTGATTGAATGCGTTTGGGGAAATGATGGGCGTGAGAGGGGGTTATTTAGTCTCCATTTACTTTCGACTATCAAAAAGGGCACTAGCTCTTTCAATTTCCAATCAAATGAGCCCTTTTTGAAGTTTCTACGACAAAACTTTCTATAAGAGCCATATATGTCCCCAGGGCATAACTTACAACCCTTGCCCTGAGGGTTGTGGGGATAGTCATCCTCAAAGACCTAATTTCCAGAACTTTCAACTACGTTGAACAAAATGAATATCTCAAATTTTTGATTGGATGTGTTTGGGGAAATAGTGGGGGTGACAAGGGGTTAGTTGTTCTTCAATCAGTTTCGACTATTAAAAAGGGCTCTAGCCCTTTCAATTTCCAATCGAATGAGCCCTTTTTGGAGTTTCTATGGCAACACCTCCTATAAAAAATTCATATGCCCCTAGGGCATAACTTACAACCCTTGACCTGACGGCTGTGGGGGGGGGGGGGTGGCATCCTCAAAGACTTAGTTTACAGAACTTTCAACTACGTTGAAAAAAAATGGCTATCTCTTAATTTTGATTGTGTATGCTTGGGGAAATGGTGGGCGTGAGAGGGGATTTAATTGCCCTCCAATTACTTTCGACTCTTAAAAAGGGCACTAGCCATTTCAATTTCCAGTCGAATAAGCCCTTTTTGAAGTTTCTACGACAACGCTTTCTATACAAACTTATATGCCCCCAGGGCATAACTTACAACCCTTGCCCTGAGGGTGTGGGGGAGGGGGTTGTCATCCTTAAGGACCTAATTTCCGAAACTTTCAACTACGTTGAACAAAATGGCTATCTCAACATTTTTATTGGATGTGTTTGGGGAAAAGGTGGGCGTGAGAGAGAGGTTAGTTACCCTCCAATCTCTTTCGACTGTTAAAAAGAGCACTAGCCCTCTGAATTTCCAATCGAATTAGCCTTTTTTGACGTTTCTACGACAAAGCCTTTAATAAAAAATTTATATACTCCCAGGGTATAACTTATAACTCTTGCCCTGAAGACTGTGGGGGAGTTTCCTGCTCCAAGATATAATTTCCAAAACTTTCAACTAGATTTTACAAAATGGTTATCTCAAAATTTTCAATGTCCAACCGAATGAGCACATTTTGAAGTTTCATTTTGAGTATATGCATTTGGTGAAAATTGACCGTGAGGGGAGAGGGGGGGGGAGTAACCCTCTGATCACTTTAAACCTTAAAAAGATCTCTAGAACATTTTATTTCCAATCCAATGAGCCCCCTCCAAAATTTATACGACCAAACTTTCCATTTAAACCATTTAAACCGGGGCATCTTACAACCCTTGCCCGAGGGCTCTAGGGGAGGGGGGTTGTCACATTCAAGTACATATTTACTAGACCTTTCAACTACACTGAACAAAATGGCTATCTCAAAATATTTGTTGGATGTATTTGGGAAAATAATGGGCGTAGGGGGGGGCTTGTTACCCTCCAATCACTTTCGACTATTGAAAAAGCACTATGCGTTACAATTTCCAATCGAATGAGCCTCTTCCGAAGTTTCTGCTACAACTCCTTCTATACGAAGTGCCCTGGTGTAAAACCAAAAAAGACGGGAGACAGGGGGAAGTGGGTAGTTGCCTTCCGATCACTTTGGCTCTTAAAAAGGCACTAGAACTTCCGATTACCAGTCCGATAAGCCCCTCCGAAGTTTATACGACCGCCCTTTCTTTAAAGTCTCATTTGCCCCCAGGGCATAACTTACAACCCTTGCCCTAGGGCTGTGGGGGCTGTCATCCTCAAAGACTAATTCTCCTTACTTTCTGTTTAAAAACTTGTTTTTTGTATTTAATTTCTGATAGTTTTTTAAATAACACCAGGGAATCTAGCTCCATCTCGACAGAAAAATCCTCCTCCGCTTAGAAATATCCTGTTGACAATTCGCTCCCAGTGAAAATTTACCTTCTATACTCCTTCTATACGAACTCCTGCTTTACGAAGTGCCCTGGTGTAAAACCAAAAAAGACGGGAGACGGGGGCGGGTAGTTGCCTTCCGATCACTCTGGCTCTTAAATAGACACTAGAACTTCCGATTACCAGTCCAATAATCCCCTCCGAAGTTTATACGACAGCCCTTTCTATAGAAGTCTCATATGCCCGCAGGGAATAACTTACAACCCTTGTCCTGAGGGCTGTGTGGGTTGTCATCCTCAAAGACATAATTTCCGTACCTTTAAACTACGCTAAACAAAATGACTATCTCAAAATTTTAATTGCATGTGTTTGGGGAAACGTTGGGCGTGGGAGGGGGGGCCAATGGCCCTCTAGTCACTTTTCACTATTAAAAAGGGTTCGGAAAACTCCTTCTATACGAAATGCCCTGGTCTAAGAGACCCCCCATATAAAAAAAACATTGTGCTCACATCTTTCGTTACTTAAGCAGTGCTATTGTCCTGCCTATCTCTAAACAAATTGTAAGTAAAGAGCAGCATCAAAACTTAAAAAGAACAGATTATTACATATCTGAGGGGGATTGCTTCCTCCTCAACGCCTCACTCTTCACGCAAAAGTTTTTTAGTAACTTAAAAAAGTTTCTTAGTGTTCCAATTAAACCACCGTTTTGTTTCTAGAGGCGTTCTAAAAAATTTTGGGGCAAAATTTAAACTTTAGCGTAAATAGTGCGGTGTTGAGGAGGGAAAACCCCCCTCACGTTCGTAATAGTTTCTGTTAGTTTTAAGTTTTAATGTTGCTCCTTACTTTCTGTTCAAAAACTTGTTTTTTTTTGTATTTAATTTCTGATAGTTTTTTAAATATCACCAGGGAATCTAGCTCCATCTCCACGGAAAAATCCTCCTCCCCTTAGAAATATCCTGTTGACAATTTGCTCCCGGTGAAAATTTACCCCACACAATTACCGTTAACGTTTCCACGCACAAAATTTAGTCGGCAAAGAGAAAGCAAAATGCATAAAAAGAGTTTCGCATGGACAAATTTTCTGACAAATTTTCCCAGTGTAAAATTTTCCCTGAAAGGCTCAACTTATAGAAACTTCCCTCCCCTCAGGAAATTTGGCACGTGGAAATTCTCCCTAGCAGAAAATTCCCCCCCCCCCCCCAAAAAATGTATGCATACTTCCCAATGACAAATAATACACGTAAACAATGGACAAATTTTATAACTTCAAGACCTTTTCTAGGGGCAGTCGAAGGGGGGGGGGGGGGTGGGGAGGGAAAGGTCATGTGATCTCCAAAGGCAAAGTTATTTGGTCATTCATTTATGCTGGACAAAATGGTTATTTAACGATTTGGATCGGACAATTTCGGGGACAAAGGGGCCTGGGAGGGGGCCTCGTTACCCTCCAATCTTTTTGGTCCCTTATAAAGGGCACTAAAACTTTTTAGTTCTATTCGAATAACCCCTATACCGATGTTCTAGAACCACTTGGTCGTTACGATCGCCCCTGGATAAGAATAATTCGCATTAGTGATCTTTCTTCTGACAAAAAATACAAAATTCCACAATTTAGCAGATAGATAGATAGATAGATAGATAGATAGATAGATAGATAGATAGATAGATAGATAGGTTTATTTTCCATATATCAGTAAAATGATTACATAACAATCTACAAATCCCCGCAAAGGCTCCATGGCCTGTAGGAGGGGGATTATGAAAATATCAAATAAACATTAAACATTTAAACGCTTAAGATTTAAACAATAAAGACATAACATCAATATTTAAACATATAAACATAAGCATTTGAACTTTTAACATGTGAAGCATTTGCTTCATAAAAAAAAGGACGGTTCACTAAATAAACTTTATCAAACTACAGTGAATCACATATTAAAAAAAAAAAAAAAAAAAAAAAAAAAAAAAAAAAAAAAAAAAAAAATGGCAGCAGGAAAAAGTAAAGAAAATTAATCACATGAAAACAAATATTTTTTTACTAGTCTTTTGAAGGTGGCAAACGAGTGGCATTCTCGAGCCTAATCGGGAAGGGTGTTTCATGTCAAATGACACGCAACAAGAGGATTAAAATCGGATCTTATTGTTGGTGTATGGGGAATTTGGATATTTAGAGAACTACGGAGTTGATAATTTGACCGATCAGATACAAAAGAAGACGTAAACCTAAGGGACCTAGGAATATCACCACGGAGCTGAAGAAAAGCGAAAGACGCACAGGAAAGAATATAAAGTTTTTTAATATCAAACCGCACAAGCATGCTCAGTCGAATGATTTGCTCGAAAACCAAATTGAAAATCGTTAAAAAAAAAAACTTTAGAAGTAAGAAAACGATTAAGACGAGAAAGCATCGCCTTCTCAAATATTTTGCTAAACACAGACGACAAAGAAATTGGCCGATAGTTAGCTGGATCATTTCGTGTCCCCCCCCCCCTTATATAAAATGATGACTCGAGCACGCTTGAAACTACTCGGGAAAATACCATGCTGAAAGTAGAGGTTAATAAGTTTTGTTAAGGGATAAATAATGGAAGGAAGTATGAACTTAATTACTTTAGTAGGAATATTATCAGGGCCAGACGACGAACAATTTTTCAATCCCATAACAATTTTATCAATTTCTTTCTCCGTCGCTGGTTCCAAAAACATTGACTTCATACAAGGTGGCCCAAGATAAGACCTGAAGTTGAATCCTGAAGGAGAAGCAACAACAGCCGAAGCGGTCCTTTTACCAATATTCGCAAAATATGAAGTAAATGCATCTTGAACATTCAGTTCACCTTCGATGATTTGCCATCAAGATCCAAAAACGAAGGGGCTGATGGAGACTATAAAGAGGGCCTAAGCCACAGTTCATATAATTATCCAGTAAGCTTATCGCAGATCATTTCTGGTCTTCGTTCTCGGTGCGAACAAAAAGCTCCTCCCACTTCTTTCTGCATTAGCGGGTTAGTCTGTTTCCGATTGTTTCTAACAAAGTGCATTATTCGTAAAAGCGGGTTCCCACTTGTTTCCGATTAGATCACAGTCTGACTTGTCTACCCGTGAAAAGATCTGATGCCGCCTATGTTTCTATCTGCAAAAACGTTCTCTGGAGCACTCGCACCTTGGTCCGGGTTTTTATAATGGGTGAGATAGGGAAAGATCATACTGGATAATTATAAACTGTGGCCTAAGCACAGAATTTATAACCTGCCAAGTTTTTCGTATATCTTTACCACAATCTGAAAAACAATTAAAATAATACTGGGACTTGGCTTTTCGACAAACAGAATTATAAATATTCCTATATACATTTTAAATCGCTGAAAGCAAATAGCTTTCATTGAAGGGCTAGCAGGCTTAAAGGCCCTCCAGAGATTATTTTTTCTCCTACAACTCCTAAGGAGACCAGGGGTCATCCAAGGATTTAGAGGGAAAAGTATTCTTAGACTTACGATTAGAAGGTGAAACAGAACAAATATCAAGAACAGCATCTTTAATAGACTCATAAAAAGTATCAAATAAATTACAAAAGTCAGAATCACTCTCAAGACCAACCCAAGAAATTTCTGCCAATCTTGACCTAAGAAGCATCAATTCCACTTCACCAAACCTAATAGGCCTCTTACCAGACTCACAAGTCCTCTCAATAGTCAGTTTATCAAAACAGTATCTAGAGTAAACAGGGAAATGATCGGAAATGTCGCTCACTAAAACACAATTTTGGATCAAGGTAGTCGTACAGAAAATATTGTCTATCAGAGATGACGTACTCTCTGTTATGCGAGATGGGATACATACAGAAGGTAAAGTACCTGCGGCAAGAGTAGAAAGGGGGGTTCTACTCCGAACCCCACACCATATATGGGCATAGAATACTGACAGGACATAATTTATTCAAGGATTATCGATCGAGTCTAATGGGGGTCAAGGTCAATCGATCTGTTGTCGTTTGGCCACGTGTAATGACATGAGGGTGATTTACATAATCGGCGGGAAAATTATTGATTCACGAAGGGGAAATTAAGAAACACTAAGGCTTCTTTAATCTTAGGTCTGAGGGATAAACGTTCTTTAGGTCAGAGAGAAAAATTAATATTCTATTTTTAAATAGGGCTTCATTGATCTTTAGTGTCAGGAATTATAAATGACATCACTTGTTATCTTGGAATTATGCGGGAGTCTAAAGAGATAGAAATTCTATTTTTAAATACGGCTTCACTGAGCTTTAAGTCGGAGAGATAAATTGATATTCTAACGAAACCTTAATAGTTTAGCTAGGAAAATTTATGAGATGAAGAGATTAACGTGAGGGCGGGGATGGATTAACGGAGGAAAGGGTTTCCTAGAAATTTGAAATGTGAAAGCACAGAGATGCCAAACAAAAGGAACACGCTGAAATTACTTTTAGGGGATTATTTGGGCGAAACGGTTTTTAGACAGCTTATGGAATTATTTCGGCGAAACCGTTAGACATTTTAAAAGATGATTTAAAAGATGATTTTAGAAGAGGTTTTGAGTGTGGTCGTTATAATACACAAGTTCCATTTGAACAGTGTTGTGAGGTCCCCTACCCCAACCCCAAAGGGCCCCAATCCCCCTACCCCGATCCAAAGGGTTCCAATCCCCATACCCCAATCCAGAAGGAACCCCCCGTGCCCCCAAAGGTTCCCAGGGCTCCCACCCGGCCCCCCAGACCCTCAAAGGCTATCCCCGGGCCCCGTCTTTCGTTGATGTATGTTGACTGAAACCTATGATTTGGGGTGTATGGGTTACTATTTTTGACTTTTCTGAGTTGGATTTCTTAGTCTTTCATAGGTATGTGTTGTCTGAAACCTATGATTTGGGATGGGTGGTTTGCTATTTTGACCATTCTGAGCTGGATTTCTTAGCCTTTCATAGGTGTGTTTTGTCAGAAAATTATGATTTGGGATGTGTAGTTTGCTATTTGGACTTTTCAGAGCTAGAATTCTTAGTCTCTCATTGGTGTTTGTTGTCTGAAACTTCTAGTTTGGGATGAGTAGTTTGCTATTTCAGACTTTTATGAGCTAGGCTTTCCTAATATATCGTAGGTGAATGTTGTCAGAAAATTATGATTTGGGATATGTAAATTACTATTTCGGGCTTTTCTGAGCTAGATTTCTTAGTCCCTCATAGGTGTTTGTTGTCTCAAACCTATAGTTTGGGATGAGTAGTTTGCTATTTTTGAATTTTCAGAGCTAGGTTTCTTAGCCTTTCTTAGGTGTGTGTTGTCAGAAACTTATGATTTGGGATATGTAAATTACTATTTTGACTTTTCTGAGCTAGATTTCTTAGCCTTTCATGGGTGTTTGTTGTCTGAAACCTATAGTTTGGGATGAGTAGTTTGCTTTTGGACTTTTCAGAGCTGGATTTCTTAGCCTTTCGTGGGAGTGTGTTGACTGAAACTTATGATTTGGGATATGTAAATTACTATTTCGGGCTTTTCTAAGCTAGATTTCTTAGTCTTTCGTTGGTGTGTGTTGTCTGAAACCTATGATTTGGGATTTGTAGTTTTGCTTTTTGGACTTTTCAGAGCTAGGATTCTTAGTCCCACATAGGTGTTTGTTGTCTGAAACCTATAGTTCGGGATGAGTAGTTTGCTATTTCAGGCTTTTCTGAGCTAAGGTTTCTTAGTATTTCATAGGTGTGTGTTGTCTGAAACTTATGACTTGAGGTGTCTAATTTGCTATTTCAGGCCTTTCTGAGCTAAGGTTTCATAGTATTTCGTAGGTGAATGTTGTCTGAAACTTATGATTTGGGATATGTAAATTACTATTTCGGGCTTTTCTAAGTTAGATTTCTTAGTCTTTTGTTGGTGTGTGTTGACTGAAACCTATGATTTGGGATATAAGGTTCTTAGTCTTTCGTTGGTGTGTGTTGTCTGAAACCTGGTGTGTGTTGACTAAAAACCTATGATTTGGGATATAAGGTTCTTAGTCTTTCGTTGGTGTGTGTTGTCTGAAACCTATGATTTGGGATTTCTAGTTTGCTTTTTGGACTTTTCAGAGCTAGGATTCATAGTCCCTCATAGATGTTTGTTGTCTGAAACCTATAGTTTGGGATGAGTAGTTTGCTATTTCAGGCTTTTCTGAGCTAAGGTTTCCTAGTATTTCGTAGGTGTGTGTTGTCTGAAACTTATGATTTGAGGTGTGTAATTTGCTATTTCAGGCTTTTCTGAGCTAATGTTTCATAGTATTTCGTAGGTGAATGTTGTCTGAAACTTATGATTTGGGATATGTAAATTACTATTTCGGGCTTTTCTAAGCTAGATTTCTTAGTCTTTTGTTGATGTGTGTTGTCTGAAACCAATGATTAGGGATGGGTGGGTTGCTATTTTTGACTTTTCTGAGCTGGATTTCTTAGCCTTTCATAGGTATGTGTTGTCTGAAACCTATGATTTGGGATGGTTAATTTGCTATTTTTGACTTTTCTGAGCTAGGTTTTCTTAGCCTTTCATAGGTGCGTGCTGTCAGAAAATTATGATTTGGGATTTGTAGTTTGCTTTATAGACTTTTCAGAGCTAGGATTCTTAGTCCCTCATAGGTGTTTGTTGTCTGAAACCTATAGTTTGGGATGAATAGTCTGCTATTTCAAGCTTTTCTGAGCTAAGGTTTCTTAGTATTTCATAGGTGTGTGTTGTCTGAAACTTATGATTTGAGCTATGCAATTTGCTATTTCCGACTTTTCATAACCAGATTTCTTAGTCTTTCGTAGGTATGTGGTGTCTGAAACCTATGATTTGGGATGTGTGGGTTGCTATTTTTTGACTTTTCTGAGCTGGATTTCTTAGCCTTTCGTAGGTGTGTGTTGACTGAAACCTATGATTTGGGAATGAGTGGTTTGCTATTTTTGACTTTTCTGAGCTAGATTTCTTAGCATTTCATAGTCTGTGTGCTTTCAGAAAATTATGATTTGGGAGGTGTAGTTTGCTTTTTGGACTTTTCAGAGCTAGGATTCTTAGTCCCTCATAGTGTTTGTTGTCTGAAACTTCTAGTTTGGGATGAGTAGTTGGATATTTCAGGCTTTTCTGAGCTAAGGTTTCTAAGTATTACGTAGGTGAAGCTTCCACGTCAGTTTTAAGTTCACCAAGACATAAAAAATTTTTAAGTTCAGTTCTAATTTTTCCACAGAAGATAGGAAAAGTTATACTATGATTGTGATTATTTTCTATGAAGATAGAAAGTTTCACTTTAATTCTAAATTTTCTTAAATTCAGTTCCGACTTTTCTCAAAGAGATGAAAAACTTTAAAGTTCAATTTAAAATTTTCTCAACGAAGTCAAGGAAAGTTCAAGTTCTCTTCTGAATTTTCTCAATGAAAAAGAAATTAGTCATTGATCATTTCTATTTTTCCAAATAATATAAAAATTTTCCACTTTAGTTCAGATCTGTCTCGAAGAGATGAAAAATTTTAAATACTATTCCAAATTTTTCACAGAAGATAAAAAAGTTCAAGTTCTCTTCGGAATTTTACCAAAGAACACAATTCAATTCTAATTTCTCCAGAGAAATCATAAATCTTCCACTTCAGTTCTTTATTTCACAAAGACATAAAGAAATTTAGAGTTCAATTCTAAATTTTCGGTGGAAGATAGAAAAAGTAATACCATACTTGTGAATATTTTCACGGAACATAAAAAGTTCTAGTTCAATTTTAAATTTTCTCAACGAAGTGAGGAAAAGTTCAAGTTCCCTACTGAATTTTACCAAAGAACACAATTCCATTCTAATTTATCCAGAGAAAATAAAAATCTTCCACTTAAGTTCTTTATTTCACAAAGACATAAAGAAATTTAAAGTTCAAATCTAAATTTTTCAGTGGAAGATAGAAAAAGTAATACCATACTTGTGAATGTTTTCACGGAACATAAAAAGTTCTAGTTCAATTTAAAATTTTCTCAACGAAGTGAAGAAAAGTTCAAGTTCTCTTCTGAATTTTACCAAAGAACACAATTCAATTCTAATTTATCCAGAGAAAATAAAAATCTTCCACTTCAGTTCTTTATTTCACAAAGACATAAAGAATTTTAAAGTTCAATTCTAAATTTTTCAGTGGAAGATAGAAAAAGTAATACCATACTTGTGAATATTTTCCCGGAATATAAAAAGTTCTAGTTCAATTTAAAATTTCTCAACGAAGTGAAGAAAAGCAAGTTCTCTACTGAATTTACCAAAGAACACAATTCAATTCTAATTTCTCCAGAGAAAACAAAAATCTTCCACTTAAGTTCTATATTTTACAAAGACATAAAGAAATTTAGAGTTCAATTCTAAATTTTTTCGTTGGAAGATAGAAAAAGTAATACCATACTTGTGAATATTTTCCCGGAAGATAAAAAGTTCTAGTTCAATTCAAAATTTTCTCAACGAAGTAAAGAAGAATTCAAGTTCTCTTCTGAATTTTACCAAAGAACACAATTCAATTCTAATTTCACCAGAGAAAATAAAAATCTTCCACTTAAGTTCTTTATTTCACAAAGACATAAAGAAATTAAAGTTCAATTCTAAATTTTTCCGTGGAAGATAGAAAAAGTAATACCATACTTGTGAATATTTTCTCGAAGAGATGAAAAATTTAAAATACTGTTCCAAATTTTTCACAGAAGATAAAAAAGTTCAAGTTCTCTTCGGAATTTTACCAAAGAACATAATTCAATTCTAATTTCTTCAGAGAAAACAAAAATCTTACACTACAGTTCTTTATTTCACAAAGACATAAAGAAATTTAGAGTTCAATTCTAAATTTTTCGATGGAAGATAGAAAAAGTAATACCATACTTGTGAATATTTTCCGGAATATAAAAAGTTCTAGTTCAATTTAAATTTTCTCATCGAAGTGAAGAAAAATTCAAGTTCTCTTCTGAATTTTACCAAAGAACACAATTCAATTCTAATTTCACCAGAGAAAATCAAAATCTTCCACTTAAGTTCTTTATTTCACAATGACATAAAGAAATTTAAAGTTCAATTCTAAATTTTTCGGTGGAAACAAGAAAAAAGTAATACCATACTTGTGAATATTTTCCCGGAAGATAAAAAGTTCTAGTTCAATTTAAAATTTTCTCAACGAAGTGAGGAAAAATTCAAGTTCTCTTCTGAATTTTAGCAGAGAACACAATTCAATTCTAATTTCACCAGAGAAAATAAAAATCTTCCACTTCAGTTCTATATTTCACAAAGACATAAAGCAATTTAAAGTTCAATTCTAAATTTTTCGGTGGAAGATAGAAAAAGTAATACCATACCTGTGAATATTTTCTCGAAAAGATGAAAAATTTAAAATACTGTTCCAAATTTTTCACAGAAGATAAAAAAGTTCAAGTTCTCTTCGGAATTTTACCAAAGAACACAATTCAATTCTAATTTCTCCAGAGAAAATAAAAATCTTCCACTTAAGTTCTTTATTTCACAAAAACATAAAGAAATTTAAAGTTCAATTCTAAATTTTTCGGTGGAAGATAGAAAAGTAATACCATACTTGTGAATATTTTCCCGGAAGATAAAAAGTTCTAGTTCAATTTACAATTTTCTCAACGAAGTGAAGAAAAGTTCAAGTTCTCTTCTCAATTTTACTAAAGAACACAATTCAATTCTAATTTCACCAGAGAAAATAAAAATCTTCCACTTCAGTTCTTCATTTCACAAGGACATAAAGAAATTTAGAGTTCAATTCTAAACTTTTCGGTGGAAGATAGAAAAATTAATACCATACTTGTGAATATTTTCACGGAAGATAAAAAGTTCTAGTTCAATGTAAAATTTTCTCAACGAAGTGAAGAAAAGTTCAAGTTCTCTTCTGAACTTTACCAAAGAACACACTTCAATTCTAATTTCTCCATAGAAAATAAAAATCTTCAACTTCAGTTTTAAGTTCCACAATGAAATAAAGAAATTTAAAGTTCTATTCTAAATTTTTAGATGAAAGATAGAAAAAGTAATACTATGATTGTGATTATTTTCAATGAAGATCAAAAGTTTCACTTTATTTATAATTTTTCTTAAATTCAGTTCTGATTTTCTCAAAGAGATGAAAAATTTAAAGTTCTGTTCCAAATTTTTCATAGAAGATAGAAAAAGTTATACATTGATTGTGAATATTCAACTTGAAGATAAGGAACTCCACTTTAATTCAGAGCTTTATCGAAGAAGTGCAAAATGTTCAAGTTCTCTTCTGAATTTTCTTAAAGAAGAGAAAAAAGTTAGCTCAATTCTGAATTTTACCAATGAAAATAAAAAAACCTTCCACTTCAGTTCATAATTTCTCAAAGACATAGAAATTTAAAGTTCAGTTCTAAATTTTTCTGTAGAAGATAGGAAAAGTTATACTATGATTGTGATTATTTTCCAGTGAAGATAAAAAGTTTCACTTTAATTCTAATTTTCTTAAATTCAGTTCCGATTTTTTGCAGAGATGAAAAATTTAAAGTTCTGTTCCAAATTTTTCATAGAAGATAGAAAAAGTTGTACATTGATTTTGAATCTTCGACATGAAGATAAGGTGCATCACTTGAATTCTGAGTTTTCTCGAAGAAGTGCAAAATGTTCAAGTTCTCTTCTGAATTTTCTTAAAGAAGATAAAAAAGTTAGCTCAATTCTGAATTTTACCAATGAAAATGAAAAAGCTTCCACTTCAGTTCTTAATTTCTCAAAGACATAAAAAATTCAAAGTTCTCTTCTAATTTTTCCAAGAAAATAAAAAAGGTTCCACTTCAGTTCTGGTTTTTTCTCAAAGAGATGAAAAATTTAAAGTTCTATTCTAATTTTAAATTAAATTTTAGCTCCTTTGTCTTATGGATTTACCCATCAAATTTTTAAATTAGAAAATGAGTGACTTCTTCTATTATTAAAGACAATCGATCAAACTCATTCATCTAACCTCCAAAACAATAGGTTAGGTTAGGTATAAATAAATATTAATAAATAAATAGAAACATTTCTACATGTTTAAGTTAGGTTAGGTTAGGTTAACTTATCATGAGCGCTCATGATAAGTTAACCTAACCTTTTCTGGGGTGTATGGTTAGGTTATGTTAGGCTAGATTAAGTTAGGTTAGATTAGGTTAGGTTAAGTTAGGTTAGCCTACGTACGCTTCACTTAGGTTAGCTTAGGTTAGGTGAGAGACAGGCAAAAAGTTAGGTGTATGATTAGGTTAGGTTAGGTTAGATTAAGTTAGGTTAGGTTAAGTTAGGTTAGGCTAGGTAAGGCTAGGTAAGTTAGGTTAGGCGTAGGCTAACCTAGCCTAACCTAACTTAACTAACCTAACTTAATCTAACCTAACCTAACCTAATCATACACCTAACTTTTTGTCTGTCTCTCACCTAACCTAAGCTAACCTAAGTGAAGCGTACGTAGGCTAACCTAACCTAACTTAACCTAACCTAATCTAACCTAACTTAATCTAGCCTAACATAACCTAACCATACACCCCAGAAAAGGTTAGGTTAACTTATCATGAGCGCTCATGATAAGTTAACCTAACCTAACCTAACTTAAACATGTAGAAATGTTTCTATTTATTTATTAATATTTATTTATACCTAACCTAACCTATTGTTTTGGAGGTTAGATGAACGAGTTTGATCGATTGTCTTTAATAATAGAAGAAGTCACTCATTTTCTAATTTAAAAATTTGATGGGTAAATCCATAAGACAAAGGAGCTAAAATTTAATTTAAAATTAGAATAGAACTTTAAATTTTTCATCTCTTTGAGAAAAAACCAGAACTGAAGTGGAACCTTTTTTATTTTCTTGGAAAAAAATTAGAAGAGAACTTTGAATTTTTTATGTCTTTGAGAAATTAAGAACTGAAGTGGAAGCTTTTTCATTTTCATTGGTAAAATTCAGAATTGAGCTAACTTTTTTATCTTCTTTAAGAAAATTCAGAAGAGAACTTGAATATTTTGCACTTCTTCGAGAAAACTCAGAATTCAAGTGAGGCACCTTATCTTCATGTCGAAGATTCAAAATCAATGTATAACTTTTTCTATCTTCTATGAAAAATTTGAACAGAACTTTAAATTTTTCATCTCTTAGCAAAAAAAATCTCGGAAACTGAATTTAAGAAAATTAGGATTAAAGTGAAACTTTTTATCTTCACTGGAAAATAATCACAATCATAGTATAACTTTTCTATCTTCTACAGAAAAATTTAGAACTGAACCTTAAATTTCTATGTCTTTGAGAAATTATGAACTGAAGTGGAAGGTTTTTCATTTTCATTGGTAAAATTCAGAATTGAGCTAACTTTTTTCTCTTCTTTAAGAAAATTCAGAAGAGAACTTGAACATTTTGCACTTCTTCGAGAAAGCTCTGAATTAAAGTGGAGTTCCTTTATCTTCATGTTGAATATTCACAATCAATGTATAACTTTTTCTATCTTCTATGAAAAATTTGGAACAGAACTTTAAATTTTTCATCTCTTTGAGAAAAATCAGAACTGAATTTAAGAAAAATTATAAATAAAGTGAAACTTTTGATCTTCATTGAAAATAATCACAATCATAGTATTACTTTTTCTATCTTTCATCTAAAAATTTAGAATAGAACTTTAAATTTCTTTATTTCATTGTGGAACTTAAAACTGAAGTGGAAGATTTTTATTTTCTATGGAGAAATTAGAATTGAAGTGTGTTCTTTGGTAAAGTTCAGAAGAGAACTTGAACTTTTCTTCACTTCGTTGAGAAAATTTTACATTGAACTAGAACTTTTTATCTTCCGTGAAAATATTCACAAGTATGGTATTAATTTTTCTATCTTCCACCGAAAAATTTAGAATTGAACTCTAAATTTCTTTATGTCCTTCTGAAATGAAGAACTGAAGTGGAAGATTTTTATTTTCTCTGGTGAAATTAGAATTGAATTGTGTTCTTTAGTAAAATTGAGAAGAGAACTTGAACTTTTCTTCACTTCGTTGAGAAAATTGTAAATTGAACTAGAACTTTTTATCTTCCCGGAAAATATTCACAAGTATGGTATTACTTTTTCTATCTTCCACCGAAAAATTTAGAATTGAACTTTAAATTCTTTGTTTTTGTGAAATAAAGAACTTAAGTGGAAGATTTTTATTTCTCTGGAGAAATTAGAATTGAATTGTGTTCTTTGGTAAAATTCCGAAGAGAACTTGAACTTTTTTATCTTCTGTGAAAAATTTGGAACAGTATTTTAAATTTTCATCTTTTCGAGAAATATATTCACAGGTATGGTATTACTTTTTCTATCTTCCACCGAAAATTTAGAATGAACTTTAAATTTCTTTATGTCTTTGTGAAATATAGAACTGAAGTGGAAGATTTTTATTTTCTCTGGTGAAATTAGAATTGAATTGTGTTCTCTGCTAAAATTCAGAAGAGAACTTGAATTTTTCCTCACTTCGTTGAGAAATTTTAAATTGAACTAGAACTTTTTATCTTCCGGGAAAATATTCACAAGTATGGTATTACTTTTTCTTGTTTCCACCGAAAAATTTAGAATTAAACTTTAAATTTCTTTATGTCATTGTGAAATAAAGAACTTAAGTGGAAGATTTTGATTTTCTCTGGTGAAATTAGAATTGAATTGTGTTCTTTGGTAAAATTCAGAAGAGAACTTGAATTTTGCTTCACTTCGATGAGAAAATTTTAAATTGAACTAGAACTTTTTATTCCGGGAAAATATTCACAAGTATGGTATTACTTTTTCTATCTTCCATCGAAAAATTTAGAATTGAACTCTAAATTTCTTTATGTCTTTGTGGAATAAAGAACTGTAGTGTAAGATTTTTGTTTCTCTGAAGAAATTAGAATTGAATTATGTTCTTTGGTAAAATTCGAAGAGAACTTGAACTTTTTATCTTCTGTGAAAAATTGGAACAGTATTTTAAATTTTTCATCTCTTCGAGAAAATATTCACAAGTATGGTATTACTTTTCTATCTTCCACGGAAAAATTTAGAATTGAACTTTAAATTTCTTTATGTCTTTGTGAAATAAAGAACTTAAGTGGAAGATTTTTATTTTCTCTGGTGAAATTAGAATTGAATGTGTTCTTTGATAAAATTCAGAAGAGAACCTGAATTCTTCTTCACTTCGTTGAGAAAATTTTGAATTGAACTAGAACTTTTATCTTCCGGGAAAATATTCACAAGTATGGGATTACTTTTTCTATCTTCCCAACGAAAAAATTTAGAATTGAACTCTAAATTTCTTTATATCTTTGTAAAATATAGAACTTAAGTGGAAGATTTTTGTTTTCTCTGGAGAAATTTAGAATTGAA
Source organism: Artemia sinica (assembly GCA_027921565.1). Classification (NCBI taxonomy): domain Eukaryota; kingdom Metazoa; phylum Arthropoda; class Branchiopoda; order Anostraca; family Artemiidae; genus Artemia; species Artemia sinica. The sequence goes on from CM051267.1 coordinate 48,389,260, forward strand.
TTGTGTTCTTTGGTAAAATTCAGTAGAGAACTTGAACTTTTCTTCACTTCGTTGAGAAAAATTTAAAATTGAACTAGAACTTTTTATATTCCGGGAAAATATTCACAAGTATGGTATTACTTTTTCTATCTTCCACTGAAAAATTTAGAATGAACTTTAAAATTCTTTATGTCTTTGTGAAATAAAGAACTGAAGTGGAAGATTTTTATTTTCTCTGGATAAATTAGAATTGAATTGTGTTCTTTGGTAAAATTCAGAAGAGAACTTGAACTTTTCTTCACTTCGTTGAGAAAATTTTAAATTGAACTAGAACTTTTATGTTCCGTGAAAACATTCACAAGTATGGTATTACTTTTTCTATCTTCCACTGAAAAATTTAGAATTGAACTTTAAATTTCTTTATGTCCTTGTGAAATAAAGAACTTAAGTGGAAGATTTTTATTTTCTCTGGATAAATTAGAATTGAATTGTGTTCTTTGGTAAAATTCAGTAGGGAACTTGAACTTTTCCTCACTTCGTTGAGAAAATTTAAAATTGAACTAGAACTTTTTATGTTCCGTGAAAATATTCACAAGTATGGTATTACTTTTTCTATCTTCCACCGAAAAATTTAGAATTGAACTCTAAATTTTCTTTATGTCTTTGTGAAATAAAGAACTGAAGTGGAAGATTTATGTTTTCTCTGGAGAAATTAGAATTGAAATGTGTTCTTTGGTAAAATTCCGAAGAGAACTTGAACTTTTTTATCTTCTGTGAAAAATTGGAATAGTATTTTAAATTTTTCATCTCTTCGAGACCGATCTGAACTAAAGTGGAAAATTTTTATATTATTTGGAAAAATAGAAATGATCAATGACTAATTTCTTTTTCATTGAGAAAATTCAGAAGAGAACTTGAACTTTCCTTGACTTCGTTGAGAAAATTTTAAATTGAACTTTAAAGTTTTTCATCTCTTTGAGAAAAGTCGGAACTGAATTTAAGAAAATTTAGAATTAAAGTGAAACTTTCTATCTTCATAGAAACTAATCACAATCATAGTATAACTTTTCCTATCTTCTGTGGAAAAATTAGAACTGAACTTTAAATTTTTATATGTCTTGGTGAACTTAAAACTGACGTGGAAGCTCACCTACGTAATACTTAGAAACCTTAGCTCAGAAAAGCCTGAAATATCCAACTACTCATCCCAAACTAGAAGTTTCAGACAACAAACACCTATGAGGGACTAAGAATCCTAGCTCTGAAAAGTCCAAAAAGCAAACTACACCTCCCAAATCATAATTTTCTGAAAGCACACACCTATGAAATGCTAAGAAATCTAGCTCAGAAAAGTCAAAAATAGCAAACCACTCATTCCCAAATCATAGGTTTCAGTCAACACACACCTACGAAAGGCTAAGAAATCCAGATCAGAAAAGTCAAAAAATAGCAACCCACACATCCCAAATCATAGGTTTCAGACACCACATACCTACGAAAGACTAAGAAATCTGGTTATGAAAAATCGGAAATAGCAAATTGCATAGCTCAAATCATAAGTTTCAGACAACACACACCTATGAAATACTAAGAAACCTTAGCTCAGAAAAAAGCTTGAAATAGCAGACTATTCATCCCAAACTATAGGTTTCAGACAACAAACACCTATGAGGGACTAAGAATCCTAGCTCTGAAAAGTCTATAAAGCAAACTACAAATCCCAAATCATAATTTTCTGACAGCACGCGCCTATGAAAGGCTAAGAAACCTAGCTCAGAAAAGTCAAAAATAGCAAATTAACCATCCCAAATCATAGGTTTCAGACAACACATACCTATGAAAGGCTAAGAAATCCAGCTCAGAAAAGTCAAAAATAGCAACCCACCCATCCCTAATCATTGGTTTCAGACAACACACATCAACAAAAGACTAAGAAATCTAGCTTAGAAAAGCCCGAAATAGTAATTTACATATCCCAAATCATAAGTTTCAGACAACATTCACCTACGAAATACTATGAAACTTAGCTCAGAAAAGCCTAAAATAGAAAATTACACACCTCAAATCATAAGTTTCAGACAACACACACCTACGAAATACTAGGAAACCTTAGCTCAGAAAAGCCTGAAATAGCAAACTACTCATCCCAAACTATAGGTTTCAGACAACAAACATCTATGAGGGACTATGAATCCTAGCTGTGAAAAGTCCAAAAAGCAAACTAGAAATCCCAAATCATAGGTTTCAGACAACACACACCAACGAAAGACTAAGAACCTTATATCCCAAATCATAGGTTTCAGTCAACACACACCAGGTTTCAGACAACACACACCAACGAAAGACTAAGAACCTTTTATCCCAAATCATAGGTTTCAGTCAACACACACCAACAAAAGACTAAGAAATCTAACTTAGAAAAGCCCGAAATAGTAATTTACATATCCCAAATCATAAGTTTCAGACAACATTCACCTACGAAATACTATGAAAACCTTAGCTCAGAAAGGCCTGAAATAGCAAATTAGACACCTCAAGTCATAAGTTTCAGACAACACACACCTATGAAATACTAAGAAACCTTAGCTCAGAAAAGCCTGAAATAGCAAACTACTCATCCCGAACTATAGGTTTAAGACAACAAACACCTATGTGGGACTAAGAATCCTAGCTCTGAAAAGTCCAAAAAGCAAAACTACAAATCCCAAATCATAGGTTTCAGACAACACACACCAACGAAAGACTAAGAAATCTAGCTTAGAAAAGCCCGAAATAGTAATTTACATATCCCAAATCATAAGTTTTAGTCAACACACTCCCACGAAAGGCTAAGAAATCCAGCTCTGAAAAGTCCAAAAGCAAACTACTCATCCCAAAACTATAGGTTTCAGACAACAAACACCCATGAAAGGCTAAGAAATCTAGCTCAGAAAAGTCAAAAATAGTAATTTACATATCCCAAATCATAAGTTTCTGACAACACACACCTATGAAAGGCTAAGAAACCTAGCTCTGGAAATTCAAAAATAGCAAACTACTCATCCCAAACTATAGGTTGGAGACAACAAACACCTATGAGGGACTAAGAAATCTAGCTCAGAAAAGCCCGAAATAGTAATTTACATATCCCAAATCATAATTTTCTGACAACATTCATCTACGATATATTAGGAAAGCCTAGCTCATAAAAGTCTGAAATAGCAAACTACTCATCTCAAACTAGAAGTTTCAGACAACAAACACCTATGAGAGACTAAGAATTCTAGCTCTGAAAAGTCCAAATAGCAAACTACACATCCCAAATCATAATTTTCTGACAATACACACCTATGAAAGGCTAAGAAATCCAGCTCAGAATGGTCAAAATAGCAAACCACCCATCCCAAATCATAGGTTTCAGACAACACATACCTATGAAAGACTAAGAAATCCAACTCAGAAAAGTCAAAAATAGCAACCCATACACCCCAAATCATAGGTTTCAGTCAACATACATCAACGAAAGACGAGGCCCGGGGATGGCCTTTGAGGGTCTGGGGGGCCGGGTGGGAGCCCTGGGAACCTTTGGGGCACGGGGGGTTCCTTCTGGATTGGGGTATGGGGATTGGAACCCTTTGGATCGGGGTAGGGGGATTGGGGCCCTTTGGGGTTGGGGTAGGGGACCTCACAACACTGTTCAAATGGAACTTGTGTATTATAACGACCACACTCAAAAACCTCTTCTAAAATCATCTTTTAAATCATCTTTTAAAATGTCTCTAACGGTTTCGCCGAAATAATTCCATAAGCTGTCTAAAACCGTTTCGCCCAAATAATCCCCTAAAAGTAATTTCAGCGTGTTCCTTTTGTTTGGCATCTCTGTGCTTTCACATTTCAAATTTCTAGGAAACCCTTTCCTACGTTAATCTCTTCATCTCATAAATTTTCCTAGCTAAACTATTAAGGTTTCGTTAGAATATCAATTTATCTCTCCGACTTAAAGCTCAGTGAAGCCGTATTTAAAATAGAATTTCTATCTCTTTAGACTCCCGCATAATTCCAAGATAACAAGTGATGTCATTTATAATTCCTGACACTAAAGATCAATGAAGCCCTATTTAAAAATAGAATATTAGTTTTTCTCTCTGACCTAAAGAACGTTTATCCCTCAGACCTAAGATTAAAGAAGCCTTAGTGTTTTTTCTTAATTTCCCCTTCGTGAATCAATAATTTTCCCGCCGATTATGTAAATCACCCCTCATGTCATTACACGTGGCCAAACGACAACAGATCGATTGACCTTGACCCCCATTAGACTCGATAGATAATCCTTGAATAAATTATGTCCTGTCAGTATTCTATGCCCATATATGGTGTGGGGTTCGGAGTAGAACCCCCCTTTCTACTGGCAAGCATGGACGACAGAAAATCCAAAGACACAGAAGACTTTATATCCATCAAGTTTATATTAAAATCTCCCATAATAATTAATTCAGTCGACTGTTTTAGGATGGTATCCAGTAGATCATTAAGGGTGCGTAGAAACAGTGGAATAGAGCCACTAGGAGATCGATAAATAATACCAACAATTAAGTCTTTACCTCTACATTTAATATCTACGAAAAGTGACTCAAAGACACCTTCGATATTTCTGGATAAATCCATTCTAAGAGAATATAGGAGACTATTAGAAATATACAAAGCAAGACCACCCTTGGCCATCTTTTGTCGATTCAGTCGTTCTATTTTATAACCTTGCAAATCCAAAAGTATATCATTTTTAGAATCTAAAAAAGTCTCGCATAAACCAACAACGTCAGCTGGCCCATCAGAAACAATCTGTTTTAGATGGTCTATTGAAGAACAAAGACCCTGAATATTCAACTGGAGCACTGAAAAATATCCATCCCGCTTGACACCCTCCCTCAGACTAGATACATATTTACTTATTACTGCGTGGTTCACTGTGGTCAAATCACTGTTGACATGTCCGATAGAATTATTGATAATGCTTAAAACATCTAACGGGTTATTTTCAAGCTCAAAAAGTCGTCCTACAACTGGGGGCGTTTCTAATTTTCCAGTAAAAAAAAGACAACAGATTTTAGATCTGGAATTAAATCATAAAATATACATGCACACACACACATACACACACACAAAAAAAAAAATATGTATATATATATATATATATATATATATATATATATATATATATATATATATATATATATATATATCTATATATATATATATATATATATATATATATATATATATATATATATATATATATATATATATATATATATATATATATATATATATATATATATATATATATATATATATATATGTATATATATATATATATCTATATAATATATATATATATATATATATAATATATATATATATATATATATATATATATATATATATATATATATATATATATATATATATATATATATATATATATATATATATATATATATATATATATATATATATATATATATATATATATATATATATATATATAAGCACAATCCGCGAATGATCGAATCTTTCGTATCATTGATTGACCAGGTGGTTTGGCCAAAATTTGCCCGCGGTAAGTCCATACATTAAATTTACCGAAGCAATCTCTTGCCGCATTTAAAATTTCACGACGCTTTTTTTTGTTAGCGATTCTGATAAAAATATTCCACCCTTTGCTAGTTTAGTCTTTGCTTTGAAAACAGCTCGAGCTAATTCCACATTTTTGAAGCGTATAAGCACTGGAGACACTTTAGATTGATCGTTAGAGTCATTCAAACTAAATCGATAAACATTTACAATATTATTGACTTCAAAACCAGGGACCAGCATCTTGTCTTTAATGATAACCGATACTTCTTCTTTAGATCATTTCCAGGCCCCTGACTTACTCCATTCATCACTATGCAATCCAACATCTTTTCTTGTTCAAAATCATCCACTTTCGATTCCAATGACAAAATCCTACTTTCCAAGCTTTTAACCATTGCAAATAGTCCTTTCAGTGATTTTTCTATTTCTTGGAATTTTGGGTTGTAATCAACGGAAATATCATCATGAATTTTTTTTTTTTACTATAATATCAATTGCTTGATCAGCTGTAAGATTCACTTGTGTCCGATTTAATTGGCTAGGTGCCAGTGAGTCTTCTGCAATAACAATCGCTGGGTTTAATGCTAGATAAGTAGGTGATGACGATTTATAAATGTCTGGAAACGAATCTAATTCGGTAAATGCTTACCAACATCTTTTTCCGTTCTTTTGCGAGCACTAGTTATCCGAAAGTAATTTCAAAATAAATGAAAATAAATAATTGCTGATCTTTGAGTTGGCCAATTAATTCAGTAATTTGCAAATAATTTCAAGTAACTGCAAGAAGTCCAAGTATTTCAATGCACGATTCAGATGATAATAGTGCTGAATACTAATCCAAAGCCACAATCCTAAGCCGTAATCACATACTAGTCACTTGTGTAATCAGATCTTAGCTTAATGAATTTCTTTTTACGCAAAATCAATTGGCTCCGTGCCTAGGTTTATCCACAAGTAAAAAGGTAATCCATGAAATGTACTTTTTTGTTTTTAAGATGTGAACTGGTCAGAGACTGAATGAGTAGTTTAGGGTTGCCACCCTGACCTGAAAGAATTTACTAAATAGGAGAGGAAAAATTTACTAGATTGCATCTGTTTTTACTAAATGCTCAAAAAAATTTTTTGCGCGTGCGGCGTAGCCGCACGCGCACCATCAAGCATCGATTTTTACTATAGGAGGGTAATAAATACGATTTTCACAATCTTTTTTCTTTTTCTCTTCTTTTTTTCTCTTTTCCTTTTCTTCTTTTTTCTCTTTTCCTTTTCTTTTTTTTCGCTTTTCGAATCTCCCAGCAATTTTATTGGGGGGGGGGGGGGGGGGGGGGGTGCAAGAGGGGTCCATATCTGGATAGTCAAAGCGCATGGGATGTATAATTTTTTTCTCCACATTATTGGCAGGGGGGCAACCGCCCCCCTTGCCCACCCCCAAACGACGCCCTGTATATATATATATATATATATATATATATATATATATATATAATATATATATATATATATATATATATATATATATATATATATATATATATATATATATATATATATATATATAATATATATATATATATATATATATATATATATATATATATATATATATATATATATATATATATATATATATATATATATATATATATATATATATATATATAATATATATATATATATATATATATATATAACTATATATTAATATATATATATATATATATATATATATATATATATATATATATATATATATATATATATAATATATATATATATATATATATATATAAGCACAATCCGCGAATGATCGAATCTTTCGTATCATCGATTGACCAGGTGGTTTGGCCAAAATTTGCCCGCGGTAAGTCCATACATTAAATTTACCGAAGCAATCTCTTGCCGCATTTAAAATTTCACGACGCTTTTTTGTTAGCGATTCTGATAAAAATATTCCACTCTTTGCTAGTTTAGTCTTTGCTTTGAAAACAGCTCGAGCTAATTCCACATTTTTGAAGCGTATAAGCACTGGAGACACTTTAGATTGATCGTTAGAGTCATTCAAACTAAATCGATAAACATTTACAATTATTGACTGCAAAACCAGGGACCAGCATCTTGTCTTTAATGATAACCGATACTTCTTTCTTTAGATCATTTCCAGGCCCCTGACTTACTCCATTCATCACTATGCAATCCAACATCTTTTCTTGTTCAAAATCATCCACTTTCGATTCCAATGACAAAATCCTACTTTCCAAGCTTTTAACCATTGCAAATAGTCCTTTCAGTGATTTTTCTATTTCTTGGAATTTTGGGTTGTAATCAACGGAAATATCATCATGAATTTTTTTTTTACTATAATATCAATTGCTTGATCAGCTGTAAGATTCACTTGTGTCCGATTTAATTGGCTAGGTGCCAGTGAGTCTTCTGCAATAACAATCGCTGGGTTTAATGCTAGATAAGTAGGTGATGACGATTTATAAATGTCTGGAAACGAATCTAATTCGGTAAATGCTTTACCAACATCTTTTTCCGTTCTTTTGCGAGCACTAGTTATCCGAGAGTAATTTCAAAATAAATGAAAATAAATAATTGCTTATCTTCGAGTTGGCCAATTAATTCAGTAATTTGCAAATAATTTCAAGTAACTGCAAGAAGTCAAAGTATTTCAATGCACGATTCAGATGATAATAGTGCTGAATACTAATCCAAAGCCACAATCCTTAAGCCCGTAATCACATACAAGTCACTTGTGTAATCAGATCTTAGCTTAATAAATTTCTTTTACGCAAAATCAATTGGCTCCGTGCCTAGGTTTATCCACAAGTAAAAAGGTAATCCATGAAATGTACTTTTTTGTTTTAAGATGTGAACTGGTCAGAGACTGAATGAGTAGAGCAGGGTTGCCACCCTGACCTGAAAGAATTTACTAAATTGGAGAGGAAAAATTTACTAGATTGCATCTGTTTTTACTAAATGCTCAAAAAAAAAACCATCAAGCATCGATTTTTACTATAGGAGGGTAATAAATACGATTTTCACAATCTTTTTTCTTTTTCTCTTCTTTTTTCTCTTTTCCTTTTCTTCTTTTTTCTCTTTCCTTTTCTTTTTTTTCGCTTTTCGAATCTCCAGCAATTTTATTGGGGGGGGGGGGGCAAGAGGGGTCCATATCTGGATAGTCAAAGCGCATGGGATGTATAATTTTTTTCTCACATTATTGGCAGGGGGGCAACCGCCCCCCCCTTGCCACCCCCAAACGACGCCCCTGTATATATATACATATATATATATATATATATATATATATATATATATATATATATATATATATATATATATATATATATATATATATATATATATATATATATATATAATATATATATATATATATATATATATATATATATATATATATATATATATATATATATATATATATATATATATATATATATATATATATATATATATATATATATATATATATATATATATATATATATATATATATATATATATAATGTTACATTTCTAATTACTTTTAATTTCTCTCAGCAGGCTCCTTTTTCCACAATAAAAAATTTTCAAACTGAGGAGAATTCACCTAATCACCTTGGGTGGTTTGGATTTTGTTTTGATTCCAATAGATTCCCAATCATCACAAATCCAAGTTGCATTATAGCTTCATTTTTTGTTGGTAAGATTTGATACAAAGAAAGCTGATTTTGTCGACCTTTAGACGCTGGAAGTGAAGTGTCTGTTTATGAAAATAGGCGACTGCTTGTCTGTCTCTGAGACAGACAAGCAAAATTGTAAATTTTAAAACAGAACAAGCAAAAATTGTAAATTGTCATGTTTACAATAGTTTTTTCCCCTGAATTCGTGGAAAATAAAAAAAGTTTTGTCTACAATAAATCATGTCTTTTACTAGATCCTCTAAATTTACTAGCTTTTTTTTTTATTTACTAGATCTAGTAAAATCCTACTAACGGTGGCAACCCTAACCCCCACCCCCAAGTGTAAGTGTAGTATAAATTAGTACAACTACAATAGCTGCATCATAAATGAAATTTCCAACCACTCAGATTACATCTACCTCATCCCAGCCGTAATAATAACAGTCAAATATCGATCCTCAATGACCAAATTCCAGCATAAACCAGATCCGGTCTGTTCCACGCTCAGAGGTAGACGTTTCCACTCATCATCGTGGTTTGAGGAATTGATCATTTTCATTACAGAAATGATCTTGATTGCTCCTTAGTAAAAATAGTCTTGATTGCTGGATGTATCTATTAATTTCGAACGCATAGTGGGGATGACACTAAATTAAAGAAAAAAGAATAAGAAAAAAATCCGCCATATTTCAATTAATCTTTTATGGCTATGAAGGCGCAATTCTGAAGGCAATCCAATTCTTTAAAAAATGACCGCTTAATCACAAAGGCCGTTAATTAGAATAAATAGCTCTTATGAAAGTACTAAAAAATCTTTAGATTAAAGAGCGAGGTATTGAATAGGGGGTGAACCAATCATATATGTAATATTTTCTGTTCGTTTAAATTATGATTTTGCCTGTTCGTTTAAATGATTTTTTTACCTAAAAATTGATCCCTTTGCGAGGGACTAGAGACTTACTAGAATAGAACTGCAAACTAAATAATCAACTATTCTACTTACTGTTACTGACACATAAATATTGTTAATGAATGCAATACGAATAGTGCTAGTGTCAGGATACCTTACTAAAAATAGTCTTAATTGCTGGATGTATCTATTAATTTCGAACGCAAAGTGAGGATGACACTAAATTAAAGAAAAAAAAGAATAAGAAAAAATCCGCCACAATTCAATTAATCTTTTATGGCTATGAAGGCGCAAAAAGGATTTCGTTTGGGAGGGGGGGGGTTACAATAAAAAGCATCAAAATTTTTCTTTGTATGCAGTTTTACGACTCAGAAAAATTTTTTAAAGGGGGGTGCAGACCTGGTACTCCCCCCTCCCCCCCTGCGGATACGGACTTAAAGGCGATAAATACCAAGGAAAGCAAAATCATCCACGTCTTTTAGTGTAGAGATAAAAACAGATAATTGTTATACTATGCTAAAACCCGCAGGTAACATCATCCAACAAGAAAATGACAAAATTGTAAAATCTGATCAAGAATCGAACACAGTTAGGTCTTTCAGTAGGGGCGCCTATTCACGAAAACGTAAGGGGGACAGGGACGTTTTCTTCAGTTTTAAATAAAGATACAAAATATATGTTTTTTTCGAATTCTATTATTTTTTTAAATTACTTTTCCAAAAGTTAGCTGTTTTATACATCTTACTTTTTAGTTAGAGCTAGTAATTGAAAACTAGCGGTAGACAACGATTATTTTTGGACGTTCGGCTAGCGACCTTTTACTTCGCAGGCACCAAAAGGATTATAAAGATAAAACGGTACTTTCGCATTATCAGGGCCCCTCTAAAGAAGTCGAACAAGAGATGCTACAGTCAAACGGGAAAGACACAATGAAAAACCCGTCTTTAAATAAAAAAAAAAGTTATTTTTAACTGAAAGTAAGGAGCGACATTAAAACTTAAAACGAACAGAAATTATTCCGCATATGAAAGGGGCTGTACCCTCCTCAATACCTCGCTCTTTACGCTAAAGTTTTTCATTGTTTAAAAAAATAGAGTTGTGAGAAGGTCAAACTTTAGCGTAAAGAGCGAGGCGTTGAGGAGGGGACAGCCCCTTTCATATACGGAATAATTTCTGTTCGTTTTAAGTTTTAATGTCGCTCCTTACTTTCAGTTAAAAAAACTTGTTTTTTTATTTAATTTTTGAACGTTTTTGAATAAATGCAGGTTTGATCTTGGCTCACCGTACATGAATAATTAAAACAAAATTTGCATATTAATTTATTTTTATTTGGTTAAATGGCTTTCTAGAAACTTGTTTAATTTTATTTACGAACGTTTTTATTAGTAATAAATATATGTAACTTACGAATTAACTTACGTAACGAACTTCTATATTCATATATTTTTAATACGTATATTAGGGCGTTCGCCCCCTAGTCAATACCTTGCTCTTTAAGCGAAAGTTCGAATTTTGTTCCAATTCTTCAAAAATGACCGCTTAATCACAAAAGGCCGTTAATTAGAATAAATAGCTCTTATGAAAGTACTAAAAAATCTTTAGATTAAAGAGCGAGGTATTGACTAGGGGGTGAACCCAATCATATATGTAATATTTTCTGTTCGTTTAAAGTTTTTATGTTGCTGCTGTTGTAGCTGAAAAAACTTGTTTTTTTTATATTTAATTTCTGATCTTTTTTTAAATAGTGGTGGGAAGTCCGGCGTCCCCTTCATAGCAATGTCCCTTCCCCATGAAAAAACTTCCTTCATGGAAAGATCCTCCCACATAACCCCCCCCCCACCCCCACCCCCACTACCAGGAAAAATCTCCCCTGAAAACGTCTGTATACTTCCCAATAACCAATACTATATACTAACGGTAAAGTTCCTAACTTTCAGCCCCCCCCGGGAACTTCCGGGGATTAAGCCATCCTAAAAACATACTTATAATATTTTCGAACATGCTGAACAAAATGGCTATCTCAAAATTTTGATCGGGTGACTTTGGGAAAAAATGAGCGTGGGAAGGGGCCTATTTGCCCTCCATTTTTTTTGGTCACTTAAAAAGGGCACAAGAACTTTTAATTTCCATTTCAGTGAACCCTCCCACGATATTCTAGGACCACTGGGTCGATACGATCACCCTGGGAAAAAAAAAACAAAAAAAAAACAACAAGTAAACTCGCACCCGTGATCTTTCTTCTGGCAAAAAATGCAAAATTCCACATTTTTGTAGATATGAATTTGAAACCTCTGCAGTAGGGTTCTCTGATACGCAGAATATGATGGTGTGCTTTTCATTAAGGTTCTATAGCTTTTAAGGGTTTTTTCCCCCTTTTTTTGAAAATCAGCCAAATTTTCTCAGGCGCGTAACTTTTGATGGGTAGGACTAAACTTGATGAAAATTATATATTTGAAATCAGCATTAAAATCTAATTCTTTTGATGTATCAATTGGTATCAAAAAGTAGTAATCAACCTTATACTTTGCCAAGGCCCCTGTACCAGACAGGTTTCTGGTGGGTATAGTCTGGTTTGATGGGTACAATCTGGTTTGGTGGGTATAATCTGGTTTGGTGGGTACAATCTGGTTTGGTGGGTACAGTCTAGTTTGGTGGGTATAGTCTGGTTTGATGGGTATAGTCTGGTTTGATGGGTATAGTCTGGTTTGGTTTTTCAAAGAGAGTGACTATCCCATGCATATAGGTAATACTTCTACAGGGCATTACACCTTTTCAAAGAGAGTGAGTATAACTTGATTGGTGATTGGGATTTGAATAAAAGGAATAGTTTTCTTTACAATTCATATTAGTAAGAGAACTGAATTCAAAGAGAATAGTTTTATTTGCGAGGATATTAGTAGAGGAAAAAATGAGTGGTGCATTTACATTATTGGAGATTAATGATGGAACCGACAGCAGCAGCAGCAACGATATACGAGTACCCAATGTAGCTGTGGAAATAACCGCTGGCTGTAGACTATGTCTTGAATGGGACATTATGTATGCCAGATACGTGATATCATTAAGCAAGTTTAAGCAGGAGGAGCAACTATGTTTTTTGCTGGAAAAGTGAATATTCTCCATATAAATAAACTTCGGTCAGCATTAGATGTCCTATCGAAATATATTGATGAGAACAAAAATGCATCAGTGAATATTATTATTAGTTGTAATTATGTTCAATAAAATTGTTTCTAAATCAATGGTATTTTTTTGTTTCTATAGTAGACTAGCGTATATTTTTTAGAGTAGAAAAAAATTCTGGTTAGTCTGAAGTTGGTTGTGAGAGAGTTAGGACTCTAAAAAAATGGATAGATTCGAGAAAGAGCGAATCATGAGGAATCTAGTTCTTATGAAAAAAACGTTTGATTCTAGATGACGATATTTCTAGAGTGGTCTATTCAAAGGAAGATATTTTTCGAGGAATGGTTGTTGATATAATGAAAACTGATTCTCCATCATTAGACTATTGTATGAAGCTTCTACATTGTGGTCCAAATGCATTTACACAATTTATTGATATATTGATCACGACACGGCAAAATGATATTGTGGATATGCTTTTAAAAATTAGTTTAGAAATTTAGGACTTTTTTTTTCATGAGAAAGATGGTGCTCAAGGATGATTTACCTCTCTCTCTCTCTCTCTATCTCAGACATTTTTGATGTTGCTAGCTCAGTTTCATTGTGGTAGTGAGAGTGTCAACACATGACAAAATGTTCTATACATGTCCAATATGTATGTACACACTGGGCAGCTGGTCATCATGTGAGAATTGCACAATTATTGATGAGTATGATGAAAAGTGTAGATTATGCAACCCGTGTAAATTGCATAGAGGATATGCTGTACAAATTAAAGGTTGTAATTCCTGTCTTGAAGAGGTGTGGACTCTCATCCTAGAGGTCACCTATGCTCCAATTGTCATTATGATAAATGTAAGCAATGGGAGAGTACATATCCCGGTATGATTGGAAAGAATCCTAACCGTGATTTTAGTTTATTGCTACGAGATTGGTATCGTCGTGGTTTTTAGATTTTCTGGGAGGAGGAACCAGGTCAACGATTCAACTGTTGGAACAACAAAAGAATATGGTTTCTACGTCATTCTTGTGAAGACAATGGGTGTTATGATTATAAGCCCACTGATTTTTATTTGGCTGTGACGGAATGTGATTCGACACTTGAGGACACTGTTTATGAAATTGCTTCAAATAAGCAAATTGAAACATGTGAATTCTATAGAATGAATAAGAATAGTATCATTGACTATACAAAGAGATATGACAAGAGTGAAGTCACACTCTACTGTAGAAAATGTGACCCTGACATTGCAGCACATCAGGATCAGTACACTGTGAATTCAGATAATCTACCTGCACTAGTTGTTGTCGACAAATACCTAGTAGTGGATGAAATCTAAAGAGTAGAAAAGTCGTTTTATCATGTATATAATTTTTTTTTTTATTAATAAACAATTTCACATACATCTTTAGAACATTTTATTCTTAGGGCACTAAAATCAATATTAAATACACTTGTAAGTATATTCTCCACTAGAAAGTCGTTCAATCGAGGTAAGTCAACGTAGATGTTGAGAAACTGCTTGTAGGTATAGCCAGGTCATCTGAACATGAAAAAGAGTAGTGCATGAAAGCCACATGTCTTAGTCGTTAAATCCTGTACTCTTCGTTGATTTTGAATAATGGTTTTCCCACTGCTTTCAATAAACTTGCTAATGTATGGCGTGTAGAATTTATACGATAGGCTAAGAGGATCAAAAAATTCAATATTCTTCGCTGTTTGAAAGATGCATAGCCAATGACCGGTCTTCAAAGTCGATGGACTGCTATTAACAATGATTAGGATATTGTTAACACTTGGAATTTTTTCAATGAAGTCCGAAGGTATGCAATAGGACTTGTACTGGGACATGTATGGATCCATACTAAATACATTGATTATTTGGTTTGTGTTCATGGTGCAAGGTCTAGTAGAAACACTGCCGTCGGGTGTGATTTCCCAATAGGTTTCAAATTGACTCAGTGATATTAGCGTTATACTCTCAGTCAGAGCATTGGCAAATGTACACTCTAAACGTACATTCCCAGTTCGTACTATACTCATATCCTGTGTGTCTGACAAGTCCAAAACAATAACCCATGATTTTTTGAAAACGTTGAATCGGTTATTCCATTTTCAAATAGTTGAGAGTCATGATCTAGGGATTGCATGGTCAACTCGTACAGAGTTCTATAGGATTTTTTGTCAAATGATAGAGTGTACCGTGGAATACCATTCACTTTGCACACAAGGCTAGATAGACCGAAAAAATTAAAATCATGGGGGGATTCAGTCTAGGATCCAACGGCACTGCCACTCTTCACAAAGGCCAAAGCCAATTTTGATGGGATTTCTCCATTGATAAATGATGAATCGCAATAGCTACGAGAACCGGCGGCAATGTGACGTTGATTGGTGATTGTATGAGGGACAAGAAGTTTAATGTTGTTACCATTGGCTCTTAGCTTTTCCACTGCCAATGCAACAGAGCTCATAACCTGTTGTTTTCGGACATGGAGAATTGCCGATGTGATAATGACATTTGCATCGGGTGCTGCAGGAAGTCTTTTTCTCAAAATGAAATTCGACGGTGCCATCTGTAACTTTATGTCAATCTTGACATGGGGGGTAGCCATTGGATATATTGAATATCTCATGATTTAATTTTCCAACCAGATGATACTCCTGGGTCACTGCAGTAGTCAACTCACCGTCAGTATCAACACCTGTTCGATATTCATAGCCCAATGATTGTCCTCTCAACTCCTTGTACTCCTTTGGCGTCATCATCATAAAATTGTATGTAGCTTGCATAGTTTGATAAATTATTGCTAGTGCTCACCAATGTTCCATTAATAAATACATTAATTTGTTTGAATAGGTTGTGTAGAATACATTTTTCATTGGAGAGACCATCGCTGGCATTTGGAGTTGTATTATCTGACTTTTTCTTCACCACAACATTTAAATCAATAAATGTTGACGACAAATCAATGAAATAGTCTTCATTGGAAAATATTTGAAAGTGTATATTCTCCGAGAGGGGTTGTTGGGGGTGAAATTGTTCATAGTAGCCATACTTGACACTGACATCAACATTTTCAGCATTGAATAGATTCAATGAGGAACTGATTGATGGATATGATTCCTTGTGGGGGAGATAAGTCATCTTAAGAGAAGAAATCCTTCTTCGATCTAACAATCTTTTTCTTTTTCTTCTTATTGGCCTTCGTTGTTTTATTCCTCAAAGTCCTTGTTGATGTCCTTTGCTTCCTGCCTGGGTGGAGACTGATGAGTGAATGACGCGAACGCATCCTTTTCAATCCCTCCCCATTTTGTCGAGATTTTAATTGTTCACCAACGGCTCTTGCTGAAGATCTAATATTTTCCTTAACACTCTCCTTGAAATTCTTGCCCGACCCCCAGTCCTGTAGTGTGGAGGCAGCAAAATTTGATGCAGCAGGTACAAGATATTTTCTGGCAAGGGGTAGTGCAGAACGAAATAGCCTAGCAAACCAGCTACCAAGACCATAGCCAGACATTGTAGTACGACCCTTGTAGTAGTCCAATCCATTGCCTATTTGACGTGGACTCAAAGCACCAAACATAACAAATCAATATTGGGACAGACAAATGGAATTCTTCTATTGTTCATTTTAGTGATTGTGCCGTCGTTGACAATGGGTCGAAAATGACATTTAATCACTGCTAAGCCTTTGTTATTGCTAGAGGATCACCCAATTCACTTGTTAGTGTTAACTGGCAGAGTTCCAAATACGAAGTGTTTACAGGAACATACTGAAGATGCTTTATATTATAGTGATGAACAAGTTCATGAGTTGTTTTTCGTTCAAGAACACGTAGGAGGAGGGACATTTGAATTACCGACTCTCGACGTTTCCACAAGGATGCATAGAGAAATATGCAAGAGTCCGAGGCAAAACTAGGTGGATAATCAGCAAAAATAACTGATCCATCCCGTAAACGGTGCCAGCATTTTCCCATTAATCATATTCTGTTTAAAGCCAAGAACATCTCTCAGATTATCATTGAGAATAATTGTTTTCAGTGTCAACAGGTGAGCTAATGTAAAATCCTATCATGTTCCAATGAATAATTAAAATGGAATATACCATTCCTACGATATGAGATTTTTCTATTGATTGTACGACACAAATCTCCCATATTATCATATTCAATATATTTCAATTTGACATGTGGATAGTCACTAGGTTTAAAGTGCTTCAGCCCATTCATAGTCGACATAGCCCAACCCATTCATAGTCCAATCGAATGGTATAACTTTTATAATCATACACACGATCCTTTCTCAGGATGTCATAGGTATTTTTGAGAATACAGTCGACAAGACCGCACCGTAAAATACGCACCGTAAAATTTGATGGTAGGGGAGAGTTTTGTCCAAAAATCACTTGTCATATTCAAGTCATTGTAGAGAGGATCGGAAACGTTGGACATGAAAGTTACATAGAAATCATTGGGCATTGTCAATATCTTCAACACCGATCCAAGAATCAAAATCAGAGTTGTATCCTAGCCAGCGAACAAGTAAACTGTTTCTTACCCCTGCGAGTACGTGTCTTTAATATCTTTTCAATTTTGGTAGATTTCACTAGCATTTTTAACTTTTTGCAGTCATAGTCATAAAAGCCGCCGACAATCTCTTCATCTTTGGTATCAAGCAAGCGATAAGTTATGCGTTTAGTGTCTAGGATTTTTGCCACTTTAAAAAGTTCAGGGGACCACAAGTAATTCCCCTTTTCAAAAACATTAGTTGTTCTATTAATTCGAACAGTATCACCAACATTGAATTTATTTTTCTTCTTGACATTTGATTCATTGGAATATTGTTTAAGAAAGGTGTCAATTGTATCATGATCAGAATGATGAACTTCTGTTGGTGTAGAGTTGAACAATGATCGATGAGGTCGTTGATTATAAATCAACATGATTTTATCTAGATCATGAATAAAAGTCGATGTATTTTTCAATGTACAATATCTTGAAATTAAAAGTCGAATAGTTCTTATCAATCGTTCGGCCAATGCAGCCTTTATAGGATTGTGACTATGATACAGCAGTGTACTATATTTCTCTAGTACTTTTGCAACATGAGGATTAACAAATTCACTACCACGATCCGTTTGAATTTTTTTATATGAATCCTGTTCGAGAATACTTTCAATGGCCTGAGCAACTTCAACACCTCTCTTTGATCGCAATGGAATTGCATATGCATAGCGACTAAAAACACTGATTGCAAGTAGAATGTACTTGTACGGTGTATTGTGACGTCTTTGAAGCTCATCTAGAGTCAGGAGATCTGCTTGCATTATATGCAATGGGTTAAAAGGATTTAGTTTTTCGATATTGATGGCACGAAGTCTATGATTTCTATGCAGAGTGTAACTTGATTCATTTTGTAGATAGTCTTGTACACTTTAAGTGCGAACACCAGTGACTTTGGAAAGAGTGGCGGGGGAACTTAAACTCCCCGCCTCACCAATATTTTCATAAACACCTTTCAGAACTTCAACCATTTTGAATGTAAACACGTTGTGTAATGTCCGCTACCCTTTTGTATACTGGTTGTTGGTGACGTTGACTTGATACGTCTTCGCTTTTGTCTAGCTATCAGTGGTGTGCTAGTATTTTCCAAAATGGATTTAAAAATCTTCTTCTTCTTCATATTTAATGGTGTCAATGTTGATGATGCATGTTCATTTAATTTTTTTTAGAATTTGTCTATTGCCAATAAGACTTTTGGGGAAGTTTAATGTATTTAGAAAGTTGTATAGATGAGTGTCAAATGATAATAGTCCTTTACGATTTGTAACCATGTCATACATTAAATCAAGTTGATTATAGCTCTTTGCCCTGAATTATAATCCTTTCCCCATTGCTCTCAACTTGAATTTGACCACTTTCCAAGAGATAGGTTAGGAGTCGTTTTACTTTGTTCACGATATGAGAGGGGCATTATATTTCCAACTTTCAGTACAATTGAATCCAATTCCTCCTTCTTTAATTGTGTTCCAGCAGCAGCAGCAGCAGACTCTTGAGAAGATGATTCTTTTTTGGGACCAGCAGCAGTAGTGGGCTTCGATCGATAGGACTTGTGTTTGTCCACTCGGCGAAGTGCATCTTGAAGTAAAAGCAGTTTTTTATCATCCTCAATATTTTCATTGTCAAGGAATTTACTCAGATTGTTCTCAAAGTGTTCCACGGGTGAGAGAGTGAGTTCTATTGGAGACAATTTATAGGGTTTTGCCATTCTCTAGAGAAAACTGTTTACAAGTCCTGCAATTATTGGCAGTAAAAGTGTGAAAAAGCTACCGCCTGCCTGAAGAAGTCGTTTCCTTTTAAAATTCTTTCCTTTCTTTTTAGAGGCCAATGTACGTACAATGGAACGATGTTGCTTTGCCTGTTGCTTAACTTCTTCTGGCAGTTGAAACATTACCCTCGGTCAAATTTAAACAAAGTTCAGATATTAGATTAATGAAATCATTGTCAATATCATGTTTGAGTATTGCTTTCCTAAGCTGAGGTTTTGAAGTGCTTGGAACTGAAAACAAATGTCTATTTCATGTAGTTTCTTCAGTGTCATGATAGCGACTAATAGGTCTTTTTAGCGTTCACGGGGAGATATACTGTAATTTCATTGTCGAAAATATCTGTGACTACACGCAGATCCTCGGGTGTATTTTGATTAAGATCCAATAGGATATAACCGTGGGGTTTATTAGTTGCCTGATTCTATGCTGAGAGCAGAAATTTAGGGACACCTGGATAGATGTGTTTATTGAGGGTTATTAGCGAACTAGAATCACGAACAACTTTGTAGATGATATAGTAGGTGCAGTTCAAAGCAAGTGTTTGCATACATTTGCTCTGATGAAAGAGATTGTGTAGAACCAGAGAGTAACGGAAATCTGTTCATGATGAGAGCGAACAGTGAACAATTGCAGGATTTCCTGGGACCATTGTTCAATAGATTCAGCCAGAAGGTCAATGATCAGCCAAGAGTTTGGTTCAATAATGTTGAAAACATCAAGTCCCTGTATGAACTGTATCTGCACCGATCCCATGGCAGCAATTGCTTTTATTTTATCGTATGACTCCTGCCAAATACTATAGCAATAGTATATTTTTTTCGGCTTTTCCACAAACATTTTATCGCAATTTTTTAATTATTTTAGTTAAGAGTGTTGTTTTGCCCGACATTGAGGGCCCACACAGAAACGATCTGAATGGTGTTTTAAATTGATACATGTTCCTTCAACAGTTCACCTGGACAACTAACTGTAGACCCTAATTGTCTAATGACTAAATAATTTCCCTACTACTACTCTGTTCTTCAAGAACAAGAAGACGAATAAAGAATCATATTTTTATTTTATTATATACATAAAAAAGTAACAATACTTAACAAAAGCACATTAAACATGAAAAAATACACTTTTTTTTTTTAATTTATTTATAATAAAAAAAAATACAACATTTACATGGGCACACAGAGAGAAAAAAAACACTTGAATACTTTTTTTGTTTAATTATAGAGAAAAAAAAAATACAACATTAAATTAGAGAGCACTTGAAAAAAAAAATATCACTTTTTTTGAATGAAACATTTACAAAAAAAAAATCTGCTCTAAGTCAAAAAGATAACTTGATAGTGGCGGTGCGCCCCCCGCAAGCGGCCGCCCCCCCCCCCCCCTACCGGGCCGCGAGGCCCCCCCGGCCGCGAGCCCCCCCCCCAAAGGTTTTAGGAAATAATTTACAGGACTTTATTTAAACCGAGACTTTCCTATGGGTAACACATTCGGCCTGGTCTGAAGTTAAACAGTGTCCAAGGGGGAGGGTAGTCACACCATCTTGACAAACATAGACCTTGTCGGAAATGGTACGCATGGCAATTTTTTCTATATTTACAGTAAAGTTCCTGTATTTGAGAGAACGAATTGCCAGCAATTTGGCTCGTGGAATTGTATTTTGAACAATACAATTCCTATAAATGTCCATGTCGAAATTCTTATCCACATAGCGTGTGGGTACTCCTTTGCAACGTTTCTTGATTTCCTCGTCGTGTGTCTGTATAAAGTACACCTTCGGACTTACAAACATACCACGGGAAATCAAGTCGCTTCCCGTTTCTGATTTAAAAAATAAAAGCTGATTGGGTACCCGACGTTTCACTAGCTCAGGGTAAAGACCACTCCAATTAGTGTAGTCCATCCGTGAGCTGATAATTTCACCTTGCGCCAAATCATCAATTAGATTTGGGGTTTTTACTTTTAACAGTAGAGAATCCATGTCCCCGTAGCAAACCCGTAGTACCATGTCCGGGCCAATGATTGTGAAGGAAGTGTAATTTGGATCGGCAATGATTCGAGCACATTGTTCGGGATCGGTCACGACGTCACAACGATTCCTATTGCGAACACTCTCACACATTGTGCCGAAAGCCGAATTCAAAATGAGTTTATAAATTTCTTTTTCAGCCTTCGTCTGTGCTTCAGAACGTTTGTTGACAAAAGTGTCAACAAACATTTTCAAATAGGGTTTTTGACTAAACTGGAGTGCTCTGTGAACCTTTGTGACGTTGAAACCGTTGTTGCACATCCATTTTAAAGCTAAATGATGTACAACTATGTTTTTTTTCGGCAGAAGGTCAGCAATAAGTTTTTGTTTTGAAGGTGTCCAATGCAATCCGTCCACCTCGACTAAACGCCTATTGCGAGGGCTCAAAGAGTCCTTAGTCACAGGTCTATTGATGCATGGGAAAACAAAAATCCTTTACTGAATCGTGAAGCTCGACTGGTATCTCTCCATCAATTTCAAAAAACAATCCAACCGGGCCATTCTCCTCAACACTGTTAATGTTGGGAAATGGGGAGCTTGAGGGTCATTGAGCCATTTATAGTCACCGCAAGGTAGCGCATAATGGGACATGGCCGAGGGGTAGTGAGAATTCATATCAAGCAAAACTGCATCCGATTTGTCCCCGTCTTCTCTCCTGTGGATCAGTTTCCAAGATACGATCCCCGTGAAAAAACAAAACCCCCCCTCATTGTTCTTTCAATGAACAGATGCTGATCAATGTCTGTGATTAGCCCAATTTTTTCCCCACTAATTTTTAGGATGAGGTCCATCACTAGATGAGGAGATGAAAAATAATAGCCCAAATCAAGATTAAATTCTTCATAGATTTTGTCCGTATTTTTACACATAATGTCTAACAGAGTTAATACGTCACTCGACAAATACAGCTTGCAGTAGTCAAACCCATTTTTACACCCTCCCTCTGCCCAAACTTTTTTAGCAAAACTGTATTCCTCGGGGGTGCAACTACGATCGTGAAGACTATCATAAAACGATTCAATTGGAGGAATAGTTTCCTCGGCGAATCTCGACATGGAACAATAATAGTCATAAGGATATATGCCCTTGACCGTTAACAAATCATATAAATCATTTGAAATTGTTGCTTGAGAAGGGGGAAAGCATTGCAACCGTCATCGTTTTTCTGCACTTGAATTAATTCGCTCAATGATTTAGGGAAAAAAACTGTAAAAAATCTAAAAAGCAAATTTTATTCGTGTACTCAACGTCGGCTTCAACAAATTTCCACATAAATTCCAAAACAAGCAACACTTTTCCGATGATTTAGGTATGATTTTGTAGGTAAAGCTGTCTATCACTCATGCATCATCTATTGTTCCATTTCTTTGAAGATGCGCCAATGCTGGGTAGCACATACTTTAGATCGTAGTTAGCATTATGTATAAAAAACTGGAAGAAAAAAGTTGCTGTTTAATTTTTAAATTACATGAATTGTGAGCCCACCCCCGAAAGTTACTTTTTCCGTTGAATTGGGGGTCAATAAGGTGGTCGTGGTCCTGGACCGCGTCTTTTGGGGCAAGGTCACCCCTATATACCCAGCAAATTGTCCCTTTTCCAGCGCCAGTGCTCTTTATCTGACAATGTCATCGGGTAATTGGTGTGACGTAATCGAGAAATTGCGCCGTTTGCTGTTTTTATTAAAGAAACCAATAACTTTTCCATGCTGCCCTCCTCATCCATAGTAAAAAAAAACTATTCCAATTGCATTTTATTGTTGGAATCACGACGAGCGTGTGCGTAGGAACACGCAACTAGTTTGTGTTCCTTGACTATATTTGGCCTTGATGGGTTTGATACCTCAACCAGCCTTGTTTCACAATCTAAAGATATTTTATCAACTTGTAGCAGGGAATTTTGGAAATTTTTAAATTGTAAAATATCTTTGCCTTCTGCCGGCATTTCAATTCGTTGATTCCCATGAATTTTGCAATGGTTCATGTGATCTGAGAATGTTCGCTCACATGTGAATGGGGAAAGGCACATGGGGCAATAGAAACGTTCTCCTTTCTTCACACCTTGAGATAAGAGTCGACTTATTGCTGTAACGGGGAAAAAATGACCATAAGAATTTACATCTTTGGGAGGCTCGTAAATAACCCATACCCAATTTTTAACATTATCTACTGACGGTGTCCTCACTGAATACAAAACCCCTTTTTTATTTGGTTTTTTTTTTTTACCCCATCTACAAATTCAGTGTCATACTGGAGAACAACCACCCCCACCCCAAGATTTTCATTTGCTTTTCAAATATGCTTATTTCTTTCAAGGACACCGGATACTTCCCTTCTAAACAGTCAAAATTTACTTTAGGGAAATTTTTTCCACTGTTGCGAGCAAGTCCATCGAGATTTTTCATTGTTGACTCATTATATAATGTTTTATGGGCTGCTGCTAAAAATGCATACTTAAAGCATTGCAGCCCCGTGTCAAAATTAAAACCTTGAACCCCTCCTGTAGTCGACAAATCTGGGTGGCATTATATTCTTTTACCCCGCCCTCCCCTTAAAATAAAGTTTTTTTAAATCTACTGAGATTCAGATCCATGCGTTCAATGTATAAAATTGTGGACCCACTTCCTCTCTCATTAAACGTGTCCAAAGTGAAATTAGTTTATTTACCCAGTTGAAAAAGTTGTCTTCAAATTCGTTTAGACCTGGGTAAAAAGTCTGGTTGCCAGTTGAAAAATGAAAATAAAAAATATCCCCGGATGTTCCCTTTTGTAAATAAACTTTTTGATTCACCGATGCTTTAACTCCCCCTTGACCCCCCATTTCTGAATCTGAATCTCAATTTTTGCTCGAATTCTGTCGATGTAGCTATGGAGAACTTTCACAGGGTCAGTTAAAATAGTGCCCGCATTTTCCTCGGGAGGGTTAATATCTACCCTATATGTTTGCAAATGGCTTAGAGCAGACTCTAACAAATAAAATTCACGTAATTCCGGGGACACAGCACTATTTTCATGTCCTGTACCTATTTGTACAGGATCTAATTCACTAATAGTAAAGTTATCGTTAAAAGTGTCCCCGGAAAAATTAGGCCCAACAATTTGCATAAGACTGTCCATTTCTTCAGCTGTAAATTGAAAATCCAAGGGGATATCAAATAACGTACCTTCACTAACATCCGGCGAGAGGGGACAATTACCCATGATACTTTGAAGTCCCGGCCAGGGAAGGCAGAAGTTTTCAAGCTTCCCCCTGAAACTAGAAAATGAATGGATTAAGTTTTTTTTTGACGAAATGCATAATAAATTACAAATTTTTGCTTATAGCATTATTTACAAAACAATGTATAATAAATTACAAATTTGTTAATAACACACACACACAAACACACGCACACACACACACACACACACACACACAAACACACACACAAACACACGCACACACACACACACAAACACACGCACACACACACACAAAACACACACGCACACACACACACACACTGACACACACACACACAAACACACGCACACACACACACACACACACACACACACACCGAAATATTCTTACAGGTTGAAATTTGTTTCTAACTCCTTAGCCTATATTCCATTAGTCTATAACGTGCTGCGGAAACAGTGTCAGATAGAAATGCGCTGAAGTCAGATAGAAACGTGCTGCGGAAACAAATTATGCGATGTTTGAATTTCTACTTTCAAAAATTCTTAATTTTCTCATAATTTTTGACGGGTTAAAATACAATTCAGTTGATATGTAGTGAAGCATTGGAATTATCGGATATACGGGAAAAAAAGCGGCACATTTACCGCTCACACAGGGGGGGGACCTTTGGGGGCTGGGAGCTTCCTTTGGAGTAGAAGGATTGGAGCTCTTTCGAGTTAGGGTAGAGGACTTCACAATACCGTTCAAATAGAACTTGTGTATTATAACGACCCTAGAGTTTCAGCCTCAAATTCTTTTCGAAAACAACTTTTAAAATCATCTTTTAAGAATCCCTTTTTCTCATGTTAATATCTTGTCCAAGATAAACATCCAGTCGTTTGAAATGCTCTTTTGTAACGATTGATTAGCATTCGAATTTATAGCTGTAGGATTAAAAATTCACCCTTCTCGATGGGACATTTGATAAGGACCGAATACACACAAAAGATAACCTGGTTTAAGAGCGCTTTTTCAAACTGTCAACAATGAAATAGTAATTTTGTTTTATATAGTTAGTTTGTTTAAAGAAATAATCGGATTTTTGCATTAGAAAACATCTTGATTAAAAGAGAAAATTACAGGTAAAGTTTCATAAATCTATGATAAGTTATTTGCTACTTGAAAAAAATACGGAAAAAAATATATATACATTTACAAAATTCTGGCTGCACTTGTACATCAGAAGTCCCTGGCAAGGCATGAAGAGGAGTGTTCCCTTCCATCTTGATCAGATGAGGCTGACTCGAATTTCTTGTCAGGTTGCATAGAGACTCCTGGCTGGTCCAATGAACGTGTATTGGAATTAGCAAATCTAATGACTGATGTTCTTGCAGCTTGCATTGATGTGATATCATCCCATCTTGGTCTCTTTTCGGAGGTAGGGTGATTGCAAGAATCCACCTCAACATCCTTAAAAAAGAAGAAAAATTTAGTAATGAAATAATAAGCCCTCTTTTACAGATAAATTGCCCTCTAAAGTTTATTCTGGTGTTTGTAGCACTTTAGAAATATTTAAAAAGCTTCTTAAGTAAAATTTGGAAAATTTTGAGTTGGAGGGAAGGGAAGGAGGGAAGGGTGATTTTCA
The DNA here is from genome assembly GCA_027921565.1 of Artemia sinica. Classification (NCBI taxonomy): domain Eukaryota; kingdom Metazoa; phylum Arthropoda; class Branchiopoda; order Anostraca; family Artemiidae; genus Artemia; species Artemia sinica. The sequence goes on from CM051267.1 coordinate 48,415,730, forward strand.
AAACATCTTCCCATAATATAATTTGACCTATAAAGTCAATTCTGATGTTTGTAGGGTTCTATGTCTTAAAGCTTTACAAATATTAAAAAAGCTTCTGAAGTAGAATTTTGGAAAATTTTGAGTTTGGAGGGAAGGGGGATTTCAAAAACATCTCCCCATAATATAATTTGACCCATAAAGTCAATTCTGATGTTTGTAGTGCTATAACTATTAGCACTTTAGAAATATTTAAAAAGCTTTTAAAATAAAATTTTTGAAAATTTTGAGTTTTGGAGGGAAGGGGGGATTTTAAACCCCCTTCCCGTGATATAATTTGACCTATAAAGTCGATTCTGAAACTTGTAGCGCTCAATCTATTAGTGCTTTAGAATGCCTGCTACTTTTTACAAATCAATATTTTTCTGCTCAAATGTTCCTTTGCGTACATACGAATATCATGGTACTAAAACCCTCAAAATTTGAAATAAAAAAAAATGACAAAATTTAATTAGCTAGCTCAATTCTTACTTATTCAAAATATTAACAGAGGGCATTGGACCTTCAATTCCATAGTATCGAAACACAAAAAAAGTTGACAATTATATGCAAAGTTTTTAAAAGTTATATACCTAAATTACGAAATACTTAAAATCACAGAAAAAAAAAGGAAGAAAAAGATTCCTGGACATAGCCTAAACTAAAAAAATTATTAAGTATATAAGGAATTCACCCTCTAGCCTATATCTCCCCCTATACGCCTATTTTTTTAGCATTTTCAAAAGAGATATCTTAACCAACCTTTGTGATTCGAACGAAATTCGAACTTTAGTGTAAAGATATCTTCAGCAAGATATTGAGGAGGGAGGCGACCTTTCATATCTGCCGAAACTAATATGCAAATTCTATTTTAATTTTTCATATACAACGAGCCAAAATCAAAGTGAACATGCCTCTTTTTTTTGAATATTTACTAAAATTGAAATACATGGACCGTTTAATATTTAAAAGAAGGAAGCTTTTTAAAAGAGGTAACAACATGGTGAAAAAAAAGTGTAAGGAAGGAATTTCTTCCTTAACTTAATGGCGAGACAATTTCTTTTTATTATAATAATGAGAAATTTTACTCACCAGAAGCTGCTTAGAATATTCCATATCTATGTAAATGATTGCAAAAATATCGTTACTGATAGGTTGAATGAACTATTCAAACTGTAGAAAATCCTAATCTGAAAGCTGAATATATACAAAAAATAATTGATATATATTAACAGCTAAACAAGACGCGCTGGTTTTATAACACGGGGTTTACCCTAAAAAGACATGTATACCGTGAATTAGAAATCTGGTCCATGTATATTGTGTCAGAAAAACTTGTCCTTCATAACATGTTATGTAAACAAGTACAAGACGGAACATAGTATAACGCAATGTGAGGGAGCTCTGAAATTCTTTGAAATGGTGTAAAGCCCTGTAGAAGTATTACCTATATGCATGGGGATAGTCACTCTCTTTGAAAAACCAAACCAGACTATGCCCATCAAACCAGATTATACCCACCAAACCAGATTGTACCCACCAAACCAGACTATACCCACCAGAAACCTGTCTGGTACAGGGGCCTTGGCAAAGTATAAGGTGATTACTACTTCAAAATACCATTTTCTAGAGTTTCGGTTACCATTGAGCCGGGTCGCTCCTTACTTACAGTTCGTTACCACGAACTGTTTGATGACACGCCAGTATCTTCATCAACAACTCTAAGCTATTTCAGTGCCACCAAATGAAGCAGACATTAGATTGCTGGCAGATGAATTGGCACCATTGTCAGGGTACTTCATTTAATGTTGTGTGGCTGCTAGCAATGAGGCAAACATTTATAGCGTTAGTGAAGGAGTCTTGATTTTTTTCATGTTCAGTGATCGAAATAAAATTATTCCATTTGGACGTATGTATTACGTACACTTCATCTGTGTCTCTGTTTCCGGGGAGCAGTGATAAGTGGTGCCAACCTTTGCATGCTTATAGAGTCCACAGCACTGTCACTGTCCAACCTTCTTGTCTTGGGTCTGCACTCCCTAGGGCTCTCCCTAACAACACAGAAACGTTTCAGTCTTGTGTTTATAACACATGCCGTCTTTGAATAATTTAATGCATTGATATGTTTCATTGTTCTTATTTCAGAAAATAATGGATTTTTCAGTCCTGATTTCTCGTATATATTTATGTCCTGATTTCTGATTTATGATTTCTCAGTAGTATAATTTAGGAAGTCCTGATTTCTCAGTAGTATAATTTAGGAAGGATTCTTAAAAAATTCGTTTGGGAGGGGGGGCACCTCCAATACCCCCCCCCCTGTATCCGTGCTTGATATCATAATAATTGTTCCTTCTCGTTCTCTGATTATGAATATATATTTTTTCCCCTTTTTAAAAGATTGAATTTTTGTTTACATGTGACGTCACTTATCCTCATTTATCCTGCATGTGCCCGAGGTTAGCAAGTGTAACTTGTCCGACAACTAATCCAGGCCGTTTCAAGTAGCAATCCTCCGTCATTCACGTCTCGTGAAACGTTGTTCAGGATTGTCAGTTGATTAGTGTTGGGATTTGGTCAACCACATTTGCTATATTTTATTACATTTTATAGCATTTGCTACATACTATATTGTTAGAAAATTGTTTAGTACATTATTACAGAGCTCTTACAGAGTTGTTTATTTTGTTGGATTTTGAATTTTTAGTTTTTATTGCTGACGGCCGCTTTTATTTGCCATTTATTGCCATCAATGGTTTTGACTGAAAACTTTAAAACTTTGATTTAAACTTTTTGCTAATTTAATTGTTGGGCAATTATACAGCATTTTTTATTTACATATTGTTAAATTTCAGAAAGAATTAAACCATTACATTTCATCTGTGGTTTTAGCATTTACCATCCAAGGACATTAGGGAAGAGTGTCATAAAAAACGGTGCTAGAAAAACAGAATAACAATGGTTTCCATCAAATTTGTTGCCTATCTTCTTAGACAACGTTGGCTAGTCGTGGGCAACGTGGGCTCAAAATTATAATAAGTATTCCCAGAAGTTTTTACGTAATGAAGGTTCTTACACGCACGGAATGGGCGGTTAAACAAACGAAGATGTGACTGACCTCCCTGCTGCTCGCAATGAATTTTAAAAGAGTTCAGATTCAAACTTTTAAAAAGATATACAGATAGGATATAAGCAAAAAATCATAAAAATAAACACGACCACTAAAAAACTGGCGAACAATGCCAAAAATAACACCTATCAGAATGACAAATCATTCCAGTCAAAATTTAAACTGCAAATTGTTCCATGCGAGGGTTTACTAGTTCTTTTTTTGGCAAAAACGGAGGTACATTGTAATTCCCTGTGCTCAAATGTTTCCAACCTGGCTTTTTTTAGAAGGAGAGGGTATAGACCCGTAGGTTCCTTTAAAATTATTCGCAAGGCTCTTTTTTTTTAATTAATTCAATTTTTTCTGATTCTTCACGGGAGATGCCAGGATGCCAAACTGGACAAGCATATTCAAGATGTTGGCGGAAAAAGGGAGCATAAATCCCTAAGAATAGGAAGGGGGCACTAAATATATTTCTCTACTCAAGGAGGGAAATCGATGCATTAACTCAATGGATAATGTCTTTAACGTGGATATTCTACTTTAAATTAAAATTCGTTGCTTATTAAATTTCTGTAGCAGGTTTCAACAAGCGGTCATCCAAAAATTTTCCACCTGTCAGGAAAATTCCTTAGCGAGGCTATTAATTATAACTGAAAGAATCAGATATAGGAAAAGTACCTTGGGTACTCCATTGTGGACAGGGAGGGGACTGGAATAATGATTCTCATATTTGACTACCTATGATCTACTTGAAAAGACGGAGGCAACCGATTTCACCACAAAAGAATCAATATTGAATTCAGTGACAAGTCTCTCAACAAATATATTGTGGTTAACAAGATCAAACCCTTTTTGAAGGTTAATAATTAAAATTAGATTTCGCCAGCAGCAAATAGCTCAAAAAGCAAATAGCCTTTTGAGAATTTTCCCAATCAAGTTAATAAGAAAAAAAAAAAAAACAAAGTAATGGGAGATAGAAGTGGATTTGAGGTTCCCGAATTGTCTCAGGTCAAGTAAGAGGTAGAATTTTTATTTTAGCCAATCTGTAAAGCATCCTTCATATCATTTCGAGAATAAGTTAGTTACGCACTTATACCAAACACAGTCGAGAAGTTGCTGAATCTGAGATTCTGAGAAAACCGGTTTCATAGCCACAAAGACGAATGACGGGTGACAGAATGCATTGGACTTGTATTATTTGGGCTATATATTTGCATATTATTGGAGGGGATGGAGGAAGGTTAAGTTACTTTACTTCCACCCTACCCACAAATCTTAGAATATATAGCCCAAATTATGTTATAATATAAACAAAAAGTATTATATTTTCATCATGTTTTGGTATATTTCATTATGAATAAGGTAACATCACTTCTTGAGTGCGTTTGGTATAATACATAAGTACCCGAGAGGTACTTAAGTGTTATAGCGACCACACTTTGTTCTTGATTTGTAATGAAACCGTTTCCTGTCTACACTCCGAAAAAAATCAGCTTAGCTACTGGGTGAGAGAAACTACTTTTGCTGGTATATTTTAATTGAATTTTTGATATATAGAGGTGGTTAGGTTCAGTATTTAATATAATGCATTCTGAGCGGCCTGATAATTCTCTGTTGTATTTTCCATAATTTTGTTGCCAAAGTATTATATTTTCATCATATTTTGGTATATTTCATTAGGATTAACCTAACTTTACTTCTCTTTGGTGTGGTCGCTATAACACGTAAGTACCAACATTCTAAAATAGTTACTTATACAATTCCTAATTGCGGATGACAAAATGACAAATATATAGCCCATAACCATGTATACACATTTTTAATTCCAATAGTGCGACCAGCGTTGTCACTCTGACCATTTGGTTTTTACTAGTTTTTGGCGAAAAAATTTACTAGATTGGCTACTTTTGTCATCGAAATGAAAACAAAACTAAAAATTAGCTAGTGTGTATTTTTTTTCTCCTTGTGCGACATCTTAATATGATTTTTTTTGGCCATTCGGCGTATTTGCCTTCAAATATGTAAGAAATGTGTTCCTAGTTATTCATTAGGTCCAAACAGTTTCTTCCAGACTCCTAATTATCGACAGGCTCGGCCTTACTCCATAGTTTAACCAACTTTTCTGAAAGTTTTTAGTTTCAGTATACACTTACAACTAACCTTCACAAAAATTTCAGGTACACAAAAAAAACAAACAAACGACCACAAAAAATGAAATTCAAAGTAAAAAAACAATAATAATAAAGTCCGATTCGACAGACCAATTCGACTTTTTCAAAGCTTAACCGCCGGTCCTGCACCCTCTACTGTTTCCCAGGGACCGGGTTCGTTCGCGTTCATCTTCCATTTTCTGCATCTATCAATCGGAGCGGGTGGAATCTCCCACTCCAAAAACAAATCTTGTGTCTCTGAGGCAGAGTTGCTTGGAGTGCATGAGAGCTCCAACTGTGTCGATATTTAATCGGTTTCCCCCCAGTCGCCTTGATAATATTTAAACTGGAAAACTGCCGCTCTGCACCAGCTGAAGCATGGGACAAAGCACAGAGGGTCAATATAAACTTGGGGAGCACTCAGAACATGGCTTTCCCGCTACCATCTTTTAGTTTGGGAAGCCTCTTCCAGAATGTCGGAGGACACTCTAAATCTGATTCTGATACTATTTCTGAAATAAATTCACTTCGGATTTGAATTTCCTCGTACTCACTATTAAGGTCCTCCAGCATCTTCATCCTCTCCCCTTCCTTTCTGCAGTCTCTAACAGCAACATGTTTAAACCTCTGTAGAAGAGGGAAAAGTGACATAGTTTCGTTGCTCATAGCTTTCAGTGGATCCAGAAGTTCTAAAGATGTAAGAACAGGGTCATCCAGTATTATCCTAGTACGGATCTGCTTAGGAAGTTCAATAAGATAAGCAAGGCAGGCTTTTCGAATAGCTTGCACACAGTGACGTCAATCTTCCACTGACAGGCTTTCAAGGTGCAACTCGGTATTCATCCCAAGTCTAACATTTTCAAGCTTCAAAACGTTTTCAGGACTGCTCACGTTCAAGGAAGTAAAGTTACCTTTGAGCTTCTCAGGACGAAGGAAACACAGCAGAGTAAACGAGTAAAACTCATGGGTACGTCTCAAAAAGCAATAAATCCTTGTTCCGCATGACTGGAACTCAAGGTTTAACTTGTTGATCTTTGCCAGTATATACGAGAGGAAGTACAAGTAGGCCTTATTCACGCCTATATCCATCGCACTTAGCAGCTTTTTGTCTATATCCCTTGTAAAGCTGTCCGACAATGTTAGGGACAACTCTATCATATAGAAATGCAAGGCTAATCGGTTCAAGTAATCTGTTAATTCTGGCTTCAAGTGACAACCAGCGTGTATTGCTAATCTGCAGAAGTCTGTGGTTGGCAATTTCACAAAACTACTGGAAAACCTTCAGTTCCAACTGTGTCTTAGGGCTTGCGCTTATGAAGTTGATGAGTTCCTTCACAAAAAATTTCGACTTCAGCAGGTAAGTGCTTCGCTGCAGAAAAAGCACACAATGCAGCAGTATGGCAAGTGCAACCAAGGACAACCAGCTGCGGATTTTCACGCAGCAGCTGGGCTGTGAAGCCGTTTTTGCGTCTTATATTACCAACGCATTATCAAGACCAAGCCCAATCATATTTTCTAATGGAACATCAACTTTCTTAAAGTACTTTCTCAGATCCTTTTGCCCACTTGCAGTTGCGTCATCCACCTTTAGTAGTGCCAGGAATTCTTCCCTCACGGTATTCTCACTGTCTACATTTTTCACAATAACAACTAGGGACTTTGTATCTGATCTGTCTGTGCTTTCGTCGGTGATTATTGAAAAAACGTTCTTCTGAAGAACAGATGCTAAAGTGTCCTTGCCATGAAATCCTATAACATTTTAATAATGCCAGTCAATTTAGTTTGCTTCATTTCAGTATGTTTGGCTGTAGCTGAATCCCCAAAAGACTTTTTCAAACGGGAACAAAGTATCAATTTTTGTCAAAGGAATATCTTCAGCGGCAACCCATGCTGCAAGGTGTAATTTAGCAGCTGATACCATCCTATCGCTGTTCTCTTTTTCTTGCCTTTGCTCGTTTCCAACTGCTCCCTCACTGTCAGTTGTTCCAATGCTGCTTTTACGTTTTCTTATGAAGCTAACTAGTTACGTGATTCTTCATGGCAGTCAAACTTCCCATCAGTTTTTGCTGACAGTATCTGCAATAGGCCTTTTTGCTTCCGTCTGGCGATTGAATAAGGAAAGGTTTCAGCACTGAATCAGTCAACCACTCTGGTCAAAACTTCTGTGCATAGTGCATCTTCTTAGACTTGTGACCAACAGACTTCCCACGAGACTCCGAGTCCTCCGCCAGATCGATTGTGGCAGATGTAGATGCAATTTCATCGGATTCCTGCAAAACACTGCTTTCCGAAATTGCTATTGATTCTTGAAACACAGTCCAGCTCAGTTTGATAATTGTGCTGATTAGCAAGATTAGCTATCCCTATAGTGTAGGGTGCCTGATAGAACCAGAATAGACATTAAAAAATGAGTTGTTCATATCCTGTATCTACTGGGCAGCATTTCTGTAACTTTACAGTACATTTTACTGAATAACATAGATTGAGGAATGATTTGTTTTTTTGGTTAATTTCAAAATATAGGATGATAATGATATATTTGGGAAATAATTAAACCATTTGACTCAGAGTTTAAGGCTGTATCCAAATATAGCAATCATTTCCAGTGTAAACTCATCCTCTAGATTCTATAAATCAAGCTTTTAAGGGGCACAAAGGGATTCTAGGGTGGGCTGCAGGGTTATAAGTGTGGTGGTCTAGACCCTGAGCTCCAAGTAAGCCAAAAACTAAACTGAAAATAGGGTTTTTTCTATCTGAGAATCTGGAAACTCCAGGCCTTTTAAAATTTCTGGAATTAATTTCCACCGGAAAAGATTGCTATATTTGGACAGAGGAATGAATTTGGTAAAATTCTACTTTAGCTACTTTTGGCTGTCTTTGAAAGGGGTTGGGTTAGGAAAATGAAACTTTCAGGATTGGGTCTACAGGCTTAAGTATGTCTGGGAATGTATTTTGAAGTGTTTACCTCCACTCCTTCTCTCTCTAGAGGGTCCTGAAATTTGCCCACATGGCACGTGTATACCCATTGAGATTTTGACAAAAGAATATTTTACCTTAATTTTCAGTTATCAGTTTCTTTTTCTCTGGCTTTAGCTCTGAAAATGCAATTTAAGTTATTTGAGTAGAATTTTAAGCCATATCAATGTTTTATTTTCAAAATTTAGGAAATGTATTTCGTTTCAGAGTTCAGTGAGGTAACATCAAAATTGAATTGGATATTATTCCTGTCTGGATTTATTTTGGTGAGGTCATAATTTATTCCAATTAGTTGATGACCTGAGTTAAGAGGATTAACTTTAAGCGGATTATAAAATGGAATATACTGTGTTTTTAGTTTGACCTATATTTCGATATTTATTAACTCAGTATTTTTTCCTGAATTAATATTGAGACTTTTTAATTTGTGGTGAGTGCGATAGCCATGAAAAGCTGCGACGAAATGCCTGAACTTGTATATTCTCCTGTTCTGAATTTTATTCAAAGCAATTTGCTAAGCGGAATTGAGGAGGATATTATTAAAAGACATGGTATGGAGTTTTTTGACGTGAATATAGTCAAAGAAGCTAAAAGTTTACTGTGGCAAATAAGTGCACCTGAATTGGATTGCCCAGTACGTAAGGGGAACAATGCACTTTCTAATCATTTTAGTGACATTATTTATCTGTTAAGATCTCTTGACAGTGGTGAAACTTTTGCACCTACGTTTGTGATAAAGCGACCTACAGAGGTTCCATGTCTCCCTGCGAATGCTTATACTTCTTTACTCTCTAAGTTTAATGAGCTACAACAAGTGGTTGTTGATATGTCAGGGAAACTTGACAATTATCAGTTGAATTTTCCTCAACTTCCCAAACCTACCTCAGCAATTGACACTCATACGACAGTTATTGTTTCTAAAGTGCCTTCAGATCTGTCTGATCCGATTAAACGCAAATCTGTTCTCGATCAAATAGCTGTGAAACCTGTTAAAGACAGATGGTATGTCAATATTGATAAATCTGCAACTGAAGATTTTTGTACATCCGTTCAGAACTTTATTACCGGAGCCACAGTTAAAGTACGATCCAAGCACTTTTTTGGGATTCTCAGAGGTTTCCCAGTTGATGTTGACCTTTCAGTTATTAAAAGACTGCAAGGTATAATAAGTGCAAATCGACTGGGCCAGACTATGTCAGTCAAGCTGGAATTTGAAGACTCCTTCACTCAGTCTGCTTATTTCAAAGAAGGAATTAAAGTGGGATATGAATTTTTTCGAATTCACGTATTTAAAAAAATACCTAAATGCTGCTTCAAATGCCGATCATACGATCACTTTCAAAGTGCTTGCACCAGAAATGTCAAGAAATGTGCCAGATGTGCTGGGCCACATATTTCTACTAAGGATAGTCCTTGTAGTGCTGCTCCCAAGTGTGCTAACTGTGGTAAAAATCATACTTCTTATAGCTTGTCCTGCCCTATATCTAAGGAACTAATGTCGCGCTCCCACTTTTTGCAATGACTTTGGAGTTTTCAATAATATCGTTTAATATTAATGGTAGAAAGGATAAGGATTTCGTTATTGATGAGTTCGACTATGATTTTGATTTGGTTTGTTTACAGGAGCATCTTCTTACAGACTCTAGCATTAACGTTTTGCGTCGTAGCCTTCATCATGATGTGTTTTTTTACTACTGCCAGAGCCACAAGAGGCCGGCCATCCGGCGGACTAGCTTGTGTTTTTTAAGCACAATCCTAATTTGGTTTCGCCGGTGATTTTTTACTCGGATGAGTTTTTTTTGGCTGTTCGTATGGGCACTATAGTTTTCATTAATTCTTATCTGCCTTATGATGACCGTTCCTCTAGATCGATGGCTAGATTTGCTAAAGCCTGTAACACACGTTGAATTTTCTAGTGGAAAAAATTCTTTCTATTTCTCTAGATTATATGATCATTGGTGACCTCAATACGGATATAAATAACTCATCAGTGAGATGTGATTTGTTGTTGGATTGCCTTCCATCTTATCATATTATACCCAATACTCATCCGTATTCTTATATTCACCATTCAGGCAGTAAGAGCAATATTGATCACATTATTTGCTCACCTAGTATTATTACATCAATAGTGTTTGTACATGCTGAAGAACAAGACTTAGACCATCTCCCTATTTCACTTACTCTTACGCTGAATTTAAACCCTGCAAGTTTCTGCAAAGTACCCCAGTCTTCAAAATTGTTTGAAAAAAGTAATTGGAAGAAAGCTGATGTTCCTCTTTATGCGTTTACACTAACAAGGCTGCTGTCTGCTATACGAGTTCCCTATCATCTGCTTCAGAGCTCTATACACGGGAATTGCAAAAAGGACCTGGATTGCTATTATAATCAAATAATTAAATGTTTAAAAGATGCCGAGGCAGTTGCAGTGCCGCTGCAACGTGTTAGACGTGGTACGCAAAAACCTATTTGGTCTTTAGATCCTAATTTAAAAAACTTTGAAAAATAAAGCTAAGTTTTGGTTAAAAGTTTGGAATGAATGTGATAGACCGCCCTGTGGTATTGTTTCTGACCTTAGGCGTAAGACCCGCAGGGAATATAAAAAATATCATAAGTCTATGCGTTATCGTGGTATGGATTTTCCAGTGTCAAAGAGAGAATGGCGAAAAGTTATTAATTCTGAGTCGATTAGAATTGATGTACCAAATAGTGATTGTCTTCCTGCATCTGCTTGGCATGACCATTACTCGTCTATTTTTTCTAATGTTAATTACCGTGTGCATTCTTTGTATTCTCATTCTCTCTTCTGCTATTTTTAGTACCCCTCTATCTCAGCGTCTCTGTGTTCCTATTTCTCTTTCATCCGTAATTGAAGCAATTAAGAAACTTAAATCAGATAATGTTGATAATGATGGTATATCTAGATTTCACCTTTTATTAGATTGCTCCCCCCTTATTAACCATATACACCTACTTCTCCAGATGTGTATTTGTACTTCTAGTGTACCGGAGAGTTTTTTGTGTGGTACTGTCTCTTCAATTTTAAAGAAGGGGAATTCTCCTTTTATTTGCTCTTCTTAACGACCTATTACTGTCTCTTGCACTTTTAGTAAAGTTCTTGAGCATGTTTTAATACCTTTTGTGACTAATAATATGCTTGAGAGAGATAACCAGTTTCGATTTAAGCCCGGAGTGGGTTGTCAACACGCACATCGTGTATTATCTTCTTTGCTCCTTGAAAATTCTTCTAAGGGAAAGAGTATATATCTTTGTACTTTAGATCTATCAAAAAGCTTTTGATAGTGTATGTCATAGTCAGCTTTTTTCTGCTCTTCGTGGTTACGGTGTCAATCTATCGGTTATTTTGCTTCTTCGGTACTGGTACTCTAATTCTTTTCTTCGGCTGAAATCTGTGCCTGCATCTAATGTTAAATTGAAAAGAGGTTTAAGGCAAGGTGGAGTTTTATCTCCGACCCTTTTTAATTTGTGTATTTCAGGAGTTCTGGCAAAGATTTCGGCTACCTATCTCTCCGGTTTTTCTGATGTTTCCTACCTGGCTTACGCTGATGATCTGCTTCATATAAGCCGTACTAAAACTGGTTTATCTAACATGGTTTCTCGTGTTGCTACTTCTTTTTCAGACATAGGCCTTTCTCTTAATGTAGATAAATGTAAATTTTCTTTCTTTTAATAATATTTCTAGTACTTCCCTTCGCTGTAGTGGCTTTACTATCCCTCTCGTACATTCTCTTCGATGGCTCGGTATTTCTATTACTAATAGTCTTCCGAGCTTGCGCCAGAGCACAGTCTCAGATATTAATATGAAAATTAAATTAGGATATGCTAAGATTGTTGCCAATAGAGGTAAATATAATTAACTCGCGTTAGCCAAGCTCTACTCAACTTTTTGTGACCATTCAATTCTTTTTGCTTCTGGAATTTTTCTCCTTCTGAAGAAAACTGAGTTAAAAGAATCCGGATTAATTATTTTAGATTTTGTAAATTTTTGTTGTTTCTTCCACCTTGGACCAAAACCGGGTAATTATTAATAAATTTCTTGTTCCTAATATTACTGAAAAAACTGGAAGCACTACACAGAAAACTTTCAAATACTGCTTGTATCTGTTTTTCTCCGCACCATCACCTTATCAGGTTTTTTTCAGTCGTAAGTTATTTTTCTTTATTTGTTTAGTTGTTTTTCTCTGTTTGGTCATTCTACAATTTAGATCTGTAAAGAGTGAGTAAAAATCCAATAATGATAATATTAATGCCTGCTTATTAGATTCTGCAAGTTGTCATTTTTTTTTCTCTTTTCCTCTTTTCCCCCTCCTTTCACGTTATTTTTTTTTTGCTCTCTCGTTTCTTTTAAATTATTATGTGTTACACTGTAATTTGGTAATTTTTTATTTATATATTGTCTTGTGTCGCATTTTTTTGTGTTTTTTCCTCGTGATACTCCACGTATTGTACCTCTGTATAGTGTGGGTTAAAAATAAATAAATAATAATAAATAATATCTTTAAAAACCTTATAAATCGGGATTGAGCAAAGTTGTGAAGCTGAAAACAATTTTGTTATAATTCATTAGGCAGAAGATCTATTTTGCTAGGTTTCACTTCTATAACTCATAGATTTTTTAAGGTCACCAAAGATCAGGACCCACTAGAGGGAGAAATGGAGATAGGTACTTCAAAAATACCTTACCGGAAATATTTTAGCCTGTAGACCCATCCCTGAAAGGGAGCATTACAAGGAAATACAACTAGCCTAGAGGAGACTTAAGAGAAGGATAAGCACAAATGAGTCTCTCCAAAAACATTTAACAGGCATTCAGCCTGCAAGCATGAAGCCTTTGCTCAACATACCTTTTATGACTAATCGCCTAATTATAAAATGAAAAATTCAGATCCAATAAGTCCAGACCTTGATTAAAAAACAGATTTCAAAAGTTTCGAGTTTCACGCCAAAGGACTTGAGCAGTTTGTCGTGTTTTGGGACCACAGAATAAATGTCATAGGAACAGTAAGACAACAGTCAATCGCCTCCGGTACGTTTTCCCAACAAAATGCTTTCAGACGAGGTTAAAAAATTTACTAGATTTTGGCAAAAATTTACTAGATTTGTTTGATTTTACTAGATCTGACCCCCATTTTACTAGATTTACAAGGTGGATATGCTTTTTACAAGATCTAGTAAAATTTTACAAGGGCTGACAACACTGGAGTAGAGTACTAGCTTGAAACCGAACCGGATAGGAGGTTGAAACCTCTTCAGTAGAGTTTCTGCATATATTGAATTTGAGATTTTCATTAAGATTTTTTTAATTTTAGGGTGTGTTTCCCCCTTTTTCAAAAATCAGGCAAATTTTATCAGGCTCGTAGCCTTTGTTGGGTATGACTAAACTTACTGAAACTTGTATATTTACAATCAGTACAATAAGCCGAGTATCACTCCTATTGAGCCGCATCGCTGCTTTTTACAATTCAAAATCAAAACCTGCATTAATTCAAAAACGTTCAAAAATTAAATGATAAAAAACAGGTTTTTTTAACTGAAAGTAAGGAACGACGTTAAAACTTAAAACGAACAGAAATTATTCCGTATATAAAAGGGGCTGTCCCCTCCTCAACGCCTCGCTCTTTACGCTAAAGTTTCACTTTCTCACAAATCTATTTGTTTAAACAATAAAAAACTTTAGCGTAAAGAGCTAGGCGTTAAGGAGGGGACAGCCCCTTTCATATACGGAACAATTTTCTATTCGTTTTAAGTTTTAACGTCGTTCCTTACTTTCAGTTAAAAAAACCTGTTTTTTATTTCATTTTTGAACGTTTTTGAATTAATGCAGGTTTGATTTTGGCTCACCGTACATGAATAATTAAAACAAGATTTGCATATTAATTTACTTTTATTTGGTTAAATGGCTTTCTTGAAACTTGTTTAATTTTATTTACGAACGTTTTTATTAGTAATAATTATACGTAACTTACGAATTAACTAACGTAACGAACTTCTATATTCACAGCTTTGTAATATGTATATTAGGGGATTCGCCCCCTAGTCAATACCTTGCATTTAAGCTAAATTTCGAATTTTGTTCCAATTCTTTAAAAATAACCCCTTAATCACAAAGGCCGTTAATTAGAATAAATAGCTCTTATGAGAGTACTAAGCAATCTTTGGCTTAAAAAGCGAGGTATTGACTAGGGGTTGAACCGATTCATATAAGTAATATTTTCTGTTCGTTTTAAGTTTTGATGTTGCTCCTTACTTTCAATTGAAAAAACTTGTTGTTTTTTTTTTATTTAATTTCTGATCTTTTTCTTTAATAATGCTGGGAAATCCGACACCCCCTTCATAGTAATGTCCCTTCCCCATGAAAACTTCCTTCATGGAAAGATCCTCCAATATAACCCCCGACACCCCGACCCCCCTCCCCCACCTACCAGAAAAAATCCCCCCTGAAAACGTCTGTATACTTCCCAATAACCAATGCTACATGTTAACATTGGGTAAAGTTCATAACTTTCAGCCCTCCCCCCGGGGACTTCGGGGGATTAAGTCATCCTGAAAGACATAGTTATCATATTTTCGACCATGCTGAACAAAATGGCTATCTCAAAAATTTTATCGGATGACTTTGGTGAAAAAATGAGCGTAGGAGGGGGCCTAGTTGCCCTCCATTTTCTTGGTCACTTGAAAAGGGCACTAGAACTTCTAATTTCCGTTCCAATGAGCTCTCCCACGATATTATAGGACCACTGGGTCGATACGATCACCCCTGGAAAAAAAAAAAAAAAAAAAAAAAAACAAACAAAAAAACAAAATAAACACGCATCCGTGATCTTTCTTCTGGTAAAAAATGCAAAATTCCACATATTTGTAGATAGGTGCTTGAAACCTCTACAGTAGGGTTCTCTGATACGCTAAATATGATGATGTGATTTTTATTAAGGTTCTATAATTTTTAGGGGGTCTTTCCCCTTTTTTTCTAAAATCACCCAAATTTTCTCAGGCGCGTAACTTTTGATGAGTAAGATTAAACTTGATGAAACATACATATTTGAAATCAGCATTAAAATTTGATTCTATTGATGTATCTATTGGTATCAAAATTCTGTTTTTTAGAGTTTCGGTTACCATTGAGCCGGGTCGCTAGTAGTAAGCTTGTATAAGATTTGAACCGTGCTTTTGAACCGTGCTTTTCAAGCGTACATTTGTATAAGACAACCAGACTGTTTTTTTTTTTTTTTTTTTTTTTTAATCGAAAACTAGAGATTGTCAAATTGCGTTATCCACTGTTTCATTTCTTTGAATTATGTGCTATCAAGAGCGGTATCTGATTTTTTGGGACAATTGCCTTTAGCCAAGAATAGTTTGATATGAATGTGTCGGTAGGTAGAATTTGCGAATTGGGTCCTACAATCAGAATTGTTTGATTGACATTTGCAAAAAAGGGATAAGGGATTTGCGAATTGGACTATACGAACGATATTAATTGAATAATAACCGAGTTTCTAGCTAAAAACCCGAGGATGACTTGAAAATACAATTTTTAACGAGAAATGGCTGAAAAGTGTTTTTGGGGAGATGGGTTGATTGGCAGAAGGATGTCTGTGGGCCGAGTTGCTAGCGAAAAAACCCGAGTGGATGACTTGAAAATAAAATTTTTAACGAGAAATGGCTGAAAAGTGTTTTGGGGGAGATGGGTTGATTGGCAGAAGGATGTCTGTGGGCCAAGCTGCTAGGGAAAAAACCCGAGTGGATGACTTGAAAATAAAATTTTTAACGAGAAATGGCTGAAAAGTGTTTTGGGGGAGATGGGTTGATTGGCAGAAGGATGTCTGTGGGTCGAGTTGCTAGCGAAAAACCCGAGTGGATGACTTGAAAATAAAATTTTTAACAAGAAATGGCTGAAAAGTGTTTTGGTGGGAGATGGGTTGATTGGCAGAAGGATGTCTGTGGGCCGAGTTGCTAGCGAAAAACCGGAGTGGATGACTTGAAAATAAAATTTTTTAACGAGAAATGGCTGAAAAGTGTTTTGGTGGGAGATGGGTTGATCGGCAGAAGGATGTCTGTGGGCCGAGTTGCTAGCGAAAAACCCGAGTGGATGACTTGAAAATAAAATTTTAACGAGAAATGGCTGAAAAGTGTTTTGGGGGAGATGAGTTGATTGGCAGAAGGATGTCTGTGGGCCGGTTTTACTAGCGAAAAACCCGAGTGGATGACTTGAAAATAAAATTTTTAACGAGAAATGGCTGAAAAGTGTTTTGGGGGAGATGGGTTGATTGGCAGAAGTATGTCTGTGGGCCAAGCTGCTAGGGAAAAACCCGAGTGGATGACTTGAAAATAAAATTTTTAACGAGAAATGGCTGAAAAGTGTTTTGGGGGAGATGGGTTGATTGGCAGAAGGATGTCTGTGGGTCGAGTTGCTAGCGAAAAAATCCGAGTGGATGACTTGAAAATAAAATTTTTAACAAGAAATGGCTGAAAAGTGTTTTGGTGGGAGATGGGTTGATTGGCAGAAGGATGTCTGTGGGCCGAGTTGCTAGCGAAAAACCCGAGTGGATGACTTGAAAATAAAATTTTTAACGAGAAATGGCTGAAAAGTGTTTTGGTGGGAGATGGGTTGTATGGCAGAAGGATGTTTGTGGGCCGAGTTGCTAGCGAAAAACCCGAGTGGATGACTTGAAAATAAAATTTTTAACGAGAAATGGCTGAAAAGTGTTTTGGGGGAGATGGGTTGATTGGCAGAAAGATGTCTGTGGGCCGAGTTGCTAGGATGTCTCACTGCTGCGGCAGGGGTTACGAGGGTGGTAAATGAATCTTTCCAGCCAATCCTAGGACTTACTAATTTACTGGCCAACCTCCCTAACTGCGCAATTCTTTACCTCGTGGTTTATTAAGCACGTACGCAGTTAAAAGGACCCAAAAATGGCGTCACAAAATAAAAGGAAAATTAATATTTATTACTTGAGGAAGGAAAATAATTAAGGGGCCAAAAGAAATGAATCTGGGAGGGACATTTATCTGAAAAAACTGGGACCAAGGGTTCCAACACCTTCCTCCTAAGATAAATGGCCCGTTTCTCCGGTGGATTGGCTGGAACTCAGACATAAAATCAAATTAAAATAAACACTAAATTTTTCTTCAGCTTGCTCCGGTCTTCCTGTTTACTTCTTTCTTATAGCTCCTGCCGTGCGAGGGTTTCTGCCTTGCCGAGTAGTGTGGGGTACTATGAAGTTTTCCTCTGGTTTTTCAGTAGCTTCTCTTCCTCCTCCATTGGAAATAATTGCAGGATGTCGTCCTCGGGAGTCTCCTGACGGTCAACGAACATGTCGAGGAGAGCCCTATCAGTTAATTTTTCTGGGGGGATTAGGGGGGTTGACATAGATAGCAGAGTTTTTATTTCTTCGGCCGGATATCGAATATCCGTGGCGGGATAAATAATCTCTGCTCTGCTTGTAGTTTGCAGTAGCAGGATACCGAATATCGATAGAGGGGTAATGAATCTTTGGTGCGGCTGCATTAATAGTTGTTCCTTTCGAAGGTTGCCTTTGCAAGGCCACTCCAGATGAGGCTGGTGATGAGTTGGGATTGTTAGAGTTACGGGGATTGTGGTGGGGTTTTTATTATTGGGGTGCGAATGGATATAGAATGCGGTTGGTAGTGACGATTTGGGGAGGGGTGTAAATAAGGAGTGGTGCTTGGGCGAATGTGTGTGGTGGGCGGACGGGTGTTACGATTTGGAGGGGGAAGAAGAGGGTTGACGTAAGGGCGCGCGGGCTCAGCCTAAGGCCTTCGGGGTATTTGATAGCTGAATATTGGTTGGTCGATTCCTAATAACGATGGACGGTCAGGCACAGCCCCCCGTCCAGTCTGACGTGTCTTTATTTCTTGTGAATGCGGTGGAGGGTTTTGGGATCTGCTTGTTTCTGCTCTGGCGTGGGTCCCTACCTCTCTTTTCCCTTTGTGATGGGGACGGCAGCTGGCGTTTTCGAAGGGACTCTTCCTTCCATGCCGAACAGCCACCCCCCTTCACCGATTCCTTTGAAACTCTATTGAGGCTTGGAACATGTACGTATTCCTTTATGCGGTGAAACATCTCCTTCACCGCTAGATGATTTCCGCTCCGGTGCAGGTGTTTCGCCAGTTCCACAAGCCTTCCCTCTGGAGGTGTTATTTTCCACGCGACAATGTCGGCTTTAAATATTGTGTACCCTACAATGGGTCCCCCCATTACTACTCGGTCTGGCATTATTACTGGTTGCTTTTGTTTGATTTCTACCATTGGTATCATTTCTGGTTTCGTCCAATTTTTGAGACATCCTATGTCCTGTGCCATAAATGCTTCTTTGACCTCCTTCTCCGTCGGCAGACGTTTACCCCAAAATATCGACATCTATTTAATGGAGAAAAAATACAATTATTATCTTTTTCATACATATACATGGTATTAGGTAGGCACAGCCCGCCTAATTTAACTTATATTATTCTTTTTTCACAATCGGGACATGCCGTCAGCATTTCCGTTATCTGTCCCCGGTCTTGATTTTAT
Source organism: Artemia sinica (assembly GCA_027921565.1). Lineage (NCBI taxonomy): Eukaryota > Metazoa > Arthropoda > Branchiopoda > Anostraca > Artemiidae > Artemia > Artemia sinica. The sequence goes on from CM051267.1 coordinate 48,434,535, forward strand.
TTCGAAATCATATTCTTGTAAGCACAGGGCCCACCGTGCTAATCGTCGGTTATCTGGCTTCATTATATTCAGCCATTTTAATGGGTTGTGATCCGTTATTATTTTAAATTTACGGCCATATAAATAATAGTCCAGTTTTTTGACCGCATAAATTATCGCAAGGCATTCTTTTTCAATTGTGCTATAATTTAATTCTGCTTTTGATAATTTTCTGGATATAAATGTGATTGGATGTTCCCCATCTTCAAAATTTTGGGATAAAACTGCCCCTAATCCGTAATTTGAACTGTCAGTTTGTAGCACAAAATGGTAAGGAAAAATCTGGATTTCACAGTATCCTTTCGCCACAAAGAGCATCTTTCAGTGTATCAAATGCATTTTGTTCAATTTGTGACCATTGAATGGGGTCTACGGCCCCCTTTCTTGTTAACTCCGTCAAAGGTGTAGCAATCGTTGCAAAATTTGGTATGAATTTTTGATAATATCCTGCCAACCCCAAAAATGACCGAACTTTTTTCTTTGTGGTCGGAACTGCTGCGTTTCTAATTTTTTCTGTTTTTTCCCTTAATGGGGCTATTATACCGTTTCCTATTTTGTGTCCCAGGTATTCTGTCTGTGTCGGTACTAATTTACATTTTTCTACATTCAAAGTTAGTCCTGCTCTCCTCAGCCTGGTTAATACTTGTTCCATATGGATTAGATGTTCATTGAACGAGTTCGAAAATACTATAATATCATACAAGTAGGCTCTTGTATAGGGTAAGGAATTTAAAATATAATCTACTAGCCTTTAGAATGCTGCTGGTTCCCCTTTTAGTCCGAATGGCATGTACCTAAATTGGTACAAGCCAAATGGAGTAATAAAAGCAGTTTTGGCTGAAACATCTGGGTCTCTTCTCAAGTCTAAAATTGATATAAATTTTGCGGAGCCAACTGACTCTAGAATTTCATCCATTCTTGGTATTGGGTACGCGTCTGATTCGGAAATATTATTCAGTTTTCTGTAGTCTACGCAAAATCTAATGGAGCCATCTTTCTTCGGGACTAATACGACTGGTGCTGCATATTCTGAATTTGATGGTTCTATCACCCCTAACTTGAGCATTCGGTCAATTTCTTTTTCATTTCTTTTCTTTTCGCTTCCGGTATTCGGTACGGGTATTGTTTTTATTGGTTTCTTGTCCTTTAATACTATCTTATGTACTACATTTTTCTGTTTTTCCGATTTGGTCTGTTAATACGTCTGCAAATTCCGTGAATAACTTATTTAATTGGGATTTCTGAGCCTGGCTCAGATATGTTTCTGCCGAAACCCTCTCAATGGCGTTTATATGTGTTTCTGCCGGGTCTATTGTACCTAAAGGGGCACTTTTCTCGTCATGTTCTGAGGTCGAAATCATGAGACAGCGCTTTTGCGGATCCTTGAAGTTTTCTTTTTCATTTCCCTTGTTAAATTTTCTCAGTAAATTCACATGGTAAACTTCTTCCTTTTTTCTCGCTCCATCTAATTCTATCATATAATTTACATCATTCATTTTCTTTTTCACCTTAAACGGTCCCTTCCATCTCATTTCCAATTTATTATTTCCGTCCGGTAATAAAATGAGGACTTCCTCCCCTTCCTTGAATTTGCGCATTCGGGCGGATTTATCGTACCATGTTTTCGTTTGTCTGCATATTTCCCCTGTGCTTGTTTTGCAATTTCATGGTATTGCAATTGCAATTGCAGTTTTTCTCGTAGTGATAGCAAGTGGCTTATCACTGTTTCTTCATTTTTCTCCTCATTCTCCCTTGATTCCTTTAAAATGTCTAACACCCCCCTTGGGTTTGTCCCATATAGTAATTCAAATGGCGAGAACCCTGTAGCTTGGTGTGGAGTTTCTCTGTATGCAAAAAGGGCATAAGGAAGCATTTTGTCCCATTGGTTTACATCATCTCTTACAAAACGTCTCAACATACTAATTAGGGTTCCGTTAAATCGTTCTGTCACTCCATTTGTCTGAGGATGGAATGGAGTAGTTAATACTTGTTTAATACCGAGAATTTCGTATAATTTTCGGATGTATGTCGATATAAAATTGGTTCCATTATCTGTCAAAATTTCCGTCGGGATTCCGTGACGCGAGACATATTTCGCTAATTCTTCTGCGACTTTTGAAGATTTTACTGTTCGCTTTGGGATAGCTTCTGGGTATCTCGTAGCCAGATCATTAATAACTAAAATGAATCTGTTTCCCGCGCTAGACTTTGGAAGTGGACCTACAATGTCCATTGAAATTCTTTCAAATGGTTTGCCGAAAATGGGCATTTTTTTCATTGGAACTTTTTCATTTGTTTTTTTGTATGCAACTAATTGACAATCTTTGCATCTTTTACAAAGGTGATAATATCTTTTTTTGAAACCTTTCCACCAAAAACGCTGCAAGACTCTATCTCTTGTTCTTTGGGATTCCATGTTTCCCCCCGTTGGGCTTGAGTGAGCCAACTCTATTACCACTTTTCTTAATTCATGTGGTACCAAAAGTTGTAGTTTTCTAGCGTTTTCCCCAGTCTCCATTATTTGTAAAGTAGATTTCCATTATTGGAAAACTGTTTAGATTGCGGATTTTTTTATTCGTTAGTGCTAGTTTTATTTTTCTGCAGTCTTTATCATTTGTTTGTAGTTCTGCGAATTTTTCGGAAGTTATTTTGAGTTTTTCGGTTAGTTCCTCTTTGGTCTTTTCTGGTTCTTTTTCTATGGTCAATAATTTTTCTTGTTTTTGGTTATATTCCTTTTTATCTGCCCTTTTTTGGCTTTTCGGTTCTCTTAGTTTTGCATTTTTTATGAACATCTCGTCGTTGAATTGAAATGGGTTTTGTATATTCTGATCATCATGTTCATTAGTGGGGGGTACAGCCTCCCTTTTATTTTTTTCTTGACTTCGTGTCACCGCATTTACTCTTTTTATCATGGAGGTTGCTTTTAGTGCAAGAAAGTTTTCGATATTTCCGAAATCTCCCCCTAATAAAACGTCTACTGCAAGAGTAGGTACAACCTCTACTTTTAATTCTTTTTTAACCGTATTTCCCTCTTTATTGGCTAATTCTATTATGACCTGAGCTGTCGGACATTTATGTTCTGCTCCATAGTAGCATAGCGATGCCACTTTATTTTTGTAATTTATGTCGGTTTTCTTTATCAAGTCTTCCCGTACATAGCTTTGGTCGCTGCAGGAATCAATAGCTATTTCTACCGATTTACCATTTAGTTCACCACATACTTTGTGTGATTCTGCAAATGCGCAAGTTTTCATATTCTCCGGGCTTTTAACCCATGCGGTTCTCTTATATGTTTGAGACTTTTCCCAATTCTCTCGGGATCGACCATTTCTCGGATTGTCTTGTCTTCCGTTTGCCCCATCTTCCCTTGTTCTGTAATTATTGTCGTAATTTTTCGCGCTTCGGCAATCTGAAGCATAATGTCCTCGTTTATTACAGTTATAACAGGTAACGTTATACTGTTCCTGTTTTTGGCCGTATTTTCTACCGTTTTTATTTGGGCAATTGGTGCTATAGTGGCCGCCCAAGTTACAGTGGTAGCATGTTACTTCTCCTTGTGTTTGCCATATTTGGCTAGCATTCTTTTTATTTTCTGTGTACGGGTATTCTTTTCTACCATTTCCTCCTAACCTTGGTTTTTGTGGGAATGCCTTCCTTCTAATTTCAATGTGCCTGTCTGCTAATTCGGACATTTCTTCAATTGTTTGTGGGCTTTTCTCTTTTAAGTACATCCTCATATTGGATGGGTGTTTTCTAAGAATTGTTCCATCGCTGTTTTATAAACTATTCCCGTTATCTTATCTTTTATTTCTTCCGGCGGGTCTTCTAATATTGTATAGTTCTCTATCTCTAGCCATTTTAAACACATATCTTTCAATTTGTACCCGTGTTCTTTATAAGTTTCGTTGTCTCGTTTTATTTCGCTTCTAAACCTTCTTTGAAAGTGCTCGGGGAAGAGTTGAAATTTTTCAAAAATGGCTTGTTTTAGTCTTTCAAAATCTTTTGAGTATTCCATTGATAATGCTTTGCAAGTTGTGCTTTGGGCTGTATTCTTGTTACCCAATTTTCTCTCGGCAACCCGCTTAATTCCGCCGTTTTTTCAGAATTGTATATGTATAAATGTACATCTTCATATTCTTTCACTGGTTGAAGGTTTACTGCCTGCATTATCTCTATTGTAGACGATTTCTGAGGCTCTTGGTAATTTCTCCCTGCAATCATTTCCATTATGTATTTTCTTTCCTCTCTGTGTGCCTCCTCCTTTTTTTCTCTGGCTATCCTATCAGCCTCTTCCTTTTTTTTCTCTGGCTATCCTATCAGCCTCTTCCTTTTTTTCTCTAGCTATTCTATCTCTTTCTCTTTGTTCTCTATCTTCCTCCTCTTTTCGTATTCTGGCTAATCTTTCATTCTCTATGAAATTTAAAAGTCGTTGTGTCATATCTATTTTAGTGCTTTTTCGTGAGCTCCTGCTGGAAATTGAACTTCTACTACTCCTGCTACTTGGCCTACTTTGAATATCACTGTCTTTATATGTTCTTAATTCATTTTCTGAGTCTGCTCGTTGTATAATATTTTCTTCTCCCCGCAAACTCCCCTACTTTTTATACCTTCTCCGAAGGGTGAGTTTGTTTTGTTATACCCGTTATTTCATGTAATGATTTTTCCTCATGTATTATCGCCACTGTTTCTTTTGTTCGGGTTTCTCTATCTGCGAGTAATTCTTTCTGCATTTATTTTAGACTTTTCTCTTCTTCCCTGGTTCGTACCGGGGATCGCTCTATTACTGATTTTGGTTTGAAGATATCCTCTTCACATGTCCCAGAAATGTCTATTTCACCTGTTGAGTGATATATGGTTCTATCTGATGGTGTTTTTCTTAGTGTATTTCCAGCGGGGGTCGCATACAACTGTGTGTCTGAATCCTATTTTGTTTTACCGCTGTAGATCTTGTCTGAATTCTTCGTTTGGCCACCATTATTTCAAGGTTTACTTAACGTCTTTTGTTCAAATGAAAATCCTTTTATCAATGTTTTCTTTTTATCCTTTCGTGAAAAATTATTTCCTTTTAATTTGTCGATTATCTGTGGGTGGCGCAGCCTCCCTTGTCTCAGAAGTTAATTATTCGCGTGATTTATTGATTCTTAAATTTTATTACCTATTATTATCTGACTAGGCGCAGCTCAGATAAAAATTTTCTCTTTAAGATTTTTATATATGTACCCACCATAGGCTACTATCTAGGCCAAATTAACCCGTCTCTTCGAAAGCGCAAAATTATTTTATTATCAGATTTATTGATAGGACCTTAAATCGCTGCCACCACTTGTTGGAGGATTATTGTGCGGGGGTCACCACTTTTAAAGGCAAAAAATGGCGCAAAGAGTTGCTATGCCACTTACTGGAGGGGGAGATCCCTCGTCGGCCCCAAATTAGTGGGATTTCCGCGGTTACTCCAACGGTTCCGTATATACCAACGTGATCGGATGGTCTATGGCCACATTTAAAGCCAAAGTTTACCGATAAGATTTCTAACTAACTCTTTTAGATTCGACCTAAGCTGAAAAGTTAAAAGAGTACATAGTAAAAAAAAGCTTACTGTAATCACTCAACGTTGTATAAAAGAAATGATTTCAAAAAGACTCTTTCTCCCAGCCCGCTCTGCTAGCCGCATGCTGCGGCAGGGGTTACGAGGGTGGTAAATGAATCTTTCCAGCCAATCCTAGGACATACTAATTTACTGGCCGACCTCCCTAACTGTGCAATTCTTTACTTCGTGGTCTATTAAGCACGTACGCATTTAAGAGGACCCAAAATGGCGCCACAAAATAAAAGGAAAATTAATATTTATTACTTGAGGAAGGAAAATAATTAAGGGGCCAAAAGAAATGAATCTGGGAGGGACATTTATCTGAAAAAAACTGGGACCAAGGGTTCCAACAGTAAGTAAGTAAGTAAGTAAAAAACAAACTCTTTCTTGAATTCACCTCTTGGATACACAATACAGAAATTTCATTCAGGAAATTATGAAAAAAAAATTGAACAAATTCTTTATTAACATTCACTATCGATTGAAGTCACTTCCTAGACAGACAATACAGCAATTTCACAAAATCTAAGTATAAGAGTGATTAAATTCTATATCAACATCCATTTCTCGGATACATAGGAAAAAGTTGACAAAATCTAAGTGTTAGAGTGAATAAATTTTATTTATCAACATCTTTTGTCATATACAGCGAATGAAATTGACAGAATCTAAGTGTCAGAGTGAATATTTTTTTTTTTATCAACATCCTTTGTCAGATACATCAAATAAAATTTACAAAATCTAAATTGTGGAATGAATAAATGCTTTAACAACATCCTTTATCAGAAAAAGTTGACAAAATCTAAGTGTTAGAGTGAATAAATTTTATTTATCAACATCTTTTGTCAGATACATCGAATAAAATTGACAGAATCTAAGTGTCAGAGTGAATAATTTTTTTTATCAACATCCTTTGTCAGATACATCAAATAAAAATGACAAAATCTAAATTTCAGAATGAATAAATGCTTTAACAACATCCTTTATCGGATATGTCGGATAAAATTGACAAAGTCTAAGTACCAGAGTTAGCATATCAAACGTTTAGAATGTCTATTAAAACATCGGAGACGTAAGAAAAGGAATTTGGATACATCTATTGTCAGACACATGGGATAAGACTGACAAAATATAGGTATCAGAATGAATAAATTCTTAATCAACATCCATTGTAGGATATGTCATTATGAAAAAATTCTACGTAAGTAAGTAAGTAAGTAAGTAAGTAACAAACTCTTTCTTGAATTCACCTCTTGGATACATAATACAGAAATTTATGCAGAAAATTACGAAAAAAAATGCAACAGTTTCACAAGAACTATCTTTCAGCGTGTTTTAAGTTTAAATGAAAAGTATTCAATGAAGATTCAATTTGATTTTGATGTTGGATAAAAATCCATCCATTCTTATAGAAACTGCAATAGTTTCACGGAAAACATCTTCTTATTTAATACATACAATAAACTAGCTAGTGTCGATAACCGGACAATTCTTTTTTTTCTCTTTTTATCACAAACAATTTTCAATGTGTGCAAGGCAGAGCAATTTCTTCATAAATTCCACTATTTAATAACCCCCTCGGCCTACTCCGCCCCCGGCCCGCTGCGGCGGGCCGGGAAGCGGGGGCCCGCTGAATTGTCCGGTTATCGACACTAGCTAGTTTATTGTATGTTTTAAATCAGAAGATGTTTTCCGTGAAACTATTGCAGTTTCTATAAGAATGGATGGATTTTTATCCAACATCAAAATCAAATTTAATTTTCATTGAATACTTTTCATTTAAACTTAAAACACGCTGAAAGATAGTTCTTGTGAAACTGTTGCATTTTTTTCATAATTTCCTGCATAAAATTTCTGTATTGTGTATCCAAGAGGTGAATTCAAGAAAGATTTTGTTACTTACTTACTTACTTACTTAGAATTTTTTCATAATGACATAATGACTTAGACTACTTAGATTTTGTGAAATTGCTGTATTGTCTGTCTAGGAAGCGACTTCAATCGATAGTGAATGTTAATAAAGAATTTGTTCAATTTTTTTCATAATTTCCTGAATTAAATTTCTGTATTGCGTATCCAAGAGGTGAATTCAAGACAGAGTTTGTTTGTTAATTACTTACTTACTTACTTACTTACAATTTTTTCATAATAACATAATGACATATCCAACTACGGATGTTGATAAAGAATTTATTCATTCTGATACCTAGATTTTGTCAATGTTATCCCATGTGTCTGACAATAAATGTATGCGAATTCCTTTTCTTACATCTCCGATGTTTTAATAGACATTCTAAACGTTTGATATGCTAGCTTACTCTAAAAATAAATGTACACATAACAATGTAATGCATAATATATTTTTAATAAAATAATGCCATGTGGAATATTAATACAAAAATATATTATGATACATTATTAATATCAATGATCAACTTTGGACATTTTGAGTCTGTTCCATAAAATAGTTCACCAAGTTCTCTCTTGATATTGTAGCTATTCTCTTCTCTTAACTCGTAATCCGTAGAATAATCATTATTCCATTTTGAGTCATACACAATATTTACTGGTTTGTCACCGACAGGTTCAACATGCGTTTCATCTTTGGTATTATTTGATTCATCGACTGTTTGATTAATGGTAGTAACGTTTGCTGGCACTTTGTTTTTCATCGATTCATCTTGATATTCCATAGTGATATTTTCTGACAATGCCCTTTTTATTTTTGGCAATTTCGCTGTCTATTATCACATTATTTTTACAGAGGTAACAGTTTCGGCACGTAGACAAGATATGGTTTACGATATTAATAGAAGAGTAGGCCTTTCTTTTATTGACCTTCCGTTGAATGCTAATACCTAAGAGATGACGATTGGATGTATCAGTAGGTAATGTGTTACCTGCAACAGTATCAAGGAGTTGTCCTCTATCATCAACGATTATTTTTATGTTGGCATTCTCTTTGAGTGCAATCATTTCCGGAGATCTCAATCTCGTATATCCACCATTTGTACAATGGAATCTTTTCGGTATTCCAAAGAAATTTAATTCCTTACTGTCATGACAATGCATGCATACATTTCCAATAGTGCTACCACTTGTACTTGTTTCTTAGTTTAAATACTTCTCCTTGTCGGCATTCAATGCTACAATAACATTGTCATGTGAACACACTTTATTAAAATGCACCATCTTCACTTTTTATTTTTTAAGGTATAACTTATGTGTTTATCGTTCAGCTGCGTAAAAAATACTGATTTAATACATGCAATAAACTAGGTAGTGTCGAAAACCGACCAGAAGAGTACCAGTGGGAAAGCCGCATCGTGTCTCTGAGCAATCATAGAGTACAATTGTTAGAGCCGTAAGCATATTTTGTCATTTTAAGATACATACAAAAAAAAATAAAGTTGAATAATTTCGAAGTTAAAAAAAAAAGTTTGTTTTTATCAAAAAAAAATATTGAATTAGAATCATCAGTCCTCATCATTATGAGTATCCAAAACTGGACTTAAGTTTCACATTTGAAATAGAGAATTGTATTTTCCATAATTTTCTTACAAGAAACTAGAGTTTACGGTCAAAAACCCTTATTAGCTCAGATTCTACGGAAATAGTTTCTTTTTCGATCCAAAACTGGACTTAAGTTTCACATTTGAACTAGAGAATTGTATTTTCCATAATTTTCTTACAAGAAACTAGAATTTACGGTCAAAAACCCTTATTAGTTCAGATTTTACGGAAATAGTTTTATTTTTCGATCCAAAAATGGACTTAAGTTTCACATTTGAACTAGAGAATTGTATTTTCCATAATTTTCTTACAAGACACTGGAGTTTATGGTCAAAAACCCTTATTAGCTCAGATTTTACGGAAATAGTTTTATTTTTCGATCCAAAAATGGACTTAAGTTTCACATTTGAACTAGAGAATTGTATTTTCCAATAATTTTCTTACAAAAAACTAGAGTTTACGGTCAAATACTCTTACTAGCTCAGATTTTACGGAAATAGTTTTATTTTTCGATCCAAAATGGAACTAAGTTTCTCATTTGAATCATAGAATTGTATTTTTTATAATTTTGATACATAAAACTAGAGTTTACGGTCAAAAACCCTTATTAGCTCAGATTTTACGGAAATAGTTTTATTTTTCGATCCAAAAATGGACTTAAGTTTCATATTTGAAACAGAGAATTGTATTTTCCAATAATTTTCTTACAAAAAACAAGAGTTTATGGTCAAAACCCTTATTAGCTCAAATTTTAAAGAAATAGTTTATTTTTTCGATTCATAACTGGACTTACGTTTCACATTTGAACCAGTGAGACATCCTTCTGCCATCAACCCACCCCCCCCCCCAAAAAAAAAATATTTTTTCAGATTTCTTGTTAAAAAAAAATTTATTTCAAGTCGTCCACACGGGTTTTTCGCTAGCAACTCGGCCCACAGACATCCTTCTGCCAATCAACCCATCTCCCCAAAAACACTTTTCGGCCATTCCTCGTTAAAAATTTTATTTTCAAGTCATCCACTCGGGTTTTTCGCTAGCAACTCGGCCCACAGACATCCTTCTGCCAATCAACCCATCTCCCCCAAAACACTTTTCGGCCATTTCTCGTTAAAAAATTTATTTTTCAAGCCATCCACTCGGGTTTTTCGCTAGCAACTCGGCCAACAGAAATCCTTCTGCCAATCAACCCATCTCCCCCAAAACACTTTTCAGCAATTTCTCGTTAAAAATTTTATTTTCAAGTCATCCACTCGGGTTTTTCGCTAGGAATTTGGCCCACAGACATCCTTCTGCCAATCAACCCATCTCCCCCAAAACACTTTTTAGCTATTTCTCGTTAAAAATTTTATTTTCAAGTCATCCATTCGGGTTTTTCGCTATCAACTCGGCCCACATACATCCTTCTGCCAATCAACCCATCTCCCCCCAAAACACTTTTCAGTCATTTCTCGTTAAAAATTTTATTTTCAAGTCTTCCACTCGGGTTTTTTCGCTAGCAACTCGGCCCACAGACATCCTTCTGCCAACCAACCCATCTCCCCCAAAACACTTTTCAGCCATTTCTCGTTAAAAATTTTATTTTTAAGTCATCCACTCGGGTTTTTTGCTAGCAACTCGGCCACAGACATCCTTCTGCCAATCAACCCATCTCCCCCCAAAACACTTTTCAGCCATTTCTCGTTAAAAATTTTATTTTTAAGTCATCCACTCGGGTTTTTTTCGCTAGCAACTCGCCCCACAGACATCCTTCTGCCAATCAACTCATCTCCCCCAAAACACTTTTCAGCCATTTCTCGTTAAAAATTTTATTTTCAAGTCATTCACTCGGGTTTTTTCGCTAGCAACTCGGCCCACAGACATCCTTTTGCTAGTCAACCCATCTCCACCAAAACACTTTTCAGCCATTTCTCGTTAAAAATTTTATTTTCAAGTCATCCTCACGGGTTTTTCGCTAGCAATTCGGCCCACAGACATCCTTCTGCCAATCAACCCATCTCCCCCAAAACACTTTTCAGCCATTTCTCGTTAAAAATTTTATTTTCAAGTCATCCACTCGGGTTTTTTTGCTTGCAACTCGGCCCACAGACATCCTTCTGCCAATCAACCCATCTCCCCCAAAAACACTTTTCAGCCATTTCTCGTTGAAAATTTTATTTTGAAGTCATCCACTCGGGTTTTTCGCTAGCAACTCGGTCCACAGATATCCTTCTGCCAATCAACCCATCTCCCCCAAAACACTTTTCAGCCATTTCTCGTTAAAATTTTATTTTTAAGTCATCCACTCGGGTTTTTCCCTAGCAACTCGGCCCACAGACATCCTTCTGCCAATCAACCCATCTCCCCCAAAATAATTTTCAGCCATTTCTCGTTAAAAATTTTATTTTCAAGTCATCCACTCGGGTTTTTCGCTAGCAACTTGGCCCACAGACATCCTTCTGCCAATCAACCCATCTCCCACCAAAACGCTTTTCAGCCATTTCTCGTTAAAAATTTTATTTTCAAGTCATCCACTCGGGTTTTTCGCTAGCAACTCGGCCCACAGACATCCTTCTGCCAATCAACTCATCTTCCCCAAAACACTTTTCAGCCATTTATCGTTAAAAATTTTATTTTCAAGTCATCCACTCGGGTTTTTCGCTAGCAACTCGGCCCACAAACATCCTTTTGCCAATCAACCCATCTCCCCCAAACACTTTTCGGCCATTTCTCGTTAAAAAATTTTATTTTCAAGTCATCCACTCGGGTTTTTCGCTAGCAACTCGGCCCACAGACATCCTTCTGCCAATCAACCCATCTCCCCCAAAACACTTTTCAGCCATTTTCTCGTTAAAAATTTTATTTTCAAGTCATCCACCCGGGTTTTTCGCTAGCAACTCGGCCCACAGACATCCTTCTGCCAATCAACTCATCTCCCCCAAAATACTTTTCAGCCATTTCTCGTTAAAAATTTTATTTTCAAGTCATCCACTCAGGTTTTTCGCTAGAAACTCGGCCCACAGACATCCTTCTGCCAATCAACCCATCTCCCACCAAAACACTTTTCAGCCATTTCTCGTTAAAAGTTTATTTTCAAGTCATCCACTCGGGTTTTTTCGCTAGCAACTTGACCCACAGACATCCTTCTGCCAATCAAGTCATCTCCCCCAAAACACTTTTCAGCCATTTCTCGTTAAAAATTTTATTTTCAAGTCATCCAATCGGGTTTTTCGCTAGCAACTTGGTTACTATTCAATTAATATAGTTCGTATAGTCCAATTCGCAAATCCCTTATCCCTTTTTTGCAAATATCAATCAAACAATTCTGATTTTAGGACCCAATTCGCAAATGCTATCTACCGACACATTCATATCAAACTATTCTTGGCTAAAGGCAATTGTCCAAAAAAATCAGAAACCGCTCTTGAAAGCACATAATTCAAAGAAATGGAACAGTGGATAACGCAATTTGACAATCTCTAGTTTTCGATTAAAAAAAACCAGTCTGGTTGTCTTATACAACCTTGACTATAGTTTCAAAACGTGTTTAATCACTTTATAGGTTGCCAGCTTTTTTGCAATCTCCACGTGGAACATGCATATTCTTGTAGGCGTGAATGTACGCTTGAAAAGCACGGTTCAAAAGCACGGTTCAAATCTTATACAAGCTTACTACTGGCGCTCCTTACTTACAGTTCGTTACCACGAACTATTGGATTAACACGAACTGTTTGACAAAAAAAATAGTTTTATGACATGAAAAAATAATTATTATGTCTTGAATAACCAGAGTATATACGATTTGACTATATGTTTCCTTCTACAGTGTCAAAATATTTCTTATTTATTTTCTGACATCTATCAAATAATTCGTCTTTTTTGAAGATGAATCTCATTTTCCCAAAGCTTTTCTTCATAAAATAGGTTTTGGTTAATAAGGGGAATCGAGTTTTCCCCTGTATTTATTAAACTGATTTCTGTATTGAAAAAAACTTCAAAAGTTAATTTGAAGTTTACTTCTTTCAGAACTCAACAAACGAATTGGTTTATTGATTCACCTACTCACCTAAGAGGTATTGACATAATCAATAGCTCAGCAATCGATTGCAAGACGCTGACCTTGTTTCTCTTTTTCACATTTTCTTCAGTTTAATGGTTTTTTGTTTCTTTAGGAACAACATTGACTTTAGAGCTCCCCTTTCGTGAATATGCAGGACATGTTTCTGAACAAGCATCTTTCAAGTACGCCTGCATTGCAAATGTTGCTGAAACGGAATTTGAATATTTTTCGCAAGATGACTTTTCAATTTCCAAGCCAATTATTGACATCAAGGTAAGTTTTATAAAACCAAAGCAGTTAAAACTGAGGGATTGCTCATTTTCAAAATGGCGTAAAACTAGAGAAGTGTGACGAGAGCATAAAATATACTGCACATCAGCGTTGCCAACACGGTACAATTGTACCGTTGTTGGTACAATTTAGATAAATGAAATGCAGAGAGGAAAGAAAATAACAAAACCGAAAATAAAATAAAAAAAAGATGAAAAACGAGGATTTTTTCAGCAGCAGTGGCGAACCATGAAGACGAAGAAACAAGCAAATATTTCGACAAGGACCTCCACCAAGTCGTCCTCAGTGCTAAACAAAAAAGAAAGAAAAGAAAAAAGAAAACCACTGAAAATCGAACCTTTTGAAGTTTGCTTGAAAACGATAGAACAAAAACTAAATAAGAACCAGGTTGGAGTCAATGAAAAAGAAATTTACCAAGATGATTGAGCAATAATCCTTTGTCTTGCTATAGCTTTACCTGGTCTACAAATTCGGCCTTCATTTGATGTGCAAATAGGTTCTCTCAAGTTAGACCGGGCGAAAATATTGATTGAGTTCTTCAAAATTAAATTGTTATAAATTGGACTTAATAAAATATCTCCATTGTCTCTATTTATTGTTAAGTTTTGGTTTATGTATTTTTTTTATCTCAATTACCTCTTTAAAAGATTGCGGTAGGCCATTTACAGTAGATATTAAGGTTGCCTCGTCAAAAAGAACCAGATGTGTCGGACTTTCAAAAATATGCAGGGCCAATGCCAAATCAAAGTTGTCGTTTTTATTTTCCAATCTCTAGGACTTATCTATTGAAATGTTGTGTTTATGAAAACGTTTACCTAGTTGTTGATGGGTCCTACCAATGTAAAATTTTCCACATGAAGACGGGATTCTGTAGACACCACTACCCAGTACAGGGTCAGTTTTATCTTTTCCTGAGTTGAAAAAATGTTCAACTTTTTGTTCGGTTTTGAAAGAAACAGAAGTAGAGATCTAAGTTATACTTTGGGTACTTTATGTTCCTTCCCATGCTATTCTGGGCCTTTATGTTCCTTCCTATGCTATTTGGGTAGATTATGTTCGTTCCTGTGCTATTTGGGATTGCGTAATATGTTATGAAGGACAGGTTTCTGACATAATTTATGTAGGTCAGATTTTTACTTCATAATATATATATATATATATATATGGCCTACATTCCTTTTAGGGTAAGTACATTATCCGTGTCAAAAAAAACTGGTGTGTCTTGTTTATGTGTTAATATATTCAGTTTTTTTTTTAGTATAAAATCGAGTTTCAAATTATAATTTTATACAGTTTGAATACTTCATTCGTTCTATTGATATATATATTTTACGATCATTTACATTGGTAGAGATATGGAATGTTCTAAGCGACTTCTGGTGAGTAAAATTTTCTTATATTATAATAAAAAAGAAATCTATTTTTGTCTCGTCATTAAGTTAAGGAATAATTTTCTTTACCTTCCTTACTTACGCTTTTTTTCACCGTGCTGTTAGCTCTTTTAAAAAGCTTCCTATGTTAATTAAAACAGTCCATGTGTTTCAATTTAGTAAATATTCAAAAAAAAGAGAGGCAGGTTCACTTCGATTTTGGCTCATCGTACATGAAAAAATAAAAAACAGAATTTGCATATTAGTTTCGGAAGATTTAATCCGGATATGAAGGGTCGCCCCCCCTCCTCAATATCATGCTCTTTACGCTAAAGCTGTTAGCACTTTCAAAAAAGCTTCCTATTCTAATTAAAAAAGTCCGTGTTTTTTTTTTTTTTCCAATTTCAGTAAATATTCAAAACAGGGCAGTCAGTTTCACCATAAAATGGCTTTCTCAAAATTAAGTTATGACATAACTTACGAATTAACTTACATTACGAACTTCTATATTTATATGTTTTTATCACGTGTATTAAGGAGTTTACCCCTAGTCAATACCTCGCTCTTTACGCTAAAAGCTGTTAGCAATTTCAAAAAAGCTTCCTGTTCTAATTAAAGAGTTCCTGTTTTTTTTTTCTTCAAATTTCAGTAAAGTTTCAAAACAGGGCAGTCAGTTTCATCATAAAATGGCTTTCTCAAAATTGAGTTATGACATAACTTACGAATTAACTTACATAACAAAACTTCTATATTTATATGTTTTTATCACGTGTATTAAGGAGTTTACCCATAGTCAATACCTCGCTCTTTACGCTAAAGTTCGAATTTTGTTCGAATCAAAAACTCTTGAATCACAAAGGCCGGTTAATTAGAATAGATACCTCTTTTGAAATTGCTAAAAAAAAAAAAAAAATTAGCGTAAAGGGGTGAGGTATTGACTAGAGGGCGAACCCCTTCATATACTTAATAATTTTTTGGTTTAGGTTATGTCTAGGAGTCTTCTTTTCTTCCTTTTTCTATGATTTTAAGTATTTCGCAATTTAGGTCTATAAAGTTTTAAAAGCTTTGCATAAAAATTGAAAAAAAAGATCTATAATTGTCAACTTTTTGTGTTTGGTACTATGGAATTGAAAGGCCCAATGCCCTCCATTAATATTCTGAATAAGTAAGAATTGAACTAGCTAATTAAATTGTGTCATTTTTTCAACTTTTGGGAGTTCGGTACTTTGGTATTGAAGGGGGGGTGCCCTCTCTTAAGCTAAATAGTTTGAAAACTGAAAATGATTTTATTTTAGAATGCTGTTGATCAGCCATCACAACAAAAGCGTACAAAGTTAGATGAATCCCAGGACAACATTGAGACAGGGATAATCGAATCATTAAATTCAATAAGGCCAAGTGTAATTCGCTTCGCCCCACATTCCGAAGGAAAGAAGGAATCTAGCGAGCTAGCTGTGATTTTCGACGTAAGTGTAAATAGATATTCTGAAAATATTTTAATAATTTATTAAATAGTACCTTCTACGCTTGAATTGAATAATGCTCTTTGGCGATTGAGTTGTAAAAATATAGGACGCGATATAGCTGAATTAGCATGTATATTTGGGATAATGAGATGCAAGAGCCTTCTGGGTGTTACAAATTTATAGCCTCGTCAGCTTCATCTATGCTTGAGATATCTAGATTATTTTGATTTTTATTCTTGTTCTTTTTTTTTTGTTTAATGGAGTTTTCTACTTTTCTTTGAAAAACTTATTTTGTAGAAAAAGCGTTTTTAATTAATTCTTTATAAACTACGCTTGACGTGAATAATGCTCTTTGGCGATTGAGTTGTAAAAAATATAGGACGCAATATAACTGAAATTAGCATGTATATTTGGGGTAATGAGATGCAGGAGTCTTCTGGGTGTTACAAATTTATAGGCCCGTCAGCTTCATCTATGCTTGAGATATCTAGATTATTTTAATGGAGTTTTCTATTTTTCTTTGAAAAACTTATTTTGTAGAAAAAGTGTTTTTAATTCATTCTTTATAAACGACGTTTGAAACACAAGGATGGTTCAATTAGAACAATAAGTAACTTTTTTGGAATATTCGTCTTCGATATTCAACCGATTTTTAATGTTTAAATTTTTTTGTTAATAATTCCAGAGTGTGTTTCGTTTAACAGACAAGTTCCGGGTAATGTTTGAAGAGCTTCATAATTTTTGAAACAATCAGAAGAAAAATCTTAGATAACGGTGAAGGCTACTTTAATAATAAAAGTTGTTACAAGAGTCGCCATCGGGGATATTTACCTAAGCTTTAATTCTTAAATCGTTTGTAAATTTTTAAAGCTTTTCCTTTGAAAAGAAAAATTGTGTCTTGCGGAACTGGTACTTTAATCGTTGATATGGAGGGAGAAAAAAGTTCTTCTTCTTACAATGATTTATTTAGTGCAGGTTTACTGCTACCAGCACTTCAATCAAATCCATCACCAAGTGACATAGGAAAATTCGGATTGTCGAGAAAAGGGAGAAACTTACACCAGTATCACCACCAGCATCCAATGTATGGGATTCATGCCCATTAACCGAGGCTGAAGAGCAATGCTTCATAAAACATACTGCCTCGGTTGAACGATGATCGGGTTTTATTGAGACATACAATCAAGAGGGGCAGGCACTAGAGTTGGATCCCTATTTTGCATTTTCATTCTGAACATTATATTTTTTCGAATAAAACCATTAGTTTTATATATCATTCTCTTGTTCTAACTTATCCTCTAAGAATAAAACTTCATTTTCCTGACTAAACCAAATATATTTTTTAACATGTTCGGTTGTCATTATGAAAGACATATGCCAATGTAACTTTGTTTCTTTTAATTGTTCAGGTGGTAGGACAATGACTATGAAAAATTGACATAGTTTATTAACTTTATAAAAATAATGGTTATTTCACATAAAAAATAAGTCCTTTTTTTTCTATAGATTAATGAAATAGCAGTGCCATTGGATCATGAACCATCAGCATTTACTGGACCTGAACCAATTCTAGCACCACCAATGGAGTTTAGAGACGAACCTTCATTAGTTCTAGACAATATGGAGTGGCATAGAGGTTTTCTTAATGATTGTTTTGGGAACATGGCTAGCGTAGATGATTTGACTTGTGACATTGACATGATAGAGGATCTGGAGTGGGCAGATAGATTCATGCGTGAGCATTTAGGCGATGTTAGTAGGGCAACTGAACCGGATCCTCATATAGAAATTACGTCACAGGACAATACAGGCTGGCTCGATCAGCTGTCCGCAAACACACTGGAAGACATGCTAACTAGCCTAGGGGACTTTATACCATCTCCATCAAATGTAATTGAACAGACGGGGGGTGGTGTTATTGACAATTCTATGTCACCCCCCACCATTCCGCTTAATGATACACCTAGTGCTAGTAATAGTAGTAGTAATACAGCAACAACAATGCACATTGTTGGTTTTAATTTTTCCGGGGACATTTTGACGATGATTTTATAATTAGTGAATTGGATCCTGTACAAATAGGTGCAGGACATGAAAATAGTGGTATGTCCCCGGAACTACGTGAATTTTATTTGTTAGAATCTGCTCTAGGTCACTTAAAAACACATAGGGTAGATTTTAACCCTCCCGAAGAAAACGTTGTTGACGAGGGGGTTATTTTAACAGACCCTGTAAATCTTCTCCATAGTACGTGAAACCGAGTTCCCTGTAAATCTTCTCCATAGCTACGTCGACCAAATTCGAGCACTTATAGAGATTCAGATTCAGAATTGGGGGGGTCATGGGGGGGGAGGGGTTAAAGCATCGGTAAATCAAAAAGTTTATTTACGAAAGGGGACATCTGGAGACATTTTTTATTTCATTTTTCAACTGGCAACCAAACTTTTTACCCTGGTCTAAATGAATTTGAGGGTAACTTTTTCAACTGGGTAAAATAAATTAATTTCAACTTTGGACACGTTTAACGAGAGGGGAAGTGGGTCCACAATTTTATACATTGAGCACATAGATCTGAATCTCAGTAGATTTAAAAAAACTTTATTTTAAGAGGGGCGGGGAGTAACAAAATAAAATGCCACCCAGATTTGACGGCTACAGGAGGAGCTCAAGGTTTCAAATTTGACACGGGGCTGCAATGCTTTAAATATGCATTTTTAGCAGGAGCCCATAAGACATTAAAAAGATGATTCAACAATAAAAAATCTCGATGGAATTGCACGTAACGGTGGAGAAAATGTCCCTAAAGTAAATTGTGACTGTTTAGAGGGGAAGTATCCGGTGTCATTGAAAGAAATAACGATATTTGAAAAAGCAAATGAAAATCTTGGGTTGTGGGTGGTTGTTCTCCAGTATGACACAGAATTTGTAAATGGGGGAAAGAAACCAAGTAAAAAAGGGGTTTTGTATTCAGTTAGGACACCGATGATAGATAATGTTAAAAATTGGGTTTGGGTTATTTACAAGCCTCCGAAAGATGTAAATTCCTATGGTCATTTTTCCCCCGTTACAGCAATAAGTCGAGTCTTATCCCAAGGTGTGAAGAAAGGAGAACGTCACTATTGCCCCATGTTCCTTTCTCCATTCAGAACTGAACAAACATTCTCGGATCACATGAGATATTGCAAAATTCATGGCAATCAAAGAATAGAAATGCCGGCAGAAGGCAAAGATACTTTTACAATTTAAAAATTTCCAAAATTCCCGGCTACAAGTTGATAAAGTATCTTTAGACTGTGAATCAAGACTGGTGGAGGTATCAGACCCATCAAGGCCAAATATAGTCAAGGAACACAAACTAGTTGCGTTTTCCTATGCGCATGCCCGTCGCGATTCCAATAATAAAATGCAGCTGGAAGAGTTTTTTTGGCTATGGATGAGGAGGGTAGCATGGAAAAGTTATTGGTGTCTTTAATAAAAACAGCAAACAGCGCAATTTCACGATTGCGTCACACACAACTACCCAATGTCATTATCAGATAAAGAGCAACTGGCACTAGAAAAGGGGACAATTTGTTGGGTTTGTAGGGGCGATCTTGCCCCAAAAGACGCTGTGTAGGATCATAATCATCTTATTGATCCCAATTCAACGGGAAAAAAAGTAACTTTCGGGGTGGGCTCACAATTCATGTAATTTAAAAATTAAACAGCAACTATTTCTTCCGGTTTTTATATATAACTCTAACTACGATCTAAAGTATGTACTACCAGCAATGGCACATCTTCAAAGAAATGGAACAGTGGATGATGCATGGGTGATGGACAGCTTTTCCTACAAAATCACTCCTAAATCATCGGAAAAGTTGCTTGTTTTGGAATTTATGTGGAAATTTGTTGAAGACGACGTTGAGTACACGAATAAAATTCGCTTTTTAGATTCCTACAGTTTTTTTCCCTAAATCATTGAGCGAATTAATTCAATTGCAGAAAAACGATGACGGCTGCAACGCTTTCCCCCTTCTCAAGCAACAATTTCCAAATGATTTATATGATTTGTTGACGGTCAAGGGCATATATCCTTATGATTATTATTGTTCCATGTCGAGATTCGCCGAGGAAACTATTCCCTCGATTGAATCGTTTTACGACAGTCTACACGATCGTAGGTGCACCCCCGGTGAATACAGTTTTACTAAAAAAAAGTGTGGGCAGAGGGAGGGTGTAAAAATGGGTTTGACTACTGCAAGCTGTATTTGTCGAGTGATGTGTTAACTTTGTTAGACATTATGTGTAAAAATACGGACAAAATCTATGGGGAATTTAATCTTGATTTGAGCTATTATTTTTCATCTCCTCATTTGGTGATGGACCTCATCCTAAAAATTAGCGGGGAAAAAATTGGGCTAATCACTGACATCGATCAGCACTTGTTCATCGAAAGGTCAATGAGGGGTGGATTTGTTTTTCATGGGGATCGTATCTTGGAAACTGATCCAACTGGAGAGAAGACGGGGACAAAATCGGATGCAGTTTTCCTTGATATGAATTCTCTCTACCCCTCGGCCATGTCCCATTATGCGCTACCTTGCAATGACTATAAATGACTCAATGACCCTCAAGCTCCCCATTTCCCCAACATTGACAGTGTTGAGGAGAATGGACCGGTTGGATGGTTTTTTGAAATTGATGGGGAGATACCAGTTGAGCTTCACGATTCAGTAAAGGATTTTGTTTTTTCCGTGCATCAATAGACCTGTGACTAGGGACTCTTTGAGCCCCCGCAATAGGCGTTTAGTCGAGGTGGACGGATTGCATTGGTCACCTTCAAAACAAAAACTTATTGCTTACCTTCTGCCGAAAAAAAATATTGTTGTACATCATGTGACTTTAAAATGGATGTGCAACAACGGTTTCAACGTCACAAAGGTTCATAGAGCCCTCCAGTTTAGCCAAAACCCTATTTAAAAACATTTGTTGACACTTTTGTCAGGAAACGTTCTGAAGCACAAACGAAAGCCGAAAAAGAAACTTATAAGCTCATTTTGAATTCGGCTTTTGGTAAAATGTGTGAGAGTGTTCGCAATAGAAATCTTTGTGACGTCGTGACCGATCCCAAACAATGTGCTCGAATTATTGCCGATCCAAATTACACTTCCTTCACAATCATTGCCCCGGACATGGTACTATTGAATAGAAAAAAAGAAGCATTGTCCTGAAAAAAAAATATTGCTGCAGGCAGTGCGATCTTGGAGATCTCTAAAAAGCTCATGTTGGAATTCTACTACAATGTGGCTAGGGTACAGTGGCCGGAGAAGGGGCAAGTAGAGGTCTGCTACGGGGTCACAGACTCTCTACTGTTAAAAGTAAAAACCCCAAATCTAATTGATGATTTGGCGCACGGTGAAATTATCAGCTCACGGATGGACTACACCAATTGGAGTGGGCTTTACCCAGAGCTAGTGAAACGTCGGGTGCCAAATCAGCTTTTATTTTTTAAATCAGAAACAGGAAGCGACATGATTTCCCGTGGTATGTTTGTAAGTCCGAAGGTGTACTTTATACAGACACACGACGAGGAAATCAAGAAACGGCTGCAAACGAGTACCCACGCGCTATGTGGATAAGAATTTCGACATGGACATCTATAGGAATTGTATTGCTGAAAATACAATTCCACGAGCCAAATTGCTGGCAATTCGTTCCCTCAACTACAGGAACTTTACTGTAAATGTAGAAAAAATTGCCATGAGTACCATTTCCGACATGGTCTATGTTTGTCAAGACGGTTTGACTACCCTCCCCTTGGGCACTATTTAACTTCAGACCGGGCCGAATGCGTTATCCATAGGGAAAGTCTCGGTTTGAATAAAGTCCAATAAATTTTTCCCAAAACCATTGGGGGGGACCTCGCGGCCTTGGGGGGGGGGGGCTCGCGGCCCGGGGGGGGAAGGCCGCCAGTAGGGGGCGCACCGCCAGCCACTACCAAAGTTATCTCTTTTTTTTACTTAGAGCAGATATTTTTTGTAAATATACATGTTGCATTCAAATTAAAAAGTGATATTATTTTAAGTGCTTTTTCTAGTGATTTTTTTTATAAATAAATTTAAAAAGTGTATTTTTCTTTGTTTTTTTTCTGTAAAGTGCTGTTTTTAATACAAGAAATATGATTCATTATTGATTTTGTTCTTGAAAGGAGTAGTAGTAGTAGGGAAATTATTTAGTCATTAGACAACTATAGTCTACAGTTAGTTGTTCAGGTGAACTATTGAAGGGAACATGTATCAATTTAAACACCATTCAGATCGTTTCTGTGTGGGCCGTGAATGTCGGGCAAAACAACACTCTTAACTAAAATAATTAAAAATTGTGATAAAATGTTTGTGAAAAGCCTAAAAAAACCTACTATTGTTACAGTATTTGGCAGGAGTCATACGATAAAATAAAAGCAATTTCCACGACGGGATTGGTGCAGATACAATTCGTACAGGGACTTGATGTTTTTAACATTATTGAAGCAAACTCTTGGCTGATTATTGACGATCTGGCTGAATCTATTGAACAATGGTCCCAGGAAATGCTGCAATTGTTCACCGTTCGCTCTCATCATGAACAGATTTCCGTTACTCTGGTTCTACACAATCTCTTTCATCAGAGCAAATGTATGCGAACACTTGCATTGAACTGCACCTACTATATCATCTACAGAGTTGTTCGTAATTCCAGCTCCCTAATAACTCTTAATAAACAAATCTATCCAGACGCCCCTAAATTTCTGCTCTCAGCATACAATCAGGCAACTAATAAACCCTACGGCTATATCCTATTAGGTCTTAATAAAAATACACCCGAGGATCTGCGTGTAGTCACAGATATTTTCGACAATGAAATTACAGTATATCTCCCCGTGAACACTAAAAAGACACATTAGTTGCTATCATGACACTGAAGAAACTAAATGAAAATAAACATCTGTTTTCAGTTCTAAGCACTTCAAAACCCTCGCTTAGGAAAGCCATACTCAAACATGGTATTGACAATGATTTCATTAATCTAATATCTGAACTTTGTTTAAATTTAACCGAGGGTAATGTTCAACTGCCAGAAGTAGTTAAGCAATAGGCAAAGCAACATCGTTCCATTTTACGTACATTGGCCTCTAAAAACAAAGGAAAGAATTTTAAAAAGAAACGACTTCTTCAGGCGGGCGGTAGCTTTTTCACACTTTTACTGCCAATAGTTGCAGGACTTGTAAACAGTTTTCTCTAGTGAGAATGGCTAAACCCTATAAATTGACTCCAATAGAACTCGCTCTCTCATCCGTGGAACACTTTGAGAGCAATCTGAGTAAATTCCTTGACAACGAGAATATTGAGGATGATAAAAAACTGCTTTTACTTCAAGATGCACTTCGCCGAGTGGACAAACATAAGCCCTATCGGTCGAAGGACACTGCTGGTATTGATCACAAAAAAGAATCATCTCCTCAAGAGTCTGCTGCTGCTGCTGCTGGAACACAATTAAAGAAGGAAGAATTGGATTCAATTGTATTGAAAATCGGAAATATAATGCCCCACACATATCTCGAACAAAGTAAACGACTCCTAACCTATCTCATGGAAAGTGGTCAAGATCATATTCAAGTTGAGAGCAATGGGAAAGGGATTATAATTCAGGGCAAGAGCTATAATTTATTTATTTAATCTATGATATGGTTACAAATCGTAAAGGACTATTATCATTTGACGCTCATCTATACAACTTTCTAAATACATTAAACCTCCCCAAAAGTCTCACTAGCAATAGACAAATTCTAAAAAAATTAAATGAACATGCATCAACAACAACAACAACAACAACAACAACACCATTAAATATGAAGAGGAAGAAGAAGAAGAAGAAGAAGAAGAAGAAGATTTTAAATCAATCCTGGAAAATACTAGCACACCTAGAGGAAAAAACTTGACAATGGTGGCGAGGAAAAAAACGAAAACGTATCATGTCACCATCACCAACCACAACTAGTATACAAAAGGGTAGTTGACGTTACACAACGTGTTTACGTTCAAAATGGTTGAAGTTCTGAAAGGTGTTTATGAAAATATTGGTGAAGCGGGGAGTTTAAGTTCACCCACCACTCTTTCCACGGTCACTGGTGTTCACACTAAAAGTGTACAAGACTATCTACAAAATGAATCAAGTTACACTCTGCATAGAAATCATAGACTTCGTGCTAATCAATATCGAAAAACTAAAGCCTTTTTCCCATTGCATATAATGCAAGCAGATCTCCTAACTCTAGATGAGATTCAAAGACGTCACAATACACCGTACAAGTACATTCTACTTGCAATCAGTGTTTTTAGTCGCTATGCATATGCAATTCCATTGCGAACAAAGAGAGGCGTTGATGTTGCTCAGGCCATTGAAAGTATTCTCGAACAGGATTCATATAAAAAAATTCAAACGGATCGTGGTAGTGAATTTGTTAATCCCCATGTTGCAAAAGTACTAGTGAAATATAGTACACTGCTCTATCATAGTCATAGTCCTATAAAGGCTGCATTGGCCGAACGATTGATAAGAACTATTCGACTTTTAATTTCAAGATATTGTACATTGAAAAATACATCGGCTTTTATTCATGATGTAGATAAAGTCAAGTTGATTTATAATCAACGACCTCATCGATCATTGTCCAACTCAACCCCAACGGAAGTTCATCATTCTGATCATGATACAATTGACACCTTTCTTAAACAATAATCCAATGAAACGATTGTCAAGAAGAAAAATAAATTCAATGTTGGTGATACTGTTCGAATTAATAGAATAACTAATGTTTTTGAAAAGGGGAATTACTTGTGGTCCACAGAACTTTTTAAAGTGGCAAAAATCTTAGACACTAAACCCATAACTTATCGTTTGCGCGATACCAAAGATGAAGAGATTCTCGGCGGCTTTTATGACTATGAACTACAAAAAGTTAAAAATAATAGTGAAATCTATCAAATTGAAAAGATATTAAAGACTCGTACTCGCAGGGGTAAGAAACAGTTACTTGTTCGGTGGCTAGGATACAACTCTGATTTTGATTCTTGGATCGGTGTTGAAGATATTGACAATGCCCAATGATTTCTATGAAACATTTATGTCCAATGTTTCCGATCCTCTCTACAACGACTTGAATATGACAAGTGATTTTTGGACGAAACTATCCCCCGCCATCAAATTTCACGGTGCGTATGAAGTGCCTCTTGTCGACTGTATTCTCAAAAATACCCTATGACATTCTTAGAAAGGATCGTGTGTATGATATAAAAGTTATACCATTCGATTGGACACTCTTTGTCGACTATGAATGGGTTGAGGCACTTAAATCTAGCGAATATCCACATGCTAAATTGGAATATATTGAATATGATGATATGAGAGATTTGTGTCGTACAATCAATAGAAAAATCTCATATCGTAGGAATGGTACATTCTATTTTAATTATTCATTGGAACACGATAGGATTTACATTACCTCACCTGTTGACACTGAAATAATTATTCTCAATGATAATCTGAGAGACGTTCTTGGCTTTAAACAAAATATGATCAATGGGAAAAATGCTGTCACCGTTTACGGGATGGATCAAGTAATTTTTGCTGATTATCCACCTGGTTTTTCCTCGGACTCTTGCATATTTCTCTATGCATCCTTTGTGGAAACATCGAGAGTTGGTAATTCAAATGTTCCCCTCCTACGTGTTCTTGAACGAAAAACAACTCATGAACTTGTTCATCACTATAATATAAAGCATCTTCAGTATGTTCCTGTAAACACTTCGTATTTGGAACTCTGTCAGTTAACCCTAAGAAGTGAATTGGGTGATCCTCTAGCAATAACAATAGGCTTAGCAGTGATTACATGTCGTTTTCGACCCATTGTCAGCGACAGCACCATCACCTAAAATGAACAATAGAAGAATTCTATTTCTCTGTCCCGATATTGATTGCTATGTTGATGCTTTGAGTCCACGTCAAATAGGCAATGGATTGGACTACTACAAGGGGCGTACTACAATGTCTGGCTATGGTCTTGGTAGCTGGTTTGCTAGGCTATTTCGTTCTGCACTACCCCTTTCCAGAAAATATCTTCTACCTGCTGCAACAAATTTTGCTGCTTCCACACTACAGGACTGGGGGTCGGGCAAGAATTTCAAGGAGAGTGCTAAGTAAAATATTAGATCTTCAGCAAGAGCCGTTGGTGAGCAATTAAAATCTCGGCAAAATGGTGAGGGATTGAAAAGAATGCGTGCGCGTCATTCACTCATCAGTCTCCACCCAGGCGGGAAGCGAAGGATATCAACAAGGACTTTGAGGAATAAAACAAGGAAGACCAATAAGCAGAAGAAAAAGAAAAAGATTGTTAGATCAAAGAAGGATTTCTTCTCTTAAGATGACTTATCTCCCCCACAAGGAATCATACCCATCAATCAGTTCCTCATTGAATCTATTCAATGCTGAAAATGTTGATGTCAGTGTCAAGTATGGCTACTATGAACAATTTCATCCCCAGCAACCCCTCTCGGAAAATATACACTTTCAAATATTTTCCAATGAAGACTATTTCATTGATTTGTCATCAACATTTATTGATTTAAATGTTGTGGTGAAGAAAAAGTCAGATAATACAACTCCAACTGCTGCCGATGGTCTCTCCTATGAAAACTGTATTCTACACAATCTGTTCAAACAAATTAATGTATTTATTAATGGAACATTGGTGAGCACTAGCAATAATTTATCAAACTATGCAAGCTACATACAATTTATGATGATGACACCAAAGGCGTACAAGGAGTTGAGAGGACAATCATTGGGCTATGAATATTGATCAGGTGTTGATACTAATGGTGAGTTGACTACTGCAGTGACACAGGAGTATCATCTGGTTGAAAAATTAAATCATGAGATATTCAATATATCCCAATGGTTACCCCCCAATGTTAAGATTGACATAAGTTACAGATGGCCCCATCGAATTTCATTTTGAGAAAAACACTTCCTGCAGCGCCCGATGCAAATGTCATTATCACATCGGCAATTCTCCACGTCCAAAAAACAACAGGTTATGAGCTCTGTTGCATTGGCAGTGGAAAAGCTAAGAGCCAATGGTAACAACATTAAACTTCTTGTCCCCCATACGATCACCAATCAACGTCACACTGCCACCGGCTCTCATAGCCATAGCGATTCATCATTTACCAATGGAGAAAATCCCATCAAAATTGGCTTTGGCCTTGGTGAAGAGTGGCAGTGCCGTTGGATCCTGGACTGAATCCCCCCATGATTTTAATTTTTTTGGTCTATCTAGCCTTTTGTGCAAAGTGAATGGTATTCCATTGTACACTCTATTATTTGACAAAAAATCCTATAGAACTTTGTACGAGTTGACCATGCAATCCCTAGATCATGACTCTCAACTATTTGAAAATGGAATAACCGATTCAATGTTTTCAAAAAATCATGGGGTAATTGTTTTGGACTCTTCGGGGACTCAGGATATGAGCATAGTACGAACAGGGAATGTACGTTTAGAGTGTACATTTGCCGATGCTCTGACTGAGAGTATCACGCTAATATCACTGAGTCAATTTGAAACCTATTGGGAAATCACACCCGACGGCAGTGTTCTACTAGACCTAGCACCATGAACACAAACCAAATAATCAACGTATTTAGTATGGATCCATACATGTCCCAGTACAACTCCTATTGTATACCTTCGGACTTCATTGAAAAAATTCCAAGTGTTAACAATACCCTAATCATTGTTAATAGCAGCCCATCGACTTTGAAGACTGGCCATTGGCTATGCATCTTTCAAATATCGAAGAATATTGAATTTTTTGATCCTCTTGGCCTATCGTATAAATTCTACACTCCATACATCAGCAACTTTATTGAAAGCAGTGGGAAAACCATTATTCAAAATCAACGAAGAGTACAGGATTTAACGACTAAGACATTTGGCTTTCATGCACTACTCTTTTTCATGTTCAGATGTCGTGGCTATACCTACAAGCAGTTTCTTGACATCTACGTTGACTTACCTCGATTGAACGACTTTTTAGTGGAAAATATACTTACAAGCGTATTTAATATTGATTTTAGTGCCCTACGAATAAAATGTTCTAAAAATGTATATGAAATTGTTTATTAATAAAAATTTATATACATGATAAAACGACTTTTCTACTCTTTAGATTTCATCTTCTACTAGGTATTTGTCGACAACAACTAGCGCAGGTAGATTATTTGAATTCACAGTATACTGATCCTGATGTACTGCAATGTCAGGGTTACATTTTCTACAGTAGAGTGTAACTTCACTCTTGTCATATCTCTTTGTATAATCAATGATACTATTCTCATTCATTCTATGGGATTCACTTGTTTCAATTTGCTTATTTGAAGCAATTTTACAAACAGTGTCCTCAAGTGGCGAATCACATTCCGTCACAGCCAAATAAAAATGAGTGGGTTTATAATCATAACACCCATTGTCTTCACAACGATGACGTAGAAACCATATTCTTTTGTTGTTCCAACAGTTGAATCGCTGACCCGGCTCCTCCTCCCAGAACAATCTAAAACCACGACGATACCAATCTCGTAGCAATAAACTAAAATCAGGCTTAGGATTCTTTCCAATCATACCGGGATATGTATTCTCCTACTGATTACATTTGTCATAATGGCAATTGGAGCATAGGTGTCCTCTAGGATGAGAGTCAGACACCTCTTCAAGACATGAATTTACAGCCTTTAATTTGTACAGCATATCCTCTATGCAATTTACACGGGTTGCATAATCTACACTTTTCATCATACTCATCAATCATTGTGCAATTCTCACATGATGACCAGCTGCCCAGTGTGTACATACATAGCGGACATATATGGAACATTTTTTCATGTGTTGACACTCTCACCGCCACAATGAAACTGAGCTAGCAACAACAAAAGATTGTCTGAGATAGAGAGAGAGAGGAGTAAATCATCCTTGAATGCCATCTTTCTCATGAAAAAAAAATGTCCTAAATTTCTAAACTAATGTTTAAAAGCATATCCACAATATCATTTTGCCGTGTTGTGATCAATATATCAATAAATTGTGTAAATGCATTTGGACCACGACGTAGAAGCTTCATACAATAGTCTAATGATGGAGAATCAGTTTTCATTATATCGACAAGCATTTCCTGAGAAAATTTCTCCTTTAAATAGACAGCTCTAGAAAATCGTCATCTAGAATCAAACGTTTTTCCATAAGCACTAGATTCCCCATGATTCGCTCTTTCTCAATCTATCCATTTTTTTCTAGTCCTAACACTCTCACAACCAACTTCAGACTAACCAGAATTTTTTTTTTACTCTAAAAAATATACGCTAGTCTACTATAGAAAGAAAAATACCTTTGATTTAGAAACAATTTTATTGAACACAATTACAATAATAATATTCACTGATACATTTTGTTCTCATCAATATATTTCGATAGGACATCTAATGCTGACCGAAAATTATTTATATCAAGAATATTCACTTTTCCAGCAAAACATAGTTGCTCCCCCTGCTTAAATTTGCTTAATGATATCACGTATCTAGCATACATTTTGTCCCATTCAAGGCATAGTCTACAACCAGCGGTTATTTCCACAGCCACATTGGGTACTCGTATATCGTTGCTGCTGCTGTCGGCTCCATCATTAATCTCCAATAATGTAAATGCACCACTCATTTTTCTCTACTAATATCCTCTCAAATAAACTATTCTCTCTGAATTCAATTCTCTTACTAATATGAATTGTAATGAAAATCAGTCCTTTTATTCAAATCCCAATCACCAATCAAGTTATCGTATATTGAGTAACCTCCGCTCTCTGAATGGCTCCTAAAAAAACGGATGTTGACTCAAAAACCAGTCTGATTGAGTTATATAATTTCGACCATACTCTCAAAACATGTTTGACCACATTATACCTTGCCAAATAACCAGTCTGGTAATCTGCCTTGGAAAGGTGCCAAGGAACGTAAAGACCCAGAATAGCATGGGAAGGAACATAAAGTACCCAAAGTATAACTTAGATCTCTACTAACAGAGAGTTTTTTTTCCAAGTTTATCGCTAAGTTTTGGAATGTATGGTAAAGTGATGAAAGTTTGTTTTACAATTGCTGGGGTACCTGAATCAAGGGGGATGGGCTCCCTATTTTCTTGGTTTATCTTTTTTAATCGTCTATCTATGGTATTTTCAATAAGTTTTATTGGGTAACCATTGCAGAATAGAATATTTTTGATATAGTTTAATTCAGAATTTATATGATTACGACAACAGATTTTTAAAACTCTGTCAGCTAAAAAGATTATTACCCCTCTTTTCACAGAAGGAGGGTGATATGAAGAGAAATTTAGATATCGATCATTATGGGTCGACTTTCTGTATATATAAAATTCAAGGCTTGGAGCAGTTCTTAACCGTAAATTGAAACAAAAACCTAATAATAACAGATAAATCTTTTTTAAGACAGTAGAAAAATTTATTTTTTTTTTAATAATCAGAGGCAACCTATAGTGTTGCCTATAATAAAAACCATAAGGCTTCAATTTTCAATTATTTCTATTATCTTTACTCCCTCAAAAGCACTTGATATGGATGGGGCTGTCGTATAAACTTCGGAGGGTGTTCTTACAACTGGGACTCGGAAGTTCTAGGGCCCTTTTTAAGCGTCACAACTAATTAGAGGGCTACTAGCCCCCTCCTCCTCACTCCCTTCTCCCCCCCCCCCTCAAATGCATACAATCGAAATTCGGGTTTTACAAACCCCCCCCCATGCCTCGGGGTACCGGCTATAAGTTATGCTATTTTCCCGTTGTTAACAGATAAGATTTTTATAAAAGGGGTGGTCACACAAACTTTGGACGGGGCTCGTTCGATTGTAAATCGAAAATTCTAGTGCCTTTTTATGAGTCGAAAGTGATCGGAGGGTTACCAGACCGTCCCCCTCGCTTCATCCCCTTTTTACAAATGAATCTGATTAAAATTTTGAGTGAATCATTTTGTTCAAAATAGCCCAAAAGTCAAATACATATAATTCAGGGATTGAGAAATCCCTCAAAGCCCCAGGGGCGAAGGGTGTAGCTTATGCAAGTTGCGCTTTGTTAGCATATATGTTTTTTGTGGTGGAAGGGATGGTCTTTTAAACTTTGGAGGGGCTCATTCAATTAGAAATGGAAAGTCAAGTTCCTTTTGAGCCCATAGTGATCAAAGGTCAACAACAACCCCCACGCCTTTTTCCCTCAAGCGCATCCGATAAAAATTTGGCGATAGCCATTTTCTTACAATTTTTCTAAAAGCCAAATAACTGTACTTTCGGGGCTGAACCCCTCCTCCCCCTCCCTCTCAGCCACTGCGGCAAAGGCTGTAAGTTATGCAAGATGCTTATTGTTAACATCTAAGGTTCTTATTAAAGGGGTGGTCGTATAAACTTTGATAGGAAGTCGAAAGTTTTAGTGATCTTGTCAAAAGTCAAATTTTTTTGTCCCCAACCTCCCTCCTTTCTTTTTCAGGCACCTCCCTCTGTTCAAAGTTGATCAAAATTTGCCATTCTCCTGTAGCCTAGGGGCAAGGATTTCAAATTATGGAATTTTCCAATTGTTTACATGTAGGGTTTATCATTAGGAAAAGGGAAAATATTTGTTCCTGGGTGTATCCGAAAAGGCTAAGGGCATCAAGGTTAAACCTTGGAAAATCTTGAGGGGTATGCTAAATTAAATCAAAAGGCACTATGTGCATCCAGTTTATCAAAAAGAAGGATCTGCAATATTTTATTTACAGCTGAGGGTGTTGACTTGAAACTTTCAGAGCATGTGAGGGGTGGGGCGTGGTGTTCAAAAGTGGTTGGAGGGTCACCAGCAACCTCCTATGCCTTTGTAGTTAAGAACCTTCCCAGAAAATTAGATCAAAATTTGTAAATAGATATCTTTTTCAAAGTAGTTAAAAACTCAAATAACACACCTTTGTAGAGGGATCCTGAACACAATACAACAAACTGTGCGAGTACAGATTTTCAGAAGAACGTATCATCAATATGTAGAGAACAGCTGATGGTATTAATTTGAAAATCTCAGGGTATATGGAGGAAGATTTTGAAGAGCTACCGGAGGGTAATCATTCCCCTTGCCATTTTTAGATGCTCCTTCCCCTCATCACCGATTAAAATTTTGAAAAAGCGATTTTGTTCAAGACATTCAAAAGGTCTAGTAGCTATGCCTCCGGGGATGCAATGCCTCCCACGGCCCAAAGGATTAGGATTGTAGATTATCCAATTTACTCATTTTACATGCAGGATTTATCATCAGGAAAAGGAGAAATTTCTATTCTAAGTGTTTCTGAAAAGGCTAAGGGTATTAAGGTGAAACTTCAGGGAATGTTGAGGGGTATATTAAACAAAATTTAAAGATACTATGTGCATCCTGTTTATTAAAAAGGTATATATCTGCAATATCCCGAAAACAGCTGAGGATATTAAGTTTGAACATTCTATCTGGAATAGTCACAACGTCTAATAGCTAAGCCTGTAGGGATGCCAGGAACCCACAGCACCCAGGGCAAGGAATGTGAATTATGCAATTTGTCCATTTTTACGTACAGAATTTTTTATAATTAACTCTGACTGTGACTGCTCGCCAGGGGCGTCCCGAGGCTTATGTTATTGGGGGGGGGGGGGGGGGGGGGGGGGGTGGGGGGTGGGGGGGCGATCTTCGTAAATTTTACCGAATTGCTACCTGATTTTTGCCGAATTTTCTGTAGAAATCAAGAATTTTGCTAAATTTCGGGTGGTTTTGCAAAATTTGTGCTGAAATTTCCGCGCTCGGCGAAAATTTTACCGAATTCTAAAAAAGTTGGAAGCACGGATTGCCCCTCCCCGCCCCACACCCCCCTCCACACACACCCTCAGGACGCCCCTGCTGCCGCATCTAATTGTAACTACTTTCAGGGAATGTTGATGGGGATGTTGAACTTCGAAACTTTAATGTTGAAATAGCCTACCATCATTTATGTGTTTTGATAGTTTACTAAAACTCTAATGTGGCAAAAAAATTGATGCTGAAATGGGGAATGTTGAAAAACTTGGCAAAAATTTGGCAATAAAAAACGAACAGAAATTAATTTTAAAAAAAAACTTTCCAAAAAAGAAGTTTATATAGATTGCAGAGAAATATGAATATTTTAAAAGGTAGAAACGGTAATTCTTTAGCTCCAGCAAGTTTTGGAATCTTGTTTCGTAATTTTTTTTTTTTTTTTTTATCTACTTCTTCCCTTTGTCAAACTAGGTCTGGATACTTTATAGCTCAAACAATTTTTTATTCTGATTACATTCCTTTTTTTTCTTCGAGGGGGGTGATGGAAATAGTGCCCACGGGAAGACTTGTTCCAAGTTTCACATTGTCTATATTATTATCTTCGTTGCCCAGGCTTTTCAGTCTTGAGATATAAGGTTCCTACTGGCAGACATTTGCGGAGAATTTTCTTTAGAGGGGGGGGGGGTATTGGTCAAACCTTTGGTAAAAGTGCCAAACATGGATAATTTATATGGAAATCTATAAGAAATTATAACTAATAACGCAGTGATTAATACTTCGGGAAGAGTATGGGATGGAAGGCCCCCTTCTCTATGCTACGTACATATCTTTGGCAAATGCTACTCCATGTCCACGAGGGTAACATCACCCCATCTATGCTATTGTGCAGTTTTAGCAAGCTAAATTTACAGTCTTAGATTTCTGGTAAGATAAGACTCTGTTTACAATCTGGCTCTTACCTTTATCTATTAATCCTATATGAAATTTGTTTACTGTATATAATGTTATGGTACATGTTTATGCTCCTTGTTGTTTTTTTTTTTTTTTTTTTTTTGCCATTTGGTTTTACAGGTACCCGAAGAAGTGGTTGTTGGTGAAGAATTTCCTGTTACTGTTTCCTTAGCGAATCCACTTCCAATAAATCTGGTTTCACCTCGTTTTATAGTACAAGGAGCCGGAATGGGTAGAGCTCAAAAATCCAAACTCACAAGGTAAATCTATCCGCTTTTTAAAATCTCTCTGTCCACTTCTATATTTTTACTTAATCCCGTTTCTCTTTCTCTTCATCTCCCTTTCTCTTTACCTCTCTCTAATCTGGGTCAAACAAACAAGCAATCACATGTCACATTACACACAATTGGGCATGTTTGACACAACCAAAACTCTCGGAACTCTGTCCCAAAAGAACCTTCCCAAAACACAACTTAATGCAAGCATGATTGTGTTAATCAATTATATTGGTTTTTTCCCGGTCAACTTAACCTCTTAAATTGCTCAATCTGAAAAACTTTACCCTACTTGGCTCAGCCTCAATTCAACGCAAGCATAGTAGATCCATTTAAACATATCAATAGCTTTTATTTGCTGTTTTTGTGTCTTTGGTTGATGATCTATGATTGCAATGCATGGGTGCCCATATGGTGGAGGGGACAGAGGGGAGCTCCAGTCCCCCCTGGCAGGATGGTGCTGCCTTATGTTTTTATATTTTTGTTTTGAGATTTTTATTATACAGCTTTGGAAGTGCCGATTAGACCAGGTAAGGCCCCTCCCCTAAAATTCAGCTTATGGGCGCCCGTGTTGCACTGTGACTTGCTATGAAAATTTACAAGTGTGACATCAGTTTTGTTTATGACAACACTGTAAAAAAGATTGTACTGTTATCACGAATTGGCCCAGGTCTATTGTTCATTTTGTGTTGTATAAAATATGAATGCCACTATTTTTTTAAGCCGGTTAAGCGTGACACCTATTTGCAGACTCTGGAAGTCTTTTTCAGATAATCGATATTATTTAAAGTTCACCCACACCATTTTAAATATATTGCGAAGAGCAACGCGCAAACAAAGAAAGAAAAACAAACAAAAAGAAAAAGAGCAATTCAAGCCCACAATTGAAAAACAAACTTGATAAAGAGGTGATGCGAAGAAATTCGGACGAAAAATATTTTTGAATGCCATCTGTGAACTAATTCTAATTTTACTGCAATATGATAAACTTGCAATTTTTAAATGTGAACCCTTTTTTTTGTCTAGGCTGGAAGAAATAACACAAATTTAAAAAGTCTAAAATAAGTAGCCCAAAAGGCCTTATCTAGGGGAGGGGGCTAGGAGGCATTACTTCTCCTCCCCTCCCTCAAAGTGTTTGTCCGACTCGTAAGAACGTATCTAAAATGCATATAAGTGAATTTTTGGTGCGTCTAGAAAATCGTGAATTGGGGGTTGTGGTTTGCAAAAAAATCGGTAACGAAAATAAATGGAATTGAAGCTATCGAGTATTTTGCAGCAGGTTGCATAGATTGCATCAAGACATGGCTAATTGTAGACCGAAAAAAGCCAAGACAGATAATCCAAGTAATTGAGAGGCAGATATTTAAATGACTGGGGCTGCACGAGCAAATGGTGGGAGTAGGCATGACTCTTTTATTGGACGCATACTTGTCACGTTAGTTTTTGGAAAGGCATGCCTGCCTAGAGTCTCAGGCATCATGTTGACCAAAAATTTAAAATTGACATAAGACCGTTAGTTTGCCTGTAATCAAACAGTTCGTGGTAACGAACTGTAAGTAACGAGCGACCCGGCTCAATGGTAACCGAAACTCTAGAAAACTGGTTTTTGATACCAATAGATACATCAAAAGAACAGATTTCACTGCTAATTTCAAATATATAACTTTCATCAAGTTTAGTGCTACCCATCAAAAGTTACGAGCCTGAGAAAATTTGGCTGATTTTCAAAAAAAGGTGGAAAGACCCCTAAAAGTTGTAGAACCTTAATGAAAATCACACCACCATATTCAGCGTATCAGAAAACCCTACTGTAGAGGTTTCAAGCTCCTATCTACAAAAATGTGGAATTTTGCATTTTTTGCCAGAAGAAAGATCACGGATGCGTGTTTATTTTTTTCCCCTAGGGGTGATCGTATCGACCCAGTGGTCCTAAAATATCGTGGGAGGGCTCATTGGAACGGAAATTAAAAGTTTTAGTGCCCTTTTAAGTGACCAAAAAAATGGAGGGCAACTAGGCCCCCTCCCACGCTTATTTTTTTCCCAAAGTCACCCGATCAAAATTTTGAGATAGCAATTTTGTTCAGTATGGTCGAAAATATGATAAATATGTCTTTTAGGATGACTTAATCCCCCAAAGTCCCCAGGGAGAGGGCTAAAAGTTATGAACTTTACCCAATGTTAACATATAGTATTGGTTATTGGGAAGTATACACAGGTTTTCAGGAGGTTTTTTTCTTGTGGTGGGAGGGAAGGGTGGGTCGGGGTTTATGTTGGAGGATCTGTTCATGAAGTAAGTTTTCATGGGGAAAGGAAATTGCCATGAAGGGGGCGCCGGACTTTCCAGCATTATTTATTGGTTATTGGGAAGTATACAGACATTTTCAGGAAGGATTTTTTTCTGGAGGGGGAGGGGCTAGAGGAGGGGGTTACTCTGGAGAATAGTTCTGTGGAAGATGTTTCTTTGGGGCAAGGGACATTTCTATGAAGTGGGCGCCGGATTTCCAAGCATTATTTAAAAAACGATCAGAAATTAAATAAAAAAAAAACAAGTTTTTTCAACTGAGAGTAAGAAGGAACATTAGAACTTAAAACAAAAAAAAAAAAACTTATAACTTATGTGAGGGGGCTCTCCCCGAAGTCAATACCTCGCTCTTTACGCTACAGTTTTTTTTTGTGCTTTCAAAAGAGCTATTTATTCTAATTAAACGGTCTTTGTGATTCAGGGTTTGTGAATCGAAATTTTTTTTAACTTTTAACGTAAAGAGCGTGGTATTGACTAAGAGGAGAACCCCCTCATATACGTAATAACTTAAACGTAATAAAAAAAACAATAAAAAAACAAGCGATACGGCTCAATAGTAATCGAAATTTTTAAAAACGGGATTTTGATGTCAATAAATGTTTCAAAAGAATGTGTTTATAATGCTGATTCTAAATATATAAATTTTATTAAGTTTTGTATTACTCATCAAAGGCTGCGAGCCTGAGAAAATTTACTCGATTTTTTTTTAAGAGGGGGGAAACATCCCCTACAAATGAAAGAATTTTAATGAAAATCACACCGTCAGATTCAGCGTATCAGAAAACCCTATTACATAGGTTCCAAGCTCATACCTGCAAAAATCTGCAACTTTGTATTTTTTGCCAGAAGAAAAATATATGAATATAGAAGTTAGTTACGTAAGTTAATTTGTAAAGACATCCATATAGCAAAAGAAAAGTAAAATTTTTATGAAAATTTTGTTTACTTATTCAATGACGGTTAGCCAAAATAAAAGCTGCATTAACTAAAAAACAATCAGAAATTAAATAAAAAAAACAAGTTTTTTAAACTGAAAGTAAGGAGCAACATTAAAACTTAAAAACGAACAGAAATTATTCCGTATATAAAAGGGGCTGTCCCCTCCTCAACGCCTCGCTCTTTACGCTAAAGTTTGACTCTGTCTCACAACTTTATTTTTAAAACAATAAAAAACTTTAGCGTAAAGAGTGAGGGGTTGAGGAGGGGACAGCCCCTTTCATATAAGGAATAATTTCTGTTCCTTTTAAGTTTTAATGTTGCTCCTTACTTTCAGTTTAAAAAACTTGTTTTTTTTTATTTAATAAGAAGCAAACAAGGGACGCCCACCTATGGTCTTAAGAAGGTTGACCAAGATTATAAAACTGACATAGGACCATTAATTTGCTTGAAATAACAGGCAAACAATCATTTAAAGCCATCTTTATCTTTAAAATAGTACCTATTCGTTGCCTAAGCTCAGCCCCACATTCTGAGAAAATTTCAATTTTCATAAATTTTTCAAATTTTTGGATCAATAGCCCGAGACTCTGGGCGGGTGGACGCCCCCAAAAAATTTTTGGTAGTGATTTGTAACACCATCAAACAGTTCGTGGTAACGAACTGTAAGTAAGGAGCGACCCGGCTCAATGGTAACCAAAACTCTAGAAAACAGGTTTTTGATACCAATAGATATATCAAAAGAATCAGATTTCAATGCTGATTTCAAATATATAACTTTCATCAAGTTTAGTGCTTCCCATCAAAATTTACGCGCCTGAGACAATTTGGCTGATTTTCAAAAAAAGGGGGAAAGACCCCCTAAAAGTTATAGAACCTTAATGAAAATCACACCATCATATTCAGCGTATCAGAGAACCCTACTGTAGACGTTTCAAGCTCCTATCTACAAAAATGTGGAATTTACATTTTTTGCCAGAAGAAAGATCACGGATGCGTGTTTATTTGTTTGTTTGTTGTTTTTTTTTTCCCCAGGGGTAATCGTATTGACCCAGTGGTCCTCGAATATCTTGGTAGGGCTCATTGGAACGGAAATTAAAAGTTCTAGCGCCCTTTTTAAGTGACTGAAAAAATGGAGGGCAACGAGGCCCCCTCCCACGCTTATTTTTTTCCCAAAGTCACCCGATCAAAATTTTGAGATAGCCATTTTGTTCAGCATGGTCGAAAATATGATAAATATGTCTTTTAAGATGACTTAATCCCCCGAAGTTCCCAGAGGGAGGGCTAAAAGTTATGAACTTTACCCAATGTTAACATATAGTATTGGTTATTGGGAAGTATACAGAAGTTTTCAGGAGTTTTTTTTCTGGTAGTGGGAGGGAAGGGTGGGTCGGGGGTTATGCTGGAGGATCTGTTCATGAAGGAAGTTTTCATGGGGGAAGGGAAATTGCCATGAAGGGGGCGCCAGACTTGCCAGCATTATTTATTGGTTATTGGTTATTGGGAAGTATACAACCATTTTCAGGAGGGATTTTTTCTGGAGGGGGGGGCTAAAGGAGGGGGTTACTCTGAAGAATATTTCCGTGGAGGAAGTTTCTTTGGGGTAAGGGACATTTCTATGAAGGGGGCGCCGGATTTCCAAGCATTATTTAAAATACGATCAGAAATTAAATAAAAAAAAAATCAAGTTTTTTCAATTGAAATGTAAGAAGGAATATTAGAACTTAAAACGAACAGAAATTATAACGTAAGTAAGGGGTTTCTCCCCCAAGTCAATATCTTGCTCTTTACGCTACAGTTTTTTTTAGTGCTTTCAAAAGAGCTATCTATTCTAATTAAACGGCCTTTGTGATTCAGGGGTTTGTGAATCAAAACTTTTTTTTTAACTTTTAACGTAAAGAGCGTGGTATTGACTAAGGGGAGAACCCCCTCATATACGTAATAACATATACGTAACAAAAAAAAAAACAATAAAAAAACAAGCGATACGGCTCAATAGTAATCGAAACTTTTAAAAACGAAATTTGGATGTCAATAAATGTATGAAAAGGATGTGTTTATAATGCTGATTCTAAATATATAAATTTTATTAAGTTTAGTATTACTCATCAAAGGCTACGAACCTGAGAAAATTTACTCGATTTTTTAAAGAGGGGGGAAACATCCCCTACAAGTTAAAGAATTTTAATGAAAATCACACCGTCAGATTCAGCGTATCAGAAAACCCTATTTCATAGGTTTCAAGCTCATATATGCAAAAATCTGCAACTTTGTAGTTTTTGCCAGAAGAAAAATATACGAATATAGAAGTTAGTTACGTAAGTTAATTTGTAAAGACATCCATTTAGCAAAAGAACAGTAAAATTTTTAAGCAAATAAAAGCTGCATTAACTAAAAAACGATCAGAAATTAAATAAAAAAAAACTAGTTTTTTAAAGTGAAAGTATGGAGCGACATTAAAACTTAAAACGAACAGAAATTATTCCGTATATGAAAGGGGTTGTCCCCTCCTCAACGCCTCGCTCTTTACGGTAAAGTTTGACTCTGTCTAACAACTTAATTTTTTAAAACAATAAAAAACTTTAGCGTAAAGAGCGAGGAGTTGAGGAGGGGACTGCCCCTTTCATATACGGAATAATTTCTGTTCGTTTTAAGTTTTAATGTCGCTCCTTACTTTCAGTTTAAAAAACTTATTTTTTTTATTTAATAACTTAAAAAAGCACTATAACTGGTTGCCTTCCATGAGCTCTTTTTGAAGTTCCTATGACATTTCTTTCTATGAGAAATGCCCTTGTCTAAAAAACAAAACAATATATTGGGCCCAAATCGCTCTTTACTTAGGCAGCACTATCACGCTTCTTGTGTGTATTTTGTCATGAGATCTCAATTATAAAATGCTGGAAGTGCCGATTAGACCACGTAGCCCCCCCCCACTCTAAAATTCAGCCTACGGGTGCCCATGCCTAGAAATTTAGACTTGGGGTAATGGATCACTAATTTTAAGATCCAAAACCATCTAAATTAGGGATAGTACCTTGCTAATCGCGGGACGCTAGAAAAACTGATAAATAAAATAGAGGGAAACATGCTATCTTCTAGTGCATAAGGTAGAACTATCATATTAATTTTAGATGAAATATTTGTATAATTAAGTTGACACTTCATTTTTGGTTGTAAAGATCTTGGGGATTAATTCGGTTAACAATTTTCCTCAGTTCTATTCATCTTCATTACTACTTTAATATTTGTAAGTTATTAACTTGTCATACACATTACTAAATTAGTAATATATTGGTAACACTATATTAGCAATCTATTTAAGGGGGGACGCAAATCCAAAGCCGTTTTGGCCGATTCGAGCCCTTTTCCTGGTCGGCAAAAAGGCTAAAACACAAAGGTATCAGATTTCACACAGACTTGAGTAAACAAACTTGAAGAGGGTGACTTCCAGGGGTTCCCTACGCTTTCAATATTAGTTACATTTTATGATAGATACTTTCACGGAGTGTAATAGGTAGGCGATTGAGTTAGGTGATTGAATGGTTAGGCTATTAAGTTAGGTGATAAATTATGGAATAAAATGGCTTTGAAAAACGACAAATGAATTGCTAAATGTATACATCTATGATCTTACGCATGTCTTCTAATCCTGTCTGCCATCCAACTTATTCGCACAATTTGTCGAATGTCCAACTCTCAAGCTAACGCTTTCAAATTATACACACCAAATAAATCATTTCAAGAGCTAAAGCTTCACTAAATCAAAGTCCATCTGACCACTTTTGAACAAAAAGAAGCGTTAACCCCCTCAGCATAATTTTTGCGCCCACATCCGTTTGATTCTAAGTATTTTAGGTTCTTTGTCGGGTGACAAGCAATTTGAAACGTTGGTATGTAAAGTTTTCGAAGGGACTGCAGTCAGCAAGTGTTTCTTATAAAAATATGTTGCAACTGCTTCAATAGAATATTTTTTGCCGCATTTTGAAGTACCAATTACGACAATATTGACTGCAGCGATCTTGCAGGCAAACCCAAAATAGGTTTTTGAGTTTTTTTGGGATTTCAGGAAAAATAGGTGTCGGCTTTAGCATTTTGCTAAATCAAATGTTCACCTGATTCTACTCTATTAGAAAAGACTGAGACCGCCTAACTGCCTCAACTATTAATGTCAGACAAACTCAAAACGCTTACTATGAGAGAGATAGGAAGGTCGCTTTAAGTATGGTCGCCCCTTAACCGATGGCTCTCTCCAGTCTGATAATGAAAGGTTTGATTCAACTCAACCGTTATTCAAATCAGTGGCGGATCCAGGATTTTTTTAGGGAGGGGCGTAAAACAGGTTGATCTGATAAAATTGTGTTAGGAGCAAGTTTAACTAACGCAAACTTGCGTTAATTAAGTAAATTACACTACTTTAGATTACGTTAAGGGGCGCACGCCCCCCTCGCTCCCTTGGATCCGCCACTGGTTTCCCCTTAAAGATTCTCTGTCGCCTCCTTCAAGAGAAAACCTAAAGTCATTAAGACCTCATTATTGAGCGATGTAAAAGATTAATGACAAATCAGATAATCAAAACCACCCGGTGTCACGAATTTATAAGCTGAAAAATAGATATTCTTGCTTTTCTGAACACTAAATTTAACAATACCTTCAAATATTCTTTAGTGACGAAATTAACATTCTGCAAACCCGACTTTGATCTCAGGAGTCTTGAACCGTATGCTAAAGAACTGACTTTAGTTTAACCGATTGTATTTGACCAGTTTGTTTTTGCTTTTTTAGATTTTCATTATTATTTAACGAATAATGTTTATATCTATTCCCTTCTGCAGAATACCACCTGGTGGTGAAGGCAGAGCCACAGTCCGATTAACTCCAAAACATAAAGGCGTAAAAACCATTGCTGTGAAGTTTTGGGCCAGAGACTTACAGGATGTCAATGGATACACTAGTGTTAAAGTAAGTAGCTCTTAACGTGCAATTAGAGAACAGTTTACTGTATAAGTAAATAAATGAAATTAGTAGCCTTTGGTGTCGCTTGGAGACAACTTTAAGATACACCAAGTTTGGCACAGTGACGTTATTATAATTTTGGATAGACTGTGGGGCAAAATTCGATGTCAAGATTTAAACAAAAGAAGATGTAAATGATTTTCAATAATTGCATAAGCAGTTACACCAAAGCGAAAAAGATGAATCCCTGTCCTATACTCCGTGTTAAGAAGTGTGCTTTATCATTGATTTATCATTCCGACACGTTTCGTAAGCCAATCAATCACATGATTCCTTACTTCTGGAGAGAAAAAAACCTAACTTTTTAAAACCTGATTGGTTTTAAACTCTCTTACATGGAAAACTTACATAAAATTGGTTCGTTTTAAAAATTAGACGTTTATTAGTGAAAACAAAAGAGAGCCATAACATTTTCCTTAAGTAAACTTTCTATTTCTCTGCACTAACACTATTATGATTTGAGAATTATTATTTTAAGAAAACAAAGCAGGCCATTATCTGATGGTACCCAACTGCTAGTCTGTTTTTGCAACCTCAACAATTTTTAATTAGATGAGATATATTGATTGATAGGTTTATTTTTCACATAACAGTACAATATAATTACACAAGAATCTACAAATCCCCACAAAGAATCCATGGCCCGTAAGAGGGGAATTGCATTGTATGACCCATAAAATACAAGCTAACGGTAATTTTGATGTCAACAGTTCAGTTTTGGTTCAAACAATTAATTTGGTTCAATTTTCCATAACCAATTGTTTGGTTCAGATCCCATAATAGGCCTATTCATTATAATTCGTCTTTTAGATCTCGTTTTTTAGATAATCTTATTTCTGCTTAAATTGGCAGTTGTTTATAGACGATTTATTGGTCTGCGTGAAGCTTACTTTAATGAATTTTTAATCAGGAAAAACTAAAGGGATATGGGAGACATTCCGGCCGTACGAAGAGTCGCGATTGTGTTATATTTTATGGTTAAAAAAGAGTTAAGAAAAAAGATAGGAAACGAGATTATGAGGAGAACGTCTCGAGAAAGAAAAATGACAGGCAAGAACTAGCTGACAATAGACAGGGGAAAATAGTCCCCTATTTAAAATGTATCATATAAACAGTAAAATTACTAACATTTTTAATTCTAAATAAAGTTTCATCATACAAATTTCAGATTATCTACTTTCCTATAATTTTAAAACTAGAAACAGAGCTTTTTTGCTTACAAATATCAAATGCTATTATAGTTTTAACGATGTCATAAGATAATCGTTAGTACTAGCATTGCTAGTATTACACTTCATTACACATAAGCTAATACCAGCAT
The DNA here is from genome assembly GCA_027921565.1 of Artemia sinica. Lineage (NCBI taxonomy): Eukaryota > Metazoa > Arthropoda > Branchiopoda > Anostraca > Artemiidae > Artemia > Artemia sinica. Next base: position 48,478,547 of record CM051267.1, read on the forward strand.
TTCTAGTCAATAGCGAGCCTTTAATTCATGCTGATATCCTGGAAATGGAAAAAAATTTCCCACTACTTAATTTTTTGGATAAAAATCAGCAAGTCTAGCAGAAATGCCGAGGCAACTAAAGATTTCGACACATAATCCTGGTAGTTTGTTCTGAGAGGAGCCCTGTGCATCTCACTTTGCTTATTTCTTTGGGCGATGTGACATCTAACGAGGAATGAACTCCAAGGAGATGTAGCGTATGAATTTTCGTTATTGCCTCTCCTTTAAAGATGATAACATGGAGAGCATTCACACTTTCTACCTTGAAAATTAAGAGTTCCTTCGTATTTGAGACTTTGAAACTGAGGAGCCGTATCCACCAGTATCTCCACATCTTCCAAATAAACCTGAAGCTTCTCAAGGGATTTGCTACGATTTTCATCGTTCACTATGGAGATCATTGTCGTCATATTATCAGGAAAGTAAAAAGGTTTCTTTTCACTTGGCAGTTCCCTAAGTCATTTATGAATACCAGGAGCAAAGTTGACCTAGAAATATTTCTTCAGATTTTCCCAACGGTACTGGATTTCTTCTCCAGATGTGTTCATTTATTCATTGTTTTCTATTTATTAATGTATGGATTTTGTTATTTTGTTGTTATTTAGTTTTATTCCTTCATTTCAATATGCGTTGAGGTTCCTATTTTAGGCACTCAGTATTACCTCTTTTTTCTTTCGACGCCTTGTAAAAATACACGTGACTTATTTGTAATGGATGTTGTTTATGTTTCACAGTTATTAAGTTCAAAATGTTCACTTTATTAATAGTGTTAATTTCCTGTGGCAGAGATAATTTCGGAGACCACACTGCCTTTCCATGACAATAAATAAAAGTTCAAATAGGGATAAAATCCTTGTAATAGACGGTGTTTCACAAACAGTGATAAAATTTCAAAAATAAATATCTGACAGTTTTTGTGAAATTTTATCACTGTTTGTGAAGCACTGTTTATTAAAAGGATTTTATCCCTATTTGAACTTTTATTCTGTAGCAAATCAATTGCCCTTTAATTTTTTTTTAGATATGCTCTGATTAATTCTTTTTTTAGGTTATAAATTGACATCATACAAGTTTTGATGGCCCTCTACTACATTCGATGCCTTAAAACCCAGTGAATATTAGACCTACAACTTTCTTGAACTTCGGATTGTTGCCATTTTATAGCCTAGCATTGATTGAAAGCTTTTTTTTTTTTATAAAATCTTCTTGGAAACATAATTAAAATAAAATTGTATATTTAAAATTAGTAATACAAACAAAGATCTTACTAAGTAGAAATAAGCCTAGCCCTTTGATGTTCTAAAAAAAAACTTGAGAGTTATTGACTTAACTCATAGGAAGCGCAAGAGCGCTGTCTTCATAGGCAGCGCAATAGCGCTGCCTAAGTAAAGAACGATGTTGGCACAATATTTTACTTTTTTATTTTTTTATTTTTGGCTCTTGGTCTTAGACGAGAGCATATCGTATCAAAGGAGTTGTCGTAGAAACTTCGAAAAGGACTCATTCGATGGGAAATTGGAGTGGCTTGTGCCCTTTTTAATAGTCGAAAAAGATTGGAAGGCGACAGAAACCCTTTCCACGTCCACCATTTCCCCAAACACATCCAATCAAAATTTTGAGATAGCCATTTTGTTCAGCGTAGTTGATTTCCAGACAGAAATTACATTTTTGAGGAAGTCACTCCCCCACAGCCCTCAGGGCAAGGGTTGTAAGTTATGACCTGGGGGCATATGAGGTTTTTATATACAGCGTTGTCGTAGAAACTTCAAAATAGCTCGTTCAATTGGAAATTCAAAGGGCTAATGCTCTTTTTAATAGTTGAAAGCGATTGAAGGGCAACTAGCCCCCCTCTCAAGCCCACCTTTTCCCCAAACACATTCAAACTAAATTTTGAGATAGCCAGTTTGTTCAACGTAGATGAAAAAAATGGAAATTAGGTCTTTGAGGATGACAACCCCCCCCCCAGAGCCCTCAGGGCAAGGGTTGTCACACCGTTGCATCCAGGATTTTTCTTCGGGGGGAGTTTTACCCGATTTTTTCCCGTCGACTTTGTCTGACATCCTCGAGCAACATTACGTTACGTATTTTTAGACTAATTTCGACTCGGTCAAAAATTTCGGGGGGGGGGGGGTTCAAACCGGGTAGCCCCCCTCCGTGGACACGGTCTTGGGTTGCAAGTTATGCCCTGGGGGGCATATAAGGTTTTTTATAGAAAGAGTTGTCGTAGAAACTTCAAAAAGGGCTCATTTGATTAGAAATCCAAATGGCTAGTGCCCTTTTTCATATTCGAGAGTGATTGGAAGGCAACTAACACCCCTTCCACGCCCACCATTTATCCAAACACATCTAATCAAAATTTTAAGATAGCCATTTTGTTCAACGCAGTTGAAAATTCTGGATATTAGGTCTTTGAGGATGACACTCCCCCCACAGCTCTCAGGGTAAGGGTTGTAAGTTATGCCCTGGAGGCATATAAGGTTTTTATTGAAAGCTTTTTCGTAGAAACTTGAAAGAGGGCTATTTCGATTGGAAATTCGAAGGGCTAGTGCCCTTTTTTAATAGTCGAAAATGATTTAAGGGCAACTAACCCCCCTCTCACGGCCACTTTTTCCCCAAACACATCCAATCAAAATTTTTATAAAGATGTTTTGTTGAGCGTAGTTATATGTTTTAGAAATTAGGTCTTTGAGGATGATAACCCAATTAGAGCCGTCGGGGCAAGGGTTGTAAGTTATGCCCTGAGGGCATATACGGTTTTTTATAGATAGTGATGTTATAGAAACTTCAAAAAGGGCTTATTTGATTGGAAGTTAGAAGGGTTTATGCCCTTTTCAATAGTCGAAATTGATTGGAGAATAACTAACACCCCTCTCACGCCCACCATTTCCCCAAACACATCCTATCAAAATTTTGAGATAGCCATTTTCTTCGACATAGTTAAAAAGTGTGTCAATTATTTTTTTGAGGATGACACCCCCCCCCCCCCCCTCACAGTCCTCAGGGGAAAGACTGTACGCCCTGGGGACATATAAGGTTTTTTTTTATAGAAAGCGTTGTCCTAGAAACTTCAAAAAAGGAATCATTCGATTGGAAATTGAAACGGCTAGTGCCCTTTTTAATAGTTGAAAGTGATTGGATGGCAAGTAACCCCCCTCTCACGCCCACGCCCAATTTCTTCTCGTTTTGAGTTTGACTCGGCTATTTATTGTAATTTATGTTTGTTTTGGGTTTCATTTATTTCTCGATGCTGATTTGTGGTAGTTTCACGCTTGGTAGATTATTTGATTTTATTTTTGCTCATTTTTGGTTTAGTAGAGTTCTTTGCTTTTCTTCGAAAAACTTATTTTGTGGAAAAAGTTTTTTTTTAATTAATCTCAATAAAGAGCAAAGTGGATTGTTGCTATTTTTTTTTACCAAGCCACTTTGTACGGAAGGAGTTGTTATAGAAACTCTGAAGGGAACTCATTCAATCAAAAATGAAAGTTGTTGCGCTTTTTTGTATGAGTCAAAAGTTATTAGAGGAAAACAAGTCCCTTTCCGCCGTCCTTTAATCTGCCTACCCTCAGAAGACATCCAATCAAAATTGTGAGATTACCATTTTTTTCAGCAAAGTTGAAAGGTCGAACAACTATGTCTTTGGGGTTGACAGGACCTCCACACCTAAAGAGGCAAGGGATTTCGTTAAACAGCATATCCATCGTTCACTTCCAATTGAAAAAGGAGGCATGTTTGACTCTGGGTCTCCAAAAAAGCTAATGGTAATTATATGAACCTTATAGGAAATATTAGAGGGGATATTGAACTAGACCGAACACATACCATGTACAGAGGTCACATGTGTGCAAAAGGGCGTATCAATTATTCCTCAGAAATAGCTTAGAGTATCAAGTTAAAATTTCTAGAGCATTTTGAGGGGAATGTTGAAGTGACAACAAGCACTATTTGCATACCGCTACTGCTACTGCTGCTATAATTACCAAGACCAAGGGCATTTAGATAAGACACTCAGGGAAGGTTGACGTGTATGTTTAACAATCCTAAATAACCACACTACTATTGCTGCTACTCTACTAGTACTATTACTATTATTACTATTATTGCTCAGGGGCATCACCAGCCTTTTACCTTTAGGGGGGAGGGTGTCCAAAATGTGTCGACAAAATCGGGCAGGTGTCGAAGATAATCGAATTTGTTTTACTTTTTTTCATGCGTTGAAATAGTGTTTATTTGCAGCGTAAAATTTTATAAATTGTAGAGAAAGACCTCAGATATAATAGCAAAGTCGTGACATAGGAAATAAGCTAAATTTTAAGTCTGCGCAGCTTTTCAACTTTCAACTTTTCTGGACGTAGATTGAGGCCAAATTTTTCAGCAGGTATTCTTCTTACATTATGAGCATGAGATCGTCAAGTCGATAGTTTCCCATAGTTGACCTCAATCTGTTCTTGGTGATTTTCATCTTGCAAAATATTCGTCAGAATACGGCCAATGTCACTGAAATAGTTTTGCAAAAGTGAATGCTCTGTAAACTAAAGGCAACCTTCGTCTGTCCTTTTTGAGAACACCTTGATAAACTCAATGACGTTTCCAGCGCTTTTGTAAATCTCTGCTAAAAGTCCCATTTCTAATTGGAACGCTTGAACAGTTATTTCTGTTATACAAAAAGTTACACAGAAAGTGGCAGTGTGAAGTATTAATTTTTGGAAGACAGTCAAATATAGGTAGGATAATCTCTTTAGTCTCTTTTTACGCAAACAATAACTCGTCACCAACGACTGCTAAAGCTTCCTTGAACTCCATTATATAAGATGTCGAGCGTCATAGGCAATACCCTCGTTGTCCTCTCTTCATTAACAAATCTTCTAGGAACCCACCACGGACGATGATATTGTCTAAACTATGCTCATTATCATCGTCTATGCGAGGATATCACCACGGACGGAACTCTAGTTCTGACTTGCTATTTCATCCGATGAAATAGCAACTATCTCCTCCCAAATGAATCATTTGGCCATACTGATCAATGCTATAACTTGACCAATGAGTTTACTCTTTTTGCTCATAGACCCGTTGATTAAAGTTTTCATGTTATTCATTATGCGACACGTACTAACGATATTCAGTCCCATAACTTGTAGTTCCTGAATCAGAGAGTTCATGAAAGCAATATACTTATGAATATCAGTTGTGCTGTAAAGTCGAAACAAGCAAGGGCACTGAGAAGACCGTAGGACTTCAATTCGGTGTTTGCATCAAGAGCATCTGAATTTGTCTTGTCCCTTAGCAGTCCTACAACTGTCAGAAGAATATTCCATGGAGTTTCAAGTAAGCCCAAACCCAAGAACACCTTGTTTCTTAAGGTCCCGTAAGATAATGTTGTCATCAACATCTTTTACACTCCAGTGAAACAAATTGAAACGCTTAGATCCCCTGTGGAAAAGTTAAAGATTTGTTGTAAGATACCAAATATATTACGCGTTAAGGAGTTGATTCACAGCAATGCTCAACGATAAAGTTCCTTCCGTGGGCCATATATCTGAGGTATAAAATAGTTCTTCTAACTTCTTGAAAATGTGAGCCTTTGCTCTCCCTCGAAGCGCCCACTCATGTTAATTGTAAAATCATAGCATTGAAATGCCATTTTTTTGGGTTGCGTAGTTTATTGGAAAATTGGTTTACGCCTAAAATCTTCTGATTTTATAAGGTTCAGCTTTTTGGAGTCAGCAAATTTTTTTTTTCTGAGCCTGGGACCGTATTCGACTCTTACAATTCCAGTTTACAAAAAATCTCCTTCTGTTAATATACCGATGAACATCTTATAGGAATTCCACCGAGTCGTTAGTTTTTTTTTTTATAAGTGTAAATTTAATACGATTTATACAAAAATTTAAATACCAGTTTTAATTGAATGCTAATTCGCAAAAATATATTTTAATAGGACAAATTATAGGTGTTTGTTTTATAGAGTGCCGGTGCTTTATATAACTGTTTGAAATATGTAAAGTTTGTTTTTATTTTCCTTTCGTGCATTTGCCGAAAATTGACTGTTGACAATTTGTAAAGAAATGAGGGAGTATAATAAAAATGTTTTAACAATAAAAAAACAAGCCTAGATCCATATTCGTGTAATGATCGCAGCATGTCTAACATTTGTATTACAGCGTCTAATACGTTAGTGACAGAATCCGACTTAGCTTCAAGTGTCAGTTTTTTTGCTGCCTCGGCACAGTCAATAATACAAGAAAGAAGAGCGAAGATACTGCTGATTCCTACCGTTTCTTTGTAATCAATTTCCGAATAGCAAACTTCTTCCAATGCTTTTTTGTCTTCCGCCAGATTCTGCATTGAGGACAAGCAACTTCGACTTTTTTCAGCGGCATCTACTTCTATAGAGACTCCAGAATTTGGCAAGGATAGACCAGGATGAACTTTCTCAAAAGATATCTCAACTATTGCTTCAATTATACTACAGTCGTTTCTCTGTATTTGTTTCACGTGTTCAAAAAGAATTGAAAAGCTGGGAACACATTTGAAAACTTTTATAAGGAAACCTGTCCGCAACCTATTTAACTTAAAAAGTAATCAAACAGTTCGTGGTAACGAACTGTAAGTAAGGAGTGACCCGGCTCAATGGTAACCGAAACTCTAAAAAATTTTCATACCAATAGAAAAATCATAAGAATCAGATTTAATGCTCATTTCAAATATATACGTTTCATCAAGTTTAGTCTTACCCATCAAAAGTTACGCGCCTGAGAAAATTTGGCTGGTTTTAGAAAAAAGGAGGAAAGACCCTCTAAAAGTTATAGAACCTTAATGAAAATTACTCCTTCATATTTAGCGTATGAGAGAACCTTACTGTAGAGGTTTCAAGCACCTATTTACAAAGATGTGGAATTTTGCATTTTTTTGCCAGAAGAAACATCACGGATGCGTGTTTATTTGTTTTTTTGTTTGTTTTTTCCCAGGGGTGATCGTATCGACCCAGTGGTCCTAGAATATCGTTGGAGGGCTCATTGGAACGGAAATTAAAAGTTCTAGTACTCTTTTTAAGTGACCAAAAATGGAGGGCAACTAGGCCCCCTTCCATGCTTATTTTTCCCAAAGTCATCCGATAAAAATTTTGAGATAGCCATTTTGTTCAGCATGGTTGAAAATATGATAACTATGTCTTTTAGGATAACTTAATCCCCCGAAGTCCCCCGGGGGAGGGCTGAAAGTTATGAAATTTACCCAATGTTAACATATAGTATTGGTTATTGGGAAGTATACAGACGTTTTCAAGGGCGATTTTTTCTAGTAAGTGGGGGGTGGGTGGGTCGAGGGTTATATGGGAAGATTTATCCATGAAGGAAGTTTCCATGGGGGAAGGGAAATTGCTACTAACGGGGTGCCGGATTACGCAGCATTATTAAAGAAAAACATCAGAAATTATATAAAAAAAAAGTTTTTCAACTGAAAGTAAGGAGTAACATCAAAACTTAAAACGAACAGAAAATTTACATATAGGATTGGGTTCACCCCCTAGTCAATACCTGGCTCTTTAAGCCAAAGATTTTTTAGTACTTTCATAAGAGCTATTTATTCTAATTAACGGCCTTTGTGATTAATGGGTCATTTTTAAAGAATTGGAACAAAATTCGAACTTTAGCTTAAAGAGCAAGGTATTGACTAGGGGGCTAACCCCCTAATATAGGTATTAAAAATCTATGAATATAGAAGTTCGTTACGTAAGTTACTTCGTAAGTTACGTTTATTTATTACTAATAAAAACGTTCGTAAATAAAATTAAAACAAGTTTCGAGGAAGCCATTTAACCAAATAAAAGTAAAATTAATATGCAAATTTTGTTTTAATTAGTCCTGTACGGTGAGCTAAAATCAAAACCAAAATTAATTAAAAAACGTTCAAAAATTAAATAAAAAACAAGTTTTTTAACTTAAAGTAAGGAACGACGTTAAAACTTAAAACGAACAGAAATTATTCCGTATATGAAAAGGGCTGTCCCCTCCTCAACGCCTCGCTCTTGACGCTAAAGTTTGACTTTCTCACAACTCTATTTTTTAAACAATAAAAAACCTTAGCGTACAGAGTGAGGTGTTGAGGAGGGGACAGCCCCTTTCATATACGGAATAATTTCTGTTCGTTTTAAGTTTTAACGTCGTTCCTTACTTTCAGTTAAAAAAACTTGTTTTTTTTTATTTAATTTCAAAACTATACTGTTCTTTGTTTCTTGCAGGCAATTTGGTATGCTCTAAGTTTAGCTCTGTTCATTTCCATTTAAAGTATACCTTAAAAAAATACATTAAGAACCCCAAAAGTAAAGAGAATGCTCAAGTGTGTAGAGGGATCCGGAATATAGCGATACCTCTATACAAATAAATATCTACGCATGATCCAGTATCTCCAAGACTCTTATGTCTCCAATACTCAAATCCTGTATAGAAGACTGCTAGGACTGTCCTCTAACTTATAAAAACAAAGTTAAATCAGGTAAAAAATACAAAAGTTTTCATATTGAAAGGATATGTCCGCCACCCTTCAAAATAACTCATCTTTTTATCATAGATAATTTAAAAAGTAATTATATATTTTTAAAAATGATTTCTAATCTTATGATCATTTTGTCGTTTATCACTTACAAATTATTGAGTGTTCCAATCAATTTCTTTGATGTTGCAAAGCATCAAAATTTTCGAATCTAGCATTAAAAACTGTTCTTTCCTTTGCAGTTTTCTTCCTTCATTCCCTCGGTCGCATAAGTTGTTATAAGGGTTTCTGGAATAAGAGAAAGAGGTCTAGTTATAAATAAGCTTAGTACAGAATTGCGTTTCCATGGTTTCATTTGTTAGTAAAGTATTTCAGCTGCTTCCGATATTCTAGAAAGAAACCACAATGTTTCCCGACAAGTTCTTTTCAGTAGAGCCACTGGAATCGTCCCGGCTTACCGACATGTTGCAAAATATCAAGTTTTGCAACTTTGCAAGGCTCCACTCGATAAGTTGTTTTAGGGGGCCAATTGATTTTTGTCGACTTCTCGCAGATGAAGCAGTCAAATTCGTCGTCTTCGCTCAACGGAAATTTTTTGTGAGATTGTATCAGACCGACAAAATATTATGTTTTGTAGGGCTCTCCCCAACAAATCATTTTTTAGGGGCCGATTGGTTTCGTCGACTTCACATAGATGAACTAGTGAAATTTGTTCATCTTCACCCGACGGAAGTCTCTTGGACCGACAAAATACCAAGTTTTGTAAGGCTTATCCGACAAATCCTTTTCTAAGGAGCCAATTTTTTTTTGTTGACTTAACGAACATGAAAAAGTAAGTTATGTCGGGCTTCGCCTGACGAAATGCCTTCCAGAAGCTTCACTTTGCGCAAGACTTTTGCTGGGCTTCACCTGACAAAAGTTATTTCTGAGGACCTATAGTGGGGGGAGTCCCCCATCCCTCCACCCCCTCCTTTGTGACAGCCTTGCTAATACTACTGCTGCTACTACAGTTACTGCTACTAATATTACTACTACTACAACTACTACTGATGCTATGGGTATTAAGGTTACTCTTAGGGAATTTCGAGGGGATTTTGAACTAAATCAAAGTACACTATGTGCAGATAGGTTACCAAGGGGGCGTATCAGCAACATTCCAGTAACGGCTTATAGTAATACCTTGAAACTTTCAGGGTATCAAGAGAAAGATGTTGAACTTTTCGGCCCCCTGCTACTACTGCTACCACTACTACTACTATTACCAATGCTAGGACTACTATTACTTACACTGCTAATGCTATTTTTACTTCTAAGGCTAAGGCTATTAAGATAAAACCTTATATTCGTGTAATCTTGAGAGGGATACCCAGCTAAATCAAAACACAATATGCATATAGGCTGCAGGTGTTCAAAAGGGTGTATCAAGAATATTGAATGAGCAGCTTAGAGTATTAATTTGAAACTTCTAGGGCATGCAGAGGGGGATGATCAATTAACAAAAAGTACTATGTGCATACTACTGATACTACTACTACGAGTGCTACTGTTGCTACTATTGCTAAGGCCAAGTTTATTTAGGTGAAATTTCGAGGGAAGGTTGATGGGCACCTAAAAAACCATTGACAAACTTCCATCCCTACCACTACTATTATTACTAATGCTACTACCACTAGTAGTACTGCCTACTATTACTATTACTACTATACTATTACTATTACTACTACTACTACTACAACTACTACTACTAATAATAATACTACTACTACTATTACTACTACTGCTACTAGTAATATTAGTGCTACTATTACTACTAGCTACTACTACTTCTGCTAATATTACTGCTGCTACTACTACTACTACTGCTACTATTACTCCTACATCCAGTGCTTAGGCCATTCCCAACTATCTTGATTTTGTTCAGCGGTAGTAGTAGCAGCAATAGAAGTAGTAGCAAAAGTGAAAGTGGTACTAATACTCGCAGCTATGAAAACCATTATCTGAATACCCTGAGGCATAACTGGGACATTGCTGATGCATCCCTTTGATAACCAGCATGTACATAGTGTGTTTGAACTTAGCTTAACATCTTCCTCAAAATGTCCTGAAAGCTTCACCTTTACACTCGAAGCTGTTCCTGAGATTTTGCCAATACGCCCTTTTGAGAGACTTGCATACTCAAAATGTGTTTTGATTTGGTTCAGCGCCACAATTTCTGTTCCCTGAGATTTTGCCGTAATATCCTTAGACTTAACAGCAATAGGAGTTGTAGCAACATCAGTAGTAAGAGCCGTGGGAGTAGTAGAGGTGATCACAGTAGCAGCATTCAGGTAGTGCCTTGAGTTTAGTTCAACATTCCCTCAATATACCCTGATAATGTCCACTTAATACCCTAAGCTGATCCTGAGATATTGCTAATATCCCCATTTGATAAACATAGTGGGTTTTGAGCTAGTTCAACATCCCCCTCGACGATCCCTGAAAATTCACCTTCATGCCCTTAGCCTAAGTACTAACCGTTGAATTAGCATTAGCATAAACAATACTACTTGGAGTAATATTAGCATAAACATGGCGCTTTTTATTGGTTCATAAACCCTTCAACGTATCCTGGATGAATGCGGCCGTAGACTCGAAAGTCCAAACCGGTTGTGTTGATCTCTATTTGATGCTTAAGCCTGGAAAAGCAATGAAAGCTGGGGGTCAGTATCCTGAACTTATGCACGCCCTTCCTGTTTACCTTCCCAAAATTTCTCAGACACCCATTTAGAGTGGGGGTCGACTTCGGTTGAACTTAAAGATTCAAACGACTTATTTCCTTTCCAAACCAAATAACCAACAACAGCAGGACTCGAACAATTGTCCTTACGGAAATAAGATTTCAAGTCTGGCATCCTAGCCACTTGGCTGAACTAGTGGTTCCTGAGGTATAGTTGATGCTTCATTTTGACAATCATCATACACATGATGTGTTTTGATGTTGCGCAATATCTCCCTAATATATTCCAGAATTCTCACCTTTAATCCCTTGCCCTTAAAAGAATTTGTAGACAAGCAACAAAAGTAGTAGTAGTAGCAGTAGCAGCATTGTCATAGTGCCTTTTTATCATTACAAATTGCCCCTTAACGTGTCCTGAAAGTTTGAACTTAATTTTTTAAGCCGTTCCTGACTTCTTGCTGATACACCCTTTTGGCTACATGCGTGCATAAACTGTGTTTTGAACTGGTTCAAACTCCCCTAAACACGAAGTTTAACCTTAATACCTTATGTTGTTCTTGACATATATAAACCTCTTCGGATAAACTTTGGATAACTCTTCGGACTATCCCTTAGAAGCATTCCCTGCAAGTTTCACCTTAATATTCACCTGCAAGTTTCACCAAAAAGACACTGAAAGTTTAAATTTAATACCATAAAACGTTCTTGAAGCATTTCTGATACGTCCTCTTAACAACTTGTGTGTTTTTATTGTGTTTCCATTTAATTTCATAGAGTTTCAATATTTCCCAAAGTTTTTGCCTTAAAGTTTTAGTAGTAGGAGTAGTAGCAGTAGTAGAAGTAAAATTTATTGTAGTTGCCTTAGCTTTAGTCGCAGTAGTAGTAATAGAAGTAGTAGTAACAGTAGCAGTAGCAGTAGTATGGGTAGAAGCAGCAGCAATAGGATGTAAATATTTTCTTTAAGTTAGTTCAACATTGCCCACAACAAGCCCTGTTAGTTTCAAACTTCACTCACCAAACTGTTCCTAAGATATTGCTATTGCACCCATTTGACAACCTGCATACAGACGGTGTGTTTGTGATTAAGTTCACCCCCCCCCCCAAAAAAAAAAAAATTCTTGAAATTTCACCTTCATAATTTAAGCATAATTGTAATAGTAGTCATAGTGCTAGTATTTGTATTACTAGTAGTCAAATGTAATAGCGGTATTACTAGTAGCAACAGCAAGATTAAGGTATTGCCTCTACAGGTAGTTGCTGTAGAAGCAGTAGTTGAAGTAGTTGCAGTAGTAAATGTAGCAGCAATAGGAGTAATAGTAGCATCGTACACATATTGCCTTTTCGTCAGATGATTTCCCTTTTTTAGCATTCTCTGAAAGCTCCAGTTTAATAATCAAATCAATTCTTGAGATACGCTCTTTTGACAGTGTGCATGCACATAACGTCTATTGACTTTGTTCAAATATTCTCTCAATACATTAAATGGAGTAGAGTGGCATTAGAAGTAGTAGTATTATTAGCAATAGTAGTAGTGGTAATTGCAATAGTAATGGTAGCATTCAAATTTTCCCTTTTTGATCATCTCCCTTATTGTTTCCCGAAAGTTCCAAATTAATATTCCAAGTCATTCAATAGTTACGCCCTTTTGAAAAACCGTATAGTCTTAACGTGTTTTGATTTAGTTTGAACACTCCCCTCAACATTCTCTGAAAGGTTCGTCTGAATTCCCTTCGTCTTTTTGGAAAATCAACCAAAAAAACTTTTTGCACAAAATAAGTTTTTCAAAAAAAAAATGTGAAGAACTCTATTAAACCAAAAATGAACAAAATCGCTACCAAGCATACAACTACCACAAATCGGTATTAATAAATAAATTATATCCAAAACAAACAGAAATTAAATTAAGTCAAACTCAAAACGGGCAGAAAATAATGTGAGTAGGGTTCTAAACTCTATGCTTTCTAAAAGCAAGAATATATTTTTTACTTTACTGAAAAAATAACATATGAATTTACTGAAAAAAATGTGCGTTGTCAGTTTAATATACATAATACTGATATTTATTCCTTAAAATCTTAATTAATTTTTGATTTCTTAAAGTTATAAAAGTCAAAACATTTAAAAGAATTTTTTCAGTAAAGTATGAATTATATTCTGGCTGAACAAAATGGCTATCTCAAAACATTGATTGAATGCGTTTGGGGAAATTATGGGCGAGAGAGGGGGGTTATTTAGTCTCCATTTACTTTCGACTATCAAAAAGGGCACTAGCTCTTTCAATTTCCAATCAAATGTGCCCTTTTTGAAGTTTCTACGACAAAACTTTCTATAAGAGCCATATATGTCCCCAGGTCATAACTTACAACCCTTGCCCTGAGGGTTTTGGGGGTTGTTATCCTCAAAGACCTAATTTGCAGAACTTTCAACTACGTTGAACAAAATGAATATCTCAAAGTTTTGATTGGATGTGTTTGGGGAAATGGTGGGCGTGACAAGGAGGTTAGTTGTCCTTTAATCAGCTTCGACTATTAAAAAGGGCTCTAGCCCTTTCAATTTCCAGTTGAATGAGCCCTTTTTGGAGTTTCTATGGCAACACCTTCTATAAAAACTTCATATGCCCCTAGGGCACAACTTACAACCCTTGACCTGGCGGCTGTGGAGGGGGGGTATCCTCAAAGACTTAGTTTACAGAACTTTCAACTACGTTGAAAAAAATGGCTATCTCAAAATTTTGATTTTGTATGCTTGGGGAAATGGTGGGTGTAAGAGGGGGTTTAATTGCCCTCTAATTACTTTCGACTATTAAAAAGGGCACTAGCTATTTCAATTTCCAGTCGAATAAGCCCTTTTTGAAGTTTCTACGACAATGCTTTCTATACAAACCTTATATGCCCCTAGGGCATAACTTACAGCCCTTGCCCTGAGAGCTGTGGGGGAGGGGGTTGTCATCCTTAAAGACCTAATTTTCGAAACTTTCAACTGCGTTGAACAAAATGGCTATCTCAACATTTTTTATTGGATGTGTTTGGCAAAAGGTGGGCGTGAGAGAGAGGTTAGTTACCCTCCAATCTCTTTCGACTGTTAAAAAGAGCACTAGCCCTCTGAATTCCAATCGAATGAGCCTTTTTTTGACGTTTCTACGACAAAGCCTTCAATAAAAATTTTTATGCCCCCAGGGTATAACTTATAACTCTTGCCGTGAAGACTGTGGGGGAGTTTCCTGCTCCAAGATATAATTTCCAAAACTTTCAACTAGAATTTACAAAATGGCTATCTCAAAATTTTCAATGTCCAACCGAATGAGCCCATTTTGAAGTTTCTACGGCAACGCTTTCTATGAAAACCTTATATGCCACAGGGCATAACTTATAACCCTTGCCCTGAGGGCTGTGGGGGGTATCAACCTCAAAGACCTAATTTTCAGAACTTTCAACTATGTTGAACCCAATGGCTATCTCAAAATTTTGATTGGATGTGTTTGGGAAAAAGGTGGGATTGAGAGGGGGGTTAGTTGCCGTCCAATCACTTTCGACTATTAAAAAGGGCACTAGCACTTTGAATTTCCAATCGAATGAGCTCTTTTTTGAAGTTTCTACGACAACGCTGTTTGATTGGATGTGTTTGGGGGAATGGTGGGCGTGAAAGGGGTGTTAGTTGCCTTCCAATCACTTTCGACTATTAAAAAGGGCACTAGCCGTTCCAATTTCCAATCGAATAAGCCCTTTTACAAGTTTTTACGACTCCTTCGATACGATGTGCCCTGGTATTGGAAAAAAATAATACATTGTGACAACAGCGTTCTTTACTTAGGCAGCACGATTGCGCTGCCTATTATAAAGTTCAAACATGCATACTTTTCTCAATGACATATGCTATATGCAAACAATGAAAGAATTGCATAACAGCCCTTATCATGAGGACTGTGGGGGGCATCCCCAAACACAAAATTATTGGAATTTGCAACAATGCTGAACAAAATAGTTTTCTTAAAAATGTTATTTGATTTTTTGGGGAATGATAGGCTTTTGGAAGAGAGGCTGGTTGCCCTCCATTCACTTTTGACTCTTAAAAAGGGGTGCTAGATCTTCCAACTTCCAATCATGACCCGACCCGATTTGATGTTTATACGACCATCTGTGCAGTAAAAACCTTATATGGCCTTAACACAGCTTAATACCCTTGCCCCTGGGCTCTGGAGATTTATGTCCACCCCGAGGGCATTTTTATATGCTTTTTGGCCTATTGTGAACAAAATGGCTATCTCTTTTATTGGATGTGTTTGCGGAATAGGGGTGTCAGATATGGTTAAGCTAGTTGCATTCCTCCAATTTTGACTCTTAAAGGGGAACTAAAACTTTAAATTTCGAATCAACTGAGCCTCCTCTAAAGTTCACACGATCAACCAACCCTTCCATAAAAAGTTTATATGCCACCGGGCATAACTTACAATTCTTGCCTTAAGACTCTTGGGGGTTGTTTCAACCACAAAGGCCTTGTTATGTGATCTTCGGATAGTTTTTGAACAAATGGCTATCTCAAAATTTCCATCTTATGCATTTGGTGAAAATTGACCGTGAGGGGAGAGGGGGGGGGGAGCAGTAGCCCTCTGATCACTTTAAACCTTAAAAAGATCTCTAGAACATTTTATTTCCAATCCAATGAGCCCCCTCCAAAATTTATACGACCAAACTTTCCATTTAAACCATTTAAACCGGTGCATCTTACCACCCTTGCCCGAGGGCTCTGGGGGAGGGGGTCACATTCAAGTGCATATTTACTAGAACTTTCCACTACACTGAACAAAATGGCTATCTCAAAATATTGTTGGATGTATTTGGGAAAATAATGGGCGTAGGGGGGGGGGGGGGGCTTGTTACCCTTCAATCACTTTCGACTATTGAAAAAAGCACTATGCGTTACAATTTCCAATCGAATGAGCCTCTTACGAAGTTTCTGCTACAACTCCTTCTATATGAAGTGCCCTGGTGTAAAAGCAAAAAAGACGTGAGACAGGGGGAAGTGTGTAGTTGCCTTCCGATCACTTTGGCTCTTAAAAAGGCACTAGAACTTCCTATTACCAGTCCGATAAGCCCCCTCCGAAGTTTATACGACCGCCCTTTCTTTAGTCTTTAGTCTTATTTGCCCCCAGGTCATAACTTACAACCCTTGCCCAGAGGGCTGTGGGGGCTGTCATCCTCAAAGACATAATTCTCCTTACTTTCTGTTTAAAAACTTGTTTTTTGTATTTAATTTCTGATAGTTTTTTAAAATAACACCAGGGAATCTAGCTCCATCTCGACAGAAAAATCCTCCTCTGCTTAGAAATATCCTGTTGACAATTCGCTCCCAGTGAAAATTTACCTTCTATACTCCTTCTATACGAACTCCTGCTTGACGAAGTGCCCTGGTGTAAAACCAAAAAACACGGGAGACGGGGGCGGGTAGTTGCCTTCCGATCACTCTGGCTCTCAAATTAGACGCTAGAACTTCCGATTACCAGTCCAATAATCCCCCTCCGAAGTTTATGCGACAGCCCTTTCTATAGAAGTCTCATATGCCCGCAGGGAATAACTTACAACCCTTGTCCTGAGGGCTGTGTGGGTTGTCATCCTTAAAGACATAATTTCCATACCTTTAAACTACGCTAAACAAAATGACTATCTCAAAATTTTAATTGCATGTGTTTGGGGAAACAATGGGCGTGGGAAGGGGGGGGGCAATGGCCTTCTAGTCACTTTTCACTATTAAAAAGGGTTCGGAAAACTCCTTCCATACGAAGTGCCCTGGTCTAAGAGATCCCCCTTGTAAAAAAAAAACAATGCGCTCACATCTTTCGTTACTTAAGCAGTGCTGTTGTCCTGCCTATGTCTAAATAAATTGTAAGTAAACAGCAGCATCAAAACTTAAAAAGAACAGATTATTACATATCTAAGGGGGATTGCTCCCTCCTCAACACCTCACTCTTCACGCAAAAGTTTTTTTAGTAACTTAAAAAAGTTTCTTAGTGTTCCAATTAAACCACCGTTTTGTTTCTAGAGGCGTTCTGAAAATTTTGGGGCAAAATTTAAACTTTAGCGCAAATAGTGTGGTGTTGAGGAGGGAAAACCCCCCTCAAGTTCGTAATAATTTCTGTTAGTTTTAAGTTTTAACGTTGCTCCTTACTTTCTGTTCAAAAAACTTGTTCTTTTGTATTTAATTTCTGATAGTTTTTTAAATATCACCAGGGAATCTAGCTCCATCTCCACGGAGATGGAGATGATCCTCCTCCCCTTAGAAATATCCTCCTCCCCTTAGAAATATCCTTTTGACAATTCGCTCCCGGTGAAAATTTACCCCACACAATTACCGTTAACGTTTCCACGCTCAAAATTTAGTCGGCAAAGAGAAAGCAAAATGCATAAAAAGAATTTCGCATTGACAAATTTTCTGACAAATTTTCCCAGCGTAAAAATTTCCCTGAAAGGTTCAACTTATAGAAACTTCTCTCCCCTCAGGAAATTTGTCACGTCGAAATTCTCCTTAGCAGAAAATTCCCCCCCCCCAAAAAAAATGCATGCATACTTCCCAATGACAAATAATACACATAAACAATGGGCAAATTTTATAACTTCAAGACCTTTCTCTTGGGGCAGTAGAAGGGGGGGGGAGGGGAAAGGTCATGTTATCTTCAAAGGCAAAGTTATTTGGTCATTCATTTATGCTGAACAAAATGGTCATTTAACGATTCGGATCGGACAATTTCGGGGACAAAGGGGCTTGGGAGGGGGCCTCTTTACCCTCCATTCTTTTTGGTCCCTTATAAAGGGCACTAAAACTTTTTAGTTCTATTCGAATAACCCCTATACCGATGTTCTAGAACCGCTTGGTCGTTATAATCACCCCTGGATAAGAATAATTTGCATTAGTGATCTTTCTTCTGACAAAAAATACAAAAATCCACAATTTAGCAGAAAGATAGATAGATAGATAGATAGATAGATAGATAGATAGATAGATAGATAGATAGATAGATAGATAGATTGATAGATAGATAGATAGATGGATAGATAGATAGATAGATAGATAGATAGATAGATAGATAGATAGATAGATAGATAGATAGGTTTATTTTCTATGTATCAGTAAAATAATTACATAACAATCTACAAATCCCCACAAAGGCTCCATGGCCTGTAGGAGGGGGATTATGAAAATATCAAATAAACATTAAACATTTAAACGCTTAAGATTGAAACAATAAAGACACAACATCAATATTTAAAAATATAAACATAAGCATTCGAACTTTTAACATGTGAAGCATTTGCTTCAAAAAAAAAAAAAAAAGGCCAGTTCACTAAATAAACTTTATCAAACTACAGTGAATCACAACATCTAAAAAAAAAAATGATAAAACTATTGGCAGCAGGAAAAAGTAAAGAAAATTAATCACATGAAAACAAATATTTTTTTACTAGTCTTTTGAAGGTGCCAAACGAGTGGCATTCTCGAGCCGAATCGGGAAGGGTGTTCCATGTCAAATGACACGCAACAAGAGGATTAAAATCGGATCTTATTGTTGGTGTATAGGGAATTTGGATATTTAGAGAACTACGGAGTTGATAATTTGACCGATCAGATATAAAAGAAGACGTAAACCTAAGGGACCTAGGAATATCACCATGGAGCTGAAGAAAAGCGAAAAATGCACAGGAAAGAATATAAAGTTTTTTATTATCAAGTAACGGTTTAGTTGCCGAACGATTTACATCCTGGATAAGATTTGTAGCTTTATCATAAATATTCGAAAGCGGTTTGAGAAAAGAAGGGAAAGTAGACATCTATATGACTGAACAATAGGAAACATAAGAATGAATTAAGCTATGAAATAGGATTCTTAGAATTGGTCCTGGAAAGATATGCTTTAGTTTTCTTAGAATACCGAGGTTTCTGCATACTTTCATTTTAATCAAATCAATATTATGTTTGAAAGATAAATTTTCATATAGGAGGATACCTAGGAAACGGACATGGCCATCCTTTGGTCTACTAATAAAGCCTTTGGATATATCAATTTCAGATAATTGAGGGCAAGCCTGGGATATACGGAAAAAACTAAAAAACTAGTTTTAGAAACATTTAAGGCAAGAGAGTTAGCATCAAACCAAATTGAAACTCTCTCAAAGAGGTCCACTAACTTTGTACGAACCTCATCTTCTGTTCTCCCAAAAGTAATAGGGGTGGTATCATCGGCAAAAGTAACAAGAGAATCCGAGGTATGCAAACTATAATTATGGGTAAGGGAGACTGTTGGATGACATATACGACAGCAATAAAGAGGATTTTTATTTCTAATTGTAAAAATTAGGTCATTTATATAAATTAAAAACAGTACCGGCCCAAAAATAGACCCTTGAAGGACCCCCTGGTCAACACTTGATGGTGAGCGAAAAAATGGATCAACAGAAATTATTCTACCAGACAAGAAAGACTTAAACCAATAAAACGCACTACCTCTTACGCCAAAATGAGAAAGTTTAAATAGAAGAACACTGTGGGTTAAAGAATCAAAGGCTTTACGTGCATCCCGAAACAAAGTAGCAGGAATCAAATGGGAATCTATGGCAGAGTGAAGATAATTCAGTAAAACCAAACAAGCATGCTCAGTCGAATGATTTGGTCGAAAACCAAATTGAAAATCGTGAAAAAAATCTTTAGAAGTAAGAAAATGATTAAGACGATAAAGCATCACCTTCTCAAATATTTTGCTAAGCACAGACGACAAAGAAATTGGCCGATAATTAGCTGGATCATTTCGTGTCCCCCCCTTATATAATATGATGACTCGAGCACGCTTGAGACTACTCGGGAAAATACGATGCTGAAAGTAGAGGTTAATAAGTTTTGTTAAGGGATAAATAATGGAAGGAAGTATGAACTTAATTACTTTAGTAGGAATATTATCAGGGCCAGACGACGAACAATTTTTCAATCCCATAACAATTTTATCAATTTCTTTCTCCGTCGCTGCGGGTTCCAAAAACATTGACTTCATACAAGGTGGCCCAAGATAAGACCTGAAGTTGAATCCTGAAGGAGAAGAACCAACAGCCGAAGCGGTCCTGTTACCAATATTCGCAAAATATAAAGTAAATGCATCTTGAACATTCAGTTCACCTTCGATGATTTTACCATCAAGATCCAAAAAAGAAGGGGCTGATGGAGACTGAAAAGAGGGCCTAAGCACAGAATTTATAACCTGCCAAGTTTTTTCGCATATCTTTACCACAATCTGAAAAACAATTAAAATAATACTGGGACTTGTATTTTCGACAAACAGTATGATAAATATTCCTATAGATTTTAAATCGCTGAAAGCAAATAGCTTTCATTGAAGGGCTAGCAGGCTTAAAGACCCTCCAGAGATTATTTTTTCTCCTGTAACTCCTAAGGAGACCAGGGGTCATCCAAGGATTTAGAGGAAAAGTATTCTTAGACTTACGATTAGAAGGTGAAACAAAACAAATATCAAGAACAGCATCTTTAATAGACTCATAAAAAGTATCGAATAAATTACAAAAGTCAGAATCACTCTCAAAACCAAGCCAAGAAATTTCAGCCAATCTTGACCTAAGAAGCATCAATTCCACTTCACCAAACCAAATAGGCCTCTTACCAGAATCACAAGTCTTCTTTCTCGAAATGCTGTTTTAAGGGTCGACCTCGTAACTCAGCCTCTTTAACTCTTTAGAAAACTTAATTTTTTTCAAATAATTTAAAAAAGAAACTGAGTTTCTTTTTTAAACTTTAAATTCCGTATATAAAAAATTTCCTATGACGGGGAATCGAACCCAGGTCTTCCGCCTGACAGTAAGGAGTATCGACCGCTGTACTAAACAGACACAATTGTAATTGTATGTTTAGTATGTGGAATCTATTTTTGACGCAAGCAAATCCCCACAAAACTTGATATTTGGTTTTTGGAAAACAGGGTAGGAGTGATCTGATTGAGCTGAAATTTCGAGGATAAGCTCCCAGGCCCCAGGAAAACTTATCCTCTAAATTTCAGCCCGGTCAGACAACATTAAAGGGGGCTGTGGTGGTAAAAATGAACATGGGCTCTTATAGGAAAACGAGATTTTTCGTAAATGTAAATTCGGGGGAAAATTTTTCGGTCTGAAAATATCAAAAAGCCCTAACAGGTCGAATTCTGCTTCGAATGAGTCCTCATTCACCCGGATCAGTTGCCAACTGTGGCCTGTAGGCGTGGCTAACAAGAAAAAAATGAACTTTAAGTGGCTATATTTGTTTTTTGGAAAACAGAGAAGGAGTGATCGGATGGAGCTGAAATTTCGAGGATAAGCTCCCGGGCCCTAGGAAAGCTTAACCTCTAAATTTCAGCTCAATCGGACAACGTTAAAGGGGGGCTGTAGTCGGAGGGTCGAAACTTCCGGCCCACTTTTACCCATGAAGATAAAGTCGGAGGAGGGTGAAATTTTGCACGATTCTTAGTTTGAGCTTGGGCTACAAAATGCGATTACTGCTGTCTCTCTGCGACCGCTAGGACCGGAAATTGCTTAACATTGTGGTGGGTCGCCTCTTTATAGAGGCACAAGTGTGCCTCCTTTATATATATATATATATATATATATATATATATATATATATATATATATATATATATATATTATATATATATATATAATATATATATATATATATATATATATATATATATATATATATATATATATATATATATATATATATATATATATATATATATATATATATATATATATATATATATATATATATATATATATATATATATATATATATATATATATATATATATATATATATATATATATATATATATATATATATATATATATATATATATATATATATATATATATATATATATATATATATATATATATATATATATATATATATATATATATATATATATATATATATATATATATATATATATATATATATATATATATATATATATATATATATATATATATATATGTATATATATATATATATATATATATATATATATATATATATAATATATATATATATATATATATATATATATATATATATATATATAAATATATATATATATATATATATATATATATATATATATATATATATATATATATATATATATATATATATATATATATATATATATATATATATATATATATATATATAATATATATATATATATATATATATATATATATATATATATATATATATATATATATATATATATATATATATATATATATATATATATATATATATATATATATATATATATATATATATATATATAATATATTTAAGCACAATCCGCGAATGATCGAATCTTTCGTATCATTGATTGACCAGGTGGTTTTGCCAAAATTTGCCCGCGGTAAGTCCATACATTAAATTTACCGAAACAATCTCTTGCCGCATTTAAAATTTCATGACGCTTTTTTGTTAGCGATTCTGATAAAAATATTCCACTCTTTGCTGGTTTAGTCTTTGCTTTGAAAACAGCTCGAGCTGATTCCACATTTTTGAAGCCTATAAGCACAGGAGACACTTTTGATTGATCGTTAGAGTCATTCAAACTAAATCGATAAACATTTACAATATTTTTGACTTCAAAACCAGGGACCAGCATCTTGTCTTTAATGATAACCGATACTTCATTCTTTAGATCATTTCCAGGCCTCTGCCTTACTCCATTCATCACTAATTAATCCGACATCTTATCTTGTTCAAAATCATCCACTTTCGATTCCAATGACAAAATCCTACTTTCCAAGCTTTTAACCATTGCAAATAGTCCTTTGAGTGATTTTTCTATTTCTTGGAATTTTGGGTTGTAATCAACGGAAATAGCATCATGATTTTTTTTTACTATAATATCGATTGCTTGATTTGCTGTATCAGGGTCTGATAGTTTAGCCTTAACTTGACGGGATATCTCAGCTATAAGATTCACTTGTGTCCGATTTAATTTATCCTGGGTAAAAGCTATTTTTTGCAGGATTAGGCTAGGTGCCAGTGAGTCTTCTGCAATAACACTCGCTGGGTTTAATGCTAGATAAGTAGGTGATGACGATTTATAAATGTCTTGAAACGAATCTAATTCGGTAAATGCGTTATCAACATCTTTTTCCGTTCTTTTGCGAGCACTAGAGTAATCCGAAAGTGATTTCAAATTAGACTCTGCCACTTGGTGCTCACAATGATCGCTGTAGCAAAAAACTGCATATTTCCATTATCCTTTCGCACCACTTTTTGACTGCAAAACAATTGCTGGCCAAGGGGGGTAACTTCTGAAACTAGTGAGAACAATATCAAAAGGCTTGAATTTTGACATGAGCGTAAAAGCGAAAATAAATAATTGCTTATCTTTCAGTTGGCCAATTAATCCAGTAATTTGCAAATAATTTCAAGGAATTGCAAGTAGTCCAAGCATTTCAATGCTCGATTCAGATGATAATAGTGCTGAATACTAATCCAAAGCCACAATCCTTAAGCCTTAATCACATACAAGTCACTTGTGTAATCAGATCTTAGCTTAATAAATTTCTTTTTACGCAAAATCAATTGGCTTCGTGCCTAGGTTTATCCACAAGTAAAAAGGTAATCCATGAAATGTACTTTTTTGTTTTAAGATGTGAACTGGTCAGAGACTGAATGAGTACTAGACTAGCTTGAAACCGGACAGGGTTGCCAACTTTTCGGTCCATAAATATGTCCCCTGAATATCCAAAATTATGTCATTTTTAGCCAAAATATGTCCATATTTCGTCCTAAATATGTCCAAAATATGTCCATCTTGAAATCACAGAACCTAGAGGTTATTTTTCTTATCAATTGGAATATTGACCAAAAGACGCTTTGGAAACATCTTTCAAAGCAGCCAGTCAACATCAAATATATTGAAAACGAAAAAAAAAAACGTTTAATACAAGCACAAAACTCATAAAAAACAAGTAAACACTAAAAATAATTTGTGGGAGCTTAAGATTAGTCTTCTAGTGAGAATTCATCTTGAAAATTATGCTCAGCATGAGAGTCAGTCTTATTTCTTCCTTTGCTAACTATTTACAAATCGGAGTATTTCTTACGCATTTTAAAATGTATAATCCAGGATTCCAGCAATGTTCCAGAACGCCAAATTAGTTGCTTGACATGCATTAAACAACTAGTTGTTTGCATTAGAAGACCATTCCGTAATTTGGTTTTGATGATACCAAGTTGCGTAAACTGTCTTTCAGCAGCTGGTGAAGAGTGTGGCAGGCCACATGACATTAGCATAAAATCACAAAGATCCTTGAATTTTTATTTATCCTTGGCATCCTTACCTTTTCTTAGGGCAGACTGAAAAACTGATGGGTTTGTTTATTCAGAACGGAAATTAAAAGTTCTAGTACCCCTTTTCAGTGACAAAAACGAATTGAAGGGCAACTAAGCCCCCTCCCACGCTCAATTTTTTCCTAAAGTCACCGGATCATAATTTTTAGATAGCCATTTTGTTCAGCCTGTTCGAAAAATACAATTACTATGTCTTTCAGGATGACCCCACTTAGCCCGGGTACATGAATGTACCCGGGCTAAGTGAAAACCTTAAAAGAATTTTACAAAGCAATGGTTTAAGGGTAGCTTTAAAGAGTAATAATACTTTGGGTAGTTTTCTAAATTCTGGGAAGGATCTAACTTCATTGGGGCAACAAAGTGGGGTGTATCAGATCCCATGTACTTGTGCTACAGCGTGCAGTTTTCTTGCTGTAGCAAGAAAACTGCAACATCTCAACTACATCCAGCACTTGTATGGTACTATTGGAATCTCGTTGCACGTTAGCGTAATAGACCCCTATGGCTTCATGTATTTTGACAGGATTTGAATTTGACGGATCGCACACGTCTGTCAGTTTTGCTTCGCAGTCCAAAGCGATCTTATTGCTCTGCAGGAGCATGTTTTGAAAATTTTTAAAACGTAAGATCGCTCTATCTCCGCTTACCGTCTCCACAGCATGGTATCCATGACGTTTACAGTGTTTCATGTGATTCTTTGACTTTAAATCAGAGCGAAATCTTGAGAGACATGTTGTACAGTAATAGCATACACCCCACGCCCCATTTTACCCTCACATAAAACCCTACTAATATCCGTAATTGGATTGAAATGACCAATTGAATCGGAGTCTGTGGGGGGGTGTATAGAAGCCACACCCAATGTTCTACTGATTCAATTGAAGGAGTCCGCACTGGAAAAAATACACCCCTTCTTATCGTAACGCTGACCCTCTTCAAATTCTTTAAATACTGTAACACCGTGAGACCCATCTTTAAATGTGCATTAGCCCGCTCAAAAATATCTATTCCTTTTAGTGTCACGGGAAATTGACCATTTAAACAAATTAAAATATACTTTGGGAAACTTTGAACCCTCCCTACCATTAACTGCCATTTATTCCACTTTTTCTTAGATGCATCTATTCGAAGTGGTCTGTATGCTGCTATAAAAATGCATACTTGAAACACTGTAGCCTCGTATCGAAACAGATTCGTTGTATCCCCCTACACCCCTCTAAATCTGTATGATATTTTAATTCAATTGTCCTCCTTCCCCATGCCCACCTCTTACAATAAAATCCTTTTTAAACCTACAAATATTAACATTCAAACTTTCAATAAATAAAACCACAGATCCACTACCCCCCTCGTTACAATTTTCCAACTTACTTTGAATACTATTAGCCCAATTTAGAAAAACCTCCCCATAATTTCATAAATGCGGGTAAATTGCCAACATCTCTGTGTGCAAGAATTTTGAATACATCTCACCCGCATTCTCATTTTAAAAAAAATAATTTTAGTGCTATTGATGCTTTTAAACTGACCCCCACTCCCCACACCCCCATCTGTTGTTCAAGAATGGCTCGAATCTTATCAGTATATGAATCTGTAATGACCAAGGGATCTGTTCTTATCTTCCCCGACATTAGAGAGTTGAAGGGGTCACCGAATTTGGCACTGTAGACCAGTGTTTGGTGCAAGGCAGAGTTGGACAGAAAAAAATCTGGAAGAGGGGATACTGGTGTTTTTGTTGTTGTTGTTGTTGTTGTACTACTACTAATACTAGCTATATCATTAAGTGAAATGATGGAGGGTGACAGGGAATTGTCAATAACACCACCACTCCCATTCTGTTCAATAACATTGGTTTGAGATGGCGTGAAGTCCCATAGTACATATTCCAAGGTGTTTGGGGACAATTGATCAAGCCAGCCTGTATTGTACTGAGATGGAATTTCGTTATGAGAACCCGTTTCAGATGCGCTAGTAACATCTCCTAAATGCTCACGCATAAAACTATCTGCCCAACCCAGATCCTCAAGCATGTCAATATCACAGGTTAAGTCGTCTAGGCTAGCCATTTCCCCAAAAACATCATTAAGAAAACCCCTATGTCATTCCATATTCTCTAGAACTAATGTAGGTTCATCACTGAACTCTGTTGGTGGTGAAAGAATTGGTCCTGTAAATTCAGTTGTTTCATCACTCAATGGTGGTTGTGGTGCTATATCATTAATCTGTAGA
The DNA here is from genome assembly GCA_027921565.1 of Artemia sinica. NCBI lineage: Eukaryota > Metazoa > Arthropoda > Branchiopoda > Anostraca > Artemiidae > Artemia > Artemia sinica. The sequence continues at coordinate 48,505,413 of CM051267.1, forward strand.
AAAAAGGTTTTATTTTTTATGTAAAATAACTATTATTTTTATAAAGTTAATAAACTATGTCAATTTTTCAGTCATTGTCCCACCATCTGAACAATTAAAAGAAAAAGAAAAAAAATTACATTGGCATATGTCTTTCATAATGACAGCTGAACATGTTAAAAATACATATTGTTTTAGTCAGGAATATGAAGTCTTATTCTTAGAGGATAAGTTAGAACAAGAGAATGATCTATAAGACTAATGATTTTATTCCAAAAATTTTCAGAATAAAAACGCAAAATAGGGGTCCAACTCTAGTGCTTGACCCTCTTGAATATAACTCTCAATAAAACCCGACCATCGTTCAACCGAAGCTGTTTGTTCTATGAACCCTTGCTCTTCAGCTTCGGTTAATGGACACGAATCCCATACATTGGTTGCTGGTGTTGGTGTAACTTTCTCGAAAATCCAAATTTTCCTATGTCCTTTGGCAACGGATTTGTTTGAAGTGCTGGACGTAGTTAACCTGGACTAAATAAATCATTGTAAGAGAGAAGAACTTTTTTTTTTCTCCTTCCATATCAACAATTAAAGTGCAATTAAAATGTTGAATGGTCCTTTTTAGAGCCCCCGGGGAGGACCTTTGGGAATCGGGAGCTTCCTTCGGGGTAAGAGGATCGAAGCCCTTTCGAGTTGGGGTATCGGACTTCACAAAACTTTCAAATAGAACTTGTGTATTATAACGACCCTAGAGTTTCAGCGTAAAATTCTTTTCAAAAACATCTTTTAAAATGTCCCTAACTGTTTCGTCGAAATAATTGCTTGAAATGACCAAAAACGGTTTCGCCCAAATAATGTTTTTTGACATCACTGCGATGACATTTTTGGAAATTATTTAAAAAAAACTTTTTTCCTGTGTTAATATCTTATCGAAGATAAACATCATGTTATTTAAAACCCCAGTTTGCAACGACTGATAAAAATTCAAATTTATACCCGTCGGATTAAAAATTCAAGCGTCCTAATGGGACATTTGATAAGAACCGGATACGCGCAAAAGCCTAGTGCAAAAGATAACCCAGCTTAAGAAGGATTGTTCAATCGTCAACTGTGAAATAGTGAAATGTTTTTATATAGTTAGTTTGTTTGTTTAAAGAAATAATGGATTATTGCATTAGAAAACATCTTGCTTAAAAGAGAAGTTACAGGTAAGGTTTTATAGAAATGTATGATAAGCAATCTGCTACTTCAGTGTTATAGCCTTTCTTTTATATACTGCTAATTTGGTTAATGAAAGAAAATGAAATATAGGATTATTATAGAATAGTTTAGAAACAAATTTAAGTTTTACTCAACAAAAGTTATGTGCTTGAGAAAATTTGCCTTATTTTTGAAAAGGAACACGAGGAGGCGAAAATACGGAAAGAAAAAAAGTTATATATATACTTACAAATTCTGACTGGGCTTCTACACCTGAAGTCCCTGGCAAACCATGAAGGGGGTCAACCTCACGATCTTGAGTAGACTGGAATGATGCATTATGAGAAGCCTCCGACTCTATTTTCAATATCCTCCCAGGTTGTGTAGAGGTTTGCGCAGAACTAACACTGGCGTGGGAGGCTCCTGGCATTAAAAGTTGCGTGGTCATTGGCTGGTCCAGAGCATTTAAAATTAAACCAGCATATTTGATGATGGAAGGCCCTGCAGCTTGCATCAATGTGGGTTTGTTCCATCTTGCTCTCTTTTCGGAGGGAGGGTAATTGTATGAATCCTCTTCCTTAAAAAGAAGGCAAAATTTAGCATGAAAAAACAATCCTCTTTTACAGAAGGAAAATTAGTACCCCCACCCCCAGCCTAACCGTAATTTTGTCTAGAAAAGCATTTATCTCATTTCAGTAAAGCACAACGTAAAAAAATTTTCGCGAAATATACTACTCGCATCCTTTTTTTTAATCTGTGAAAAGATGAATTACGGCTCACTGAGCCGTTCAAAATTCAGTCTTTTTTTTGTTTTACAGAAGGAAAATTAGTACCCCCACCCCCAGCCTAATCACAATTTTGTCTAGAAAAGCATTTATCTCATTTCAGTAAAGCACAACGTAAAAAAATTTCGCGAAATATATTACTCGCTTCCTTTTTTTTGAGTCTGTGAAAAGATGAATTACGGCTCACTGAGCCGTTCAAAATTCAGTCTTTTTTTTACAGAAGAAAAATTAGTACCCCCTAATACTAAACGTTGAAAATGTGAATGTTTAATCATTTACATATTTAACCAAAATTAACCAAGGGGGGGGGGGCTAAGTCCCCCTGAAATTTAAATTTACTAGCAAAACGTTTTTTTTATTTTATTTTTTTTGAAATAAAGAATGAAAGTGTACTCACATTGAAAATTGACGAATCCATTGTTTTCAAAGTTAATAATATGTAGTTTACTATAATCAATTTGTTAAAACATAATGAAAATTGAAATGTAGTGTATGAACATTTTATAGGGTATTTTAAGGACAAATAAAAAAAAAACGGATGTTGAGTTACATAATTACGATCAAACTCTCAAAACATGCTTGAGTACATTATACGTTGCCAAGTTTAAAAAAAACCTACTAATCAAGTTACTGTATATGGAGTAACCACCGCTCTCTCTGATTGACCCCAAAAAAATGGGTGTTACCTCAGAAACCCGTCTGGTAAGGCATGTACCGTTCGTAGTAATAGGTGACTGACCTTGGTAAGCCATGTATCCGTGAAACTCCACTGGCCATGTAGGCGTGAATGTAGGCGTGAAATCAGCACCTCCATAATTACGATCAAACTCTCAAAATATGCTTGAGTACATTATACCTTGCCAAGTTTTAAAAAAAAAACCTACTAATCAAGTTACTGTATATGGAGTAACCACCGCTCTCTCTGATTGACCCCAAAAAATGGGTGTTACCTCAGAAACCCGTCTGGTAAGGCATGTAATCAAACTCTCAAAACATGTTGAGTACATTATACGGTGCCAAGTTTTTTAAAAAAAGCTATTAATCATGTTACTGTATATGGAGTAACCAAAGCTCTCTCTGATTGACCCCAAAAAATGGGTGTTACCTCAGAAACCCGTCTGATATGGCATGTACCGTTCGTAGTAATAGGTGACTGACCCTGGTAAGCCAATGAACCGGTTAAACTGCACGCATATCCATGCCTCAGGCGTAGGTTTGATACTAATTGATGCCTTACTACTGGTATAATCTATGATTTTTTGTTGTTGTTGTTGTCTAGACCATGGCACTTTGTATCGAAGGAGTTGTCGTAGGAATTTTAGAAAAGGGCTCATTTGATTGAAAATATAAAGGGTTGATGCCCTTTTTAATAGTTGAAAGTGACTGGAGGGCAACTAATCCGTCTCCCATGCCCACCCTCTCATTTACCTTTATGTTTAAAAACTAATTATTGCCTTAAAAATTAATTCAAAATGCACTGTGTTAATGCTAATTCCAGATAAGGCATCTCAGCAGTATCTCAAGAACGACTGAGGGTATTATGTTTCAAACTTTCGGGGCTAGTTCTGCACTTAAAATTTAAACAAGTCAAAATAGCGTAAATGTATCCAAACTATCAAAGAAAGTAAGCAGATTTTTTTGTGAATGGCATCGAGTTTTCCATTTAAGGTCAACTAGAGGAGGTATGAAACGAAATTTAACACTACTATTTGTGTCCAGATTTTTAAAAGGGTGTATTTTTTTTTAAATTGCTGAAAATTTTTCTCCAGCGTACAAATAGCAGGCCGAACTATAAAGTCTTAAAAAAATTAAAAGATTTAAAGCAATATTTTCTTTTTCCTGAAAAAACTATGTCAATGTCAAACAAACAGAAATTAAATAAAAAATTTTTGCCACAAAATAAGTTTTTCAAAGAAAAGTAAAGAACTCCATTAAAAAAAAAATGAGCAAAAATAAAATCAAATAATCTACCAAGCGTGAAACTACAGCAAATCAGCATCGATAAATAAATGAAATCCAAAACGAACAAAAATTACAATAAATAACCGAGTCAAACCCAAAACGAGCAGAAACTAACATAAGTTGGGCTCAAAACTCTCTATGCCTTCCCAAGACCAGAATATAATTTGCACTTTACTGAAAAAAATACAAATGGATGTGCATTGTCAGTTTAATATACATATACTGATATTTAGTAATTAAAATGTTAATGATCCCAAAACATATTTGGTTCAAATGTATTGGGTAATCAAAATGTTTTAGCTCAAATGTTTTGGGCCGAAAAAAAAAACCTGGGCAAAAAGGGGGCGAAAGGCCCCTCCCCTCTGCCAGTGGCTGCGAAAAGCCTAAGTAGCGTTTTCTCCCAAGTCAAGAAGAATAAATGGCTTGGTATATTCGTTCCGCCCTCAACCACAGAAAATATTAAACTATTTTCTAATACTAATTGAGGAAAATTTAGCTTTATTTGGCCAATAGGTAAAAAAAAGTTTATGAAAACTGGAATTTTTGAACACACATAAGGTAAAAACGAAATTAAGATTTCTCCAAAACGCATGTTTGCCCTCAAGCACAACTGGGCCTTCAAATTCTTATCCTACAAAATGGTATTAGTGCTATTAAGCATTGGATAAAATTTGTAGTTCTCATGTTGAGACTGGCAGACACTTTGGGGAAACAACGACTCACATTTTAGCGTATTGGAAATACGACAGAAATCGCAAAAAGATGAAACTTCGAGGGATCAGCACCTCAATCCTCCTTTACGTCGTAAACGCCTGATGCATGTTAGACGAACCGTGCCTTTTAATATAACTAGCATATGCGGAGTCGAAGCTGATAAGTAAAAGTGAAAATAGTCTTTAATAGACGAATCTTTTTCTCTTGATCTTTCTTTTGGCATTTACCCAAGTTTTTCTGTTTGTTTTTCTCGCTGTCATGGGGACTAGATCCCCATGACATGCTGTCATGGAGATCCCCGCTGTCATGGGGACATTAGATTAGATCCTGATTAAAGTATACTATCAATATAATAAATTATATTACAATTCGCCGACCTTCATGTTAGAAAAATGTTCTACTATTTTCAATGCCGCAACCGGGCCGGTAATCTCTTAGGTCAGCAAAAAACCTGGTTTTAGCTGTTTTTTTGTCACCTCCCTCCACTCGTTAAAGTCTTTGGCTCTCGCAAACATAGCCTCAAATCCCCTCCATTCGTCAATCAGAATCATTAGCTCGGGACTCAGGTCCTTGCAAACACTCAGTCACGCTTGTTATCCTGCTGTTTATTTCAGTTTTTTTTTAAACAAATAATGTATTGAAAAAATTGTAATTGAGTTCAAACTGGGTAGGAAATGGGGATTTGAACCCGTCTAATAACAGGCCAAAATAAGCTACTTACGTGAAAAATGGTTCATTTAAACCTTCCCCGCCTTTCTAAAAATTGTTCCAGACGTGGCTGTCTATAAAAAAATTCTAGGGGTCGTCAACAACATACAATTATGAATAGCCTATGCTATACTAGCCTTTTCTAAATCAGTAGCTAGGCCTAATGATTGTCCACTAACTATAAATGATAGTTTTGGTTCAAGATTCCTTTTCTTGGTACTTTTATGATATCCCAACCACACCCTAGAAGTCTGATCAGTTTGATCGGGGTAAAACCGGTTTGTCTGTATGCATTCGGTCATAATTTGCTTAGTCTCAGTGAGAAAACCTACGATGCAGGTATATCAAACAGTTCGTGGTAACGAACTGTAAGTAAGGAGCGACCCGGCTCAATGGTAACCGAAACTCTAGAAAACGGTATTTTGATACAAATAGATACATCAAAAGAATCACATTTTAATGCTGATTTCAAATATATAAGTTTCATCAAGTTTAATCCTACCCATCAAAAGTTAGGCGCCTGAGAAAATTTGGCTGATTTTCGAAAAAGGGGGGAAAGACCCCCTAAAAGTTATAGAACCTTAATGAAAATCATACCATCATATTCCGCGTATCAGAGAACCCTACTGTAGAGGTTTCAAGCTCCCATCTACAAAAATGTGGAATTTTGCATTTTTTGCCAGAAGAAAGATCACAGGTGCGTGTTTATTTGTTTTTTTTTTTTTGTTTTTTTTCCCCAGGGGTGATCGTATCGAACCAGTTGTCCTAGAATATCGTGGAAGGGCTCATTGGAATGGATATTGAAAGTTCTAGTGCCCTTTTTTAAGTGACCAAAAAAAATGGAGGGCAACTAGGCCCCCTCCCACGCTCATTTTTTTCCCAAAGTCACCTGACCAAAATTTTGAGATAGCCATTTTGTTCAGCATGTTTGAAAATATTATAAGTATGTCTTTTAGGATGACTTAATCCCCCGAACTTCCCGGGGGGAGGGCTGAAAGTTATGAACTTTACCCAATGTTAACATATAGTATTGGTTATTTGGAAGTATACAGACGTTTTCAGGGGAGATTTTTTCCTGGTAGTGGGGGGGGGGTGGGTCAGGGGTTATGTGGGAGGATCTTTCCATGAAGGAAGTTTTCATGGGGGAAGGGACATTGCTATGAAGGGGACGCCGGACTTCCCAGCATTATTTAAAAAAAGATCATAAATTTAATATAAAAAAACAAGTATTTCAACTGCAACAGCAGCAACATCGAAACTTTAAACGAACAGAAAATATTACATATATATATAATTGGGTTCACCCCGTAGTCAATGCCTCGCTCTTTAAGCCAAAGATTTTTTAGTACTTTCATAAGAACTATTTATTCTAATTAACGGCCTTTGTGATTAAGCGGTCATTTCTAAAGAATTGGAACAAAATTTGAACTTTCGCTTAAAGAGCAAGGTATTGACTAGGGGGCGAACCCCCTAATAAATGTATTAAAAAATATATGAATATAGAAGTTCGTTACGTAAGTTAATTCGTAAGTTACGTATATTTATTACTAATAAAAACGTTCGTAAATAAAATTAAACAAGGTTCGAGAAAGCCATTTAACTAAATAAAAGTAAATTAATATGAAAATTTTGTTTTAATTATTCATGTACGGTGAGCCAAGATCAAAACCTGCATTTATTCAAAAACGTTCAAAAATTAAATAAAAAAAACAAGTTTTTTAAACTGAAAGTAAGGAGCGACATTAAAACTTAAAACGAACAGAAATTATTCTGTATATGAAAGAGACTGTCCCCTCCTCAACGCCTCGCTCTTTACGCTAAAGTTTGACTCTGTCTCACAACTTTATTTTTTAAAACAATAAAAAACTTTAGCGTAAAGAGCGAGGCGTTGAGGAGGGGACAGTCTCTTTCATATACAGAATAATTTCTGTTCGTTTTAAGTTTTAATGTCGCTCCTTACTTTCAGTTTAAAAAACTTGTTTTTTTTATTTAATTTTAATTAAAAATTTAAATATATAGAGGTGGTATTTTGGTTTGGTATTTAATATAATGCATTCAGGGCGGCCTGGTTTCCACAATTCTGTATTGTAGTTCCCATAGTTTTGTTACTAAAGTATTAAATTTTCATCATATTTTTGTATATTTCATTATGATTAACCGAACTTTACTTCTTGAGTGTGGTTGGGATATTACACAAGGGTTCTAGGCGTTTACCCCCCGGAAAATACCCCACACAGAAAATAATCCCCCGTGGAAAATATCCCCTCCCGGTTGAAATTAAGGCGTTCCAAATTTGAGATTTTTAATTGAGTTTAATTTTTTTTTTTCCGTAGGGGAACCAATTTTAGCACTAAAATTCGACTACACACCAGTTTTTCTGTTACTTTAGAAATAAATTTGGGCTATAGATTTCCTCTGTGGCCGAGTTCTTATGGAATTATACCCGAACACAGAGCACATAAGCCTTTTAATAATGAATAAAGACAGGAGAAAATTTATAGTCTAGATTTTTTTTAGATCAATTTTACATTAATTTAGATTTTTTTAAGGGAAATAATTATATTTCTTAAACGAAATGATTGTTTCTGATTAAAAACGTCTTTGTTAATGACAGAACCTGAAAACATGGGTCTTCAACTTTAGTAGGTTTTCGGATCAATCGATTACATTTCGGAATAAAATCAACAATTTCAAAATACACAATAGAAAAAGGTTAGACTCAAATAATATAGATAAAAAAGATTTCTGGTCACCCCAAACCGAGTGTCGAACCTATGTGTACCCGAATATATGCATTAATATTATTTATTGGGTCATTCGTTATAATGAAAAAGGATGAGCATACACGCAAAAAAGCATAGAGAGGGAACAGGGACAATTACATCCAAGCCCGTATCAAGGGGGGTTTCAACCCCCTTCCCCCTCCAGCATTTTCATCCGTCTCGTAAAAACGTAACCAAATGAATATTAACAAATTTTAAAGTTATTTTTGTAAACCTTTCCCGAAATTTTTTTTTTTTTTCGTCTCCCCCCCCCAAAAAAAATTCCTAGATACGGCCCTGACTATACCATTACAAGCTTGGGTACGTACCCCCTAACATAGTCTAAAGTAGTGTAATTTACTAAATAAACGTAAGTTTATTGCAACTACTACTAACAATTCACCACAGCACCAAGCCAGCTGAGGCCAACACAGCTACGCACGCTCCTCCTCCATCCCAATCTATTCAAAGCCTTACTTTTTACACCCGCGCGTTAATTAAACTTGCTTCTGACGCAAGTTTATCAGATCAACCTATCTTGCGCCCCCCCCCCCCCCTTCCGAAAAAATCCTGTATCCGCTACTGAAGAGAACACAGGTTGATTCGTTTTATTTGTATTATATGTCTTACAATTTTTTGTCACGCATTGATTTTAATTCCTCAATGGGATATAACTTACAAGATCTTACTAGTACTTACATTTTGCTAAGTGCAACTTCACAGAGTAGCAAAAAAATCCAAGACCATTAGCAGGAGTCGTGTAACAATAATTAGCTGACTTCGACACCATTTTCACAAAATAGATACCCTTTCCGAATATGCAACTAGTAATTGGTGCTTCCGGTTGCGCAGTTTTCAAGCCTTGAGACATTATACTAGCCATTTTTGGAAGTCTAGAACCATGCCAAAGAAGTTTCTTATTATCGAGCTTTGAGAATGATTTGTAACATTTGCCTTCACCGTTTCGTTGGACTTTGAAGACGTCTTCAATATCCAAGCTGTACTGCAAATGGGTCTCAGCATAAGGGCTACGAAAATAAGAAAGTAAGAAGCTGGCTTCATGCTCCAAGGGGAGGGCACATTGCCATAAAGCATACTTGTCTCTGATATCTGAGTACATCTAAAGACAAAATTTAAACAGAAACATGTCATTTACTGAATCCCCCTTTTTTTAGGGTGTAATAATGGTAGTTCCAAAATTTGCCAGTAGCCATAAGCCCCTTAAGTTAATATCCACTTTCAATAAAAAACTAAAGGTTTACTCATTTCGAGAGCTGAGAGAAAGCAAGGTTGAAACTTTGGGTGGGGAGACAGATCTATTAGTCTTAATTATATCTTTTTCAGGCAAAGTCAGCCGAGTTTCCTGTCCGTAAAACAACGTGTTGATTGCAAGATTAGGCTTTTCCTGGAAAAATTCACTTTAAATGTGCTAAATTTACCTTAAACACCCCCCTAGAAACCGCTAAACTTTTACCTTTTAAGCCTTAAAAAGCCCTTTTAGAAACCAGAGCAGGCAGAAAAAGTAAGAAGCAACTCTGCCAATTTCACCTGAAAAAGCAATGACAAAGGCACCCTTACATCTGCTTGAAGAGAAATATTAAAAATCAATCACTAGCTAATAAATTACTTTTTTAGCTAGAAGAATCCTTCGGTGGCATGTGGACTAGCTGAGGGAAAAAATTAGCACGAGCGAAGTAGTAGTTATAAATATTATCAACTAGCCACCATCAGAAGAATAATTGAATTCTTGTCTTCTACTGACTTCTTCGGGATCCACTTCATTTAGATGCCACGTCTTAAAGTGTTATGGCGAGCTAGTAAATGTATGGAGCAGGAAGACTAGCACCAAAGTTATAACCTCTATCTGAGGTAAATATAAAGGGTATCTAGAAAGCATCTAATTTTATACACAAGGTTTAAAGGTAGTTTGGCCTAATTTAATACACCTGTTCTCTTTGTTCATGGCTAAAACAGCTTTTCCTCTTTCCTTTCATCGTTTTTTTTTCAACGCGAATACCGATGAAAAGCTAGTTTTTAAAATCTGGGCGCTAATGAAAACAATTCAGGGGGACGATTGTCACTTGTTAGGTGGAAAATTGACTTTTTCTGTTGGGGGAACCAATTTTAGTACTAAAATAACCAGTTTTTCCGTTACTTTAGAAATAAATTTGGGCTATAGATTTCCTCTATGGCCGAGTTCTTATGGAATTATACCCGAACACAGAGCATATAAGGAAAATTGATTTTTAATCAAAACTGCTTGACGGAATTATGGAATTTTCCATATAATTCATGAAATAATTTTCTAAAAAGGGTTAGTATGAAATTTTCCCTGGAATGCGTGGATGAACCTATTGCCGATGAAAAGGTTATTCTCAACTATATTCTAAAAGATGTTCCTGGCTTTAAGCTCAACATAATCAATGGTAAAACTGCTGGAAACACTAATTTTATTTTTGCTGACTATCCGCCTGCCTTCTCCACGGACATATGTATATTTCTCTACGCTTCATTTGTGGAAACATCGAGAGTTGGAAATTCAAAAGTCCCCCTCCTACGTGTTTTTGAACGAAAGGCCAATCAAGAACATATTCACCACTACGATATAAAGGATCTTCAGTATATCCCCGTAAACACTTCCTATTTGGAACTCTGTCAATTAACACTAAGAAGTGAATTGGGTGATTCTTTAGCGATACCAAAAGCTATAGCCATGATTACATGTCATTTTCGACCCATCATCGGCGACAGCACACCACCTAAAATGAACAATGAAAGAATTCCATTTGTCTGTCCTGATATCAATTGTTATGTTGGTGCTCTGAGTCCACGTCAAATAGGTCATGGATTGGAGGGCGTACTACAACGTCTGGCTATGGTTTTGGTAGTTTGTTAGCTAGGCTATTTCGTTCTGCACTACTCCTTGCCAGAAAATATCTTGTACCTGCCGCATCAAATTTTGCTGCCTCAACACTACAGGACTGGGGGTCGGGTAAGAATTTCAACGAGAGTGTTAAGGAAAATATTAGATCTTCAGCAAGACCCGTTGGTGAGCAATCAAAATCTCAGAAAAATGGGAAGGGATTGAAAATATGTGTGCATGTCATTCACTCATCAGTCTCTACCCAGGCTGAAAGCGAAAGAAATCAACAAGGACTTTGAGGAATAAAACACAGAAGACCAATAATAAGAAGAAAAAAAAATATTGTTAGATCAGAGAAGGATTTCTTCTCTTAAGATGGCTTATCTCCCTCACAAGGATTCACATCCATCAATCAGTTCCTCATTGAATCTGTTCAATGCTGAAAATGTTGATGTCAGTGTCAAGTATGTCTGCTATGAACAATTTCACCCCCAGCAGCCCCTCTCGGAAAATATACACTTTCAAATATTTTACAATGAAGACTATTTCATTGATTTGTCATCAACATTTATTGATTTAAGTGTTGCAGCAAAGAAAAAGTCAGATAATACAACTCCAACTGCTGCCGATGGTCTGTCCTACGAAAACTGTATTCTACACAACCTGTTCAACAAATTAATGTATTAATTAATTGAACATTGGTGAGCACTAGCAATAATTTATTCAACTATGCAAGCTACATACAATTTATGATGATGACACCAAAGGCATATAAGGAGTTCAGAGGACAGTCATTGGGCTATGAATATCGATCAGGTGTTGATACTGACGGCGAGTTTACTACAGCAGTGAACCAGGAGTATCATTTAGTTGGAAAATTAAATCACGAGATATTAAACAAACACAACTTAAAAAAAAATAGGGAATTTTTTTTCAAGACAGTGCAATTTAAATCGGTGAATATTTCGGTCCTACGTCCAAGGGCCATCTTAAGCACAACATTAAAGAAAAAACATATATAAAAACAAACCTACATTAAAATACGAGGTTTAAACTAAAATACCCAGAAGGGCAATTCGCTCATACACTACAATTAAAAACCTTAGTCCATATTATTAAGGACAAAAAAGCAAAAAAGACATATCATTTCCTCAGAAAGAAAATCTCTCAAACATTTTTTGTTTGAAAACCTGTCCACTGTTGATTTTTCTCAAGTTTTTAGATTAGAAAGGAATTTGTTTAGCCATGATTTTCGCTTGTCAAAGGAACTACTTTATACAAAATTTGAAAAATTGAGGGAGGAATCTTCGATGAGATACCGTAGTTATTCTCCAAGATTCACTCCTGGACCCGGTATGGTTAACCTCTCTTCTAGAACATTTGAAACCCAGGAAATCGAAACACTGGAAAAAGGTCCAAAATTATCTTTTCTGCCGAAACAAGTTCCAGTGGCGGATATAGTCTCCTCTTTAGAGTCCGCTTTGCATAAATACTATCCATCTGTCTCAAACCCTGATGAAGTTAGGTCTTATCTCATAAATACCCTTTATAATAGCCAAAAAAAGGCTAAGTCTCCTACCACTTTCACATGAAAAACTTTGAACGATATAAAAATATTATCTAACCACCGCAAAGACCCATCTATTATAATAACCAAAGAAGACAAAAGCAACTCACTCGTTGTCAGGGATACGGCAGACTATGACAACAAAATCTTTTCACTTTTAAAAGACACAAGTAAATATAAAAGTAGTGAGGGTATAATAGATTGAAAAAAATACATGAAAAAATACATTGAATTGCACATAAGGTTTCAAAAATACATTGGAATTGGGCAAGAAAAACCCATGCGTGGGACACTGTATTTACGCGTGAACATTTTAAAGGTTTGCCTACTAAAGTCGAGGTTTTTTTTTACTTGGCAAAGTATAATGTAGTCAAGCATGTTTTGCTCGTAATAATATAATTTAAAGCAAACAGGTATGATAAACTGGTATGAAAAACTGGTAGAAAAAAAACTGGTATGATATAGAGTAGTCAAACATGTTTTGGGGGCACGAACAAAATTATGTAACTCAACATCCGTTTTTATTCATCCTTGAAACCTCGTATAAAATGGTTATGTATAGGAATTTAATTTTCATTATATTTTAACACATCAAGCATAGGACACTGCATATTATTAACTTTGAAAACAATGGATATTTCTATTTTCAATGTGAGTACACTTTCATTCTCTATTTCCAAAAAAAAATTGTTTTACTAGTAAATTCAAATTTCAGGGGGGACCTAGCCCCCTCCCCTCCAACAACACAAAATTTTAAGAATAATGAGTATATTCGATTGAAACGGCAAAGCACGCTTTTTTCTATTATGTAAATAAAATCTCTCCTCCATATCTATGTTTACAAGTTTTAATTGTTTTGAAAAACAGTTCTTTATCATTCAGAACAACCTTTTTCCAAACGTACTATATTTTTCCGGTTTGAATGAAAACTTGCGTGTTACAAAGAGAGTGACAGTTTTGGGACTCAAATTTCACAGGCTCTTGCTATCACAGAGATTAAAACCATATGTGTTTATAATTACAGAAAAGGGTCCTTTTTGGAACCAAACTACAACGTATCTGAAAACAAAAAGCTTGGTGATTAAAACGGGCTTTGTCTAATTCTAGCCAAAACTCAGAATTGATGGGGGGGGGGGGCAAGATGGAACAATGCCACATTCTGTGTGTTTTTATCTTTATTTTGTTGGTATTCAAAAGCGTGGATTTCTGTTAAATAAATGAATCTTGTATGCGCGATTCAAGAGTTTCCTTTTATGGCCAAATTAAACGAGACGTATTTGATGAAAGTAAAAAGGGTTTAACAGATGATTAAGTGGCTTTTATAAAAATTTAAGACAGGGAAGGGGTCAATGTATCAATTCTAGCACGTTCATTGTAAGGTGAAAAAAAATTGTTTTACTAGTAAATTCAAATTTCAGGGGGGACTTAGCCCCCTCCACTCCGACAATTCAAAATCTTAAGAATATAAGGAGTATATTCGATAGAAACGGCAAAGCATGCTTTTTTCTATTATGTAAATTAAATCTCTCCTCCACAGCTATGTTTACAAGTTTTAATTGTTTTGAAAAACAGTTCTTTATCATTCAGAAACAACCTTTTTCCAAACGTACTGTATTTTTCCGGTTTGAATGAAAAGCTTGCGTGTTACAAAGAGAGTGACAGTTTTGGGACTCAAATTTCACAGGCTGTTGCTATCACAGAGATTAAAACCATATGTGTTTATAATTACAGAAAAGGGTCCTTTTTGAAACCAAACTACAACGTATCTGAAAACGAAAAGCTTGGTGGTCAAAACGGGCTTTGTCTAATTCTAGCCAAAACTCAGAATTGATAGGGGGGGGGGGCAAGATGGAACAATGCCACATTCTGTGTGTTTTTTACCTTTATTTGGTGGGTATTCAAAAGCGTGGATTTCTGTTAAATAAATGATTCTTGTATGCGCGATTCAAGAGTTTCCTTTTATGGCCAAATTAAACGAGACGTATTTGATGAAAGTAAAAAGGGTTTAACAGATGATTAAGTGGCTTATAAAAATTTAAGACAGGGAAGGGGTCAATGTATCAATTCTAGCACGTTCATTGTAAGGTGAAAAAAACAAAGTATGTCTTCATTAAGGAATTTGAGTATTAAGTTGGAACTTTCAGAGTTAAATAAATGATTCTTGGTTGCGCGATTCAAGAGTTTCCTTTTATGGCCAAATTAAACGAGACGTATTTGATGAAAGTAAAAAGGGTTTTGAAGATGATTAAGTGGCTTTTATAAAAATTTAAGACAGGGAAGGGGTCAATGTATCAATTCTAGCAAGTTCATTGTAAGGTGAAAAAAACAATGTATTTCTTCATTAAGGAATTTGTGTATTAAGTTGGAACTTTCAGAGTTAAAAAAATGATTCTTGTATGTGCCCAGTACTGAGTGAGCCTTTGAACTGTGAGGACACAATTTGGATTTAACTTTGAATTTAATTGGTTTGTAAAAAGTGTACTTGTTAGACAGTGAAGATATTGCGAAACATTTAATTGACTTGGGATTATACACCTTGGATTACGTCATTTAATTATGGAAAAAAAGGAAAATAGGCCAAAGTCAATGAATCAAGCTCTGATTGAGTAGTAGTTTCAGGTGTCTTTACCGCTTGCCCTGAGAAATGGAATGAAATGCAAATATTTGATTAGTTGAATTTTGCAAACGCTACAGAGTATTCCTGAAAGTTGGTTGTGATTCCTGAAGTAGCGTCGGTATTCAAACGCTGTTGGAAGTCGTCAGTGCAGGAGATAAGGCTGTTAGCCGTGCCCAAATTAACGGTGACTTAGCGAACTGCACGTCCGCATCGACGTGGATAAATTATAAGGTGCCAAAATTGGTAAGAGAGATTACATATTTTGTTTTATTTTATTTGCACTTGGCATGGGGCGAAAAAGGAAGATTGCTAAAACTGTCCAAGTAGGATCCCAGTCTGTTGAGAACAGTTTGTTGCATTCGACCGTTTCATCTGAAGGGAATAACGATGTCGCTTCACTGAAGACCCTGGCGGATGATTTTGCTAAGATGCTAGCAATACTTACTGAAAATGGTAAAAAACTAGACTCTATAAACGATAGTATAAAAATGTTAGAAAATCGTATGGTATCAGTGGAAAATACACAGACTGAGCTGAAATCAGAAGTTAATGCTACGAATTCGTGTGTTACACAGCTTGAATCTGATGTTCTAAGCTTAAGAAATCAAATTTCAATTATCGCTAGTGCAACGAAAAAGTATGTAACTGGGAGTGCAGATCTGTCTCGTCGACTTATGGCATCTGAGTATCGACATACAGAGACAAATATTATCGTTTGGAATGCTCCCTGCGAAAATACCACCCAAGCCGAAACATTTTTTTGACCAGTTGTGTTTGGAGGGTCTAGGTCTGTCCATGGTCCCGAGGTTTCGAGTTGTTGGTAATGTCCGTAAGGAGCAACCGTATTTTAAAGTTGATGTTGGTTCTCGAGATGCGAAGGTCAGTGTGCTTAAGAGCGGAAAGAAATTAAAAGGTAAAATTATTGGACACCATAGAAATGTATCTGTTAGCGATGATGCACCAATATCAGTTCGCGAAGCTCGAAGGAAGTTGTATGTAAAGAAATCTAGATTAAATGCTATAGGAGTTTCATCAAGGGTTTCCAATACAGTTCCACCATATATACAGATCGACCGTGGTGGTGTGGCGGCAAAATTTGGTTACGATGATCCTATCCCTGAGTTATGTGACCAATAGATGGTATATCATGAATGGTGAATTAAGAGTTTGTTAAGATATTTTTATTTTGTTCTTTTTTTTTTATTTTGTATTTGTGTTTATGGAAGAAAATGAAAAGTTTTCTTTTTTCCTCATTTACTTAGTTTTTGTTAGAATTTAGAATGGGTAAGTGGTAGACACAGGTAGAGCATTGTGTTTTCTTCAATTATAATTTGCTGGAATTCAGTAATGGAAAGAGTAAGCCTGTATTGTGACAGGCTAGTGTTAGTGTCAATGTTTTCACTTTTTTTGTATTCGTTTGTTTATTTATATTATTTTGTTAATATGTTTCTTATTATTTTTAGGTTATATTGTGTTTTTTTCTGGAGCTTCGATTACGTTGGAAACGGGACCACCGACCCTCCGAGTTATAGTAAGTTATTCAGTTGGTTAGGTTTGGTTGCAACTACCCTCCTTCTTCTTATATATATATATATATATATATATATATATATATATATATATATATATATATATATATATATATATATATATATATATATATATATATATATATATATATATATATATATATATATATATATATATATATATATATATATATATATATATATATATATATATATATATATATATATATATATATATATATATATATATATATATATATATATATATATATATATATATATGTATATATATATATATATATATATATATATATATATATATATATATATATATATATATATATATATATATATATATATATATATATATATATATATATATATATATATATATATATATATATATATATATATATATATATATATATATATATATTATATATATATATATATATATATATATATATATATATATATATATATATATATATATATATATATATATATATATATTTTATAAAAAATGGTAATTGTTCGTAATGATCGTTTGGATTGGCTTGAGAATAATCCATTGAGTGTTTCGGATTTAGGATTAGGGGTACTTCACAGGGATTTTGATATGGGGGTAGATGATTTTTTCCGAAGGTTAATCATAAGTGCCCAGTTGATTTACATACTAGACTGGCACCGGATAAACTTGGCATTTTTCATTTGAATTGTCAGGGGTTAAATAGTACATTGGATTATTTGTCAGAGCTGTGTATGCTATCTGATTTTCATATTCTTGCACTTACTGAAACATGGTTAATGAATAATAATTCTGGACTATTGGATATTTTAAATTATAATATGTATGTTAAGAACCGTACGCACCATCAACATGGAGGACTTGCTCTGTATATTAGAACTGATTTGAATGTGAAGGTTAGGGATGATTTGTCTGTTAATAAAGATATGGTTTTTGAGTGTTTTGTTACGGAGGTGATAAGAATGGTGACCCATTTTTATTTCTGTTTGTTACCGCCCCCCTTCAGCTAGTGTAGATTGTTTTTAGAATTGTTAGAGCAACAAATGGACCTTCTAACTCGTAAGAACATGCCGTGTTTTGTGTGTGGAGATTTTAACATTGATTTGAATTTGTTAGCATCTAATTTAAAAGCCCGGAATTTTTTTAATTTAATGTTAGGTTATGGGATGCATCCTGCTGTAAATATTTGTACTAGAGTGACACATTCATCTTCATCTCTAATTGATAATGTATTTTTGAATGTTCCCCATGATTCGTCGAGTGTTGTGTTAAATGATGTTTCGGATCTCTTTGGTTTAGCTATATTAGTTCCGGGTATATTTAAGAATATTAATATTAATTGTGATGCTCGCCCTAAGCCTAAGAAATTAATAGTTGATTCAAATACAATTTCAAGATTTAAACTTAGGATAGAACAGTTAGACTTTAAATTTTTACAAGAAGAATTAGATTTAAATTTGAAGTTTGAGCTTTGGTATGGTAAGATTAAGGATACGTTTTTGGAATGTTGCGAAGTGTCAGGAATACAGAAGAGAAGGGTGTCTCCGAATAAACCTTGGATTACAAAGAGTTTGTTACAGTCAATTAATAGAAGACGTTTTTTTATATAAGTTGTCAACAAGGAGCAATGATCCTCATGATCAAGTAATATATAGAGTTTACGTATAATAGTAGCTTAAATGCTGCACTCCGACTGGCTAAGGTAGAATATTATAAGGTTAAATTTAAAAAAGTTGAGGGTAACCCGAGTAAGACTTGGAAATTGATTAAGTCGGTGACTTGCCCTGGTAGTGTCTTGATCCGTCCAGATAATATGGGAATGAATAATAATGTTGCAGATGAGATGTGTAATCACTTCGCTACTATTGGGCAGCGTGCGTCATCATCGGTGCCAGTATTTGATCAAGATGGAGATTTTCGTCAGTTCCTACCTGAAGATTGTGAGATGTCCGCGTACCTTAAATCTGTAACTATTGATGAATTATTTGATGTTATAAATAATATGAAGAATGGTGCATCAGGAGGCGATTTTATTTCGTTGAAGGTTTTGAAGTCGATATTACCTGTTATATCTAGTCATTTTTTAGGACTGATAAATAATTGTTTAAAAGCTGGAATGTTTCCTGATTTTCTAAAGTGTGCGAATGTAATCCCGATATTTAAAGGAGGGGATAAGAATTGTTTTAGTGATTATAGACCGATTTCTTTGCTGCCATTTATTTCTAGAGTGTTTGAAAAGCTGATTCATAGTAGGATGGTAAGTTTTTTCGAGAAAAAGACAATTTTTTAGTTCTAGTCAGTTTGGGTTTAGGAGTCATCATTCTACAGAGCATGGAGTTTCGTTTTTAATAACTTTTTTTAATGGTGCTCTAGACAAGGGTCTGAAGATAGCTTCGATATTTTTGGATATTACTAAAGTATTTGACTCTGTTGATCATGATATACTAGTTCAAAAGCTATATTGTAGCGGTATACGTGGTGATTTTTTAAATGTGATAGTTAGTTTTCTTAGTAGAAGGACTCAGTGTGTCGTGATGGATGGAGTTACATCTAAAATTGAATATATTTCGACTGGAGTACCCCAGGGTTCCGTTTTGGGCCCTTTGTTGTTTTTGGTTTAAATATTAATGACCTTTGTAGAGCTTCAAGTAATGTGTCTTGTTCTTTAGACCTTGATACTTAAGGGAATTCTACCATGTTTTGCTGATGATGCCCATTTCACCGTGGCTGCTAGAACTGAAAATGAGATGATGACTATATTGAAACAAGGTATTTCTTCGATTGAAACGTGGATGCGAGTAAATAAATTGAAACTGAATCATAATAAGTAGAATTTTTGGATTTATGGTAGAATTACTGGACATTATCCATGGATTAATAGTATAGAAGTAGGGCACCATACTATCATAAGATCTACTAGTACTAGATACCTTCGTGTTATAATTGATGAAAGCCTTAGTTTTAAAGACCATATTGCATCTGTTAACAGCAAATTGTCTCGTAATATTGGTATTATGCGTAAAACTCAGGTTTCTTTTTCCGTGTGAAATTCTGAGAATGTTGTATTTTTCTATGGTTCACCCATATCTCATTTACTGTTGTATGGTTTGGTCGAAAACATTCGTAACTCACCTCCAACCGCTCTGCATAACACAGAATATGGCAATTAGAATTCTTTATGGTAATCAAATTGACCTATCTGTATCGGTGAGGCATCTTTACCGCGAGTATAAAATTCTACCGTTGGCAGGAATATGTGTATTCTATAATGCTCTGTTTATGTTTAAATATTTAGCTTTGGAGTTACCATCATGTTTTTCAAGAATGTTTAGTCTTGCGTCTACTACTCACGATCATTTGACACGATCTTCTCAGTTGGTGCGAAAACCAGCTATGGTCATGTCTAGGTCTAGGTTTTCAATTCGCCATGTTGTTCCTTTAGTTTGGGAGAGTTTGCCTGAGGATTTGAGGAATGTTGGGGGTTTGCAGGATTTTCGTAAGTCGCTAAAGAACCATTGTTTTGATGTGTATATTTTGAATGGATTATTCCACGCCACTTATATTTTTGTTTTTGAGGAGGGTTTGGTTGCAGCTGAGTATGATTATAATTATTATAATTTTGTTGGGTGCTGTTTGGAGGTTCGTTGGTTTTCGGGTCCGGTAAGTTGAGCTCTAATTATGTCTGTTTTGTTTTTTTTGGTTTCTTGGTTTTTTTATTTATTAGTTGGGTTTTCTCCCGCAAAAGCATTGCTTCAGGGAATCGATGATGTATATATATTTTTTTTTAAAATAAACCCATTGTTACTTTATGCGCGATTCAAGAGTTTCTTTTTATGGCCAAATTAAACGAGACGTATTTGATGAAAGTAAAAAGGGTTCAACAGATGATTAAGTGGCTTTTATAAAAATTTAAGACAGGGAAGGGGTCAATGTATCAATTCTAGCACGTTCACTGTAAGGTGAAAAAACAAACTATTTCTTCATTAATGAATTTGTGTATTAAGTTGGAACTTTCAGAGAGTGCTTAAAAGGGAAGGTTGAGTTGCAGGAGGGTCAGTTAAAGGGGGTATAGTTACATGGGGCTCGAGGGCAATTTATCTTTAAAAGAGGGCTTATTATTACATTATTAAATTTTCGTTCTTTTTTAAGGTGATGGAAGATTCTTGCAATTACCCCCCTCCGGAAAAGAAACCAAGATGGTGTGATAACACATTGATGCAAGCTACTGGGAAATCCATTACAAGTTCTAAGAACCAGTCAAGAGCCTCTCAAGCCAGTGTCAGCTCTGCGCAAACCTCTATGCAACCTGGCAGAAAATTCAAGAGAGAATGGATAGATTCTCATAATGCATCAGTCTCATCTAGTCAAGATCGGGGGGTCACCCCCTATCAAGCATTGCCAGGCTCTTCACGACCAATGGAAGATGAGAATGATGTGGCCCCTACAGCTCTCGACATGCAAGCTGCAAATATAAATATGAGTTTTCAAATATTATTTATCGCAAATGACGTCAATTTGACGAACTGTGTGTGTGTGAGCGGTACATGTGCCGCTTATTTTTTCTGTATACCCGATAATTCAATAACGTCGTAATGATTGTTGTATGTGTGTGTGTGTGTGTGTGTGTGAGTGTGTGTGTGTGTATGTATGTGTGTGTGTGTGCCGTGCATGCGCCGCATCTACTCGATAATTCATTGAGATAGTATAATGGATATTGCAAATTCAATAGCGGCGTAATGATTGTTGTATGTGTGTGTGTGCGTATCTGTGTGTGTGTGTGTGGTGCATGCGCCGCATCTACTGGATAATTCATTGAGATAATGTAAATTCAATAACAATGTAATGATTTTCATTATTTTATTGTGTGTGTTTGTGTCTATGTTACTAACAAAATTTGTAATTTATTATGCATTGTTCTGTAAATAATTCTTTAAGCAAAAAGTATTTAGTTTAAATAATTCTAGGATGAACTGAGTTTTATGGATGGTATGGTAAAAAATGAACAGAATTTTTCAACTTTATGAACTAATACTTATTTCACATAGAAAATAAAACCTTTTTTCTACAGATTAATGATATAGCACCACCACCATTGAGTGATGAGACATCAGCATTTACTGTACCAATTCTTTCACCACCAACGGAGTTCAATGATGAGCCTACATTAGTTCTAGAGAATATGGAATGGTATAGGGTTTTGCTTAATGATGTTTTTGGGGAAATGGCTAGCCTAGACGACTTAGCCTGTGACATTGACATGCTTGAGGATCCGGAGTGGGCAGATAGTTTTATGTGTGACCATTTAGGAGATGTTACTAGTGCATCTGAACCGGGTCCTCATTACGAAATTCCAACACAGGACAGTACAGGCTGGCTCGATCAATTGTCCCCAAACACCTTGGAATACGTGCTAGGGGACCTCATGCCATCTCCAACCAATGTGATTGAACAGACTGGGAGTGGTGGTGTTATTGACAATTCTGTCTCACCCCCCACCATTCTGATTGATGATACAGCTAGTACTAGTAGTAGTAGTAATACAACCACACCAGTACCCCCTCTTCCAGATTTTGGTCTTTCCAACTCTGCCTTGCATCACACAAAGGTCTACAGCGCCAATTTCGGTGATCTCTTCAACTCTCTAGTGTTGGGGGATATAATAACAGATCCCTTGGCCATTACACATTCATATACTGATAAGATTCGAGTCATTCTTGAACAACAAATGGGAGTGAGGGGAGTGAGGGTCAGTTTAGAAACATCAATAGCACTAAAAATATTTTTTTTAATGAAAATGCGGGTGAGATATATTCAAAATACTTGCACACAGATGTTGGCGATTCACCCGCATTTATCAAATTACGGGGAGGTTTTTCTAAATTGGGCTAATAGTATTCAAAGTAAGTGGGAAAATTATAACGAGGGGGGTAGTGGATCTGTGGTTTTATTTATTGAAAGTTTAAATGATAATATATGTAGGTTTAAAAAGGATTTTATTGTAAGAGGTGGGGCTGGGGAGAGGGCTATAGTTTTGAAATATCATTCAGATTTAGAGGGGTGTAGGGGATACAACGAATCTGTTTCGATACGAGGCTTCAGTGTTTCAAGTATGCATTTTTAATTGCCGCATATAGACCACTTCAAATAGATGCATCTAAGAAAAATTGGATAAAATAGCATTTAATGGTAGGGAAGGTTCAAAGTTCCCCAAAGTAGATTTTAATTGTTTAAATGGTCAATTTCCCGTGACACTAAAAGGAATAGATATTTTTGAGCGGGCTAATGCAAATTTAAAGATTGGTTTCACGGTGTTACAATATGAAACAGAATTTGAAGAGGGTCAGCGTTCCAATAAGAAGGGTGTATTATTTCCAGTTCGGGCTCAATCAATTGAATCATTAGAACATTGGGTGTGGCTTCTAAACACCCCACCAACAGACTCCGATTCAATTGGTCATTTCAATCCAATTACGGATATTAGTAGGGTTCTAAGTGAGGGTAAAAAGGGGAAAGATGTGTGTTATTACTCTCCAACATGTCCCTCCAGATTTCGCTCTGATTTAAAGTTAAAGCATCACATGAAACACTGTAAACGTCATGGATACCAGGCTGTGGAGACGGTAAGTGGAGATAGAGTGATCTTGCGTTTTAAAAAATTTTCAAAACAAGCTCCTGCAGAGCAATAAGATCGCTTTGGACTGCAAAGCGAAACTAACAGACGTGTGCGATCCGTCAAATTCAAATCATGTGAAAATACATGAGGTCATAGGGGTCTCTTACGCTCACGCGCAACGAGATTCCAATAATACCATGCAAGTGCTGAATAAATTTGAGATGTTGAGTGACGGTGAAGACTGCATGCGCTCAGTATTGGTCAGTCTAATCAAAACAGAGAACGGTGCAATTTCTTGCATTCGTTATTCAAACAATCTTATGCTCCTATCACCAGATGACATAGTGGCCATTAAAAATCGTAAAATGTGTTGGGTTTGCAAGGGAGAATTTGATGATGGTGTTGGGAATGGAGGAGAAGGAAGGTGATCGACCATGATCATTTGTGGCAGGAAATTACATCGGGAGGGAGTAACATTAGAGGGGTAGCACACCAGTCAGGCAATTTAAACGTTAGACAACAATATTTCGTACCTGTTTTTATACACAATTCCAATTACGACTTAAAGTTTGTTCTACCGGCGTTGGCCCGCATTGCCAAGGGTGGAGTTGTAGAGGACGCATGGATAGATGGTTCTTTTTCATATAATATCATACCCAAATCATCGAAGTTGCTACTGCTGCTAGAATCCATAAGGAAAACAGTTGACAAGGGTAACACGTGCCTGAATTAAATACGTTTTTTATACTCTTTCAGCTTCTTCCCCAAATCTTTAAGTCAATTGATTCAGGTACAGAAAAGTGATAATTTTGATAGCTTCTCCCTCCTCAAACAGCGCTTCCCCGATGATGAAATGTATGATTTATTAACGTGTAAGGGTATATATCCATATGATTATTACAACTCTGGCTCGAGGCTAGATGAGGTGTCATAACCGCCCATTGAAGCTTTTTACAATTCTCTTACTGAGAGTGAGTGCACCACTAGCGACTACGAATTTGCTAAGAGGGTTTGGGCAAAGGGTGGATGTAAAAATGGGTGGGATTATTGTAAAATTTACTTGGCCAGTGACGTACTCACTCTTCTGGACATTGTGTGCAAAAATACAGATAAAATCTATGGGGAATTTGGGTTGGATTTAGGTTATTATTTTTCCACTTCTCATTTGGTGATGGACTTGATACTTAAAATCAGCAAAGAAGAAATAGGTCTGATCACCGATGTGGATCAGCATCTGTTTGTAGAGAGATCAATGAGGGGTGGTATGTTTCTCACGGGGATCGTATCATGAAAACTGATCCGAGTGGACAGCACACCGATGAAAAGTCGGACGCAGTTTTTTTGGATATGAATTCTCTTTACCCATCGGCAATGTCTAACTACTGTTTGCCGTGTGGCAATTATAAATGGCTTGACAATCCGTGTACTTTGAATTTCACCGACATTGCCAGTGTTGAGGAGAATGGGGCACAGGGAGGGTTTTTTGAAATTGACGGTGAAATACCCATGGGAATCCATGACTTGGTAAAAGACTTTGTTTTTCCTTGCATATATAGACCGGTGGGTAGGGACTCTCTGAGCTCCTACAATTTATCTTTAGTAGAGGACGGGAGTATGCACTGGGTACCTTCAAAACAAAAACTAATTGCCGACCTCAACCCGAAACAGAATATCGTTGTTCATCACGTGCTATTGAAATGGATGGTGTCCAATGGTTGTAAGGTCACAAAGATTCATAGAGCCCTCCAATTTGATCAAAAGCCTTACAAGAAAACCTTTATTGACACCTTTGACAGTAAGCGTTCACAAGCGAAAACGAAAGTTGAAAAAGAAGTCTATAAACTCATTTTGAACTCAGCTTTCGGTAAAATGTGTGAGAGCGTACGACACAGAAGTCGATGTGACATTGTAACCAACCCTAAAGATTGTGCTCGAATCATTGCGGATCCAAACTTCACATCGTTCGCAATCATAGACTCTGATATGGTGCTCCTACCCGCGAGAAAAGAAACATTGTATTAAATAAAAATATTGCAGGCGGAAGTGCAATAGCTGAAATATCCAAAAAAATTCATGTTGTCATTTTATTTATAATGTATGCAAGGTACAATGGCCGATTGAGGGACAAGTTCAAGTGCATTACGGGGACACTGATTTACTCCTGTTAAAAGTCAAAACTGAATATCTATTGAATGATTTGGAAAATGGCGAGTACATTAGCTCACAAATGGACTACACTAATTGGGACAAATCCCTCTACCCAGAGCTAGTGAAACGCCAGGCCCCAAATCAATTGTTAATGCTAAAATCTGAAACGGGTTGCGATCTGATATCCAGTGGTGTGTTTCCTGGTCCGAAGGTATACTGTGTGGAAACGCAGAGCAAGGATATCAAACAAGTTTGGAAGGGGGTACCTACACACTTTGTAAAAATAATTTCGACATGAGTGTGTATAGAAACTGTGTGGAACGTAGTTTAGTGCCAAGGGCGAAAGTCATGGCGATTCGCTCTTTACAATTTGAAAACTACACAGTTAGAGTTGAGAAAAACGCCATGTCGGCCATATCGGACAAAGTCTATGCACTTGAGGATGGTGTGAAGGTACTACCACACTGTCATTATTTAATTTCAGACCGAGTTGAATGTATAGAGTACAGAAACAACTCGGTCTAGAAAAATTAACTTAAATTCATTTCAAAAAAAAGTATAAATTGGGTGGGAGGGTTTTTGGGAAATTTGGTGTTTTTAAAAATTCTTTTTAATTCTATATCACAAACAATTTTCAATGTGTGTGTGTGTGTGTGTGTGCAAGGCAGATTAATTTCCACTATTTAATGCCAGCCCCGGCCCGGGCCCACCACAGCGGGCCCCCACTTCCCGGCGCCCGGTGCTTCCCGGCCCGCCCCTGGCAACCGCAGCGGCCGCTCCCGGGAGGAGGAAGGGACCTCAAAATTTAAAATGCTGTAAATAAAAGTATGATATTATTATTTCAAGTGAATTATTCTAATAAATGTTGTATTTTTTCTATAAATAAACAAAAAAAGTGTATTTATTTAAGTGTTTTTCTCTCTGTGCCTATGTAAATGCTGCATTTTTATTATAAATAAATTGAAAAAGTGTATTTTTTTTCATGTTTAATGTGCTTTTTTCAATGTAGTATTTTTTAAAAGTATTGTTACTTTTTAATGTTTAATAAAAGAAAATATTATTCTTTATTCGTCTTCTTCTTCTCATTATTATTCTAGAAAGGACTAGTAATAGGGAAATTATTTAGTTATTAGACAGCCATAGTCTACAGTTAGTTGTCTAGGTGAACTGTTGAAGGGAACATGTATCAATTTAAAACACCATTCAGATCGTTTCTGTGTGGACCGTCAATGTCAGGCAAAACAAAAGTCTTAACTAAAATAATTAAAAATTGCGACAAAATGTTTGTGGAAAAGCCAAAAAAAAATCTACTATTGTTACAGTATTTGGCAGGAGTCATATGATAAAATAAAAGCAATTGCCACGACGGGATTGGTGCAGATACAATTCATACATGGACTTGATGTTTTCAGCATTATTGAACCAAACTCTTAGTTGATCATTGATGATCTGGCTGAATCTATTGAACAATGGTCCCAGGAAATGCTACAACTGTTCACTGTTTGCTCTCATCATGAACAGATTTCCTTTACTCTGGTTCTACACAATCTCTTTCATCAGAGGAAATGTATGCGAACACTTGCATTGAACTGCACCTACTATATTATCTACAGAGTTGTTCTGGATTCTAGCTGACTAATAACTCTCAATAAACAAATCCATCCAGGCGCCCCCAAAATTTCTTCTCTCAGCATACAATCAGGCAACTAATAAACCCTACGGCTACATCCTATTGGATCTTAATCAAAATACACCCGAGGAGCTGCGTGTAGTCACAAATATTTTTGACAATGAAATTACAGTATATATCCCCGTGAACACTAAAAAGACTTATTAGTTGCTATCATGACACTGAAGAAACTACATGAAAACAGACATCTGTTTTTCAGTTCTAAGCACTTCCAAACCTCCGCTTAGAAAAGCCATACTCAAACATTGTATTGACAATGATTTTATTAATCTAATATCTGAACTTTGTTTAAATTTGACCGAGGGTAATGTTCAACTGCCAGAAGTAGTTAAGCAACAGAAAAAGCAACATCGTTCCTTGTACGTACATTGGCCTCTAAAAAGAAAGGAAAGAATTTTAAAAAGAAAAGACTTCTTCAGGCGGGCGGTAGCTTTTTCACACTTTTACTGCCAATAATTGCAGGACTTGTAAACAGTTTTCTCTAAGGAGAGAATGGCAAAACCCTATAAATTGACTCCAATAGAACTCCCTCTCTCACCCGTGGAACACTTTGAGAACAATCTGAGTAAATTCCTTGACAATAAGAATATTGAGGATGATAAAAACTGCTTTACTTCGAGATGGACTTTGTCGAGTGGATAAACACAGATCATATCGGTCGAAGCTCACTGCTGCTGCTGCTGCTGCTGCTGGTATTGATCACAAAAAAGAATCATCTCCTCAGGATTCTGCTGGAACACAATTAAAGAAGGAGGAATTGGATTCAATTGTATTGAAAATTAGAAATCTAATGCCCCACTCATATCGTGAACAAAGTAAACGGCTCGTAACCTATCTCATGGAAAGTGGTCAAGATCATATTCAAGCTGAGAACAATGGGAAGGGATTATAATTCAGGGCAAGAGCTATAATCTACTTGATTTAATCTATAATATGGTTACAAATCGTAAAGGACTATTATCATTTGACACTCATTTATACAACTTTCTAAATACATTAAACTTCCCCAAAAGTCTTATTAGCAATAGACAAATTCTAAAAAAATTAAATGAACTTGCATCATCATCATCATCAACAACATTGACACCATTAAAATATGAAGAAGAAGAAGATTTTAAATCAATTTTGGAAAATACTAGCACACCACTGATAGCTAGACAAAAGCGAAGACGTATCGAGTCAACGTCACCATTACCACCACTATCACCACCAACAGCCAGTATACAAAAGGGTAGAGGACGTTACACAACGTGTTGAAGTTCAAAATGGTTGAAGTTCTGAAAGGTGTTTATGAAAATATTGGTGAGGCGGGGAGTTTAAGTTCCCCCACCACTCTTTCCAAAGTCACTGGTGTTCACACTAAAAGTGTACAAGACTATCTACAAAATGAATCAAGTTACACTCTGCATAGAAATCATAGACTTCGTGTCAATCAATATCGAAAAACTAAAGCCTTTTACCCATTGTATATAATGCAAGCAGATCTCTTGACTCTAGATGAGGTTCAACGACGTCACAATACACCGCACAAGTACATCCTACTTGCAATCAGTGTTTATAGTCGTTATGCATAAACAATTCCATTGTGATCAAAGAGAGGCGTTGAAGTTGCTCAGGCCATTGAAAGTATTCTCGAACAGGATTCATATAAAAAAAATTCAAACGGATCGTGGTAGTGAATTTGTTAATCCTCATGTTGCAAAAGTACTAGAGAATTATAGTACACTGCTCTACCATAGTCACAGTCCTATAAAGGCTGCATTGGCCGAACGATTGATAAAAACTATTCGACTTTTAATTTCAAGATATTGTACATTGAAAAATACACCGGCTTTTATTCATGATCTAGATAAAATCTTGTTGATTTTTAATCAACGCCCTCATCGATCATTGTCCAACTCTACGCCAACGGAAGTTCATCATTCTGATCATGATACAATTGACACCTTTCTTAAACAGTATTCCAATGAAACGATTGTCAAGAAGAAAAATAATTTAATGTTGGTGATACTGTTAGAATTAATAGAACAACTAATGTTTTTGAACAGGGGAATTACTTCTGGTCCACCGAACTTTTTAAAGTGGCAAAAATCCTAGACACTAAACCCATAACTTATCGCCTGCGTGATACCAAAGTTGAAGAGATTCTCGGTGGCTTTTATGACTATGAATTGCAAAAAGTTAAAATGCTAGTGAAATCTATCAAATTGAAAAGATATTATAGACACGTACTCGCAGGGGCAAGAAACAGTTACTTGTTCGATGGCTAGGATACAACTCTGATTTTGATTCTTGGATCGGTGTTGAAGATATTGACAATGCCCAATGATTTCTATGTAAATTTCATGTCCAACGTTTCCGATCCTCTCTACAATGACTTGAATACGACAAGTGATTTTTGGACAAAACTCTCCCCCGCCATCAAATTTGACGGTGCGTATGAAGTGGCTCTTGTCGACTGTATTCCCAAAAATACCTATGACATCCTGAGAAAGGATCGTGTGTAAAATATAAAACTTATACCATTCGATTGGACTATGAATGGGTTGGGGTATGTTGACTATGAATGGGCTGAAGCACTTAAACCTAGTGACTATCCACATGCCAAATTGAAATATATTGAATATGATAATATGGGAGATTTGTGTCGTACAATCAATAGAAAAATCTCGTATCCTAGGAATAGTACATTCCATTTTAATTATTCATTGGAACATGATAGAATTTACATTAGCTCACCTGTTGACACTGAAATAATTATTCTCAATGATAATCTGAGGGATGTTCTTGGCTTTAAACAGAATATGATCAATGGGAAAAATGCTGGCACCGTTTACGGGACGGATCAAGTTATTTTTTCTGATTATCCACCTGGTTTTGCCTCGGACTCTTGCATATTTCTCTATGCATCCTTTGTGGAAACGTCAAGAGTCGGTAATTCAAATGTCCCCCTCCTACGTGTTTTTGAACGAAAAACAACTCATGAACTTGTCCATCACTATAATATAAAGCATCTTCAGTATGTTCCTGTAAACACTTCACATTTGGAACTCTGTCAGTTAATACTGAGAAGTGAACTGGGTGATTCTCTAGCAATAAAAAAAGGCTTAGCAGTGATTATATGTCATTTTCGACCCATTGTCAACGACAGCACAATCACCTAAAATGAACAATAGGAGAATTCCATTTGTCTGTCCCGAAATCAATTGCTATGTTGGTGCTTTGAGTCCACGTCAAATAGGCAATGGATTGGACTACTACAAGGGGCTTTCTACAATGTCTGGCTAAGGTCTTGGTAGCTGGTTCGCTAGGCTATTTCGTTCTGCACTACCCCTTGCCAGAAAATATTTTGTACCTGCTGCATCAAATTTTGCTGCCTCCACACTACAGGACTGGGGGTCGGGCAAGAATTTCAAGGAGAGTGTTAAGAAAAATATTAGATCTTCAGCAAGAGCCGTTGGTGAGCAACTAAAATCTCGACAAAATTGGGAGGGATTGAAAAGGATGCGTTCGCGTCATTCACTCATCAGTCTCCACCAAGGCGGGAAGCGAAGGACATCAACAAGGACTTTAAGGAATAAAACAAGGAAGACCAATACATAGAAGAAGAAGAAAAAGAAAAAGATTGTTAGATTAAAGAAGGATTTCTTCTCTTAAGATGACTTATCTCCCCCACAAGGAATCATATCCATCAATCAGTTCCTCATTGAATCTATTCAATGCTGAAAATGTTGATGTCAGTGTCAAGTATGGCTACTATGAACAATTTCATCCCCAACAGCCCCTCTCAGAAAAGATACACTTTCAAATATTTTCCAATGAAGACTATTTCATTGATTTGTCATCAACATTTATTGATTTAAATGTTGTGGTGAAGAAAAAGTCGGATAATACAACTCCGAATGCCGGCGATGGTCTCTCCTATGAAAACTGTATTCTACACAACCTATTCAAACAAATTAATGTATTTATTTATGGGACATTGGTGACCAATAGCAATAATTTATCAAACTGTGCAAGCTACATACAATTTATGATGATGACGCCAAAGGCATACAAGGAGTTGAGAGTACAATATTGGGCTATGAATATCGATCAGGTGTTGATACTGACGTTGAGTTGACTACTGCAGTGACCCAGGAGTATCATGTAGTTGGAAAATTAAATCATGAGACATTCAATATATCCCAATGGCTATCCCCCAATGTCAAGATTGACATAAAGTTACAGATGGCACCATCAAATTTCATTTCGGGAAAAACACTTCCTGCAGCACCCGATGCAAATTTCATTATCACGTCGGCAGTTCTCCACGTCCGAAGACAACAAGTTATGAGCTCTGTTGCATTGGCAGTGGAAAAGCTAAGAGCCAATGGTAACAGCATTAAACTTCTTGTCCCCCATACGATCATCAATCAACGTCACATTGCCACCGGCTCTCGTAGCTATAGCGATTCATCATTTATCAATAGAGAAATCCCAGCAAAATTGGCTTTGGCCTTTGTGAAGAGTGGCAGTGCCGTTGGATCCTGGACTGAATTCCCCCATGATTTTAATTTTTCGGTCTATCTAGCCTCGTGTGCAAAGTAAATGGTATTCCACTGTACACTCAACATGGTCAACTCTTAACGAGTTGACCATGCAATCCCTAGATCTTGACTCTCAACTATTTGGAAATGGAATAACCGATTCAATGTTTTCAAAAAATCATGGGGTTATTGTTTTGAACTTGTCTGGCACACAGGATATGAGCATAGTACAAACAGGGAATGTACGTTTAGAGTGTACATTTGTCAATGCTCTGACTGAGAGTATCACGCTAATGTCACTGAGTCAAATTGAAACCTATTGGGAAATCACACCCGACGGCAGTGTTCTACTAGACCTAGCACCATGAACACAAACCAAATAATCAACGTATTTAGTATGGATCCATACATGTCCCAGTACAACTCCTATTGCATACCTTCGGACTTCATTGAAAAAATTCCAAGTGTTAACAATACCCTTACAATTGTTAATAGCAGTCCATCGACTTTGAAGACCGGTCATTGGCTATGCATCTTTCAAACAGTGAAGAATATTGAATTTTTTGATCCTCTTGGCCTATCGTATAAATTCTACGCTCCATACATCAGCAACTTTATTGAAAGCAGTGGGAAAACCATTATTCAAAATCAACGAAGAGTACAGAATTTAACGACTAAGACATGTGGCTTTCATGCACTACTCTTTTTCATGTTCAGATGTCCTGGCTACACCTACAAGCAGATTCTCAACATCTACGTTGACTCACCTCAATTGAACGACTTTCTAGTGGAGAATATACTTACAAGTGTATTTAATATTGATTTTAGTGCCCTAAGAATCAAATGTTCTAATAATGTATGTGAAATTGTTTATTAATAAAAATTTATATACATGATAAAACGACTTTTCTACTCTTTAGATTTCATCCACTACTAGGTATTTGTCGACAACAGCTAGTGCAGGTAGATTATCAGAATCACAGTGTACTGATCCTGATGTAGTGCAATGTCAGGGTCACATTTTCTACAGTAGAGTGTGACTTCACTCTTGTCATATCTCTTTGTATAGTCAATGATGCTATTTTCATTCATTCTATGGAATTCACATGTTTCAATTTGCTTATTTGAAGCAATTTCACAAACAGTGTCATCAAGTGTCGAATCAAATTCCGTCACAGCCAAATAAAAATCAGTGGGTTTATAATCATAACACCCAGTGTCTTCACAACGATGACGTAGAAACCATATTCTTTTGTTGTTCCAACAGTTGAATCGTTTACCCGGTTCCTCCTCCCAGAACAATCTAAAACCCCGACGATACCAATTTCGTAGCAATAAACTAAAATCACGGTTAGGATTCTTTCCAATCATACCGGGATATGTATTCTCCCACTGATTACATTTATCATAATGACTATTGGAGCATAGGTGGCCTCTAGGATGAGAGTCACAACACCTCTTCAAGACAGGAATCACAACCTTTAATTTGTATAGCATATCCTCTATGCAATTTACACGGGTTGCATAATCTACACTTTTCATCATACTCATCAATCATTGTGCAATTCTCACATTCTGATGACCAGCTGCCCTGTGTGTACATACATAACGGACATGTATGGAACATTTTGTCATGTGTTGACACTCTCACTACCACATTGAAACTGAGCTAGCAACAACAAAAATTGTCTGAGATATAGAGAGAGAGGAGTAAATCATCCTTGAGCACCATCTTTCTCATGAAAAAAAAGTCCTAAATTTCTAAACTAATGTTTAAAAGCATTTCCAAAATATCATTTTGCCGTGTTGTGATCAATATATCAATAAATAGTGTAAATGCATTATGACCACGATGTAGAAAATTCATACAATAGTCTAATGATGGAGAATCAGTTTTCATTATATCAAAAAGCGTTCCCCAAGAAAATATCTTCCTTTGAATAGACAGCTCTAGAAAATCATCATCTAGAATCAAATGTTTTTTCCATAAACACTAGATTCCACAAGATTAGCTCTT
The DNA here is from genome assembly GCA_027921565.1 of Artemia sinica. Lineage (NCBI taxonomy): Eukaryota > Metazoa > Arthropoda > Branchiopoda > Anostraca > Artemiidae > Artemia > Artemia sinica. Next base: position 48,539,124 of record CM051267.1, read on the forward strand.
TCTCAAATCTATTCATTTTTTAGAGTCCTAACACTCTCACAACCAACTTCAGACTAACCAGAATTTCTTTTTGTACTCTAGAAAATATACACTAATCTACTATAGAAAGAAAAAAATACCATTGATTTAAAAACAATTTTATTGAACATAATTACAATAATAATATTCACTGATGTATTTTGTTCTCATCAATATATTTCAATTGGACATCTAATGCTGACCGAAGTTTATTTATATTGAGAATATTCAATTTTCTGGCAAAACATAGTTGCTCCTCCTGCTTAAACTTGCTTAATGATATCACGTATCTAGCATACATACTTTCCCATTCAAGGCATAGTCTACAGCCAGTGGTTATTTCCACAGCCACATTGGGTACTCGTATATCGTTGCTGCTGCTGCTGTCGGTTCCATCATTAATCTCCAACAATGTAAATGCGCCACTCATTTTTTTTTCCAGTAATATCCTCTCAAATAAACTATTTTCTCTAAATTCAATTCTCTTACTAATATGAATTGTAGTGAAAACCATTTCTTTTATTCAAACCCCAACCACAAATCAAGTTATTGTATATTGAATAACCATCTCTGCCTCTGATTGGCTCATAAAATGCTCACGTCAAACGATACATTCATTGTGCAATTCTTATCAAAAGCAAAAACCTTGCCAACTTTTAAAATGTTCACGCGTAGATACAGTGTCCCACGCATGGGTTTTCCCTTGCCCAATTCCAATGTAATTTTTCATGTATTTTTGAAACCTTATGCGCAATTCAAAGTATTTTTTCATGTATTTTTTTTCAATCTATTATACCCTCACTACTTATAAAACGATCACTCATGATCCTGCTGATCAATTGACTAATATTATTATAGATGAATTTAAACAGCTAAAACAGAATGGTAAAATCACACCACAATTATAGAACAAATTTTTACCCCAGTCCGTGGTAGTCTCTGTCCAAAATTTTACGGCTTACCAAGACTGCATAAACAAAATATTCCCCTAAGACCTATCGTAGCATGTACTAAAGCCCCCGCTTCCAATATTGGAAAATGGCTTGGCACAGCTTTCAAACCTTTACTGTATTGACAAAATTTCTACATCAGTAATTCGGCAGATTTGGTTAAAAAACTTAATAACACAAGTATTTCAAAAAACACAATAATTAGTAGTTTTGATATTGTTTCCGGGTACACGAATATAGATGTGGCTACTTCTGAGCAATTATTAAAAACCAAAATAGAATAAAATTATCACTTTAGAACCCCTTATCGTATGAGAGACGCAAGGGAACCAACCATCCTGACTTATGGGAATGATATTATACCGCAAGCTACTACAGTGAAATTTCTTGGTGTGTATCTTGACTGTTTTCTTTCTTTTAAACCCCCATATAACTCATACCCGTTCCCTTGTCCTCCGCCAATCTTCAATGTTATACAGGGTTAACTCATTTCTTCCCCCAGATGTTATGCTTTCTCTTTATTATGCTTTTATTTTTCCTTACCTTTCTTATTGCTGTTCTGTCTGGGGTAGTACTAATAAATCTCTTCTCTGTTCACTTCAAAGAGCCCAAAATAGGGCAGTGAAGGCTACTTTTCTTCTACCTCGTTTTTACCCTTCCTCTGATCTTTATAAATGATACTGGAATAGCTCCGCTGGATCGTATTCTGGGTAAGAGTTACCTTTATTTAGCACATTCTGCTTTTCTAGGTACACTTCCACCATCTCTGCAGCAGTTTTTCTTTCTGTCAGGCTCAGGTAGGTACTCTTCTTTTTTACGTAGCTCTTATCGCAGGTTCATTTTACCTAAGCGATCATCGACAGCAGGTCAGAGGTCTCCTGTTTATCAATCTATTTTACTATGGAACTCCATCTCTCCTGATGTCCCTCTATCTCTTTCTGCAAAGGCACTTTCTCGCTGGGTATTTCCAGTATAGTATTTTCCCCCTTTTTTTCTTCTTTTTTTTGCATTCCATCCACATTAATATGTCTTTTTTTTCATTCAACATATTTCAAATAATTCTCCTTTTTTCTCCTATTATTTCTCCTATTTTCATAAATGTCTCTTATCGAATTTTTTTTTTTTTTTGTGCTTTATAATAGTGTCTTATTTGTTTTGTTGGCCCTTTACAAGCTTAGCTTCTTGGGCGTGTTTAAATTTTAAGTTTTGTAATTGTATTGTTTTTTTTTTTTAGTATTAATAAATTGATTGATTGATTGATTGATTGAAAACAGACGTTATGCGTCTGAGGCATATATTATTTTTGAAACAATAAATTATAATTATTTTTCTCGAAAGTATTATTATTTTTCTAACGTATATTGCTCTCAAAATGTATTCTGTGCAAAAACAAGTAAAATCTTTAACAGTTCTGAGAACTTCATTTGAACTTGCTATTTTAAAGCCACGATAACAGATGCCGGCATGAAAATTACAATTTAGGTATATTTAATTGAATATTTTAGTTGGAATATTGGTTAGGCTACAAACCATTTAATATAATGCGTTCTGGGGGACCTAATTATCATAATCCTCTGTTGTAGTTTCCATAATTTTGCTACGAAATTGATCCTAAGACTTAAATTACTTGATCAGATATGTTAGTGTTTTAAGGTGAAATTTGACTCTTTTAATCCCCAAGATGTAGCACACTGTGACCAGTGTAAAAACAAATCCTCTTGATATTATTTGAAGAAATCATTACATAAAAATTCTTGTTTTAGATGTTAATATATTTAGTTTCTTTAGTGTATAAAGTAGTTTCAATTTGGATTTTTAATGATAAACAAAAATTAGCAAAAATAATATCAAATAATCTACCAATCATGAAACTGCCACAAATCAGCATCGATAAATAAATGAAACCCAAAATGAACCGAAATTACAATAATTAACCGAGTCAAACTCAAAACGAGCAGAAATTAACATAAGTTGGGCGTGAAACTCATATGCCCTCCCAAGACCAGAACAAAATTTGCATTTTACTAAAAAATACAAGTGAATGTGCATTGTCAGTTTAATATATATATACTGATATTTAGTAATCAAAATGTTAATATCGTTTGATATGTGTCTTATGTCCCCCAAAATTTTTAAGATAGTACATTTTTATAAATAAAAAAAAAGTTTAGTAAAATTCTATGGTACTGTTGTATTAGCTGTAAACCATACAAGAAGCAAAGTTCGGTTAATGATAATGATATAAAACAAAACAGGATAAAAATGTAATAGTTTAGAAACAAAATTCAGTTTTTGCAAAAAAAAAAATAAATAGGTTAATGCTAATGAAATAAAACAAAATAGGATAAAAATGTAATAGTTTAGAAACAAAATTCAGTTTTTGCAACAAAAAATAAATAAATATATTAACCGAGTCAAACTCAAAACAAGCAGAAATTAACATAAGTTGGGCGCAAAAACCCATATGCCTTGATACTCTCTAAATTAAAGCGTTTTATACTTTTAAAAAAGCTTCCTATTTTAATTAAACACAATATGTCTCTTAATTTGGTCAAATTGGCCTCCAAAACATCATTTAATTTTCAATTGCGAAACTATTTTTTACTCATTTTTTTGTTATTAATACATAGTCTTAGGAAAACTTCATAACCACATATATAGTTCAAACGCAATGATGCTGAAAAGCTCATATCTGCAAAAATCTGCAACTTTGTATTTTTTGCCAGAAGAAAAATAGACGAATATAGAAGTTATTTACGTAAGTTAATTTGTAAAGACATCCATTTAGCAAAAGAAAAGTAAAATTTTTATGCAAATAAAAGCTGCATTAACTAAAAAACGATCAGAAATTGAATAAAAAAAAGAGTTTTTGAACAAAAAGTATTAACAGTTTTGAAAACCTATTTGAACAGATTTTTCTTTAAATGAAGGAAGCTGTTTCCTCCTTAGCTCCTTACTCTTTACTGTGAAGTATGGGTTTTTTGTCCAAATTTTTAAAAGAAAGTTTGCAATGGGAAAAAAAAGATTTTTCAAAGCACTAAAAAAAAAACTTTCCACTTATATACGTGTCCCCCTTAAATACAGAGTAATTTCAATTTGTTTTAAGTTTTAAACTTGTTTCTTTACTTTTGTGGAAAAATCTTTTATATTTATTTAATTACATTTCATGAGACTGTAAAAAATTTTGAATGCAATACTTTTAGCAACGCTGAAAAAGATCAACATTTCAATGATCTCTGTTTGGATTTTGATGTTGATCAAATAGTTCATAATAAATTGATATCATTCATTGTCTAAGTAAATTAAGTTATCTCCTGCTCTTCAGAAATGAGGGAACTAAGGAACGTTAGATCCTATTTTTAAATTGACAATACTTATCAAACATCACTTGTGTATTATACAGATCACATATCTCATTACCCTTTTTAAATGTTAATTAAATAATTCTGATTATAGTGTCCAATTTTTTTTGTCTGCTTTTCAAAATCATCGTATTTGAAATCTGTCATTTAACACTAAGAAGTAAATTAGGTAACTCTTTCACAATAACAATAGGCTTAGCAGTGATCAAAGCTCATTGTCGGCGACAATTCAATCAGATCAGAGTTGTTCAAATGGTATACCTTTTTCGCAAATTGAGTTAGCTTCTATTACATAGACAAAATATTTGAATTCCTTTTATTCAAATCACCTATCTAGTATAGCGAAGGCCCAGAATATCATAGGAAGGAACGTAAAGGCCCAGAATATACCCAGTCTTTTAGCATATTTTTGCACATTACAGCTTATACAAATTCCATATATTTTAAGCCTTTTAATTTTCATGTCTAGATCGGGAACCTAAGATCGATGACTCCCACTATATCACTCATGACGGAAATTACGAGGTGTGGAGAACGAGTGGAATATGCAACTTCTATCGGATATTAAGAGGTCAACTGACCCCGAGTGAGAAGGAGGCATGGGAGGCATGGGCGCATGTCAGAAGAAGAAGAAGAATACGGAGAATTAATAGTCTTTTTGTTCACCATTATAGATGAATAAACTGATTTAGCCAATGGAATGAAGTCCTATTCCTACAAGTTAAGTTAGAATAAAATAATCAGGTAACAATCCCCCCCCGTTCAACTGAACCCTCCATGTAACTGAACCCCTGTATAACCAAACCTTGTACAACTGAACCCCCATGCAACTGAACCCTCTTGCTACTGAACCCTCCATGCAACTCGACCCCATTTAACTAAACCTCCGTGTAACTGTACCCCCTGTAACTGAACTCTCATGCAACTCAACCCTCCATGCAACACCATCTCCCTCAAAACACTTTTCAGTCATTTCTCGTTAAATTGACAATACTCTCCAAAAACATCATATGGTGTATCATACAGTACATAATCCCGATATCTCTTCCAATTCGCAAATCCCATTACCCCATTTTTTTGCAAAGTTTAATTAAACTTCTCCGATTGTAAAAGCATTAAAAAATTTTCCAATCACTAATTACCCCTTTTTGATCTTGCCTCCTATCAATTCTGAGTTTCCGGCTAGAATTAGACAAAGCCCGTCTTAATCACCAATTTGGTAACCCTTTCACAATAACAAAAAAGGAACATCATTAAAAACTATGTTGAATGCAAATTATCCTGTATATGAAGCGAGCTCTCATTTCTCGTTAAATTGACAATGCTCTCCGAAACATCACTTGTGTATTATACAGTACATAATCATAGCATCTCCTCCAATTCGCAAATCCCATTACCCCTTTTTTGCAAATGTTAAACAAACATCTCTGATTGTAAAATCATTAAAAAATTTTCCAATCACTAATTACCCCTTTTTTATCTTGCCTCCTATCAATTCTGAGTTTCCAGCTAGAATTACACAAAGCCCGTCTTAATCACCAATTTGGTAACCCTTTCGCAATAACTAAAAAGGAACATCATTAAAAACTATGATAAATGCAAATTATCCTGTATATGAAGCAAGCTCTCATTTCTCGTTAAATTGACAATGCTCTCCAAAACATCCACTTGTGTATTATACAGTACATAATCATAGCATCTCCTCCAACTCGCAAATCCCATTACCCCTTTTTGCAAAGGTTGATCAAACATCTCTGATTGTAAAAGCATTAAAAAATTTTCCAATCACTAATTACCCCTTTTTTGCAAATGCTAAACAAAAAAACCTGTCTGTACGTCAGAAAAACTTTTCCTTAATCAGCGTCATAGAAGTATTAGCTATAGGACCGTAGAAATGTTTACCTACCAGAAAAACCTGTTTGGTACGGAGGCGTTGGCAAAGGTGTAATGCCCTGTAGAATAACATTGAAATTGCTATACCTCCAAGCAAATAACATGGTCCTATACCTTCAAGCAAAGTATAAGGTTGATTACTACTGAAATTTTTTTCCAAGACAGTGCAATTTAAATCGATGAATATTTCGGCCCTATGTCCAAGGGCCGTCTTCTGCACAACCTTAAAGAAAAAATATATATAAAAACAAACCTACATTAAAATACGAGGTTTAAACTAAAAATGCTTTGAAAAAACGCTTTTAAAAACCTTTAAAACAGCCCTAGTATCCTTACTTCAACGAAGTTCAACCAGGACTGATAAATAAAAGGATGAGAGAGGATGAATTCATTCAAACGAAAAAAAGAAATTATTAACTGCAAGTTTTCAAAGCTAATCTTGCTTTTTTAGCAGCTAGTCTGAAAGGTCTTTTTGTAACGGGTTCAATACTATTTTCAATTGGTTTAAAAAAAATTTGTTAGATCATTTTTTATTAAATTAGAGTATAAAGAATTCAGTGAATATTCTCCTAAGTCCCTGTTTAAGGAAATATTTTTATTTATTTTGAGCTTAATTTCTATTGATTCCCGGACGGACCACCTGCTTTATCCCCAAATCACTACTAATGAGAGAAGATTTTTCAAAAAGTATTTTGTGGCTGGCATTATCAAATATATGGCTAGCTAAAGCAGAATCAAAGGAGTTATTAGAATTATTAACAATTAACGCTTTGTCTATGTCTTCTTCATGCTGGTGTGTCCGTTTTCTTATATTCTGATGAGTTCTGCCAACGTAGTAATTGCCACATCGCTTGGTATTTGATAAACCCCTCTTTGGAGAATAGCTGGGGTTTTATCTTTACCGGAGTTTAAGAAATTTGTGATTTTAAAATTATTGGTGAAAACTAAATACAGATTGTTTTTTGTGCAAATATTTTTCATTTTTGCTGTGATTCTTGGGATGTACGGAAGAGTAGATTATATTAGAGGGTTTTTTTCCGGAGCCTCACATTGTGAAATATCGTTGATTTTACAAAAATGTCTTTTTAGTCTATGGTTAATCGTATTATTGACAAAAGGAATGGGGTATCCGTTGACAAAAAAGAATATCCCTGATAAAATTTATTTCTGATTTTATGTATGAATCGGAGCAAATGTTCAGGGCACGGTCAATGAGAGAAGTTACAACTGCTCTTTTAACTTGTGGGGGGTGATTTGAATTAAAATGAAGATATCTATTGTTTTGTGTTGGTTTTCTATAGATAGTGAAGTCAAAATTATTAGCATTACGAATAATTAGCACATCTAAAAATGGTAGTTTTATTCTCAAATTCAATTTTTAGGGTAAACTGCAAATTTCTATCATAAGTATTAAGATGATCTAAGAAACCCCGAAGTTCAGTTTCCCCATAATTCCAAAGTGAAATTACGTCATCCATGTAACGACCCCAATTGACATGTTTAAAAAAATAAGAATTTAATGCCAAATTTTCAAGGTTCTCGACATAAATATTAGCCAGTAGGCCGGATAGAGCTGCTCCCATTGGTAACCCATTTATTTGTTGATAAATAGAATCACTAAACTGAAAATACATTGAAAACTTATTACAGATTTTAAAAAGATTAGATAAAACTTCACCGTCAATCCCTGTCGCTGAGTCTTCGATTAAGAAAAGTTGTTATCACAATAATAAAAATGTTACTTCTAAGAAAAAATTTGCTATCTTTGGTGGAAAACTTGCTAGTTCAAACACAAAAAGTGTTATCACTGACGAAAAATATTATTTCTAAGAGAAATTTGTGTGTGTTCAGTAAAAGTATGTTAGTTTTAAGATAAAATGTTTTTACTTTGATGAGAGGGTTTGTTAGTGTTAAGCAGAACTTCCTACTTCTGACAGAAAAGTTGTTATCACAATAAAAAAAAATGTTACTTCTAAGAAAAAGTTTGGTATCTTTGACAGAAAACTTGCTAGTTCGAACAGAAAAAGTGTTATCACTACTGAAAAATATTATTTCTAAGAGAAATTTGTGTGTGTTCATTAAAATAATGTTAGTTTTAAGATAAAATGTTGTTAATTTGATGAGAAGGTTTGTTAGTGTTAAACAGAACTTGCTACTTCTGACAGAAAAGTTGTTATCACAATCGAAAAATTGTTACTTCTAAGAAAAAATTTGGTATGTTTGACAGAAAACTTGCTAGATCGAACAGAAAAAGTTTTATCACTAATGAAAAATATTATTTCTAAGAGAAATTTACGCATTTTCAGTAAAAGTATGTTAGTTTTAAGGTAAAATGTCGTTACTCTGATGAGAAGAATTGTTAGTGTTAAGCAGAACTTGCTACTTTTGACAGAAAGTTGTTATCACAATCAAAAAATGTTACTTCTAAGAAAAAATTTGGTATATTTGGTAGAAAACTTGCTAGTTCGAACAGAAAAAGTGTTATCACTGATGAAAAATATTATTTCTAAGAGAAAATTGTGTGTGTTCAGTAAAAAAAGATAGTTTTTAAAGGTAAAATGTCGTTACTTTGATGAGAAGGTTTGTTAGTGTTAAGAAAAACTTGCTACCTCAGACAAAAAAGTTGTTAACACAATAAAAAAAAATGTTACTTCTAAGAAAAAAATTTGGTTTCTTTGCCAGAAAACTTGCTAGTTCGAACAGAAAAAGTGTTAATACTAATGAAAAATATTATTTCTAAGAGAAAGTTGTGTGTGTTTATTAAAAATTTGTTAGTTTTAAGGTAAAATGTTGTTACTTTGATGAGAAGGTTTGTTAGTGTTAAGGAGAACTTGCTACTTCAGACAGAAAAGTTTTTAACCCTAATCAAAAAAATGTTACTTCTAAGAAACAATTTGGTATCTTTGGTAGAAAAGTTGTTAGTTCGAACAGAAAAAGCGTTATCACTGATGAAAAATATTATTTCTAAGAGAAATTTGCGTGTTCAGTAAAAGTATTTTAGTTTTAAGGTAAAATGTCGTTACTTTGATGAGAAGGTTTGTTATTGTTAAGCAGAACTTGCTACTTCTGACACAAAAGTTGTTATCACAATCAAAAAAATGTTACTTCTAAGACAAAATTTAAAATCTTTGGTAGAAAACTTGCTAGTTCGAACAGAAAAAGGGTTATCACTGATGAAAAATATTATTTCTAAGAGAAAATTGTGTGCGTTCAGTAAAAGTAAGCTAGTTTTAAAGGTAAAATGTCGTTACTTTGATGAGAAGTTTGTTAATGTTAGGCAAAATTTGCTACTTCTGACAGAAAAGTTGTTATCACAATAAAAAAAAATTTTACTTCTAAGAAAAAATTTGGTATCTTTGCCAGAAAACTTGCTAGTTCGAACAGAAAAAGTGTTATCACTAATGAAGAATATTATTTCTAAGAGAAATTTGTGTGTGTTTCATTAAAAGTATGTTAGTTTTAAGGTAAAATGTCGTTACTTTGATGAGAAGGTTTGTTAGTGTTAAGCAAAACTTGCTACTTCTGACAAAAAAGTTGTTATCACAGTCACAAAAATGTTACTTCTAAAAAAATTTGGTATCTTTGGTAGAAAAAATTGCTATCTCGAACAGAAAAAGTGTTATCACTGACGAAAAATATTGTTTCTAAGGGAAATTTGTGTGTGTTCAGTAAAAGTATGTTAGTTTTTTTAGGTGAAATGTTGTTACTTTGATGAGAAGGTTTGTTAGTGTTAAGCTGAACTTGCTACTTCTGACAGAAAAGTTGTTATCACAATGAAAAAAACGTTACTTCTAAGAAAAAATTTGGTATATTTGGTGGAAAACTTGCTAGTTCGAACACAAAAAGTGGTATCACTGACGAAAAATATTATTTCTAGGAGAAATTTGTGTGTGTTCAGTAAAAGTATGTTAGTTTTAAGGTAAAAGGTTTTTACTTTGATGAGAAGGTATGTTAGTGTTAAGCAGAACTTCCTACTTCTGACAGAAAGTTGTTATAACAATAAAAAAATGTTACTTCTAAGAAAAAGTTTGGTATCTTTGACAGAAAACTTGCTAGTTCGAACAGAAAAAGTGTTATCACTACTGAAAAATATTATTTCTAAGAGAAATTTGTGTGTATTCATTAAAATATTGTTAGTTTTAAGATAAAATGTTGTTACTTTGATGAGAAGGTTTGTTAGTGTTAAACAGAACTTACTACTTCTGAAAGAAAAGTTGCTATCACAATCAAAAAATTGTTACTTCTAAGAAAAAAAATTGGTATCTTTGACCGAAAACTTGCTAGATCGAACAGAAAAAGTGTTATCACTAATGAAAAAATATTATTTCTAAGAGAAATTTACGTGTGTTCAGTAAAAGTATGTTAGTATTAAGGTAAAATGTCGTTACTTTGATGAGAAGGTTTGTTAGTGTTAAGCAGAACTTGCTACTTTTGACAGAAAAGTTGTTATCACAATCAAAAAATGTTACTTCTAAGAAAAATTTTGTATCTTTGGTAGAAAACTTGCTAGTTCAAACAGAAAAAGTGTTATCACTGATGAAAAATATTATTTCTAAGAAAAAATTGTGTGTGTTCAGTAAAAATAAGTTAGTTTTAAAGGTAAAATGTCGTTACTTTGATGAGAAGTTTTGTTAGTGTTAAGAAAAACTTGCTACCTCTGACAAAAAATTTGTTAACACAATAAAAAAAATGTTACTTCTAAGAAAAAATTTGGTATCTTTGACAGAAAACTTGCTAGTTCGAACAGAAAAAGTGTTATTACTAATGAAAAATATTATTTCTAAGAGAAAGTTGTGTGTGTTTTATTAAAAGTTTGTTAGTTTTAAGTTAAAATGTTGTTACTTTGATGAAACTTCTAAAATAAAAATGTTACTTCTAAGAAAAAATTTGGTATCTTTGGTGGAAAACTTGCTAGTTCGAACACAAAAAGTGTTATCACTGACGAAAAATATTATTTCTAAGAGAAATTTGTGTGTGTTCAGTAAAAGTATGTTAGTTTTAAGGTAAAATGTTTTTACTTTGATGAGAAGGTTTGCTACTGTTAAGCAGAACTTCCTACTTCTGACAGAAAAGTTGTTATCACAATAAAAAAAATGTTACTTCTAAGAAAAGTTTGGTATCTTTGACAGAAAACTTGCTAGTTCGAAAGAAAAAGTGTTATCACTACTGAAAAATATTATTTCTAAGAGAAATTTGTGTGTGTGTTTCATTAAAATAATGTTAGTTTTAAGATAAAATGTTGTTATTTTGATGAGAAGGTTTGTTAGTGTTAAGCAGAACTTGCTACTTCTGACAGAAAAGTTTGTTATCACAATCAAAAAAAAAAGTGTTACTTCTAAGAAAAAATTTGGTATCTTTGGTAGAAAACTTGCTAGTTCGAACAGAAAATGTGTTATTACTAATGAAAAATATTATTTCTAAGAGAAAGTTGTGTGTGTGTTATTAAAAGTATGTTGGTTTTAAGGTAAAATGTCGTTACTTTGATGAGAAGCTTTGTTAGTGTTAAGAAAAACGTGCTGCTTCTGACAAAAAAGTTGTCAACACAATAAAAAAAATTTTACTTCTAAGACAAAACTTGGTATCTTTGGTAGAAAACTTGCTAGTTCGAACAGAAAAAGTGTTATCACTGATGAAAAATATTATTTCTAAGAGAAAATTGTGTGTGTTCAGTAAAAGTAAGCTAGTTTTTTAAGGTAAAATGTCGTTACTTTGATGAGAAGGTTTGTTACTGTTAAGCAGAACTTCCTACTTCTGAAAGAAAAGTTGTTATCACAATAAAAAAAATATTACTTCTAAGGAAAAATTTGGTATCTTTGCTAGAAAACTTGCTAGTTCGAACAGAAAAAGTGTTATGACTAATGAAAAATATTATTTCTAAGAAAAATTTTTTGTGTGTTCATTAAAAGTATGTTAGTTTTAAGGTAAAATGTCGTTACTTTGATGAGAAGGTTTGTTAGTGTTAAGCAAAACTTGCTGCTTTTGACAGAAAAGTTGTTATCCCCAATCAAGAAAATGTTACTTCTAAGAAAAAATTTGGTATCTTTGACAGAAAACTTGGTAGTTCGAAAAGAAAAAGTGTTATCACTAATGAAAAATATTATTTCTAAGAGAAATTTGTGTGTGTTTCATTAAAAGTATGTTAGTTTTAAGGTAAAATGTTGTTACTTTGATGAGAACGTTTTTTAGTGTTAAGCAGAACTTGCTACTTCTGACAAAAACGTTGTTATCACAATCAAAACAATGTTACTTCTAAGGAAAAATTTGGTATCTTTGGTGAAAAACTTGCTAGTTCGAACAGAAAATGTGTTATCACTAATGAAAAATATTATTTCTAAGAGAAATTTGCGTGTGTTCAGTAAAAGTATGTTAGTATTAAGGTAAAATGTCGTTACTTTGATGAGAAGGTTTGTTAGTGTTAAGCAGAACTTGCTACTTCTGACAGAAAAGTTATCACAGTCAAAAAAATTTTACTTCTAAAAACAAATTTGGTATCTCTGGTAGAAAACTTGCTAGTTCGAACAGAAAAAGTGTTTATCACTGATGAAACATATTATTTCTAAGAGAAAATTGTTTGTGTTCAGTAAACATTTGGTGGTATTAAAAAAGATTGTTGTTACTTTGATGTACACATTTAAAATATATGTTATTTTTATTAATAATATTTGGTTTTGTTCTGAAAAGATATAAAAAGCCTTTTGAAAGTATTGCTTGGTGTGGGATATTCACAAAGCCATAAAGTAGAGTTGTGGGTGAAAAGGATGATTACTTCAACTTATAAATTGGTTTAGGACGGACATTACGAAAAGAACCTGTTCTGAAATAATAAAAAAAAGCCTTTTGAAAAGTATTGCTTGGCGTTGGGGTATTCAAAAAGTCTTAAGGTAGAGTTGTGGTGAAAAGAATTAGTACTTCAACTTGTAAAATAGGCTTAGGAGGGATATTAAGAAAAGAACTTGTTCTGAAAAGATATAACAAAGCCTTTTGAAATGTGGGGGCCCTTCTATGTCTCAAGTAAACATAAAAAAGTATTAAAAAATGGGGGGGGTCTTTTGGGGCACCAATGGGGCCCTTTTTGGGCACAGGAGGGCCCTGTGGAGATGCCGGAGGCCCTTTGAGGGTGTCGAGGGCCCCTTGGGGGGAACCAGGGGGCCTTTAGGAGGCGCACGGGGGCCTTTTTGGACACCAGGGAGGCCCTTTGGGGGCGCTGGGGGACCCTGTGGGGCTGGGGGGCCATTTGGGGGGCACCGGGGTGCCCTTTGGAGTGCCTGGCGGGCCTTTGGGGTTGGGGTAGGGGACCTCAAAACACTGTTCAAATGGAACTTGTGTATTATAGTGACCAGAGAGTTTCACCCTAAATCATCTTCTAATTCATCTTCTAAAATCATCTTCTAAAATTTCTCAAACTGTTTCACCCAAATAATCCCCTAAAAATAATTTCTGCGTGTTCCTTTTGTTTTGGCACCCCTGCGCTGTCACATTTGAAATTCCTAGGAAACCCTTTCCCGCGTTAATCTCTTCATCTTTAAGATGTTCCTAGCTACACTATTATGGTTTCGATAGAATATCAATTTATCACTCTGACCTTAAGATCGGAGAAGCCATATTTAAAAATAGAATATTAATTTGTCTCTGTCAAGTAAGATCAGAGAAGCCATATTTAAAAATAGAATTTCTATCTCTTTAGAATCCCGTATAATTCCTAGAAAACAAGTGATGTCATTTCTAATTCCCCTTTCGTAGATCAATAATTCTCCTCGATTATGCAAATCAATTTCTCAGAAATTCTGTCCCCTCGGTTATCAATTTCTCGGAAATCCACTTCCCCCTCTTGCCTTAGACCAATAAATCTCTCTCCCCTGTCAATGCGCATGTGCAAACTTCACCCCAGTGTCATTACACTTTGAAACAGTAAATAAATCGACCTTGAAAATACATCAAAGTGGGAAAAATCCTGTTTTTTTCATTCTCAGTGACAATAACCATAAAAACATGCATAAATTATGTGTAATCCATATACATTACGCCCTTCCTAGTCACAACCCCTGCTTATGTACCTGGGTTTTTGATTAAACCCCCCTGTGGGGTTTAATCAAAACCCCTGGTCCCTGTGTATTCGAGACGGGGTAATCAGTTGCTTCGAGTTAGCTAGGAGCAAATCAAGACAAAATTTGCATTTTTTAAAATAATTTTTTTTTTTTGAAATTTAATACACTTTTTCAAGTTCTGTAGAACTTGAGAATATAATGAGAATCTAAATTCATATTGGTGACCTAGGGTTTTTCCAAGTTTATCAAAGTTGAGCATTTTTTTTGGATGGGCGAAAGGGTGAAAATGATTTTATGGGAATAAAATAGTCTCTGGACACATTCCTGGAAGTTTCTAGTAGGGAGGCCTCAGTAGACGCCACGGGGAACGTGTGCTGCGATCTATAATTGAGTCTAACGCTGACGGGATATAATTTATTCAAGCATTATTGATCGAGTCTAATGGGGTCAATGCCCTCTTTTTCAAGGTCGATGGATTTGTTGTTTCTAGGTGTAATGACTCCGGGGCGAAGTTTGCATATGCACATTAACGGGAAGAGATGTCTTGATCAATTCGAGGGGAAGTGGATTTCTGAGAAATTGGTTTTATATAAGCAAAGACGGTGAATTATTCATCCACGAAAGGGGAGGTAATTTGTAATTTCTAAGGGGAATAATTGATCCATGAGGGGAATTTATTTGTTCTTTTTAAGGGGAATTATTGATCCACGAAAGGGAAATTAGAAAGGACATTCACTTGTTTCCTAGGAATTATGCGGGACTCTAAAGAGATAGAAATTCCATTTTTAAATATGCTTCTCCGATCTTTAGTGACAGAGATAAATTAATATTCTATTTTTAAATATGGTGTCTCTGATCTTTAGGTCAAAGAGATAAATTAATATTCTATCGAAGCCATAATAGTTTAAGTAGGAACACCTTAGAGATGAAGAGATAAACGCAGGAACTTTTTCCGGAGAATTTCAAATGGGACAGCACAGGGATACCAAAACAAAAGGAACAAGTAGAAATTACGTTTAGGGATTATTTGGGTGAAACCATTTGAGACATTTTAGAAGATGATTTGGGCGAAAGAGCTTGAGAAATTTAGAAGATGATTTTTCCCCACAACTTTACTATACAACTTTTTGAATGCTCCAACATCAAGCAAAACTTTTCAAAAGGCTTTATTATATCTTTTCAGAACAATTTCTTTGCGTAATGTCATTCCTAAGCCAATTTTACAAGTTGAAGTACTCATCTTTTTTCCCCACAACTTTACTTTAATGCTTTTTGAATACCCTAACATCAAGAAATACTTTTCAAAAGGCTTTATTATATCTTTTAAGAAAAATTGTGTTTACGTAATGTACCTCCTAAACCCATATTACAAGTTGAAGTTCTCATCTTTTTCACCCACAATTTTACTTTACGACTTACACACCCCAACATCAAGCAATACTTTTCAAAAGGCTTTATTATATCTTTTCAGAACAAGTTCTTTGTTAATATCCTTCCTAAACCAATTTTTCAAATTCTAAATTTTTCCGTAGTAGATAGAAAAAGCTATACCATAGTTGTGAATATTTTCCGGAAGATAAAAAGTTTTACTTCAATTTTAAATTTTCTCAACGAAGTGAAGAAAAGCTCAAGTTCTATTCTGAATTTTCTCAATTAAAAAGAAATTATTTATTGATCAATTCTATTTTTCCAAATATCTAAAAATTTTCCACTTCGGTTCAGATTTTTCTCAAAGGGATGAAAAAATTTAAAATACCGTTCCAAATTTTTCATAGAAGACAGAAAAGTTCAAGCTCTCTTCTGAATTTTACCAAAGAACAATTCAATTCTAATTTCCCCAGAGAAAATAAAAAATCTTACGCTTAAGTTTTAAGTTCACCAAAACATAAAGAAATTTAAAGTTCTATTCGAAATTTTTCCGTAGTAGATAGAAATAGCTATACCATAGTTGTGAATATTTTCCCGGAAGATAAAAAGCTCTACTTCAATTTTAAATTTTCTCAACGAAGTGAAGAAAAGCTCAAGTTCTATTCTGAATTTTCTCAATGAAAAAGAAATAAGCTATTGATCAATTCTCTATTTTTCCATATAATATAAAAATTTTTCCACTTCAGTTCAGATCTTTCTCAAAGAGATGAAAGATTTAAAATACTGTTTCAAATTTTTCCCATTAGATAGAAAAGTTCAAGTTCACTTCTGAATTTTCACAAAGAACTCTATTCAATTCTAATTTCTCCAGAGAAAATAAAAATCTTCCACTTCAGTTCTTTATTTCAAAAAGACATAAAGAAATTTAAAGTTCTATTCTAAATTTTTCGGTGGAACATAGAATAAAGTAATATCATAGGTGTGAATATTTTCCCGTCAGTTCTGGTTTTTCTCAAACCGAAGAAAAATTTAAAGTTATGTTCTAAATTTTTCATGCAAGATAGAAAAGTCCAAGTTCTCTTCTGAATTTTACCAAAGAAAACAATTCAATTCTTATTTCTCCATAGAAAATAAAAATCTTCCTCTTCACTACCATATTTCACAAAGACATAAAGAAACTTAAAGTTCTATTCTAAATTTTTCGATGGAGAATCGAAAAAGTAATACCATAGTTGTGAATATTTTCCCTGAAGATAAAAAGTTCTACTTCAATTTTAAATTTTTCTCAAACAAAGTGAAGAAAAGTTCAACTTCTCTTCTGAATTTTCTCACTGAAAAAGAAATAAGTTATTGATCAATTCTATTTTTCCAAGGAAAATAAAAATTTTCAACTTCAGTTCTTTATTTCACAAAGACATAAAGAAATTTAAAGTTCTATTCTAAATTGTTCGGTGGAAGATAGAACAAGTAATACCATAGTGATGAATATTTTCCCGTTAGTTCTGGTTTTTCTCAAAAACCTGAAAAATTCTAAATTCTGTTCTAAATTTTTCATAGAAGATATAAAACTCCAAGTTCTCTTCTGAATTTTACCAAAGAACACAATTCAATTCTAATTTCTCCAGAGAAAATAAAAATCTTCCACTTCACATCTTTATTTCACAAAGACATAAAGAAATTTAAAGTTCTATTCTAAATTTTTCGATGGAAGATAGAAAAAGTATTACTATAGTTGTGAATATTTTCCCGGAAGATAAAAAGTTCTACTTCAATTTTAAATTTTCTAAACGAAGTGAAAAAAGTTCAACTTCTATTCTGAATTTTCTCAATGAAAAGAAATAAGTTATTGATCAATTCCATTTTTCAAGGGAAAATGGCAATTTTCCACTTCACTTCAGATTTTTTCTCAAAGAGATGAAAAAATTGAAAATAATGTTCCAAATTTTTCATAGAAAATAGAAAATTTCAAGTTTTCGTCTGAATTTTACCAAAGAACAAAATTCAATTCTAATTTCTCCAGATAAAATAAAAATCTTCCACTTCAGTTTTAAGTTCCCCAAGACATAAAGAAATTTAAAGTTCTATTTTATATTTTTCCTTAGTAGATAGAAAAAGCTATACCGTAGTTGTGAATATTTTCCCGGAAGATAAAAAATTCTACTTCAATTTTAAATTCTCTCAACGAAGTGAAGAAAATTTCAAGTTCTATTCTGAATTTTCTCAATGAAAAAGAAGTAAGTTATTGATCAATTCTATTTTTCAAATTATATAAAAAATTTCCACTTCGGTTCAGATTTTTCTCAAAGCGATGAAAAATCTAAAATAATGCTCCAAATTTTTAATAGAAGATAAAAAAAGTTCAAGTTCTCTTATGAATTGTGCCAGAGAACACAATTCAATTCTAATTTCTCCAGATAAAATAAAAATCTTCCACTTCAGTTTTTGTTTTCACAAAGACACAAAGAAATTTAAAGTTCTATTCTAAATTTTTTCCGTAGAAGATAGATAAAGCTATACCATAGTTGTGAATATTTTCCCAGAAGATCAAAAGTTCTACTTCAATTTAAAATTTTCTCAACGAAGTGAAGAAAAGTTCAGGTTCTATTCTGAATTTACTCAATGAAAAAGAAATAAGTTATTGATCAATTCAATTTTTCCAAATAATATAAAAATTTCCACTTCAATTCAGATTTTTCTCAAAGAGATGAAAAATTAAAAAATAATGTTCCAAATTTTTCATAGAAGATAGAAAAGTTCACGTTTCTCTTCTGAATTTTACCAAAGAACACATTTCAATTCTAATTTCTCCAAAAAAATTAAAATTTTCTACTTCAGTTTTTAATTTCGCTAAGACACAAAGAAATTTGAAGTTCTAAGCTAAATTTTTCCGTAGAAGATAGAAAAAGCTATACCATAGTTGTGAATATTTGCTATGAAGATAAAAAGTTCTATTTCAATTCTAAATTTTCTCTACGAAGTGAAAAACTTCAACTTCTCTTCTGAATTTTCTCAATGAAAAGAAATAAGTTATTGATCAATTCTATTTTTCCTGGGAAAATAAAAATTTTTCCACTTCAGTTCAGATCTTTCTCAAAGAGATGAAAAATTTAAAATACTGTTCCAAATTTAGGCTAGGCCCAAAGAGCCCAGTTAGACTCTAACCTAACCAAAGGTTAGGTTAGGTTAGGTTAGGTTAGGTTAGGTGCGTACATAGGCTATTACTATTACTATGATATTACTTTTTCTATCTTCCAACGAAAAATTTAGAATAGAACTTTAAATTTCTGTATGTCTTTGTGAAATAAAGAACTGAAGTGGAAGATTTTTATTTTCTCTGGAGAAATTAGAATTGAATGTGTTCTTTGGTAAAATTTAGAAGTGAACATGAACTTGTCTATCTTCTGTGAAAAATTTGGAACAGTAATTTAAATTTTTCATCTCTTTGAGAAAGATCTTAACTGAAGTGGAAAATTTTTAT
Organism: Artemia sinica; assembly: GCA_027921565.1. Classification (NCBI taxonomy): domain Eukaryota; kingdom Metazoa; phylum Arthropoda; class Branchiopoda; order Anostraca; family Artemiidae; genus Artemia; species Artemia sinica. The sequence continues at coordinate 48,558,238 of CM051267.1, forward strand.
ATTATTTTGGAAAAATAGAATTGATCAATAACTTATATCTTTTTTCATTGAGAATATTCAGAATAGAACTTGAACTTTTCTTCACTTCGTTGAGAAAATTTAAATTGAAGTAGAGCTTTGTACCTTCCGGAAAAATATTCACAAATATGGTATAGCTTTTTTTATCTACTACGGAAAAATTTAGAAAAGAACTTTAAATTTCTTTATGTCTTGGTGAACTTAAAACTGTAGTGTAAGATTTTTTATTTCCTCATGAAAAATTAGAATTGAATTGTTCTTTGGTAAAATTCAGAAGAGAACTTGAACTTTTCTATCTTCTATGAAAAATTTGGAACAGTATTTAAAATTTTTTCATCCCTTTGAGAAAAATCTGAACCGAAGTGGAAAATTTTTATATTATTTGGAAAAATAGAATTGATCAATAACTAATTTCTTTTTCATTGAGAAAATTTAGAATAGAACTTGAACTTTTCTTCACTTAGTTGAGAAAATTTTAAATTGAAGTAGAAATTTTTATCTTCCGGGAAAAGATTCACAACTATGGTATAGCTTTTTCTATCTTCTATGGAAAAAAAAATTTAGAATTTGTAAAATTGGTTTAGGAAGGATATTAAGAAAAGAACTTGTTCTGAAAAGATAATAAAAAAAACCTTTTGAAAAGTATTGCTTGATGTTGGGGTGTGTAAAAAGTCGTAAAGTAAAGTTGTGGGTGAAAAAAATAAGTACTTCAACTTTTTAAAATTGGTTTAGGAAGGACATTACTTACAGAACTTGTTCTGAAAAGATATAATAAAGCCATTTGAAAAGTATTACTTGATGTTGGAGCATTCAAAAAGCTTTAAAGTAAAGTTGTGGGGAAAAAGATGAGTACTTCAACTTGTAAAATTGGTTTAGGAAGGACATTACGTAAAAAACTTGTTCTGAAAAAGATATATTAAAGCCTTTTGAAATGTGGGGGCCCTTATGTGTCTCAACTTCACAAAAAAAGTATTTTAAAAAAATGGAGGGCCCGGGGGTCCAGGGGGTCTTTGGGGGCCCGGGGGGATGGGGGTCCTCAGGGGTTGGGGTAGGGGACCTTGCAACACTGTTCAAATGGAACTTGTGTATTATAAATACCCCAGAGTTCACCCCAAATCATCTTCTAAATCATTTTCCTAAAATCATCTTATAAAATTTCTCAAACTGTTTCACCCAAATCATCTTCTAAAATGTTTCAAACTGTTTCGCCTAAATCATCTTCTAACATGTCTCAAATGGCTTTGCCCAAATAATCCCTAAACGTAATGTCTACGTGTTCCTTTTGTTTTGGCATCCTTGCACTGTCACATATGAAATTCTTAGGAAAAAAATTCCCACGTTAATCTCTTCATTTCTAAGGTGTTCCTACTTACACTATTATGGCTTCGATAGGATATTAATTTATCTCTTTGACCTAAAGATCAGAGACGCCATATTTAAAAGTAGAATATTGATTTATCTTTGTCACTAAAGATCGGAGAAGCAATATTTAAAAATGGAATTTCTATAAATTTTGAGTCCGACATAATTCCTAGGAATTCCAATAAATTTCGATAGAATATTAAAGAATCATCACTAAGTGTAAAGACCAGAGAAGCCATATTTAAAAATAGAATTTCTATCTCTTTAGAGTGCCGCACAATTCCTAGAAAACAAGTGATGTCATTTCTTTTGAAAAGTATTGCTTGATGTTGGGTATTCAAAAAGCCTTAAAGTAAAGTTGTGGGGAAAAAGATGAGTACTTCAACTTGTAAAATTGCTTTAGGAAGGACAATACGTAAAGAACATGTTCTGAAAAGATATAATAAAGCCATTTGAAAAAGTATTGCTTGATGTTGGAGCATTCAAAAAGCTCTAAAGTAAAGTTGTGGGGAAAAAGATGAGTACTTCAACTTGTAAAATTGGTTTAGGAAGGATTTTACGTAAAGGACATGTTCTGAAAATATATAATAAAACCTTTTGAAAAGTATTGCTTGATGTTGAGGCATGTAAAAAATCCGTAAAGTAAAGTTGTGGGGAAAAAGATGAGTATTTCAACTTGTAAAATTGGTTTAAGAAAGGATATTACGTAAACAACTGAAAGATATAATTGGTTTAGGAAGGATATTAAGAAAGAAACTTGTTCTGAAAAAGATATAACAAAGCCATTTGAAAAGTATTGCTTGATGTTGGGGTATTCAAAAAGCCTGAAAGTAAAGTTTTCGGGGGAAAAGATGAGTACTTCAACTTTTAAATTGGTTTAGGAAGAACATTACGTAAAGAACTTGTTCTGGAAAGATATAATAAAGCCTTTTGAAAAGTATTGTTTGATGTTGGGGTATGTAAAAAAGCCGTAAAGTAAAGTTGTGGGGAAAAAGATGAGTACTTGATTTTGTAAAATTGGTTTAAGAAAGGATATTACGTAAAGAACTTGTTCTGAAAAGATATAATAAAGCCTTTTGAAATGTGGGGGGCCCTTATGTGTCTCAAAGCGCACAAAAAAAAACGCATTTTAAAAAAATGGGGAGCTTGGGGGGCTTTTGGGGGCTCGGGGGGCCTTTTTGGGGGCACAGGGGGTCTTTGGGGTCCCGGGGGATGGGGGCCCTCTGGGGTAGGGGTTGGGGACCTTGCAACACAGTTCAAATGGAGCTTGTGTATTATAACGACCACAGAGTTTCACCCCCAAATCATTTTAAATCTAAAATCATCTTCTAAAATGTCTCAAACTGTTTCGCCCAAATCATCTTCTAAAATGTCTCATACTGTTTCGCCTAAATCATATTCTAAAATGTATCAAACAGTTTCACCAAATAATCCCTAAACGTAATTTCTACGTGTTCCTTTTGTTTGGCATCCCTGCGCTGTCACATTTGAAATTATCAGGAAAAAATTACCGCGTTAGTCTCTCCATCTCTAAGGTGTTCCTACTTACACTATTATGGCTTCGATAGAATATTAATCTATCTCTTTGACCTAAAGATCAGAGACGCCATGTTTAAAAATAGAATATTAATTTATCTCTGTCACTAAAGATCGGAGAAGCCATATTTAAAAATGGAATTTCTATCTCTTTAGAGTCCCACATAATTCCTAGGAAAAAAAGTGATGTCATTTCTAATTCCAATGGCTACGATAGATATATAAAGAATTTATCACTAAGTGTAAAGACCAGAGAAGCCATATTTAAAAATAGAGTTTCTATCTCTTTAGAGTCCCGCATAATTCCTAGGAAACAAGTGATGTCATTTCTAATTCCCCTTTCGTGGATCAATAATTCCCCTTAGAAACTACAAATAAATTCCCTTTCATGGATCAATAATTCCCCTTAGAAACAACAAATAAATTCCCTTTTCGTGGATCAATAATTCCCCTTAGGAACAACAAAATTACTTCCCCTTTCGGGGATCAATAATTCACCTTCTTTGCTTATATAAACCAATTTCTCAGAAATCCACTTCCCCTCGAGTCGATCAATACATCTCTTCCGTTAATACGCATGTGACAAGTTTCGCCTCGGAGTCATTACACCTAGAAAACAACAAATAAATCGAGCTTGAAAAAAGGGGGCATTTGACCCATTAGACTCGATCAATAATCTTTTAATAAATTATATCCCGTCAGCGTTAGACTCAATTATAGATGGCAGCACACGTTCCCCGTGGCGTCTACTGAGGCCTCCCAACTAGAAACTTCCAGGAATGGTTCCAGAGACTATTTTATTCCCCTAGAATCATTTTCACCCTTTCCCCCATCCAAAGGAATGCTCAACTTTGATAAACTTGGAAAAACCCTAGGTCACCAATATGAATTTAGATTCTCATTATATTCTCAAGTTCTAACAGAACTTGACAAAGTCTATTAAATTTCACAAAAAAAAAATTAGATTAAATAATGCAAATTTTTTCTTGATTTACTTCTAGCTTACTCGAAGCAACTGATAACCCCATCTCGAAAACACAGAGACTAAAGGATCATCAAAACCCCGGTACATAAGCAGGGGTTGTGGTACTAGGCAAAAAAAAGTTACTACTGGGAAAAAGGGTTCATTTAAACCTTCCCCGCATTTCTAAAGATTGTTCTTTACTTGGCTGTCTGTAGAAAACAAATCTAGGGATCTTCAATGACACAGAACTGTAAATAACGTATTCTATGCTAGCCTCTTCTAATCTAGGCTAGTGATTGTCCACTAGCTATAAATGGTAGTTTTGTTCAAGATTAATATCGAGAGCTAGGTTAACCACTGGCGATATCCAAAAAATGTTGGGGGGAAGATATTTTTTTAAATCAAGGGTATAAGTCTAGAATTGGGGCTGTGTGAGAAGGAACATGTTAAGAAAACAATCTTTATTTGCATAATTTGCAGAATAATCGTGGTTTACATGCTGACTTCACAGTGACGCGTGGCAAATGAACAGGAAATATATAATTAGGGCTAAATATTTACTCATTACGGGGGTGCAGGGGGGTTTTGAGGGTAAACTATAAGAAAGCTGCTGTCTGGTCAAAATATGTTAATACAATTATCCTGCATTTTATGAAGTAAGAAGGTTGTTTTCTTAACATGTCTCCCTCCATCAGCCCCGACTCTAGACATTAGCTAAATCTAGAAGTGCGCACTTTGATTTCTCTTCATCAGGGGGACCCGCCCCCCCCCCTTATTGATTGCAGCACTGGAACTAGTTAGAATAGCAAAACAAAAGCGTAATACCATTCAATACTCTAAGTTTGGTTTCTTAGACCTCTGCAAATCTATATTTCCTAGGTCCTGTACTTATAGAATAGCCTTGACCTGGTGTATATTAATTACTTAAATCTAACTTAAAATGCAAAAATTTAGGTATTAAAATTATCAAAAACCGTTTTTGCACTATAATGTATATCTCTCAGGGGATCCGGCGTTCTCCCCCCCCCCCAGAAATAACCCCCACGGAAAATCCTCCTTCTGGAAAACGCTACCTCGGATATACCCCCCCTTACGGCTGGTTGGTCTCCAACCCCTTTTTATTTATAACACAAGGACTAGTTGGAATTACCATCAATCTCAACATATATTTTAAGATTGTAACTGTTAGGAATTGTTTTCTTAACATGAGTCCTTCTTATCTGCCCCATTTCCAGACATATACCAAATCTGGGGAGGGGGTTATGCCCTGGGGGCATATAAGGTTTTCATAGAAGGCGCTTTCGTAGAAATTTCAAAACAGGCTCATTCAATTGGAAATTCAAAGGGCTACTGCCCTTTTTAATAGTCGAAACTTTTAAGTTCTCGAAATTAGGTCTTTGAGGATGACAACCCCCACAGCCCTCAGGGCAAGGGTTGTAAGTTATGTCCTGGGGACATATATTGTTTTTATTAGAACACGTTGTCGTTAGAAACTTAAAAAAGGGCTCATTCGATTGAAATCGAAAGGGCTCATTCGATGTCGAAAGTGATTGGAGAGTAACTAACCACCCTCTCATGCGCACCATTCCCCCAAAAAACACATCTCAATCAGAATTTTCAGGTTGCCATTTTGTTCAACGTAACAGAAAGTTCTGGAAATTAAGTCTTTGAGGATGACAACCCCCCTCTCCCAGCCATTAGGGAAAGGGTTGTAAGTTATGCCCTGGGGGCATATAAGGTTTTTATTGAAAGCTTTGTCGTAGAAATTTCAAAAGGGCTCATTTGATTGGAAATGAAAGGGCTAGTGCCTTTTTTAATAGTTGAAAGTGATGGTGAGAGCGACTAACTCATAACCACCGTTTTCCCAAAACATCCAATCAAAATTTATATATAGCCATTTTGTTTAAGATAGTTGAAAGTTCTGGAAATTAGGCCTTAGAGGATGACAACCACCCTCACACTCCTTAGGGTAAGGGTTGTAATTTATGCCCTGGGGGCATATAAGGTGTTTATAGAAAGCGTTTGTCGTAGAAACTCAAAAAGGGCTCATTTGATTGGAAATCGAAAAGGCATAGTGCCCTTTTAATAGTCGAAAAAGGGATTGGAAGGCTTGGACATTTTTCATAAACATTGAGTTAGCGCTGCCTAAGTAAAGAACGATGTGGCCACAATGTGTTTTTTTCTTTGACAGGCACTTCGTATCAAAGGATTTGTCGTAGAAACTTCAAAAAGGGCTCATTCTATTGGAAAAATTGGGGGTGGTAGTGCCCCTTTTTTTTAATAGTCAACAATGATTGGAGGGCAACTATCCTCCCCACGCCCATCATTCCCCCAAAACACATCCAAGCAAATTTTGAGATAGCCATTTTGTTCAGGTACGTAATTAGTAGGGATGATCCTGTTGATCCCACGAGTGTACCGTGAGTAAAATGTGAGATATTTAAAATACAAGAAATAAAATTCCTTTTTTCTAAATATAATCCTTCCGACAGAAATTAAACGTTCCCTAATTGAGTTCAATACCGTTTCCAAGAGTCTAAAATTCTTAATCAGCAAAAGAGAAATTGCATTTTAGCCTTCAGTCAAACAATGACGCTAGACGGTTTTGAATATCGCTAAGATCTTTGGTAATAAGAAAAATGATAATTACAAATGTTTCGAAGGGAAGTCTAGGTTATAAGAGTGTGTGAACGTTGGAATCATCAGAAATATTTAAAACAAAATTATTAGACGAACAGTCCGCATAAGGATGTATTTGCGAACATAATTGCAAAGTAGCGGCCCCCTCCACAGGATTTGGGCTAATCGTGAAAAAAGCTAGTAATGCGCTAGGGAGTTTTATCTCTGTGATATAGTGAAAAAAAAAAACTGTTTTTCGTTACTCAATAATGGATAGTGCTCTATTGCTATCAACCCATTATCTTTGAGAGCCAATTTATCCTCGCCTTTATCATTGTTTACATTTGAAGTAAATCATTGCTGTACACCTAAATATGTATAAGTCATAATAAAACTATTGCTTTTCTACTTGTCGTTTACCTTAGTTTTATATTTCCTTACCTAGTCGCCATGACAGATAGTTAGTTCGTATGCTCTCCAAGGTAGCGCTCCAGGGATGGGATCTGATTTCTACATAACATTAGAGGTAATTGACAAGAAGATAAAACCAAAAAAAAAAAAAAACGCGAGGAAGCGAGGTCACACTCCGGATTGATAGTTGGAGGATTCCTGATCTACCACAATTCTGCATTTTATTTTCTCGCTTTCAGTACGAGTGGTGCGATCGGTTATTACCGCTTTAAATTTTAATATTAAAATGGCTCGCAGTCGGAAATTGGAGGAAAACAGGCGAACTAATTAGGCTATAAACCTTGTAATTTATATTTAATTATTGGAGAGAGATACAGACATATACAAAAAGTGTGATTTAGGCCTATAACCGCTAAGCTATTACAGGAAAACCCTTTAGAATATCTCATAGGAGATAATAGCCTCCCCCAAAAATTAGGTTAAGTAAAATAATAAATTTATTTTGAGTTATTTCAAAAACGCAAAAACATGTCAGAAGAATTAAGCGATTTATTAATGGCGCAAAAGTTGGTCGCCGAAATAAATATAGAAATAGCAAAGTCTATCCCGCCAGTACAATGGACAATCGGATATCGACAAATTTAATATCCAATTGGCCCAGTTTGTGAGAATGAACAAAACAGAGCTAGAAACGTTAGTTCAACATGCTTCTATTACGATCAAAAGGCCAGGCCTTAACCTTTCTGAAAGCAAGCAGATTGAACATATTATAAGGTGATGACGACAGCTTGCCAGTAAATACGGTGGACAAAATTGTTAACGGTATTTAAAGATAGATTTATCGAAAACTCAGTTCCACAAATAAATTAAAACACGGAATGGTGTGCTTTGACAACTCACAAAACATAAGAGAATATCTTGATAATACATACACATTTCAGTGGAGGCAAAATACGGAAAAGGTTTCAGGAGAACTGTATGAAAAAGTGTCATACTAAATACCTTTTTGCAAGGGCTACCCCAAAACTATATAGAATGGTAATATCCAAAAATATTCAGACGTGGATCTTGCAGTTCAGGAGGTAGATCGATTGATCGAAGTTGATACGATGGTGGCTAATCACAGTAAAGCAAAAATATATAGTCTTAGGCGATTCAAACGTGAGCCTAACCTTCAAGGGCGATCAAGCGTCTACCAATTTACTTTTCAAGGATAGACTCCCCAGTGCCTTTACAAAGAAAAAAAAACGCAAGAGGCCCGCTAGGCAGAAAAACAGTACGTTTCAGCCTGTCACACAAATTAGTTATGAAAATAACCCTACAATAATACATATGAGATGCTACATTGCAATCGCGTTGGGCACATCGCGAAAGAGTAACGTTATGTCCCCAATCGCACACAAAGAATTGCTGTCGGTAGTTATACGCAAAATTATGGCAACCATTTGTTTTCGCAAGAAACAATTTTAGCGCCAGTGGTACGCTAGCTTATAGCCAAGGGAAGATTACGAGCAATCAGTACCTTACAACATGTACCAACGAAATTTGTACAATCCTCACCCCCAATAGAAAAATTAATTACCGATTTAAAAAACCCAAAATACTCTCCAAAGCGGCAATATAATGGGAGAATAGTATATAGAAATCCCGAAAATTTGCCGACGGGAAATGAAAATTTTTCAAGCCGACGGCAAATAGTTAATTGGCCGACGGGAAAATAAAAAACTTTTCAAGCCAACGGCATTGCCTAGTCAGCACACCAAGCTGACGTAAGACATCCAAGTTACCGTAAATACATGGCGAAGGCAGACAGATGTATAAATCAATTAGATATGCCTACGGAATCTTATATATCTGAATATCTATTGCAGGCACCGACGCATGAAATAATCCTCAGGGAAAGTTTTCAGGCCCTCAAAAATATAAATTAGACCCAGAGGGCACCCAGAATATTTAATAGGTCACCTAAAAACAATAGTAGTACCGTCCTGTAGTGATAGTAATAACACAGTTACCTATATTTAATTATTTTTGTGTAGCAAATGTTTACTTTAAAGCCCTTAATTCACTCTGGTGCTTCTGCGAACATTATAAACTCATGTGTATTTGATATGTTGCCTCCACATATTAGACAACAAAGAAATTTGAATAAACCAATTTAACTAGCGTGACAGGGCATAAATTGGATGCAAGAGGTTCAATTCGCCTAAATCGTAAAAAAATATAATAGAATCTTTCGAAAAATTTTTTAATATGCGATAACCTTCCGCTACGAAGCCATTATCGGCGCAAATTTTTAAGGTCATAATAGAGTATTATTAGACATAGCGAACGGAAAGGCTTGTCTACCGGCTAAGGTAGGGGAAGTAATTTAATACCTTAAGAAATTTCAACAGATGATGTAACAAAGAGGACGTAACAGTTTAAATAAAATATCTAGCGGTATAATGTCACAATCTTTTGAACCTCATGTCTCGCAACGAGGAACATGGCATAACCAGAAATTTGTTCAATTATTCTGAGAGGACATCGCAAGAGATGATGTAAATTTAAATAATAAGTGTATTGAATCTGCGAAAATAAATATATAGGAGATATGTGGACAGTATAGATCAAAACGAAATAAGAAAAATAGCAGAATTGTGAAAAACATAGTAAAACCCAACGTGACGCCGCAAGATGCGCGCAATGGCGCAACAGAGTGCCAGTATAAATCTAATAGACAATGAAATAAAGAGAAATATTACGGATTCGCCCGATAAAGAAAACAAAAGTCCCTCCCAAACAAAGCAAAAAAATTCAAATATCACAGATGATTGAACCAGTGGATAGCAAATCCGAAATATGGCTCGTGATCCTGTCAAATGAAATTCCCGAAAATCTACTATGCGAAGAACAGATCCATATCTACGACAAAGGAGAAGGTTTTATTTGGGTGACTAATAACCACGAAAAATGATACAATTACAATAAAAAAAGGGGACGTGTTTAGTTCCAATCCAAGTTTTATCGGAGAATAATTTTAAATAGATGGAATTGAAAATCTCTAAAAGAAACCTAGTTAACGGCATTAATTACAACCTCTTAAAAACAAATATCCTCTAAACTAAATCGCAATTTTAAACAAATTTAATATGGATCATATTACGGACTTGGAAATTAAGAAAAAAACTTATGCGAATTATTATGGAATTTTAAAGATGTATTTCCACATCTGAAGATGACATCAAACTGATACCATTTTATGAGCATTCAATTTTAAACGGCTGGTAATCCTGTTGCCAAAACAATCATATCGTTGTGCCGTATATGCACAAGAGATGATTAAAAAATAAAATTCATGAATTAGGAAAAAAATTAAATTATACGTCCAAATATAAGTCCGTATAGTGCACCAGTGATCTTGGTACCAAAGAAGAATGGTGACTTTGGTGACTCAGTAATCGTTTTGGCGTCTGTTTAATGCAGTGCGATTTATTCCAATTTGGATATATTTAACCCATACCGTAATTGCAGCGAAAAAGAGAAGGTCAATAAGCGATAAGTTGTTCTTCTTGTGTTTTTGTTAAGTAGAGAATGTTTTAGTGGAGGAAAAAAGAAAGGGGGTTAAAAAGGGAAAAGAGGAAGAAAAAAAGGGGGAAACATGAATCTAAACTGAATGCTGGAAATGTGCGAGCGATAGATTCTGATGATTTAGAAAGCTTGGCATAGTCTGTGTCACGCTGGAGGCCGTCCCCCATTATTGCAGATTACAATGTGCGAACAATGGAAAGAAGGAAGCACCTAAAATTAATTTCAATTAAAGAAAGATATCCTCTTACGTGCGACAGAGTAGGGAAAAGACAGTTGTGGTTACTCTGAGGCGCCTACCGCGGTGAGGCAACAGAGCAGGATATCGCAGCGGCCCTTGCAGGGCTATGGAGAAGTTTTAAATATCCGGAGGAAAAAATACGAAGGAATAGGACTATTGAAGTTTTCACTGGCGCCGAGCCACAGCTTTGATGAATATAACAAAAGATATTCCTCCATCAATCATGTGGGAAAATGAAAAAACATTCGTTCGTTATGAAACGCAACCCAAATTGTGCTTTATCTGCCATGAGGCTAGCCACGAAGCTGAGCACTGCCCAAAAAAAATTCGAACTGGATCAGTGGTTTGGAACCAAGAGAACAGTAGATCATTAACACGATCACCCCGATTTCCCCCCACTACCACCAAACCCCAAAAATAAACCAAAAGCAGCAAAACTTGCAAGGAATCACTCCAGTAGTTTCAAAAACGCCTGACTTTCGAAACTCCAGAGATCCAAAAGCTTACCCCGTCACAGGCAGTAGATATGGGTCCTACAAGCTGTAGGAAACTAACCAACGAACAGACCCACAAACCAATACAGAAGCTACCCCGGAAAGTACAGAAAAACAGGATAGCGGAGCTAAAGGGGAAAGTAACTAAAGAGAAACCAAAAAGAGAGAATCCAAAGACCGATAGCGAAAAGAAAAGGCACAGAAAAGACTGAATGTGGGGCATCAGTCCTTCCTGCCCCAGAAAAGAAAAAGAAAAACTCCCAAAAGACAACTAAGCAATTCTTCACTAATAGAAGAAAGTGAGAGGCGCTGAAAGAGAAAAAGGGGCAAAATTACCTACAAGGAAATGAACTTGAACATAGGAAACATTGAACTTAAATGGTTTAAAGCAGTTGAAAGCGGCAAAGAAATGTTTTTTTTAGATTACCTAAAGAGAATCAAACTGGGAAATCCTAGCCCTACAAGAACTAGACACTCCGGAAAATAAAAAACTTACAAAAGTTACGACGATACATGCTTTTCAACCGCAGGCACAACACATGACACCGGCTTCATTATAAAAGAGGAAGTAGAAGTGAATCCAGAGGATTTTGCCATACGAGGAAGATGGTAAAATATGTTCAATGAAACTTAGTGGAATGACCTTTGTAAATGTACACATCGCATCAAGGCACCAATAATGCAAAGGAATGAGAGTTTTTTTAACTGAAACAATACTACCAAAGTACACACCACCAAATGGATAAAAATAGTCTTACTGGGTAGATTTTAAACTGTGTATTAAGAGCGAAAGAGACGACATTTCGGTTAAAAAATAAGAAAGTTGCATGTAGACGTATAAATGACCGATTTCGGTCATTTATACGAGTGACGGAATATTTGGAGAACCAATTTCGCTACTGCCTAGCTGCGATACTCGATTAGTTTCAAAAATTTTGACTAATCGTCTAAAGGAGATTATTGGGAAGATATTAGGAGAGACTCAATACGGTGGGATAAAAGGCCGGAAATGCAGCATATACTTAGAATGCTGAGAGATCTATTCCTGGAAAAAGAAGAAGAGCTTTTAAAACGTGAGCTTTCGTGGGTATTAATCTGCATAGATTTAATTAATAGCATATGACTCGGTAGAGAGAGAAATATTATGGATTTTGGTGAAAGAGAAATTTTCTTGGGGAGGGGGATGTGTAAAGAGTTTATACATTTTTTTAAGAACACCTATATGTAAATACTACGAGGGGCAGATTGTTCTGAATGGAGAAAAGACGAGACCATTCCCCTTTGAAATTGGTTTAAGACAAGGAGACCCGAGCACGTCGTATCTTTTGAGATTTACCTGGATCCTTGAATAAAATATATTGAAGGCACGTATTACAGGTATATTCATTCGCGAGGCAAAGGTACACAAGTCTAGCGGCTTATGTAGACGACACAACTTTCTCTTAGCGAATGGATCTCAAGAGCTACTTGGAAGTAACTCGAGCCCTGGAGATTTATGAACCAACAGTGATAAGTTAAATATCCACAAGAAAAAGAGGCAACATGCTACCTCTAAGTGTATAATGAAAAATGGAACAAAGAGCTTGGAAATTTTTTCTTGGTTACCTTTAGTCGTGACGTCAACGAAATACTTGGAGTTAATATTATCACTGAAGGAATTATGTGGCAGAAGGCTACATGGTTTAAGAAAGTAGCAGAATTCAGTACATGCTAAATGGCAATGAAAAAAAAAGCGGTCTTTGACAGTATTCCCACAGAGCAACATACATCAACCATAGTATTGACATCCCCCGACTCTCTATATTGCCCCATAAACCCCCTCAACGGGAGTCACTGGCGACAGAAATTGAGAAACATATTTGGAGGTTTGTATCAGGATGTAGGTTAAAAACTAAACAAGGAGTGCTCTATCAACCCTAAAGATAAACGGTGGAAATAGAGTTTGGATTTAGGTCAGCCTGCAAGAACCTCTAATAAGAATACTTTGACTCCCTAAATGGAGGAAATCATTATATTTTAAACAAGAGAGTGGCTAATAAAGCACTGAAATGAAGAAGATTTTCAGAAACAAAGATTCAATGGATGCACGAACAATTTTTAAGTATATACAACAGGCAAAAGAAATGACCTTGTTAGAAGTAGAGGAAAAATGAAAAAACATGAAATGGAAATTTGCTGAAATTGACAGCAATGAACCAATTTATCATGTCAAGGAAACAGAACCTTTTATAAATTTTGAAACAGCATGTAGCAACCTATACGCCTCCCATGGAAACAAGGGTGAGAGAAGTTATGTGTTATGATAATACATAGGATTAGCCAATCTAGAGATAGGAATGCGCGTTTCATTAGAAG